>OX291558.1:13684204-14934204 GCA_946406115.1 Apoda limacodes
ATGTTCAACTTAAAGGTTTGTGCCCTGTGCATCCTGCTGCATTGAATGAACACTGCATAACTTGCAATGCACAATCAAAATGTACTAAAGCTCCCTCTCCAGCGATGTTCAGTTCCGAGATCATTTGCTAGAGAAGGTAAAGCTGGCGTCCAAAAAACTTGGTGTACTCAACAGAGCGAAGCAGTACTTCACGTCGAGGCAAAGGTTGCTACTTTACAAGTCGCAAGTCCGGCCCCATATGGAGTACTGCTGCCATCTCTGGGCGGGTGCACCCGGATACCAGCTTGGCCCTTTTGACTCGGTTCAACGACGGGCTGTGAGAATTGTCGACGATCCCAAACTCACTTGCGGTATCGAGCCCTTTAGTCTGAGGAGCGTCCATAGGCTACGGTGACCGCTTACCATCAGGCGGACCGTAGGCTTGTTTGCCACCTTATTGGAATAAAAAAAAAAAAAAATACTAACAAGTTTCGAAGTAATTGTGGTCTCCAAGACCTCCAAACTCCACCTCCACCTCGTAGTCCTCCACCTGCGCGTCGTTCTCCTCCATTTCTATGTCCCCTGTTAAGCAACAGAATATTAGAAATATATAATTATCAACAAATGTCATGTTCGTTCATATTCATTCATCCATCAAAATTACATATAAATAATATGTATTCTAAGCTTACATAAAGCGGAGTTGGTGGAAGTCCTTGGTGCGGGCGTCTGGTAGTTGGCTGCGGCTGTGGTAGTGGGTAGATGGTTTGGTATCTATAATGAATTAATTTTTTTTAATTTTATGAATTATCTATTTTATAAAGAGGCCTAAAAATATATAACATTAACTTGCCTTTTATAGATATATATCAAATTGTGTATTTGAATCGGTCCATATAAAAGGGACATCATCACTTTTTTAAGGTATACTTAAGAAACCACAATAATTAAAACATTATTTGAAGAACAATATGGTAATATGCATATAATTTCTTGGAATAATAGTTCTGTAAAATTGACCGTTTCATTTTCTTTATACAAATATTGTTGACTTGTGATTTCAAAATCAGTCAGTTGATGGCATATTACATGCATGATTCCCAGGATCAGGCACATCAGTCATTTAGGTATTACTTTTCTGCAGACCAATTTAGATGAGAGAAAAGCATTGGTTTACCCTAAAGAAGTTTAGAAAAAATGAGGATTAAAACTAAATTATCCGCACTAAAAAATTGCTTTAAATCAATAGGCTTCACCTCTGAGAGGCCCTGAACAGTATTCAATCATGTTGTTTTCCGGCGAAAAAAATTTAGAATAAAGATCATGTGTGACTGTGATCGGCATTTTTTTTACTGGGACAATATGGGGTAATCTGAAACCAAAGGAGATACAAGAAAACTGCCTTAGGAAACATTCGCTCTTTCTTAGTGATATTTATATTATTATATAGCGTGAGTTGTCCGTAAAAATGAATAAAATTGATTTTTTTTTGTGTAATTTGTTTTTATTTTAACTTTTGTTTTTGCGGAAATGTTAGTTTTAATCCTTAAAACCATTTATTTAACTATTGTAAATCACATTGTTTGCAGCTACAGAAAAATTTTTAATAAGCAGAAATTAAGTGCAATGAGTGCAGTTTAATAGTTATTGTGAATATAGTTTTAGTAAGCAAAGTCAGAGCAAACATGTTATAAGACTTACTCTATTACAAAGCAATGTTATAATTAGGTTAGTACAGAATTATAATAAAATTATCACCATACTAGCCTACTGGTTTATATCATAATACCTACTCATAAAAAAAAGTTATCATACAGTGCTAAAATTATAAAATCATACAAAAGCATACTAACATCTACTGGTATCCTTACTCCAGGTGTACCCTCCACCGCTACCTTCCCAATAATGCAAACAATCCTCTCTTCTAAATCAGAGAGAGGAATTGTTTTGTTGGGTCCACCACCCGTGCCCACACGACGTCTTCTTATATCCGCCGCCTTAGCCTTAGTGCGGCATTTCAGCAAGTTCCAGTACTTATAAATTTAAAAAAAGATTGCATGCAGATTTCATATGAATTTAATATTCATATGTCACATAATCAGTGAATGGTGAAGGTAGAGCTATTTTAGGCTAACTACCTTTTGTGCAGGCTTTAGTGTATTAATAGCAATATAGAAAAAACTAATAATTCTTTTAGCCATATAAAATAAGAAAAAAAGATAAACCAGACTTTAGTATTATAAGTGAGTTACAGTATCTGCTTATACTGCTTGTGCGCTAGTTGAGGAGTATCAAAAACAGCTCTTACTACACCAAACACTGGTCATAATCAAAGGGCAAAATCTGTCAAACCTTGGGATTGACTAGTCAAAGCCTCATACAAACTTTAATTTGACAAATATTAGTGCTTCCATGTAGATTAGGTTATGTTATTTTAATTTTTAGCAACCTAACTAAGGCGTACTTAACGTCTTTTCATACATATGCTTTCAACAATTAATAATTGTAGTATGTTTGCTTACAGCTTTCATACAAATAAGTGACACTCTGTCAACAAAGCGGCAAGTTCGGAACTAGAACATCTTTGTGATGAGTTAGATTGTATGAACGCCTTTGACTAATGAATCCTAAGGTTTCTGGGTTTCAACCTTTGAGTATAACACATATCAAGGCTATGTTCCAAAACCCGCCAAGTAATTACCGCCCAATAGAAAATTAATCTGTTTTGGGATGGAGATTAACACTTAATTTCTTACACATTTTAACTGTTAATTAAATTTCAACTGTACATATATGGCGATATAAATAATTTACCTTGACAGTTGGAAAATTACTCTACCGGGCATTCCAAAATAACTTTTTTAACTTCCGCATTGGGATTAGGAACACAGTCTAAAAAAAATGTGTTAGATGTGGAAAAGCCAGACAGACCCCATTAAGCATGCCGATAGCGTGCAATATAAGTAGGTAATACACAGTTAACATTCTAAGCAGTTGGGTAAAAAATAATTGAAAAAACTACATACTCGCCTCCATTTCTCGGGACTTTTAATGGTCCCCCCGCCAATGGCATTCAGTTTTTGGCCCAAGGCCTCCCACGCCTTGTTGGCCTCTTGCTGGCCAAGGGGACCTTTTCCCAGATTTCCCAATACAATCCTTTTGTTTGCCTCCGCAAACTCAACGAGAAGTTGTAGTTGGCGGTGGCAAACTTGGCGATTTGGCGGCATTTCTACAAAACAAGTTAACAAATTAGGTACAATTTGCTGATTTGTGCAGAATAGTTAAGGAATCCATAAATCTGAGTACTTACTTTTCGTCAATTCCTTCTTTAATGAGAAATATATAAATTTATTAAACACCGTATGTACTTATAAACTTTTTTACTATACATACCACAGATAATAGTATATTAGTTATATTCAAAATAATTTCAAAACAAACTTATTCCAACAAATTAGAATGTACTCTTTACACTCTATATAGCCGTGCTATAACTTTACTTTTTAAAGTAGTTGGATTAGCTTGATTTCGTACGAACTTCACGCGATACTTTATCGACTGAAATGCATCTCAACACACTGCCAAAATTTTACGGAATCGCAAAATATCGATTGAAGTTTTTGAAGGTTAGCAACGAAAATTCGTTTGAAGCTATTTCAATAGCTCATACGGAATCGACCCACGTATGTACTTATAAACTTTTTTACTATACATACCACAGATAATAGTATATTAGTTATATTCAAAATAATTTCAAAACAAACTTATTCCAACAAATTAGAATGTACTCTTTACACTCTATATAGCCGTGCTATAACTTTACTTTTTAAAGTAGTTGGATTAGCTTGATTTCGTACGAACTTCACGCGATACTTTATCGACTGAAATGCATCTCAACACACTGCCAAAATTTTACGGAATCGCAAAATATCGATTGAAGTTTTTGAAGGTTAGCAACGAAAATTCGTTTGAAGCTATTTCAATAGCTCATACGGAATCGACCCACTGTGGCAATTGGCAATTTTTTTATTTTTATTTATTTATTTAACGTACACAATTATAGGATTTTAGGACACTTACAATATAGACGATACAAAAATAACAATGTACATAGGTCAAGCTTATCTTTAGTTGAGATCTCTTACAGCTGACCCTAGAAAGTGATAGCTGTACAAAGTGAGCAGGTAACAGACGTGCACTGAGATTTCTAAATAAATATATAAATTACGTATTACTAATATACCTACTTTAAATAATACATATAATACAAATAATATTACTTATGAATACATACAACAGTACAGTGTTTAACTAAAATAGTTAATATACGTATATAAAACAAACCGGTCAAGTGCAAGTCGGACTCGCGCTATAAGGGTTCCTTTTTTCCTTTTGAGGTACGGAACCGTAAAACAGGAAAATAACATAGTATTTAAGGAAATCAAAGGGTTTAAAAATGGCAATAGATTGACTGTCTCTTATAATATGAGGGAGAGAGTTCCAAAAGCTCATAGTACAAGAATTACCATAAAAAGTAGTGTTGTGAGAAGGGGTTTTAATTAAAAGTGATGTATGAGATCTGGCTGGTTTATCTTTTGAGAAAAGAAAATCAAAATGTCCACGTAAAAAGCTTGGGTTAAGCGATTGTAAAGGAGATTATAGAGTAATTTATTGGTTAAACATTATCTTCATTTGTCATAAGACAGAAAGGGAAGAAACTTAATCTACAAAAAATATTAAATGTAATTAATGTTAACTTCGTCTGTTAAATTTGCTGATTTGACAGACGAAGTTAACAGCAGTGGTGCTTTAAGCAGGATATTATTTCCAAGGATTTTAACTACTTTGAAAAGCCTTTACATATTGGAGGCAAGGCCTTTCTGAAACGCCAGTGGGCTTTTAAACATTATCCTAATTTATATTTGTGAGAATTTATATTAACTCTATGTCTGTAGACTTGTCTTTGGAATATATAAAATAGAGTTGTGTCATCCTTCTTGATGACAGATTTGTAAAACATCGAAAATATAGACACTAATGTAATAAATATCTTTTATTCTATTAATATACGCATTCACATAATTTAAAAATATGGCACTGGTCTGGTATTCCTATCGTAATATGTTTTGGATATATCCGTAATGGATATGACTGTAAGGGATTCTTTTTACTATTTTGACACAAAATACTAAATATATAACAATTTTTGTTATTTTGTGTCTGCCTGTAAAATTTTATTAGCAAATTGTTAAAAACTGTTATTTGCTTGCGTTATATAAAAAAAGATTAGGGAGCTGGAGCGGGTGCTGCTGACTCGATAGATGTTGTCTTTCACTTTTAGTTATTCCCGAATTTTCTAATTTTCTAACAGCAGCCGTTCTCTAGTAATGAACATCAATTAAATATTACTTTATATAGAAGATTTGCTTACATATAATGCGTTTAGACAATAAGTAGGTACATACTCCGCGTACGCACGAAATATATTCCTGGATAAGTAAGTACTGGTACGGCTACGGTCCCAATCAAAGTAAACCTACCCTACCCTAAGTCGTAAAGTAGGATGGATGAACCAGTGTCAAACCATTTAAATAAAAGTATTAACTTTAAAATGTTGTTATTTAGTCTAATAGTGATATTTATTGCTAGTTTATTTTTTAATATTGTACGTTATCTAGTTAGAAGTTGTAATTGGAAAAAAAAAACTTAATTTCTTTTTGTTTATTTTATTATTCAATATAATAAAGCATTGATGATTTGTACCAAACGTTGACCATTTATAAAGAATGTGAAATAAAAACAAAAGGATACATATTTTATAATTAATTTTATTGAGATTTGTTCCTAGGACTAATTGAGACCAACAAGTAAACTGAACTAAGTTCAGATTTAACAATCACAAAATAAATTCTTAAATCTAAACGGCACATTTTCGAATCACGCAAAAATGACAAATAATAACTTTACTTAAACTTTTTAAGAAATATAAGTTTTTGGTTGATTCTTTGTTAAATTGAACATAAATAATATTTCTAACTATATCATGGAATGACTCAAAAGTAAAAATGGCAGATAATAAAAGGAATCAGATCCAAAAAAGATACTTGGCCATTTCTGGGTCTTTGTATGAACCACTATTAATAATTGAAACAAGGGCATTTATTTAATTTAATTTTTTATTTATTGTAGAATAGGGTATGTAATATTTCCGGCACGTTTCTCTGATTTTGCCTCCAGGCTGTATTTCTTTAAGCGCTTCATGAATATCGTTCCCACTGTACCGAAAGAGCTGTACGTAGCTTTTAAGATTTTTTTTTGTGTACATTCTGCATTTACTCGTGCCTCATGATCCGTTCATAAGTTAAAACTTAAACGCTGTATTTGACATTTGACATCACATCATTAGAAAAGACATCTACAGGTTTCATCACGATGTTTTCCTTTATCGAAAAGCCTGTGGAGTGAAATATCAATGCACTTGAGAAATTAAGAAAAAGACTAATTACAAACGGGACAAACAGAAAACCGCCTTTTTTGAAGCCGGTTAATAATAGGATCACGTTTGGTACCATTAGATTTGGCAACGACCATGGTTGTGCTACAAAGCCCTCGTTCACCAAGTACCTATACAACCACCTCTCTTGTTGATAACCCAACACTTGATCAAACATACCGTATCAGAAAAGCAGAGACACAGAGATAATAGATGGGTTGAATACAATGAAGCTATAGAGGTAGGTATTTACCGAGTCATGAAATGGGAGGTGTTGTCATGTAGTGTTTAGGGTTGCCAACTGTTAAAGAGTATATGTGGTTTTGAAAAGAGGAAATAAAAAGTATAGATTCACAAAAAGAAAGGAAATTAAATTTATAAAGCAGATTTTTTGCAATTTTGCATCACACCCTCTTAGTGGAATTTGTTTCAAAAAATCACATTATTTTAACTTCGACAGACAATAACGAACCAAGCCATATTGCTAACTATTGACAACATTGTTAATAGTGAAAAGACATAGTTTACGTAAATAGAGTATTTTAGCGTTCACCATAAGGTGTTACAGATTATAAAGTATACTACTAATATTATAAATGTGAAAGTTTGTATGTCTGGATAGATGTTTGTTACTCAATCACGCTTTAACCACTGGACGCATCGGGATGAAACTTGGCATACACATAGGTTAGGTCCTGGAATAGCATATAGGCTACTTTTTACCCCGAAAATTTCAAAAAATTCCCGTGGGAATAACTATAACAGACTTTAACGAACAATAGATGTAACTATAGCATACTTCATTAGTATAATTAAGGAGTTCTACGCCGATAACCGAATTCAGGGCGGGCGGAGCCGCTGGCAAAGACTAGTATCTACATAAAAAAGAGTAGGTAGGTAATTCTTACTCTATTTGAGAGTACGCTTGGCAACCCTTGTGTTGTACATTGTCGTTGTTGGTATGACTCATCCATCACCAATGTAGGTAGGTTTTGCATAGAGCGAATAAAGATACATGTGACAAATAGTAAAATGCTACAGTGGATTTTGGCATTACGAGAAAACTTTAGTGGTTATGCGCCTATATTATCTAAATCCGCTAAGCAGATCCGACTAAAATATAATAAATGTGTTCTACGGGTTGTGGTTCGAACCCTAAAAAACATGAAAACACGATTAATGATCTTTTATTCGAAAAAAATAATCTTAAACTGACCCTTTTTCACTGTTTTTTTTAATGTTTTGGTGAAGAAATCTTCAAAGTTCTAAGTGCTATTAGTTTACAACTTTGCTAAAGCATAGCCGTGATAAAGCTATACACCCTGAGAATACTAGAATATTTCATTTCATTTATTTCAATGAAAATCTCAGTGAATTGCGTTGTAGCTGCACTACTCACGTACTCTCTGTTACATATCGAGTCATCCTTGTTTTTACCCAAGTTTTTGTCACGTAGTACTGCCTCTTAAATGTAAGTAATATAAATACATTGTAAAGATTACAAGGTTAATGGGTGGGACCTCTAAAAGGTCAAACAAAATCTGGACTCTTTATTCCATTTACATTTCGATATGTGGTCCAATTTGCATAATTCTATAGTTTGTAAATCTTACATACTATTATAGGACTATCCGAGGATTGCTACTATTTTAGGTAGCTGAATTTTTCAGAAGCTTAGTAGAGCTTTTGAAAAATACACCAAAGCTAAGGCTGTTCAATTTGTAATGTGTGTAGGAAATGCGAACGATTTCTCCCGGGATCTTGTTCTCGCGAGATCCCGCACTTTTCTGCAAGACTAATTTCGCATTTCGCGGGATCCCACTCTATGTGCAAGATTACACGTAGTATAAACACACGAGATCTCGCAGGATTGAAAAGATCATGCATAGTGTTACTGGACCTACGCTACGTAAAGGTAGTTAGATTCACTAATCAAAAAGAAAAAGAAACTTGTATAAAAGCGGTGGAAGCAAAGGCCAGTACTTGCAGCTTTAAATGATTGCTTTCGTTGATTCCAACCAGCGTAGAGGCTGAACGAGCGTTTTCGGAGGCCGGATTCCTAAATAAGGCTGAAATAAGGTGCCCCTTGAACGACAATACTATTGCCACTTTATATTTTCTAAGGAGCTATTTCCAAAAACAGCAATGTCAGCATCTTTCTAATAAAAGCTTGATAATTAGGTATATTATCGTTCTTTCGACGAGAATTTATTTTAGTTGATTTAATGTTTGATTTACTATATATTAATGTCATTTCAGATTTGTGGCAGATTTTCTTTTTATTTTCCAACATTGAAGTGCTATCTTACACTATAATTATTACTCGAAATGAAAGTTTGCGACAACCGCGTTGTTGCATATCTGTTAATTTCTTTTTCTTCTTTCTTTCATTATTATTTCTAGATCAAGTCCGCAAACCTGCCTCAAAATTAACGTCACATATCACCTTAATAATACTCCTTCTTTGATTACCTTGTGTTTTTAAATATTTTTTTATAAGTTATTATAACGTTTCTCATAAGCGAATTGTATTTTATTTATTATACCAATATCATGGAAATTATAGGTAAAATAGCATAGTAATCTATTTAGAAGGTCATTGCATAGTAAAAAAAAAACCGGTGTGTACCCGCAGAGTGCAAGTTCTCGCGAGATCGATGTTTAGTAACGGTACGGTATTTTACGTAATTATAAATTAATTGCATATTCCCACGACTTCGTCTGCGTGAGCCCTTGAAATATCTAAAAAACTTATTAACCAATTTTGTCCAAAACATTTTTTATTCACATCACGTGGTTTCAGAGTTAGAGGGGGGACACAGAATTTTTTTAACTTTGGAAGCCAATAACTCGCAAAATATTAACATTAGTGTTAGTTTTTAAGAACTTTAAGGTGCTTCGAAATGCTGTCCATGGCTACTTTTTACCATCGCACCGCTCGCCATCGGCAGGTAATTCATCATTACACTTTAAAACCGAAGTGGTCGCGTACAGTGCGGTTTAAAAACTTCCTGCCCCGGAAGCTTCGGTTCTGGAATTAGCTCCCTGCCAAAAGATTCTCTCAGGACTACAGTAGGGTTCTTCAAGAAAGAAGTTATTAGATTTTTGGAAGGTCGGCAATGCGCGATTGATGCCCCAGGTATGGCAAGCGTTCATAGGCTGCGGTGAACGCTTACCATCAGGTGGACCGCAAGCTTGTTTGCCACCTTAGTGGTATAAAATAAAACCCAAATCGCTTCAAGTGTGCCTATAAAAATTTCAAGAGTTGCCAGGTTTCCAGGATCCCATTAATATATCCTGACCTGATGACCATAGACTATGGATATGCATTTGTTGCCAAAACCTTTTCCGGAAGGTAACAAATACTTTTCTGAAACCCGCATCTAAATCGGTTCAGCCTAACGCGTGATAATCGCGGACCAACATACATACAAACATACGGGTCAAACTGAGAACCTCCCTTTTTTTAAAGTCGATTAAGTATTAGTAATTTTAAATACGCGCGAAAATATTTTATTGTATAGATACTATACAATATAGTATAGTAATATGTGTAATATTTTGTATTTATTTAAGTTTCTTTGGTTGTTTGTGTATGTTTAGTAAGGTGTTAACGGTTTTTATAATTTTTGTCAAAAAGTTTTTTTTCTCAGTACACACAACACTATGAATTGTGTACCTAAATAAAAATAATATTACATTTTTGTGGAAAAATCATCTACCAGTGATATTTAATACCTATGTTTGTGTTTCTTGAATGTGAGGATCAATTTCTATACCATACAATACTACAAGAAGGGATTTAGTTATTAAAAACTTGATAATATTCTTGGAGATATATTCTATGAGAAATGCCGCATCGAATTGCCGGATCGGCTGGCATTCGGCAAAGGCGCCGATAGACGGCGAGCGCTCATATATTTTCGCCTACTTTAGCGGACTATGCTACTCTAATGTCTTTAATTGCCTATAGTTTGAAATAAATAAAGCTTTATTAATACCTATTATCAATATTATTACAAGTAACGGTCAATTAATAGAAATACTATCCTATCGGAGATGTGAGAGTATTCATTTATCCGAGTCGTTACTATCCCTTATGCAGCTTTGAGTAACACATAATAAACCTAGTCGAGCAGAACTCTACAAACTGACACTTAAGTAAAATCGCGTACCTAAAATTTAAATTAGACTTAACCTTATTCTGGTCTTAAAACCGATTTTTAATAACAAACAGGTCTCCGATTCTCCTTTTTTACTAACATATAGGAGCTTATAGCGTTTAACAACTATTTTGGCATTAAAGCTGTTATGTATGATAGATATATACACAATCACTATGTCTGTATGTTTTGCTTTTTTTGCACAAGCCTGCCCTGCAAAAGTACGAAAAACGCCTCTTTTTAGGGTTCTGTAAACAACAAGGAACCCTTATAGTTTCGCCATGTCCGTCCGTCCGTCTGTCTGTCCGCGGCTTAGCTCAAAAAATACTAATTCGAGAAAGCTGCAATTTGGCAGTGACATATGGCAGGGTAACACGTGAAGTGGGGACGCATTTTTTTTTCTCGTCTACCCCATCGTGTGGGGTATCGTTGAATAGGAATTCCAAAAACATTGCCGGTATGTAAAGATCATTTTTTGATTTAGGGCTCCGTTGGCGAAACATTTTTTTTGTTAGAATCAAGTGTCCTCCCCCTCTACCGTCGAAAGTATAGTATTTGGAAATGTAAAAAAAATAACGGTGGTAGTGCATATAATGACTTTAAAAGGAAAACTATCACAGGTAACTACACTTTACTGGCTAACGAGTAAAGTCGACCAAGTTATAAAATGTACTTGGAAAAGTGAAGTTTTCGTACAAATTCCATTAAAAGTTAGTGATATGAAGTAGGTACATCTGTAAAACAGGTATAAAATATAAGAAAATGAACGATGTATAATTATAGAAAAATAAAATAATAACATTCTAAAGACTATTCTTCTTAAATTGATAACAATAGTTACGTTCAAATGACGCATTGGACTAGCCGGCGCGCTTGGCGCAACATCGAATCGAGCGTGTGACAGGCAGCTGCGCTCATAAGCGCGCATGTTGTTTGGATGTCTCGAAGATGAAGAACGCCTAGATAAGTTTGCAATTTCCGCTTTAAAATTTTTTTTTTTTTATAAATTTATAAATTTTAGTTAATTATTCTTTAAAAGGTTGAACTCTTATTTTGCAATTTTAAAGTCGAATTTATTTAATTAAACATTTTAGACGTACGTATTCTACAAGTAGGTGCAAAGGTCTTATATCAGCAGCGTAGCGTTCAAATCTGTTTATACTGCGTACCTAAACATTGTGCCCCCCTCTCAGCGAAACCGTTGTATTTGGCTATATTTCACTTGGCCGGTTTTATGACAATTTTAGACGTGTGCATATTAGTATAAAAAATAAAAACAATTTATTAAGAAAACTAAACGTAAACATATAGACACAGACTAATTCATTATTACCTTTAAGATCAAGTATTTTTTATTGAAGTTGGTTCTAATTAGGAAGAGGTAATTGGGGAATACGAAACCCCGATTTTGATGATTACGACTACGCAAAACAGCCCGAGACGCAGTTGTCCTATCTCACATCTGTATCTTGGAGTCCAAGAGCAACAGCAAATGTTTTTCAAATACCTATCTCTGCATTCGCTGGTAGGAATGGTGTACCATATATTCTTCTTTCCAGGGGTATGGCCGTTGTGAGTTATATTCGAAATATTGAGTATTAGCGTTGTACCCTAAAGTCACTAGGCTGATAAAGCTTTTGGGAATGAAATATAGTTTTTAGTCTGGGATGGGGCAAACGTAGAATATGTTTTTTTTTTCTACGAATGGTATAAGGGGTGCTAGGCAAAAACATCAAAGCCATAGGCACTGTGGGCAGTCCATGGTGGGGCATAAAACATAGAAATGGAACAATGCCAGCTTCTATGTATGGGTTTAATTTTTACGCGTTTTTGGGTATTTGTTCCGAGCAAAGTGAGGTCGACCATGATACGATAAGCTGACATAATTGCATATCATATGTACAAAAGATCCAATATATAATTAGACACATTGTTTATCACACAGAAGGTTAATAGAGGTGAAGATCTTTTTTACTTAATATATATAAATTCACCTACAAGTATGATCATCGACTCTAAGATATACCAGTGTTTATTCAAGTAAACTATATGGATACTAAATCAGCAAAAGACCAAACACCTATCCAATAAGTCGTTAAACTCTGTCTATTTGTCAATTTTTTTCACAACATTATTATAAAAGCAATAAATAGAATATAAAGAAGCATTGACCTTGCTTAATCATGTAGATAATGTTTATGCCAACATGTCGCGTAGGAAATTAATTAGGTGGTAAATAAACTATGCACAAGTTGCTTGAAAAACTTTAGATGATGCTGGTTGGTGTTCATAGTCACGTAGGTAGTGATAAGAGAGGCCAATGACCGGGGTATTATCGGTCATAGAGCCAGAGTACGTTGTACAGCTGTGGCCGAAGCGAATGCGTCTCTTTAATACAATTCAATTCACTTACGCCAGAGAAAACTTCATATGCTGGTACATTGTTCAACGTCTCGGCGTTGAAATTCATATAACAATAAACTTATTTATTTCTTCCCTGTGTGAAATCGCGAGGTAATGGCTTGATAGGCGTTGCCAGCTGATTGAATAACCGTAAAAGAATTGGTCTTTTGAAAACTCATATCATCATGTAGTAGATACTCATACTCACATCATGTAGTCATAGATCATGTAGTCGTTGAGTGATTTAAGTCGTCCAGGAATTAGATGAATTATAATTATGCTAACAAGGATTTTGTTACTTTCAAAATATGCCTTACTTTGCATGTATTTTAGTCTATATATTGTACGATAAACACTAAGAAAAGTTATCGTTATCTAGCTTATATTTTTAAGATAAATGGAATGTAATCAAAGTCAAAAATTTACGATTTTGGTCACTTTTAATATTTTATTTAAAAAAAAAATTGTCTCCATTTCTGATAACATGATAGTAAAGTAAAACTTTATATTTCTTATTGCTTAAATTGGTAGGTACCTACAGTTTCTTTTATTTTTACCGAAGTTATCAATTTTTTACCAAAATATTTTCTTTTCTATACAAATGACTTTAGGCTCCTAAGTACAAGGAGCGATGAGAAAATATTATATGTTTATAACTAAGCGATGAAAAGTCGTAGAAGTCTTTAACCGACTTCAAAGAAAGGAGGTTATCATTTCGACCCGTATATATGTAATATGGCAAGAACTGATCATTTTTTGTATATGTTAGCATAGCATTATAATATACAGTAGTAAATCTTCCTAAGATTTCCAGGGTCGCCGCCGCCCTCGTGTCGGTACTTGAGCGATACTGCTTATTTTAGCAAGGGTTGTCACTAAACTTGTTTGTAAAATAAAAGCTGTATTTTTTTGTCGTACATGATTAATAATCACAAATATGATACTGTTTTTCGATTAAATATGATCTATTTTTACTTAGTTGCCTGTTATTAATTCAACAATATAATTAATCCACATTTGTACATACATCTTAAGTTAGGAATTCAGATATATTTCAGAGACCTATTTATGAGAAAATTAAAACTATGATCAGTCAAACTGCAGCAATGAATTTTACAACTACATCAGTTGATGACTTAGAATCTTGTTCAGAAATGATTTGTGAATCTGAACCAAGACCGTACAACGAACAACTTAATCGTCAAATTTCCCTTGCCAGTGTGAGTATGGGTTCTAGTGCCAGTAGAACTTAATTACATTTACTAGTTTACGTGGAAATGGCATTATACGAAAATCGAGATCGAGGAGAAATTTAAAAAAAAGTTTTCATAAGTTTGCTGGCTATAGCGCCAACAACTGTGAAGTCTAAAAGAGCATTTTGCACTACTGGGATATTTTATAATTTTAGATCACGTCTCAACGACTTTGCTTAAACATCTATCTATAATATTAAAATGATAAAACAAGGATTGCAAAGACATATTTTTTTGGTTGATTAATTTTGATTTAAGAGTTTTTGCAAACTCTTGTTTTAAACATTTTAAGAATTTAGCGTATTCACTAAGTGAATTATTAT
The DNA here is from genome assembly GCA_946406115.1 of Apoda limacodes. Taxonomy (NCBI): domain Eukaryota; kingdom Metazoa; phylum Arthropoda; class Insecta; order Lepidoptera; family Limacodidae; genus Apoda; species Apoda limacodes. The sequence goes on from OX291558.1 coordinate 13,698,819, forward strand.
GATTTCTATAAGATTAAAAAACAAATGCAAACAATAGTACAAAAATACGAAAACTCCGGATTATCCGGATTTAAAAAATACCCGAATTTTGCATACGCGTGTGTCCACCACACGCTCGCGTTCAGTCATTGTCCGGCAGAATACAATGCTATTGAAAGTTTATAGTTTTAATAACTGATCACCAGATCTTGTTCATCTTAAAAAGTTTTACGTTCAAATACATTCATTTGCTAATTCATGGCAATTGAATTACAACAGAATAAAATTTTTAGGTAAATAGAGAACATACAAAGAAACATAAATTTAAAACAGGTGGGAAGGTAGGCCCAATCCCCGACCCCCCGCATCACACCTCAGTATTACTCTGTTCAAGTACATGGGTTTAACCACTGTTTATTATTACATTGTGCTGTTAGTATATACGAGCTTGCCAGTATGTATGTGTGTTTGTATGTTTGTCCGCGCATATCTCAAAAACTATAAGTCGAATTGAAAAAAATCTTTTTTAATTGGACTGGGTATAGTCCAACTAAGGGAACAGTGCAAGTTTTATCAACTTCGGTGCAGTAGTTTTTGAGGTAGAGAGGAAAATGTGTATCAGACACTAGCTAAACGTCTCGTTGGCTTAACAGCGTATATAATTCTAAAACATGTCATGTTTGTTTTAATGTTTGCATGCAGTAAGGCTCTAGCTAAACAATTTTAATGAAAATTTAAAAAAGTGGCTGAGCAATTCAAAAAGTAACCGTGTAATCGTTAAATGACAACACTTCATGTATCATAGTAGATACTATAATTTCATCTAAAACTACAAGTAAAAGACAAAGAAATAATAAAATTGTGTTAAGGTAGGTACTTAAGTAATTTGTTTAAATTACAACTGCAATTTAAAAAAAATAAGAAATAAAAAAGTAATTTAAAAAAATTAAACCGACTTCAAAACTGTAACTTCAAAAGGGAGAAATAAAAGTTTTATCTTTTAATATATCTAAAAGAAATATGCCAAAATTTTTTATTTAAAATTTTTAAATATTAAATCAACGAAAGTAATTTTTCTAGGCATCTTCGATTATCTCTTCCAAACCGCAAAGATATTTTTGACATTTCGACCTAAACAGCGTGGAATCTTTTTTATTCGAGGTAATAAACCTTTAAATAAAAAAAATTTGTTGAGTTTTCATACTGCATACAAATAAGTCTAAATAAATGTGACTTCGTATATAAATGGCAATTATCTTAAATAGTCAATTAAATATTGGATATACCATCAAGTGTTTACTTTCAAACGTTTACGTCAATATAAAGTTAACACAAATCTTATTCAATTATTTATACCTACATTAAATATATATATTTAATTTGTATTGAATATTTGATTAGATTACAAATACTGCGGACGATTAAAGAAATGTTCTGGGCATATACTTATTGCTTGCCTGTTCTAATTACCTTGATTCACTATTTAGAATTTACGAAACTTAGGTAGGTTTATATATAATTAGTACCCAGATCGGATTTTGACTTAAATTTGTAACATTTCTAGGTGATACATGCCTAATCTCAAATCGGTGTCATAAGCCTTTACTGCCACTGTAGTTGATACGAGGCGTTGTTTTATCTTTTTTTTTTATATATCACTAAAGTGGCTTACCAGCTTGATCCGCCTGATGGTAAGCGGTTACCGTAGCCTTTGGACGCTCGCTACACCAGGGGTATATCATACGCACGTTGCCGACCCTTCAAAAATCCAATAACTTGTTCTTGAAGAACCCCGTACTGTAGTCTTTAGAGAAAACCTTGGCAGGGAGCTCATTCCACAACTCCGCTTGGTTCGCGGGAGGAAGTTTCTCTGAAACCGCACTGTACGCCACCATTTCGGTTCTATATCTATTAACTTATTCCTCTGCTAACATGTCGCTTTACAAACAATTTAGACATGGTAACACAAAGGACCTACCTACTTTATTTATGTAATAAGGACCTAAGGCCCTTGATTATGGAAATACCATGAACGACAACGTTTATTCTACACGTAATCTAGTCACATACATCAGCTTAGTAGGAATGGGTGTGCATGTAATAAACGCTAACTCAATTTTTCGTCGTTAGTAGAATATAATCAACGTAAAAATTTGCCTTTTAACATCTAACAGCGGCTACCTAGCGCCGCCACTTGATATTTTTTAATTACACATTTATACAAAGCTCATTTAAAAAATGTGCTTCATAGGAATTGATACATAAGTCAAAAGCTATATTTAGAACGCATAGTTTTGTGACTAGAATACGTCAGTTGGTTAAAATAACATATTTTTAAGCAAAAATGATACTCAACGACGAATTCTAGAAACAATACGAAACGTTTTTAATATAACTTAGGATTAGTTTAACAATTTCTGAAATATGCATAAAGCAAATTTTTTAAATATGCTTTTTATGAAGAGTAATTTTTTTTTTGATAGATTTAATTTTCTGTTTGTACAAAGAGAATTTTAAACATGTGTTTCTACAGAAATATGTGTAGCTATAAGCTATTTTTAGAATGTTTTGGTACGTTTCGAGGATAAACTGTGGGTTGTAGATAGCATATCAATTGGCGGCTCTAGTGCCCTCTTAATTACAAAATTTCGGTAACGTCAAACTTTGAACACAGTGGATATCTATTGGATATTTATCTTTGACCTTGATTTTTTTAAACTAGGTGGTTTACGACTCATACGTATACTCCCATAGCAATTCTCGTGTAGATGTTTTGTCTGTGACAAACAGACTTTCATCTTGGTATTAGTAGACAATAAGGAACAATGGTGTGTTACCATGTGTGGTATTTAAACAGTCGACACGTCGCGTCGGGTTCATCGCAGGGTCGCGGTTACCACAGATAACCTTTGCGTCTTAGAATTGCACACTGACTGTACAATTCCTAAAAATTCCAATTCATTGATAAGTTTGTTACATATTACTTGTTCAGAACTGTTCAGAACGTAAATAAAGAGAAACGTTACGTACTTTAACTTAACTAGTTTTTTCTTCCACCGGATCTGCTTCGCTAAATTTGGTTATCAGAGTGGGATTTATTTATTATTTTATTCTACGTGTCTATAGTTTATCCACGTCCAGGATAAAAACTAGCCTATCTTTCTCAGTCACTCCAGCTATCGCTGCTGTGCCAAATTTTAGCTTGGCTACATGCTCGTTACGTGAAGAAAGAACAAACAAGCCAATTCTCTTCCGCATTTATGATTTATAGTATGGATGCGTTTCATTGTCAACTTTTCTATATAAATAAATAAATTAATAATTAATATTTTTGGACATTTCCTACACATAGCACGAAGTAAATAAAGCTTGTGTTATGGATACCAGACAACGGATACAAATATATTTAATTTTTTTTTGTAAATACATACATAGAAAACACGCAGTCTCAGGACAAACACAAATAATAAATGTTTGTCTTGTGCGGGAAAGGTGCATCGATGCAGCAGTCACCCACTGAGCCACGGAGCCGTTCTGACAGAATATAAGGGCAAAATGGGCAATAGGCCGTTCATATGGTGTCTCTAGCTGGTAAACGGAATGAGACGCCCTGAAATGTGATTATATTATTATTATTTAGAGATATATATATATATATTGTAAATGTAATAAGGATATTTCATATAAGTAAAATCATTCATAGGTATATAAATAGCATATTTTGCACGTTGACCCAAAATCGAAATCCTATTACCTATTCAATTAAATTGTTTTATGTTATTTCCCATACATTAAAAAGTATGGTACGACAAAAATTAAATAAATTAATTATTTACTAAAAATTTTAAATAAATAAATTGTGGCACATCAAAGTTATCACTTTCAGGAATTTTCGTAAGCTTAAAAACTAAACTACAGACTACAGTGCAATAAACTTTTTTGACTGTTGTCAAAAATCATATCTTTATAGTGGCCATATTAAAATGGTGTGAATTAACACAACACTAGCGACCATAAACCGCGTCAGAAAAGTTTGTTACACTGTTGTAAGGAATTTAACCATTCGTGTTATAATAATTAGGTTCTAAGGTGTGAGGATTAATTCCCTGCCAATAGCGAGTTGTGCGGTGGTAGAATGTAGCCGTGAGGGTCATTTCGAACAATTCCTAAGAACACATCCCATTATACAACAGGTAGAACACACAAAGGGAGGCAAAGTCTCTCCTCAGGCTTAAGGGTTCGATACGGCTTGTGAGTTTGGGGTCGTCGACGATTCTCACAGCCCGTCGTAGAACCAACTCAAAAGGGCCAAGCTGGAATCCGGATGCACCCGCCCAGAGATATCAGCAACTTATATACTTACTTACTTTATTCAAAAAAGAAACACTGAAAACGCTGAAATGATGTCATTTCTCTTTATTTTTGTTTTCTTGATGTAAAATATTCAGAGCACAGGATCAGTACTGTACTTTTAGGTTCAAGGCAAGGTGCAAGATCACAGGTTCAGAATACCTTCGTGTGAGTTTATGGTGCAATTATAGTACAAGCTACGAAACACAAGGATAGCGACTTCGAGTGATAATGCTATCATCTCACCGGCGGAGCTGCTAACTGATAGGAATAGCCCGAGGTGGGTGATCGATAACAAGTATTTGAACTCTAATGTGTCCTCGATTATCGGTTGTGTTAGTTATTAATCAGTCGATTAAGTCCCGAATTTAGATAAGTAATACAGCATGTACTAACTTTGTGCGTATTGCTGATTTTCTTCTACACACTTAGACAACTAAAGTGTCTTGAGACATTGGGAAAGGAGTAATTCAGTCTATTCCAAAAAAAATGTATAAGAAAACTGATAAATAGGGAAGGTTGTCAAGTTATGAATCTGAGACCTATTGAAAATCTTTAATTCCAAAATTATTATACTGATACGAATACATAGCACGCTTACTAACCGTTTTATAACCCAGAATAAATACAGAAATCACTCGAAATCAGGTAATTATTACTGACCTTGATCATCAGGTTAAAAAATGATTGCAATCTGCATTGCTGCTTTTCATGGTCAGGTAGTTTATACTTATAAAGAAGTGTGAATTGTAAATTAAGACCATCTCTTAATTGGAGGTATTTATTTATGTATAACTTCATCAACGTATTAGTATCTTGAACAAGTTAACTAGCAGCCAAATCATAACTTTGGAGACAGCCTTTTTTTATTGACCACCTTAATCTCTCGTAATAGGTGGTTGAGCCCATCGCTGCAACACCGCTTCTGATACTAAAGTTATAGTTAATCTGTTTGGACTAAAGTAGCTTGTATCTTTACATACATATACATATGTCCCACAAGTAGTAAATTTCCACCTTTAGAGAGTCAAGTAGAAAAATAAAAGACCAGAGATTGAATTGCCAATTCTTGATAAACCATTTAAATCAGGATTGGTCAGGGAATACCAGAGTAATAAATAACAGTCTTTCTTCAGTCCTTTCTATGGTATTAAAACAATGTACAATTTTTCCGTAAAGTCATACACAGCACAGAATTACGTCCTCCATTTCAGAGCGGGGTCGATGGCCAGCGTATCGCTCATTAAGCTATAAACAAAGTTTATCGAACGCAGCGAACAATACACACTATAGGCAACACTCGTGCGACAATAAAACGAACTACAATAACTACAAAGGTATAATTTTCCGAACGAACTTCCTATATGCATTCTAATACAGCCTTTTAAGCAAATATTTTAATTTTCGTAGGAGACACATAGTAAAAAGGTTGGATTGCCAGGAATTAAAACTGTAACCCCTTAGATCCGTTTACACTTAGAGGTCTGCGTATTTGGGCTTTCGAGATACAATGCTGGGTGGATCAAAACCTGGAGATAGTGACAGAATGTTCTAAGTAATTGATTAAAATTAATTAATAATAAGTTACTTAATACTTTTTAAGCTTAACATTTTCTAGCGGAACTTAGACGGTTTTTACAGTACTAAGTGCATTGACATAATATACTTCCATCATTGACCGAATGTGTTTATTTTGGGATAATAAGTCCCCACGCTGAAAGTTTTCACACTTTTGGCACCGACACCTGTCGTTCTTGTAGCTTTAAAACCAAATTATTTGTTGCAAAATGAACAGTTGACAAACACACACTACGACAATAACACATTTTACCACAAAAATGAATATGTATAGGCACCTTGACAGATTTACACAAAAATCCCACCTCCAGACATGGGTCTAAAGTTTTATTTTTTGGTGGCAAAAGAAACAAAAATAATAAAAATATCGTAATCGAACGACGGACAGTTAGTTATGGATAATACTAAAATTTGAATATTTTTTAAGAACGTATGCAAGGACATATAAACACACATGAATATTAGGTGTTTTGTAGGATGTGTCAAGATTTGTAGACGCACTATAACGGTTGCAACCCTTATCAGCCTACATACGTCCCCACTATTGGGGCACGGCCTATCTTTACCCACTGTGCCTTGGGGGAGGGTGATTTTTCCATAGTCCACGCGAGCCCACTGCGAATTGTGAAGTTCATATACGCGTTTTCGAAGTCTGCAGTAATGGCAAAGGTATGGTAATAGCCGAGTTCGAACCACAGCTCCTCAGAAAGCGATGCAGATATCGAAACCGCAAGACAACCACCGGCTCATCTAAATTATGGTTGCGTTTGTTAGATATTTATTCTTTGGTTACGATTTTATACTTTCCCAAAATGTATTACTTTTTACTAGATATGGGAGGGGTGCCCGGCTGGGTACCGGGGAGTGATGCCGGATACCGGGTATTTTAGTGACCAAAAAAATTATAACAAATAGCAATTAAAGAAACATTTATTGAGTCCAAATGGCATAGGAACAATATGGCTCTATTGGTTCAATATTTAAATGTTAAAATGGGCGAATCATGGTGTAAAAACACCAGTTTTTCGGCATTATTTTCATTAAATCGACTTGTTGTTTTTTCTAGAGTAATACTGCCTAAAAAAATATAATTATATAATGCGGAAGTCAATAAATACGTCACTGCAACTTTTAGTAAGATTATAAATGATTATAATAGGTAGGTAGGCAATTCCGGGCATCCCGCAGAAATAAATATAACCGGGTTCCATGTAGACGAACTATAGTTACAGTTACCAAAGAAATCCCGTAGAAATTCCACGACGATAACCGAATTTAGCGCGGGTGGAGCCAAATGCAGAAGCTAGTATTGCATATATTCATGTATGTCATATTCCTTGTGTAGTATTGTCTATAGACGCTTCTTGTGAGTTCCTACTAAGTATATGTCTGAGAATGCATTAAACATTCACTAAGCCAGCCGTGTACGTGGTAAATTAAATAAGGTGCCACTTGAACAAATATTACTATCCTCATTTTGTCAAATAGTATACCTATAGTGGTGGTAACAATGGCAAAACTGCTTTTGTGTTTCAGTGTGTAAAATAATAGATATGCTTTTAAAAATAAATAATTAAAACACATTGGCGAATGTATACACCCAATAAGTCCAAAAGAAAAAAAAATGAATGTTACAATATTTTGCTAAACAATGTAATTATATTTACATATGTTCCGGTTAAAGAAATGAGCAAAAATAGAAAGCTAAATTTTTTAGTTGGTGGTGATACTATAGGAAAACAGTGCTAAAATCAACCTTTAAGACCCGGTACCCTGACTTGAATTTTCATGATTTCTACCCCCCACCACATTTGACAGCTTGAAACACAGCTATTTAATATCACGAGCACTTGAGCGAGATAAAAGACCACAGCGCTTTTCAGTAAAAGTCGTCTTTTAAGGATCAAATCGATGTTTAGGTATTTACTTGAAAACTTACTTGGTTTTTTAAATTTCATTAGTAACAACCGTGGACTTTCTATTTTGCTAGACATTAATATGAATTTTAATGTTATACGTTAACGAATAGCGGTTAAAAACCAAAAAGAAGTAGAAAATTTAAAGGTCTTTTACAGATTTTTTTCTCGTTTTTGGTTGTTCAAGCCATTAGATATATGTTCTTCTATACAGGATTAAATTTTTAACCTTAAATACTGACTAAAAGTATTGATTTTTTCCATTTAAAAAAGTGTCACTTGGCTTTGGTCACAACAAGGGTATAAAGCAAGTGTAGCAAAAATGATTTTGAGAACGAAACGATACGAATAAGAATACATCGAAGATCTGGATACGTGTCTTTGCCTAACTAGTCAATAGATGAAAAACGGCTTATAATAGTAGGTATTGATTCTAATGGTCAAGTAAAGTAAAAACTACGTGCAACCATCAACTAAGTCGTTTTTCTTTGTTTTTCACCCCAAAAACCAGTTCACACTCTCGTTACAGCAGTGTCTGCAAACGGTGTATTTGAACAATGAAATTCCTCTTGGTAAATTTGGAATACCTTTCTCCTTAAGCAAAATCTAAAAATATCAAAGTTATTAATAAATATATACTTTCCACGTAATCAATATTCCACTGTAATAGAAAACAAAATAAATTTACAGGCATTTCATCTATATTTAATTATGATTAACAAATGCCTTTTATGGCGATGATAAGGTGATACATGCATCTATAGATGAGGAATTTGAAGTAGTTGTTACAATCATGAATAAATTCAAATTATTTGTGAGTAACTAAAAAGGAATGAAATGAACGAAAAATGTAAATAAAACGTCAGTAACAGTAATAGCTATTGAAGGAATAAAACTTGCACAGATTGGAAAGTCTTGGTAGAAAGAAAGAAATGGTCAAGTACATTGAAGTGACATTGAAACTAGAGTAACTCCGGGTAGTAATTATGTCATTGGGCGTTACATCAGAAATTCTCTAAAAAGGGCAAGTTTTGACGGACTAAGATTGACTGTTCTTGGGTTGATGTTAGTTCCATCACTAGTGTTCAAAAGTAAATGGTAGGTATGGAAAACGAAGCACTGAATGCTGAATGAAATGCTGTAGGAATGAGAGCATTAACAGTATCTGTGGCGCCACCCTAAATTAGTGCATAAAGAATTGTGATAAGGGTATACCTATTGCGTGACATTACAAAGGAAATGGTGCTGGGTGACAAGGAGTTAAAGGGCATATAGATAATATTCTAACAAATACCACACAACGTATTGTAGGCCGGGGTCTGACAACGCTCTAAAATAAGTTTCATATGTATTTTAAACATTTAAATTTTTGGAATTCGCTATCTATGCATTACAGTGCTTAATGGCAGCGTTATTGAAAGAAGATCAAAAAGAAAAACATACGAGAAAAATAAATGTAAGGGTCGTCCTAAAAGTCTACAAAGTCTAATTAGACCTCGTCGATGAAATTTGCGTCTGTTCTCAGAAAAGCGAGGTCAAGAAAGTCGAACCGACGAACGTGTTTAAAAAAACATTTATGCGAAGTATGCCAGGGTCGTACAAATAAATGGAAGCGTTTGGTCTTTAGATACCCCAGCTGCAGCGGTAAATGCGTAATGTTATGTTTCCTTCGTTTTGTGTCACGGTGTTCGCCGCGAAATTTTACTTTTCCCGAGCCATATTAACATTCAACAGCTCCTCATACTCTAAAGTTGAATTTTGATAAATTTTGTCATAGGGACATACCTCTGCCAGTATTTCAATTCTGTCCGTCATCTGCCATAGAAATCAGAGTAATAACAAACTAACCTATCATCTAATTTTTTCTGCCTACTTCTTCTATTTCTCATGTCAACTTGACCTGGTGACAATTCCATGGTGCAACTAGGCAAATCTGCACTCTTGATTCTTCATAATACGCCAACTCTGTCAGCCCAAAAACTTTTTTACCTTTTTTTAATCTGTAAAACATTGCATAGTCAAGGAGTTGTATTGTATAGCGTTTAAATTCCAAAACAGATGCACCTGTAGTAATACAAACAATGGTGACATAGGTGTATTTATGTATGCCCGCCATCGCGCGTTGTCAACCTATGTTTGGTAGCCGCATACCATCTGCAGGTAGGGTTACCACTGTCACCAGATAAAAGGACTTTTCCCGATATATACGGAATTAACAATATTGTGGATAAATTTGACGGAATCTCAGTCTGTTCTAAATTACTAGTAATCATTAAAAAAAAATATTTATTTATTACATGTTCTACCTCTATTATATGTCAGAACCTACGTATGTAGACTTGAAAAATTTAAGTTTAATTTAGGTTTTACGGAAATTACATTTAAAAATAATTATTATGTAGGATTAAGCCATATTTTAGTGGAGAAACATGTTTTACTTAATTTTACTCACGTTTTCGAGATTTTACTCTGATTCTGGCATATATATATATACTGATACGTGATATTTGCCTAGAACGTGATTGGATGACAATCAGATCGACTCCCAACCACCCCTCCCCCCCCAAAACGTCTCACGTTATTAATGGACCTTAAAGCCTAATGTCATTTAATTTTTTTGTTAAGAGACGTTTAATACTGGAAAAGTTCATGTCTTTTATTTTTGACATTATCCCCGAAAATTACTATATGCATAACACGTATGTTTCGATAGAAATTTGCGTAGAACTACTACTGCTTTACAAAGTGACATTACGGAATATACGTATTAGTTATCTCATGAAAGAGTTTACAAAATGTACCTACTTTTTAAACCAGTTAATGGTAATAGGTGATTAACTTTTCGTAACGCAAGTGTATTATTAGGTTTATTTTACTTAAATGGTGCTAATTATGCTGTAAATTTTTTCGGGTTGATGCCCATTTAAATATATTTAGATTTTTTTTAGAAAATCGGAGATTTGTAGGATTTTTTTTTTATGTGGTAACCCTATGAGCAGCATGTTACAGCCGTGTTAACAACGTCTTATTTGTGTCACTTTGTCTTCTGTTATGAAATTTTACTGTGTTTTACAGGAAGGTGTAGAAAATTTTATGTCTTTTATAACACCATATAAATGATACGATTTAGTTAAGCCATCGATTATAACGTATGAGTCAAACGTAGTTATTATTATGAATACTTTGTTTCCTATTTGTTTAAATCACTGTCATTATTTACTGTCTAAAGTGGCAATGACTTGGTCAACTCTGCGTTTTTATGATTTTTTTTAATCTATTCGAATTTTAAACAAGTTCTACGTGTTGCGTTTAACAGTTAGGTAAATCGATTTTATAATTTATGTTTGCTTGTCTTTAGTAGTTTTTCTACTCAGAGGAACATTTTAAATATAAAATAAAATACTCCTATTTGGTTTGCACTAAAAAATGATATGAAGTAAAAAAAAAACAAAAATTGCGCAACTAGCTAACAGGTATTTATAACATATATCTGAAGGGTTGTACTAATTCAGACATCTTCCCCAGCGTGTGCACAACAATTAACCAAAATTTCATTACACTCGGTTTACCCTGATTAGGTACGCGAGTTCGACTTGCTTTTGACCATTTTTTTCTTTTACAGAAAGATTTTTTTTCTTTAATAAAAAACTTGCCCTGAACACAACAAAAAATAATTATCTAATTTGGATCTCACTCGATGTAAGTATGTCGCCACAATAAATGTATGGAAGCTGAAAACATTACATTTTCAAATAGATCCAGTTTATTTTAAAAAACATTATTGATACCATTGGATAGAGCTCGTGAAGCATTTTCTGGATCATCGTGTATGGTTTAGAAATAATCGAGTGAGTTCACTTAGCGTTTCCACTCTGTATATACATTAGACGTAATATTAAAACAAGGAGAAAAATACAAATAAAAACAAGTTAATCTGTGCTGAGCGCAAGTCAAGTTACTAAACCTGTCAAGATGTAACAGTTAGGTAACATATGGTCAATATACCCACAGAACATCGTAGTATATCTATGTTTTTTTCTTTCCTAGGCTCCCTGCCTTGAGGACTTTGAGGACCAATTCCTATTATTATAACAACGATGTTCCTCTGTGATTTTAAAAAGAGAACGAGGTACTAGCACATAACACATTCACTCTTAAGGTACTAGCATAAATATAAACAATGTGGTATCAGCATAAGTATAATAAATATTAACAATGAGGTGTTCTAGCCTATTCTTATTATTTAACCATTGCCGTGCAATAGAAACGCCCACTTTATAACCCGCATTTTTATTGCCCAGACGTTGAATTTCTAAAAATCCTGTAAAAATTTATGGGTTATGTTATGTTACAAATAAAAAATTGTGATTTAATTTTTTTTTAAATTATTATTTATATTTTTATATATATCTATTATTGTATATCTTTATTAAGTAAACACTGCTAAATTTTATAACCTTTAAAAGTAGTGGTAAGTTATATCAATAAATAAAATTTTTTAGACACAGCTATTTGGGTGGTATTTTGTGACTTAGTAATTAACTTAAGAAATAACGGAACTTATCATACCACTTGTATCCTCATTTTTGGGGTTCCGTACCTCTAAAGGATAACAGTAACCCTTATAGGATCACATTGTTGTCCGTCTGTCTGTCGGTCTGTCTGTCTGTTTCAAAGTCAACGCAATAAAAAATACGGCCGAAATACGGCCATTTTTGTCGCATATTTTGGGGTTCACAAATAAATCAAAACCTATGGGGTATTTCCCGTTGTCCTAGAATCATGAAATTTGAAACGGAGCAAGGTCTTATATCACAAACATAGAACTCCGATAACTGAAATACGTTAATTTGTTATTATAACACACTCAAAAAAGACTGTCAGTCTGTCTGTCAAGACCCTTTTTCTCAAGAATGCGTGGAGGTAACCAGTTGGAATTAATATCAAATACAAAACTCTACAGTCGCTTAAAATTATAAAAAAATCAAATATTGTGACACAAATAAATCAAAACCTATGGAGTACTTCCCGTTGACCTAGAACCATGAAATTTGGCAGGAGGCAATGCCATGTAGCATACATAAGAGAAAAATCTGATAACCGTAAATTTATTGCTACACCACAAATTGTTTTTTTGTATAACAGGACTTAAGTCGCAAATTATCAGCTTTAAAAAATAAAAGTTGCAACTGCATACCAATGACATGTTTGACATCAACAATAAAGCTAGCATCGCTTGTTCCGTTGTTGTGGAAAGCGTGGAGAACTTGTGTCTCAAATCACCACCACCACTCTGTCCAAGGTCTCTGACTGGGGACGAAAAAACTTGGTTCGATTCAACCCTACAAAAAAACAAGTTTGCGCGTTTACCGCTAAGAAAACCCCATTCACTGTGGTCCCACAATTCCAGAACACTACCCTCTCCATCTCCAAGAGCATTAGGATCCTTGGTTTTGACATCTCCAGCGATGCGCAGTTCCGAGATTATTTGCAAGACGAGGCGAAGCTGGCGTCCAAAAAACTTGGTGTACTCAACAGAGCAAAGCGGTACTTCACGTCGGGGCACAGGTTGCTGCTTTACAAGTCGCAAGTTCGGCTCCATATGAAGTACTGCTGCCATCTCTGGGTGGGTGCACCCAGCTTGGCCCTTTTGACTCAATTCAACGACGAGGTGTGAGAATTGTCGACGATCCCTAACTCAGTTGCCGTGTCGAGCCCTTAAGTCTGAGGATAGTTTGCCTCCCTGTGTGTGTTCTACCACTTGTACAGTAGGATGTGTACTGAGGAATTGTTCGAAATTATGCCAGTTAGGTTTTCTTTAAGGACTACAGTGTGGGGTTCTTCAAGAAAGAAGTTATTAGTTTTTCAAAGGGTCGGCAACGCGTAAGTGGCACTCCTGGAGTTGCAAGCGTCCATAGGCTACGATGACCGCTTACTATCAGGCGGACCGTAAGCTTGTTTGCCACCTTAGTGGTATAAAAAAAAAACCAAGGACAAAATAATATACCCCCATTGCAAGTTCCTGACGAACTATAAGATCCTGACTGGATAAGGCAGGGAAAAACTCAGGCGGTGTCCGCCTTCAGTCCGGCGTGAAACGAAGAGACACCTACGCACGACCAGGTCGACCTATAGTGAGGGTCATACGGAGTGGAGCCTCCGAGGCCTAACCGTTTCGGTGGGCAGCTCCAAATGGACTCTACTTCCAGAGTTCATCAGCGAATGCAGAGGTGGGTGGCCTCTACAGCCACTTTTGCGCCACCGTCGTAAATCGTACGCTAGGCAGCGATTTAGTAGGTCGTAGGCCAAATAAGGCCTGTTCAGGCGATAGCGATGGCCTTGGTTTGAGTTCCCGCGCCGCAAGGAGTAAACCTTTTTAAAAAACTATCGCAGGGGGAGTTTTTTTTGTCGTTGGCCTTCCCCTGCCACTCCGTGGGGGCTTTGGATGGTGAAGGTTGGCGAGGTCTGCAGCCGCAGCACCACAAGGGACCTCCTATGGGGAGGAGTAGCTGGTGACATGTTCCCCGTGAGTTACTTCAAGACAAGGTGGAGTGTTATTACGTTACATTAATTCCGCAGCCTTACCGTGAAAAATGGAACACGCTAGGTTGACTGGCAGAAAGTTCACCTTTTGTAACCCTTTTTTTGGTGTTCAATAAAGCATTCAAAACAAAACCTTGGTAGGCTATGATTAACTTTATTTTTAAAAATAGAATAATATTTGTAGATTATGTACATTTCCCTTCTTTGATGTCGGTAAAGAATGTAAACAGACCTGTAACATTTATAAACTTTCTTCTGTTGTTGATTACATAAATATGTATTTATATGCGTATCACATAAAACGTCTATTATGTGCTAGATATAGGTTCCTTTTTATACGATTTGAATGGTCTTATTCCATTTGCAGTATGAATTTAATTTATTTTGAGCAGAAGTATTGCGAATAAAGGAGTGTCAGATAACACTGGTCTATATTAAATGTGGGTTACTAGCGATAACCGGACAGAACGACGATAATGTTCATATTTATGTCGATTTGCTAAGCTGTATCATATTTTTGTTTTTAAAAAGGCCTTGGAGTTTTGTATGACAAGTAGGTTCCTATAGTTTGGCGAGATAATTAATTTTTAATTTTTGTATGATATTTTAGAACATCTTTTTGCTTACTATATTTTATGACGTATATCCTACTAATAACTAATTAACTAATAATATTATAACTGGAAAGTATGTATGTCTGGATGGATGTTTGTTACTCAATCATGCTTCAATCACTGGACATATTGGGATTAAATTGGCATACATACAGGTATGCATACATATAGGTTAGGTCCTGGAATAGCTGTAGGCTACTTTTTATCCCTAAAAATTCAAAAGTACCTGCGAAAATAACTATAACAGAGTTAAACGAACTTTTGCTGCACCTATAGCATGCTATAGTAATTCATTGGTACACCTAAGTAATTAATTAATTGGAGTTAATTAAGGAGTTCCACGCCGATAACCGAACTCAGGGTGGGCGGAGCGGCTGGCAAAGTCTAGAATGTGTATGTATGCATATCAACATGGTTTCAATCTCTCGAAGGGGCTAATCAGCGGCTGGACACGAACCCACATCATATTGTGGGGGACAGAGGCGTCTCTAGCCCTTGTGGCGCTCGTCTGCAATCATTACCCTGGCTACTCTAGTCTAGTAGGAGCGGGGTCAAAATGGAATACTAACTGTTATATTTTCAAACGGAAATTCGGATGCAAATGGTGCAATTTTAAATGATGTCGGGAAGCAAAAATTTTTTTTGGGATGGAAGGGGGGTCATAAAAATAAAATAATCACAACTTTGTAATTCTTTCAAAAATATTTAATTTAAAAACTATTATAGTTACATAAAAAGACGCTCGTACACACAAATTTATACATATAAAAGGCTTTGTCCTGAATGACTGATGGATCAACGCACAGCCTAAACCGCTGATCGTAGAGACCTGAAACTTGGAGGGTGTGTTCTTTGTATGATGCAGGCATCCGATAGAAAGGGGTTAACTGAAAGGGCGAAGTGCGAGTCCGATTCACGCAATAAGGGTAAACCGATTGTAATGAAATTTTGGTAAGTTGTTATGCACACGCCGGGGAAGGTTTCTGAATTAGTACAACCCTATTAGGTTGTTTTAAAAAAGAAACAAAGTTCGCCGGTTCAGCTATGTATATTTACATAAAAGAAGAATTTGACTGGCTGACTGACTAATCGATGAATGAACAGCTGAAACCGCTGTGTCTATAAGCAAGACATTTTGCACAAACGTTCCTTAAATGACGTAAGTGTGCACTAAGAAGGGATTTTTGGAAATTAATCCCCTAAGTGGGTAAAATATGGGTTGGCAGTTTGCATGGAAATGGCTAAAGCTTTGCTTAAACGTTAAAAATTAAGATTCACGTGATTCACCGTTTTTGAAAAATTATTCTCTAGACGGCAAAATAGAGGATGAAAATGTGTATGAGAATTCCTATGTTATTGTATGTAAAACAGTAAACAGTCAAAAGCTGTTTTATTTTAAAAAAGTTTACGCAGACGAAGTTGCGGGAATAAGCTAGAATATATATATACACACAAATGTATTTACAAAAGAGTTACTTTTCGAGCTTTTGCATTAGCGAAATCTTTAACAATGTCACTAACTTCAATTTCGATTTCATGTTCAATACTTATTAACGATAAATTTGTCAATCTACTTTGCGACAATGTTGATCTAAGGTAGTTTTTAATTATTTTTAGTTTAGAAAATGACCTTTCGCTATATGCGACCGTGACTAGAAGTGTCAGGTATATCCTCAGTGCTGTGGATAGATTTGGGAACACTGAAATTAATTTATTCGTAAACAAGTAATTTAAAATATCCAACGTCGTAGTGGAATCATCAATAAACATCGGTAAGAATTCGATTTCATTATAGAGCTCGAACTGTACCACATCTGAAGAGCCAGCATGGCAAAGTTTATTTTTCTAATAAGAGCAATGGGTTTTTTGGATAAGAGTCCAAATCTTTCCAGTGTTTAAATTTTTGAAGAAATGAAAATCTTACATTACTTTCATGCAAAAGTTCGAACCGTTCGTCGAACATAGTAATTGCGGTGTCTAACAAATAGTAGTAAAAATTTACATTAAAATGTGTTTTCGCGTCTGTTATCGGTCCATCCTCCGCCTCATAAGTAAAAAACCTTTTACGAGCGCGAGGGCGTGAAGGTGTGGGAAATTCTACTATTGCCTCGACTTCTTCCGCTACAGTTTTCGCCCTGTTAAGAAGCTCATCAAAAGCGGACTCATTACGGAATTCAGACAAACTTATTTTTACATTATCAATCATTTTCACCGCTTCTAACAATACCCCGTCTGACTTTTGAAGGGCCTTGCTAACTATATTTATCTTGCTTAAAATTTCAAACCAAATAAGCAAAGAAGAAATTTAAACGACTTTATTTTTGCCAGTAATGAATTTGCCATATTTCTTGTTTCTGCATCTTTGCTCCTATCGGAATATATAGTAGAGAAGGCATCATACACTTTTCCCAGTTCAAAACGTAGAGCTTTTACTACTTCAACCCTGCTCTCCTATCGAGTATTTGAGAGTGGTTTTAGACTTAAGGTTGGCACTTCTTTAGCAAGTATTTGCCAACGTGCTGTTGACGCAGAAAAAAAACATATATTTGCTGCACAATTGAAAAAAATTGACAATTTCTAATGATCTTTTTGCAGCGTCATTCACTACCAAATTAAGGCTGTGTGCCGCACAAGGTACATAAAATGCGCGCAGGTTTAAATCTAAAATTCGTTATTGTAGACCTTTATTTTTCCACTTCATGATTGCACCATCATCATAACCTTGACCGCGTATATCTTGTATGTCAATTTTGTTTAAGATTAAACAATCTAACAAAAATTCTGGGCCCTGAATCACTTAATCAAAATCCGCAGTCATTAGTGATTGGTCAATGACAGAAGTTTCCGTCGTCTTTAATCAAAGGTTAACAACACCAAAAAAAAGTTTTTTCCAGATCAGTATTACCAATTTCTGGCAAAATAATATATTAACAATATAAACAATATAAAAGAAACAAATCTTTGAATAAAAATTAGATATTGTTTTTGTTTTAAGTTTAAAGTTTTTATTTCTAATTGCTATTTGAAAATAACATAAAATAAATAAATATATTTCTAATTTTAGGAAATCATATTCGCGTTAAACAATGCGAATAGCCGGAAAAATCCAGAATCGTGAATCGGAACTCCACCCCGAACATTGTGTATTATTATAGTTGACGCCATGTAGTACTATGATCACAACCCACAAGAAATTTTCATCACCATAGCAAGTTAGATCCCTGCTTAAAAAGATTTTACTTTAAAATCGCGGGTCACACAAAGCTTATACGGAACCCGGTGTGCAAACTAACACTTTCTTGACCGGTTTTTATTATTCCGTGAATGACGCTATTATTGTTGGTCACCTTTCGTCACTAGTCAATAATAATTTTAGCCATGTCATTGCCATTTATCGGACGTTACTCCTTTGTCTTTCATGCGACTTTCCGACCTTCGCCTTCCCGTCCGACGCACTTGGTGGCTGTAAAATGTTCGCAGATGGGTGTAAGTAATTAATGGCTCGTGTAGTCATCGATCATCATTAGCCTTGTCTGGCTCACAGAGAATAGTAATTATACCAAAAGGTCTGGCTTGTTTTCTGTACGAAAATAATGTACTATCTATCTATAATCTATCTTCTAAATAAGCCGAACCTTGCTGGCAAGGCTCAAATCACGTAGTCTCCTACTCCTAAAAGATGCGCCATACTTAGGTTTAATGCCGTTAATTATTGCACTAATATAACTAGATACTAAACATGAAGTATAGGCACAAAACACAGCGCTAATTTTATAAGGCCAGTATTTAAGTGTTAATCAAGAAATCTTCCCTAATACAAAAAAATCCCAATTCTAATCAAAAATACTGATTGCACAGCAAAATAGTTACCTAATAAATATTATTATTTTAGCAACATTTTAAGTTCACGCATCGCTAATAACTAAAAAGCAGATATTTTTTATAAACGCATATCTAATAAAAACTAGCGCACAATAAACTTTGTAATTCAATTTTGTTACAACATAGCTTATATTTTTTTTACGCATAGGGCAATTTGTTTATGTGAAATATCATTTTGTCATAATAATCTAATTATTCGCTACAACTGAGTAAGATCTAAGAAATCAAAACTGATATATTGAGCATCTAGTTTTTTTCTATCCACAAAATTTGGTTATCATTGTAGGATTTCAATGGCAATTCCTCAATCAAAGAAAAAAAAACCGATAATCCAGGGAGCTGACATACGTTAATATAACATAGCTCATACGAGCATCGGAGCACATCAATATTTTTTATCATCGACGCAATCGTGTAGCTTTAATATAGTTATTTTGTACAGCAGTGAACACCGTTAACAAATGGGCGATTTGTGGCTGAGTCAAAGTTGCTTTGAACCTAAAACAGGGTATAAAACACACTCCTAATAACCCTTCGAGCCGAGACAATCCAAAACCCTCGTTTCTCAAATGGCGGTCCTGAATCAACAGCAAGGTCAGGTGGCTATCCTTAGGCAAAAGAAGCGGATGCCGAGCTCCGTAAGGTGAGTTTACATGACGCAATCGGCTACCTACACGAATGAGTCCGCGATGGTCAAGAAATGGGTTAAATCTGGCCAAAGCTCTTTTGCTCTTGGAGCGATCACCTGAAAGATCCCCTATTAAAGTCCCATAAGGCTCTCGCTGTACATTGCGTACTAAAATATGGAGCGCTTGTTCAAGTTCTGACGGCGATAAGACTTGTTCAGAATCCCGAATCGGAGGTCGACGGGCGTTGTTGACAAAACGGTAAATCTAGCCAATCACTCCAACCAATTTTTCAAGAGAGCTGGACCTAGTCAACAACGAATCTTAACAAAGTGGAGGGTTAATCTTTGCTGTCAAAACGCGTAAACCTGGAAGAGGAGTTACCAACTCCAGACTAGAAGATGCCAACCTGACTCTGGTCCAAAAAGCCATTCAGGTCCAAAGTGGATGATGGACCAAAACCGAAGTCATACAGCCACGGTAAAATATGTCGGCTGCATTCAATTCCCCTGGGACGTGATTCCACTCAATGGCAGCGGAAGACTCCAAAATCTTGGAAACCCTATTCGCCACAAAAGTCTCTAATGAATGGACATAAGCTTAAAGCCAGGCGAGCACAATCTGGCTGTCAGTCCAAGCGTAGACGTGGGAAATGCGTACCGATTGGCCCAAGTAAACCACTTACTTTCGAGTGCTTGTTTGCTACCTTAGTGGTATTCAAAAAAAAAACTTAATCAAGCAATTGAAAGAGAAACAATCCGCAATTGGTTGGTATTGTACTCCAAGAATTGCAACTGAATCTGGGTTGTCGACATTTTGAAAGATCAGAGGATCCTGGTGAAACTCCTTGGCGAGACCATCGAGGAGAATTGGATATCCATTTTCGAACCTCATATCCGCTGGCATGATTCCAATTAGCTCATCGCGGAGAATCAATGCTTCCTTACTCGACGTAGACGTCGCTGGACAAAACAGAAGCAGCGCGAGTGAAATGCACACGTTCCCTATCAGCAAGCTCTAACAGGGTCCGAATAACGACGAACAGACTGGAGCGAACACCGTAAGTATTGGTGATTACTGAAGACGGTCACGGGTAATGCAGTATCTTCTCGCCAAAGAATGAAGTGATACGGATATTATCATACGGATATTATTTAAATTGGAAGTAAGGGCATGACTAAAATTTGTGGGAAGTGCCACTAACCCACCGGCCTTAAGGAGCGTAGCCAGTCCTAATTTTTTTTATACCACTAAGATGGCAAACAAGCACACGGTCCGCCTGATGGTAAGCGGTCACCGTGGCCTATGGACGCTTGTAACACCAGGGGTGTCACTCGCGCGATTCCGACCCTTCAAAAATCTAATAACTTCTTTCTTGAAGAACCCCATACTGTAGTCCTTAGAGAAAACCTTTGGCAGGAAGGTCATTCCACAACACAAGCGTTCGCGGGTCCTACCTCCCTCCCTTTCTCTGAAACCGCACTGCACGCGACCATTTCAGTTCTAAAGTGTGAGAATGAATTAGTTAGTGCGACGTTTGTTGTAGCATTCGAAGATGATAATTAGGATCAGCCAACGTCAGAGCTGTTGTCAACTTAGGAATTTCCGGAATAAGTAAATTTTGGGGATGATTGACCCAAGATATCATCCATCACCATGGCTTAAATAGTCCAACGAATAAGATAATTATGAAGAGGAGAACGAACAATGGAAACCTGACCTCTAAGCCTCGAGACCTTAAGGCCACCAATGCCTCGAATAGAATCCGCGGCCGCAGACTTGCCATAGGATTAAAAAGATGTCTCCGCAGGTTTGCAACCTCTGAAATGGTAGGCAACTGCAATAACGCGCTATCAAAAGTATGAGCAATTTGCCTAATATTGTCATAACGTCTAAACAATAATTCCCGAGCAGTTTTATAACCGGCATCGTCCTGAGACAAATGCCGGATCATATCATAATATGGCTCTTCAGCGGTTGACCTTAACAAATAGGAGAATTTTTGAGAACAGGTTAGATCAGACCGATTGTCAATTAAACTTTTAAATCTATGAATGAAGGAACGCTACTTCGCTAAATACCTATAAAATTTAGGCAGGTCCAAATTAGGCAAAGAAGAAGGAACCCCTTGAGTGGCCACCATAGTGTTGTTACATTCGTCTTTAGGGGCAACGGTCTTAGACTCTGTGCAAACCTAATGTCAATCTGGTCACAAAGGTCCTCAGCCTGGTCCAAGTCCGCGGTAAGGATGGCCACATATTTTTCCAGCAAGCCTACAATGACTTGCTCATATGAACCTAAAATGTCTTATGTCCTATGTCTTCTAAGGGGACCTTAAGGAGCCCTAAGCTGCAATGATTTAATGAATCTGAGAAGATGTAAAGATAGGGACAAGATTTATTAATTAAAACAAGTATTATAATACAAATAGAAGAATAAAACCTAATGTTCGTGGCGTGGGATCGTCTGGTAGAATGTAACTGGCACAAGGCACTACACAATAAATAAGATAGATACGAACTTTATATATAAAAACAAAAGACTTTCTTTCTGAAAAAAGTCAAAACAGGCAAAAACTTTGTTTTTACAAATGGTTAATTTTGCAGACTACTGACAACCATAGAGTGTTGCCAGAAACAAAACAGGTTGCGTTCGGAACCTAGGCTGGGCCCCGATAGCAACGGTACAAAACAAATGTCTTTTAACTACCGGTCCATTTGATTCAATACGGAAAAACGATCTTACACCAACTTAATCCGTGGTTTCTTGTGGTAGTGGTAAAAGTATCTTTTTATTTTGATCAAGAGTTCCTACGAGAATAGATTTATTACATAGAATACTTTTTATCCTGGTTAATCGAGGGATTGCCAAATCACACGACGCGACGGCGCGGCATGAACTAAATTCTGCACAGTATAGCTGTGGGTAAAAGTTAATTATATAATAACTAGCCTGATCGCAGCGCCACCTAACGTGTACAATAAAGAATCTAAACCATCCAGGGACCTACACAAACCAGTCCAGCTATTTAAGAGGAGTTCGCGGAGAAACTATATGTTGTATGTGTCTAACTAAATCTAAAGAATCTTAAGAAATCCTAAATTATCAGTTGTTTGAGCTGCACGTATATACAGGTACTTAGATATTTATGTCATTATACCCTTATTGCATAAGTATTGCTATAACATAAACGCTTAATTAAATATTATAATTATATTGTTTACAAATACAAGTTATTTTATTTGTCGCTCCACCGTCAGACATCAAAGATTAATAACGTGACGTCAGTACTGTCGCTATCACTAATGTGTTTATTATCATACAATTCAAAGTTGACCTTCTTGACACTTTCGCTGGCTCCAAGTACTAAAATGAGTTATCGCGCAATAACCTTTGCTAATCTATGTATCAGCTCAGACTATATTTTATTTCGGGGATAAAATGTTAATATTTTAAAATCGATTGTTTTATTGTCAGAAAGTTTGTTTACAATTCGGCGCAATTGTTGTCCACTTTCTTTATTATATGGATGCAACTTTATAACAAGCCACAATTGCTTTACAACCTGCAATTTCTTGCTTAGTTTTTCAAAATAGTTTTGGTATCAAGTTAACACCAATCAAAAGCAGTAGTCCTTCCTACTTCCTGCCTACTAATATTATAGATGCAAAAGTTTGGATGTTTGGATCTTTGTAACTCAATCACGCTTCAACCACAGTACAAATCAGGATGAAATATAGGTTAGGTCCTTGAATAGGGCAGAGGCTATTTTTCATCCCGGAACATTCAAAAGTTCCCGCAGGAATAACTACAACGTTTATTACTCGATCCCGCCACAACGGAGTATCCAATTGATCTGAAGGACATAGAATACTTTTTATCCCGGAAAATGCAAAAGTTTCCGCGGGAGTAATTATAATCGAATTCCACTTAAACAAACTATAGCTGCAGCTATAGCTTGCTAAAACAAACTTCTTTCCAATCAAGAAGTTGCCGTAAGAATCCCACGTTGATCACCAAATTTACGGAGGGTGGAGGCGCAGGCAAAACTTTTGTTTAATAAGTAAGAAATTGGGTTCTATCTGGAGAAATGATAACTCACCTAGACTTTATGTTCCTACTCGAATACAAAGAGAATATAACACTACGTGCATGGTGCCTATACATGGTATATATGACTATGCTACATCCGTGATTGTAGGTTTAGTCCTAACCCGAACTAATAAATAAGTCTGTTTGTTTATTTGTTATTGCTTCACGTCGCAACGTGGCAACCAATTGAGCTGATTTTTGACACAGAGATTTTATAAGGATTGCTTTCCACAGGAGTATCCTCTTAAGTATTTTCTAATAGAAAAAAATATCTATAGATGTACGTACTTAATAAACCCACGCCATTATATTATATTTATTAAATATAATTTGGAAAGGTTTTGTTCTGAACAGTACAGGCGTATTATGGCCGCGGTGGCAATCAGGACAAAGGATCGTAAAGATACGCGTGTATATCGCAGGCTTTACGTAATATGCGCCAAGCGGACGTGACCCTGTCTCGACTTTGCGCCTATGGTATAGACGCGAAGCAGGAAGAATTTCGTTCAATGACCGGTCACTAGTTGTCTCTGTTGCACGCGCATAATTATTTGCCGTCGCGCTCGCACAAATGCGATGACCGACCGCTGTCATCAGAAATTACTACTATTTGACCACTGAACACAGGCTAAAAAGTAAAAAGTCAATGTACGAAATTCTTTGTGGTTCGCGTCCGTGCTATAGTCATATTTAGATTCAAAAATACTAAAATTTCAAATAATTAAAAATTAAAGAAACCACTTGGTCTTTTCAATATGGAAGATGTCTCGCGAGCCTTCATACGTCCCCACTGTTGGGGCACGGCCTACCCTCATAAGCGAGGGTGATTTGGGCCATAGTCCACACGCGGGTCCAGTGCGGATTGTGGACTTCACATACGTCTTTTTTTTTCTTGACGTATTTTTTCCTTTTTCTTTTCCTCACGATGTTTTCTTTCACCGAAAAGCCAGTGGTGTAAATAAATAACTCAATGCACTTAAGAAATTAAAAAAGACTCATTGGTACACGCCGCCCTGGGGTTCGAACCTCCGCCACTTAGGACGTGAAGTAAAATTCAAACCCCTCAGTCACCGACTTATGGAAGATGTATTGTGCAACAAACTTTTCAAAAATCAAAACTTTGGTCGCCATATTGAATAGTGTAAACTTACAACGACACTTGCGCCAAACACCCAAGGTCAGGAGGTCAGAACAGTTTGTTGCACTGTACCTAAGAGTAAATTTTACTTCTCTATAGCCATCCATGACGCGTGACGTCACAGCTTTGGTTATAGTGGTGATTGGAAAAACCGGTCCAAAAAATCAGGTTTAACTGGCTTTTTCGTCAGACCTATGAGTACCGGTAATCATTAAAAACTTAAAAAACCTACTCTAAAACCCATATTAAAATATGCTAGATAGACTAACACACAGACTAATATACAATAGTAAAAAGGCTGTCGTTGAACATCAATGCGATCATAGGTGATGATTTGCTTATAACCTTTAGGTCATATTTTTAAACAAATGGATATTAATAAATATTTGTTAGGTCTTCGCGTACTTAAAATATATTATTTATACGCCTGAAGCATTAAAATTAAGTTTTTTTTAATCTACTTTTTATCTCAATTTTGGGGCCTAAATTATTTTTTCCTTTTCTCTTTTTTAATTTATAAAGAATTTAGGTATGTTTAAAAAAAAACGTTTTTTGTGTTTGTGTATGAGATAACTTAAATTTAATAAAGAAATAAAAAATCTATGTATCACTTTTTGGTATATTTGAGTAGGCGCAGCCTTAAACAGGATTTGAAAAGACCGCTTCAAAACCGCCATCTAAAAACAGATATTAATAAACTGCTGTTTCAATAACTGGTCTTGAACCGGTTATATTTTCATAGGATCGGTTTTGAAGCAGTACGTAATGTACTGGTTTTTCCAATCACTAAAGCTTATATTGAAACAATATGATACGCTGCATTGTAATATTTGTTATGACAAAACTTATAGGAAGGAACGTTCATCTATTTTTATCTGTATATTCTCCTTCTATTCTTCCATAGTTTAAAAAAAAATACGCGGACCACTTAGTACTGCCATGTGATATTAATACTTCTGCTTTGCTTACAAAAAAGGATATTAATTATATCAATGTCCTGAGTTACTTCTTGTACTGTGTCTAGAATTTGCAATGGGGTATATTTTTCTGTCCCTGGTCTTAAATTTTGGTGCTTAATGAATACCTTTAAACAAGCAATTGTTGTATAAATGTATGTATGTATATATATTTATGATCTGAATTTTGGAAACGGCTCCAAAGATTTTCATAAAATTTAGTATGCGGGGGATTTCGGGGGCAATAAAACGATATTTTTGGAAAACGTCGTTTTATCTGTGTTTTGGAGCATACTATTATTGGCGAGAAGTAATACTATTATTTTTACCAACACAGCAACACTGAAGCTACTTGACAATAGATGGCGTTGCTAAAAAAAAATTGAACAAAGCTCGGTCCCCATGTAAGTATATATTTGGATATATAATCCACTTTAGAAACACTGCTATCAGAAGTGTTATTGTGTTGATAGTTTCACCCCCTCAGGAATTATGTGGTTGGTGAAACATTATGATGTCGGTGTGTTTCCTTTTTAGCCACTGATTCATCCCTTTAGGGAATAAAAATCGCAACGTTATACATGCATAATACATGTTTAATAAGTAGGTTTTAAGCAAACTAATGATGTACTTAATAAACTTAATAAATGTATAATTGGTCCATAAATTTCTTCATAGATATATGAAATATTAAATAACTAAAACGTAATGCAACTAAATCCTCCATTGAATAATGACATAACTTTCTCATTACAGAAAACAGTGATATGAGAGGAGACAACAATGAACCGGAGTTCTCTTATCATGTCATATAAAATTACTTTTAAATACAACTGGTTGTGGTATCATTGTATGGTATGACAGATAATTTCATGCTCACTGCAAGTACTAAACCGACGCGTTGTCGTGGTAATTTAGTTATTATAACTCAGTGTTACTGTTTTTATAACTAATACATACAGTAAGTACATACATGTGATCTATTTTGGAATCGAAACCCTAAATACTTGTAAAATGTGTTGGTTGGTGAGATAAGGTTATTTTTTGGTACTTGTTGTACCTAAGGATGTTAAGCCTTAGATTTAAAAGTATCGATAAATTAGTTGCGTTAAAATAATATTACTTTAACGAAGACCTACTCGTTACAAAAAAATCATCGATGCCAAAAAATACCTTTATAAATATAACAAAGGAGGAGAAAAAGAGAAAGTATTCGAGAAGAATATTTAGCTCCGAGTCCGTTCATTACTTGCTTATTTTATACTTTTCAGAGAAATTTGAATTTTGGTGCATTTTTATTTTAACTTTGTTTTATATCTCATATTTTGTTACCATAAGAGCTACTAGCATTTTCCCGCGACTTCGTCCGCGTGGACTTTTGAAAATAAAATAGCTTTTAACTATAATTCTCATAAAAAATTCCATCCCCACTGCACTATGGGGTATGATTTTCTAAAAACAGTGAACGACATTAATCTTAATTTTTCACTTAAAGGACAAACTTAACAATTTTTATGTATTTAGCTTCGAAAATGACAAATATACAACCCCCATTTTACACCGTTAAGGGATGAATTTTGCAAAATTCTTTATTTAGTGCTCATCCACATTAAAACAATAGGTACTTACCCTTTGTGCAAAATTTCTTTCAGCATTAGGTAATTTTTTTACACTTTTGGTTACATTGTTGGAGTTTTTGCAGGGATCCCTAATTTGTTGCAAAGAAAAATATAGCCTCAGTTACTCAGTTATAATATAGCATTCTACTTGTGAAATAATTTAAAATCGGCTCAGTAGATTTTGAGTTTATTAATTACAACAGTTGAGTTTATTTAAACGTAGAAAACAAATCTTTTCTCTTTTTATTATTACTATTGAGCTGTGTATATATATATGTAAGCTGAAGAGAGTAAGTTGAAGACTTAGCTTCAGGCTCCATTGCTTCATGAAAATAGAGAAAAAAGATTTCAGAATAACACTTTACTTTCTGACCTAACTGCTGACGACATACATTACTGTGGATTCTAAACATTTTTTTCCAAAAAATAAAGATTGTTCCGCATCAGCTTAAGTTTGCCAAGATATATCTTTGGGATCTTTACACTTTATTATTAATTTTTTTATTCTTCCTAAGTGATAGGAAAAATTTTGAACCCAATCCACGAGAATGCAAGTGTACTTACCACTTGTTTAGGTAGCATAGGTACCTACTTAGTACATTTATTTTAATTACGTATTAGTAAAGTTTATTATTTTCGCGTTTTATTACCTACCGTTTTTATAATTTTTTATTTCATAATTCTTTTAAGTGTAACTCAAAATCGGGTAAAATGGATTTTTTTTTGGGCAAAATTAACTCTCCGGCAGTAATAAATTATATTCGAATTCCTATACAGCCACAGAAGTTGCTGTAGGAATCGCGCGGCGCTTACCGAATGGGATTGTCGACTATCTTTAGGCCTCGACCATGAAGCTCAAAAAATACGGGATTTTTATTTTTCCCCTGGACAAAGTTTATTGTAGGTATTTTAAGATATCTATATTTCGTTAAAACTATACTATGTTACAGATTTTACTGCCCGCAACATAGTTTCTGTGTTTTGACATGTTTATAAACAAAAACACAATCAAAATCGTTAGTCACATAGTCGCTGTCGGTCCCTCCTTAGATTTTCGTATACGGGACATGGCGGGACATTAAAATTTATGCAATAAATATGGAACGTCCCGTAAAATACGGGACGGTTGGCACGGCTATTACTAAACTAAGCTAGTATAGTATAGCTTTTTAAAACAATTCCACGTGACAGTTAGTTAGTCGGAAGTAACATCGCGTTGATTTTTACGTGATGAGCCCGGTTAACAACCCAAATAAATTAACTATGGCGTTATAAAACTTACATGCAAATAAATAAATATGCAGTTGTATCATGTATAGTGTTGGTGTCTGTTATTGTATTTGTACCTAGTTGAGTCATACAAATGCAAAAACCACAGGAATAAAAGCACATATTACAGAAAGTAAACATGTGCTATTTCGAAGACTACCTATTGTTCAAACCACAGAATATTACTGAAAGCAACATGTGTTTCGGAAAGAATTTAACAATAATAAGATGCAATTATATTTCACTTCATGTTCGCAATTTGCTAAGTACATTCAGGTAGAAATGTTATAAAAAAGGGTGTAATAAATAACTATTACCAAATTAATAAAAGTACCTGAAGGACCGAACTTCGCTCGTTTTTGTTTTAACAACGCCATCTATTGTCAAGTAGCTTTAGTGTTGCTGCGTCGGTAAAAATAATAATATTACTACTCGCCATTAGATGTCAGAAAGAGTCATATTTTTCACTTTATCATTTCCTAAAAACACGAATAAAACGACGTTTTCTTAAAATTAAACCTAGCAAGATCGATTTATCGCCCCCGAAATCCCCAGCATACTAAATTTCATGAAAATCGTTGGAGCCGTTTCCGAGATTCAGATTATAAATATATATCCATATATACAAGAATTGCTTGTTTAGGGCGCGTTCGTTTTGGGATGCAGAATCATTATTTTCATTACTTTTGTCATCTGTCATCCGTTCGTTTGGCATTGGTATATCAAAATTTACCAAAATCAAAATTTTAGTATCATGTGTGACAAACTGTCATGCGTTCGCTTACGATATTTTTTTGTTTTTGTCACTTTTGCCACCGAAAAATGAAACTTTAGACCCATGTCTAGAGGTGGGGTTTTTGTGTTAATCTCTTAAACTGCCTATACATATTCATTGCAGTGTTGCAAAAGTTCCCAATTTGTCGGCTCATTTTGGCTATTCTCCCGATATGCCGATTTAGCTTCCTTTTCTCCCGATTTACGGTATATCAGAATTTTTACAAAACTGACGCGGGAGATAATATCAAATATACAGCAAAAACAAATGAAACCTGGGGCCTTAGACATGTTAAAATCAAGAAATCGTGCAGTATCGCTATAGACAGAGTGTTTTTGAAACGATCGCGGAACACTTATTCCTTATGATTCTAAAACGTGGGCGTCGGCTGGAAAACTCTACATTATCTTACCAATTTGTTATTACTTTTATTGTTTTGTTTTCTATATGCGCAATAAAGTATATTATTATTATTATTATTATTATTATTATCTGTGCCAATTATCGAAAATCGCTTATTATTTTGTTTCTTTATATAAACTATGTAATGAGGTATTTCATTATTACCTACTTTTATTTTCATTTAACTTACTCATGGTTGGTTTTAAAATTTAGAATATAGATGTTTATTGTATTGAATATTGAAATGTTTTTAAGTTTTAAGTCTATAGTTTCTCGTAAATAGGTATATTATTGTGAAAATATCCATAGCATAGAAAAGCCGCAAGTCTATTATTCTTTCTTCGATCGATAGGAAGTGACGTCATAAACTTTATGTTCATACATTTTGTTCGATTCCAACTTTTTTTCATGACGCTTAATTTAGGAAGTCTAGCCCCCTGATAATAAAATATCCATGCACGAGGAATTCCCGAAATGTTTTGCACGCTCTTTCAATCTTGCAGCATGCTCAAGCAGATTGCACTGAAATACCTTGGAGTTCATTCATTATTATTTAGTGAGTGTACGAGGAAAATTTCTGTAGGATAGTTACGGCCACAACATATAGTTATGGCGATTTTTCTCGAAAAGATTAATTATTAAATCGATTTGATATAATAAATAGATTCTCAAAAAGTACACTATATTATGGAAGTTCATTGTTAATATTGACGAGTAAATGTTTTTAAATTAACTCGTAAGAGGTGGTATGAAGATAAAAAGTAATAGATAAGTAATAAATCTCCAGATTTTTATGTGGCAATTTTCCCGAATTTAAATTTTTCACTTTTACAACACTGATTCACGTTTGTTTGCGTTTTATCGTAGTGTGTGTACGTCAACCGTTCGTTTTTCAAGTTTTGTAACCAAAAATTTTGTTAGTAACGTTTCAAAGCTACACGAACGGTAGGTGTCGGTGACAAAACTGGCGTAATCAAAAGTGTGAAAAGTATCATTCGTGGGAACTCTTAATCCCAGAACGGTATTAGATAACGGGAAAATCGTGAAGAATCGCTAGTAGGTATGTTTTAGACATAGAGAAACACGGCCCCTCCGCGTCAGGATGCCGTGACAGATCACAACACACAAAAAAACCTAAAGATAGTAAGTACAATTATTCACGAAAACTGTATACTAACTTGTAAAAAATGTTTATTTAAAAATATTTCTTACACTATATATTCCTAATACAAAGGCTTACCGGTATGCCACAAATCAGGTTTCTTTTTAGAACTATTAAATGTATTTTCCTAAAAAAACATAGGTATTAGTGTTACTCTGATTACTTCAGCTGTATTAAATATTGATAACATAAATATATATAAATTTACTATTATTATCACAGTGCTTAAACGGTATCATTTACACACTGACTAGCGTCAGACTAGTTAATTATAGTTCATCAAACTTTGCCAGTCGCTAGTGTCTCGTAAGTTCACAGCATTTTAATATTGCGACTGTAGTGTTGTTATTTTACCCAGGTCAAAAAAATTTGTTGCACAATACCCAAGTGTTGCCTGCCTTTTATAATTTTTAACCACCATTTTCTCGAAGAACCCTATTCTGTGGATGCCAAGAAATCATCATGACATGAAGCTGCCCTTTCAACTAAGCATTCGGGGAGAGAAACTTTTATGTAATCCAAAGCCCTCAAGTCCTCACCAAATTCCCTATGTAGGTTTTTTTCTAGGTACTCCAGAATCCTTTGCCCCATGGTGGGGACTTGGTGATCTATGCTGAAACAACACTTTGCGTGACCATGTACATGTACATACGTTTCATAGTGTGGGAATGAGCTTTTAGCTAATGTTTCTTTTCAGGGATTTTTCTTAAAGAACTCTTTTCCACT
Organism: Apoda limacodes; assembly: GCA_946406115.1. Lineage (NCBI taxonomy): Eukaryota > Metazoa > Arthropoda > Insecta > Lepidoptera > Limacodidae > Apoda > Apoda limacodes. The sequence continues at coordinate 13,730,446 of OX291558.1, forward strand.
GTTTCTAGGGCCACCGAGAGGTGTCGGAGGGGAGGGGTGACAGATGCATAAAATCAACCCTTTCAAATTTTCGCGCCCGAATTGCAACCACCAATGAGAACGCACTATTGGTTTGCGGAACTGTGTGCGCCGAAATAAAGTCGTACACATGGATACCCCCGGGCCCTGATTTTCTCTCTGCGGCCCTGGCAGTTTCCATGACTGTCTAAGTTCCATTTATTATTTTCAATTTATTATAATTTTATATTTCTGAAATTGATTGTACCTTAAACACAAAAAGTTACAATTATTGGTCCTTGAACACACAAGCCATGAGTCTGGTGAATTGATCACAGCTGGGACAATAACGTATGGTAAATGAATGCATTCAGACGTACATATTGACTGTATGACTTGCAAACACACGCGTCTCTTGCATGTGGTACAGTCATTCCACAACTTCCTGCATTCGCACTTTTCATTGCACTTTGTAATGAGACATTCTATTCTACGCCTAAAGGAACAGACAGATTTTATTATAGAATAAAGACAATTGTATGTCCTTTTATGTTACCTGTTTATTTGTGTCTTCTATCATATGTGGAGGAAGAAAACACTAAATGAAATTCTCGTTTAATCACGGAATAAATACGGAATATCAGTATTATATTCTTTATTACAACTTTAACTTTTTTACACTGGGTTCCAAAGCTTTGATATAAGATTTTAGCTAAGATTACCTAGTCTTAATTACTAGAATTGAAAACGAGAACCGGCAGCAATTGTATCTTTCTAAGTTCGTAAGTTGAAAAATAGGGCATTTACCTGTGAACTTTTGAAATTGAAGAAAAAAACTGACAGACTTTACAAAATAAAATAAAGCCTAAGCCATTTAAAAGAACATTGAGTGAAGTGCTCGTCAGTCAGTTCTAACACCACCACCTTAACATTATTTTCATGTGTAACGTCCTTCTTCCCCCCCGCTCAGATTTTTTCACAGGAATTCCACTAAAACGAACTATAGCAAACTTCTTTAGAATAATCAAGGATTTACCTAAGGAATCCCACGCTGTGGGACCAAATTTAGTGCTGACTGAGCCCCTGGCAAAAGCGAGTACCCAATGTATATTTTTTCAAATTATCAATATATATTTAAAAAATTATGTCAAATTTCAAGTCGATGATGGTCACGGTTTTTTTACCTTTCTGTTATCGAAGCCTACAAAGACAACTAATAATAACACTCAAATGAAGATATCACAGTTCAATAACACCGGTGAGATATGGAAATAAATGTGCGAATATGATTTGCGCACCGAGGGTTCCGTTAATGAAGATAATTTGTTTGTCATATGAGAGTCGACTTTCCCCCCAAATCGGGTTAAATTTTTATCACTTAAATATTTGTCTAATGCAGGGATCCAACCCAGGGGCGTGGGTTCAACAGCAGTACTACTTTTACTTCTACCAACAGAGCCACGGAGCCTTAGCCGTAACTTACTTTTTGTCCATCTGCAAATGAAGTTTATAACAATAAAAAAAATGTGATTTAAGATGATAAACGTCGCGGCGTCTCGCAGCGGGCTTCATACAAACGAATTTCTTATTTGTTTTTGACATTTACTGATCAATCACAGTGAAATTCCTGTGTCATAATCCCAAGCCGAATACCTATGTCTGTGGTTTTTCCAAAACCTTGTAAAACGTTCTATTAAGTAGAAATCTTTTTAAAACCATTTGTATGAAAAACTAAAATCCTGTATAACTTTTGACCTATAAAATTTCAGAGAAAACTGGCACACTGCAAACCTAGGTATTTATTACTAGAACATGCCTTCAAAATTTCGTGGTGTTTGATCAGCAAGTGTTAAAAATAAGTGAGAAATTTGTTTGTATGCAGCCCGCTGCGAGGCGCCGCGAATTGTATAATAATAATAATAATAATTTCGTTTATTTTGTCTCAAAAAGTTTTAAATAATAAATACAATATAGAATATACACTGAGTTAATTATATATATATAATTTAAATTTACTTTGTAAGACTCTGGAGTCCGAACTAGGTTTGCACCGGTAATTACAGATCACCAGGCCTCGACCAAAAATAGTACACAAAGTTAATAGAACTTAAATAACAAATTTACAATAATAATCATACACCGATCTGGCTTAATATAACGTAAATATTTAATTATTAAAATTCAATTTTTGAAAAGTAGGTATGAGTTGAGATCCTTTTAACTCCAAATTACCGATTTTCAATTTTTTTTCTTTAATTGTTACTGAAAGACCTTGCTTCATGAATCTATGTAAACGGAAAGTACCCAATTGCAAGTATCAAAATTCGCAAATTGCCGTAATTTCTCAGTACATTCATTATTCACACCACTGGCTTTTCTGTGAAGGAAAGCATCGTGAGGAAAGCTGCATACGTCAAAAAAAAATGTAAAATCCACAATCCGCATTGGGTCGGCGTGTGGTCTATGGCCCAAATCACCTACTACCGGCCGTGCACCAGCAGTGAGGACGTATGAGGCTAATTAGGATAGGATTAGGACATTCAGACGGACAAGAAAGTAAGACGATTGATATAATAGTTCCGTTTTTCTTTTGAGGTACGAAAACCTAAAAAAATAAAAATAAAGAATGACCTCGTCGAAGGTAGCTAGAAAGGCAGCATACACCTATAAAAATTACAAAACCCAAATGCTTTAAATACAATAACTTTTTTTGAAAAAAATACAAAAGACAGTATCGATGCTTGTTTTACAGAATCATAAAGATATTGTAGCTTTGTACGCTTTTATGAACGATTTATGGAGGTGCCCATGTGTATGCTAGAACCATTACATTGTAGTGTTAACGTTTCACTTTGTGTTTTCTATTTTATTATATTTAAAATCACTCTAACCTTGGTTTTCGTAGAATAAGGAAACTTATTCCTGATAATGAGGGTTCAAAGCACTGGTAATATTTACGATTTAAAATTTATTTTTATGACTGTCTTTTTAGTTTTGTAGCCCCTTGAGTCAAAGATTTTTAACAGAACAATATTGATATAAACGCTGTATTAGGTCAGTAGCTTCGTAACAATTTGATGTCAATATTTCTGACCGTGCGATGATGTAGCTACTGTTAGCCGACTTTAAAGAAGTTTTTTTGGGTTTTTTAAGGTTCCGTACCCAAAAGTTAAAAAACGGGACCCTATTACTAAGACTCCGCTGTCCGTCCGTCCGTCTATCACCAAGCTGTATCTAATGAATCGTGATAGTTAGACAGCTGAAATTTTCACAGAAGATGTATTTCTGTTGCCGCTATTACAACAAATACTAAAAAACAGAATTAATATAAATATTTAAGCGAGGCTCCCATACAACAAACGTGATTTTTTTGCCGTTTTTATAGATAATGGTACAGTGCCCTTCGTTCGCGAGTCCGACACGCACTTGCCCGATTTTTTGCTCGTTTTTGCTCGATATTCTCAGAATATTTAGTAATATAGTCACTTTAAAAATAAATAATTAAATTACAATAAAACAAATATTTAAGGGGGCTCCTATACAACAAACTTGATTTTTTTGCCGTTTTTACAGGTAATGGTACGGAACCCTTCGTGCGCGAGTCCGACTCGCACTTGGCCTATTTTCAAAAATAGATAGATTTTTTTTACAGATTTAGGATTTAAAATCTGTAAAAAAATATGTATTGCAATCATTTAGTCTTTGCCTTGGTACATAAAAAAAAACTTAATATTGGAAAAAATACAAATGATGCTGAAGCGAAATGACAAAATTAAATAAAAAAAAAAAACAAAATAGTTTTGTATGCTTAACAAAGTTGGATTAATTTACGATGGATGCATGATATTTATGTTTAACAATTAATATTTTTTATTAAAATAACATATATTAATACAATAAATTATATGAAAATATCTTTTTGGGTAATTTTAATAGGTTTAATAACCTCCATTGATAACAGGATACATGTAAACATAAATCACTACAGTTAGACGTTAGACAAATGCCGCGTCCGCACCGGTCGGTGGCTTACGTAGCGCCTACAGGTTAGATGGTTGCCTGGTTACAAGTTGAAAGAGAATTGTAAACTAGTTACATGTCAGGCGCCTTGCTAGGCGGTAAGTTTAGCGCTTCGCTAGGTGCTTGGCTGGACGCCTAGTTTACTGCACGCAGAAGCAGTGCGTAGCCATCATGTTTGGGTGTCGCTAGGCGCTAAGCGAGGCGCCCAGCAAGGCGATAAGCAGGCCACCGAGTACCCATCCTAGTAACTTATCAGGGGTGTTTCTGACCTCTAGGCGCTAAGTAAGCCACCAGCCTGTGCGGACGCGACCTAAGCAAAACTGTTTGTTCTGTAATCGTACAGAACATGTTCTTTTAAGGGTTCCTTAGGAACAAACCATAAATAAAACCATTTTAATCTTGCCACGTCTGTCTTGCTGTCTGTTGGTCAAAGCATTGTAGTTAGGGTAAATGCACGAGAAGACATAGTATAATAGTATATTGATGCAAAAAACATAAAAAATCTTTTAGAAGGAGATCATCACGCATTCATACAATTCTAAGCGTAGTGTAGTTTTTAAGAGGATATATAAATTATTCATCTGTGCAAAAAGCTACGTTTTATATTTAATTATCAAATAAATAAATAAATATATTTATAAATCACAGACTTCATTTAAAAATAATATAATATACTTATATTTAAATATTAAATACTTATATTTAAATATTATATACTTATTTACAAATATTACATACTTATACTTAAAATGAAATCTAGACATGCTGGGATATGGACATATGACCCTAGTTTTCTTTCTTTTTTCTAACTACTGTCAAAGACTTTGTATTTGCTACTGTTGGTGGTGGCAGATCGCCTTGACAGACAACTACGCGGCCTAACGTTTGCGTCCTGAGAGCTTATTGCAAAAGAGAGCTCTCGAAACCCTTTTTTTTTTGGAATATCCCTCCTTGCGCTTTACGGCGAAAAGTTAGGGCGTTTCACACAAGGGCGCCTTGTGTGGGGCAACGAACCACGGCCTGGGCCTTGGGCAACTTGTAGTTAGATTCACAAAATATATAATAAACTATACTTCTTGCATATGTCTAAAACTTGTTTGTAGTATTCTAGTTAATCGCAACTGGAGTTTTTTACATTTGCCACCAATTCTTAAACTCAAATAAATTTTTTGTTTATAATATAAGTACCTACAACACCTATCAATAAAACACTTAAAACACACAGTAATATTTTTCAATTTACTACAGACATTAAAACACCTTTTTCATCCGTTTTAGTCATATACGCCTCACTTTGTACTGGATGAGTGACTAAAAATAAAAATTTAATGTGCCTTCGGACCAGTTCTACGGCCGCAATGACCGCAACCGCTCAGCCAGTATGGCGAGGACTGGGCCGTCTCGTACCGTACCTCCCTCTCTATCTTTCTACTCTACTCATTTTAATACTCGTTGCGTTAAGTTGTTTTTGTTAACTTACTTAACTTAGTCTTAATGCTCGCTTATTCCAAGTGGTAATATAGTCTTCGAGTAGTCTTTTCTCTCAAGCATAGGTGTTGCGAACTTGCGTTGCGAAGTTGCAAGTGATTAGCTTTCAAAGTTGAACTTTTGTTTTTGTGCCCCTGGCTTTTTAACCGCGAGTTCTTAATATCTTAAAATATCACAGCATAAATATAGCTTTATAAATACTTCTGACGTAAATTGTTTGGAACATAAGATCACAAGTTTTTTTCGATATTCGCAATAATTCTGAGGAACCCTACCTAATGTTTTTACGACACGCACTTGGCTGGATATTTGGGTTTTTCGCTGTAATTTTAGTAATGCACAGATAAAAAAATGCAACAAAATGTTCTAACCTTAGGTGTTTGGTCGCTAGTGTCGCATTTCAATACGGCGACTGTAGTTTTGACTATTGACAACCGGCGGGTCGATTCCATAAAAGATTGCTAGCCTTTTTTGAAAGAAATAAGATATAAATTGCGGTTTCGCGACAATCGATGAATTTCATACGTCAATTCAATTGCGCAATGTATATCTTATTTTTATGGATTTCAAACGAGAATTGTTAGCTGTCATTTTACAAAATCGCCCCACTGGTCAGAAAAGTTCATTGCACTATTTATACCTACCTATTCTTATGATTATACCTATTGACTTTCATGACAACAACGCGTTAAAACGGTTTCAATAGTGGCACTATGCTATACTTTGATCTATATTGATCTATATGTACGAGGTATATAATAGTGAATAATAAATAATTATGAAAAAAAACGAAAAAAATTTTTTTTTATTAATTTTTTTTTTTTTTTATACCACTAAGGTGGCAAACAAGCACACGGTCCGCCTGATGGTAAGCGGTCACCGTGGCCTATGGAAGCTTGTAACACAAGGGGTATCACTCGCGCGTTGCCGACCATTCAGAAATCCAATAACTTCTTTCTTGAAGAACCCCATTCTGTAGTCCTTTGAGAAAACATAATTTCTGACAAGGACTCAGAGAATGTTAAAAAACTCATTTATTTTTTCTAGAAACAAAGTGCGACTTAAAGAGTTAAAAACTTAGTCGTAGATATAAGTTGCGATTTGAAATCCAGTAGTTTCCATGAGAATGCATATGCATATTGTACAGCCCTTTTTATTGTCAATTCGCATCCAACAGTCTTCGACAACATTCGCTTGTCTGGACTGGGCCTGCGTGGTAAGCCTCCCTTATCGAATTACACGGAATGTAAGGATTGTTACAGATTCAAGTCCTGGCTCGAGGTTTATCTTCTGACTGCACCTTAGTTATGAAAATATTAATTTACATTAATGATGTAGCCATAGATATGGCATGTATTACATTTCCTTCAAAGTCCCTAACCTTCAGGAAGTTATTAAACGAAGATTATTTCTATGTACGTACATTTATATTGTATTTCTTAATATTCTGTGAAGATTTTGGGTATTTGTAAGATTGATGATCTAGGACTTTATTAGTCATCAGGTCTTCTAGACAAATAAGAAAATCAACGAAATCGATAATAGAAACGTTAGTATTCGACCAAGTTTGTAAGTTGCAAACTTCTGCGCCAAGTTATGCGCAGTTATACATTAAAGATAACTTCTTTACTCGGTCTCGGAGTATCAGCATTTCTTTGAACGCTATCGCTTTTGTGCACACATGGCTAAAGCCCCAGGAGTATTTTAACAATGATTTTTTTTTCTCTAAACTGTCTACTGCCGTTGGCTGATCCAGCCATTACTGCTTCATCGGACTTTTGGGGCGAGACTCTGAAGGAGTACTGTGAATAATGAGGTCACACATAATGCATACTGCAGGTATCTGCATAAGACTAGGGTTTATTTTTTAATAATAGATAAGTATTTACATTTTGTTTTATATATGTATATATGTTTATCAGTTTCCAGCGAGCACACCTTGCATGAGAAACGGTTCGTGTTCAAATGTTGTAAACAAAGCTTATGTGACAAAACAGGCAGGTCTCACGTATCTGACACGAGAAGAAACATAAACTGCAAAGAAACACAATATATTCCATTCAGTTAAGTGAATATTACCTATGTGTCAGGTATCCGTGAGTTGTTAAAATGCTCGGGGATATTACATAAATATAAATATTTGTCAAAGGCTGCTGTAGGATCGTAATTGTTTAAACGTACATACGAGTACATTGGTTGCTGCAAAGTTACTTTTCTAAAAACGTCTTCTGGTAGTATTGGAAGTTAAAATAACACTGTTGCGATAGCGTAGATTTACAATTTGTTGTAACTTGTATATAGTGTAAGGGGAAGCCCATCAAAACACAATTTATTGCTTTTTCTGTTACAACAAATGTTTGCCATTTAAAAAATATAACTACTTTAATTTGAACAGTCAAATTATTTACACAAAGCAGATAGCTTAGAATAAATATAAGCTCAAGATTTGAATTGGCTTGTTTCGACCAGCAAACCTAATTTTTAAGAGTAAGATATGTTGACCTTACAATACAATATAGGAACAGTAACTTGCATACCTATAACATAAAGAAGATAAGTCGATTAGCCAAATATAAGATTACTTGTACGTATAAGTATGTAATAACTACCCAAGTGAAGCTTATGCTTTAATTTATCCTAAGTTAATGCTTTTTGTAAGTAATTCGAATGTTTAAATTTAAAGTTTTCTTTTTGTAAAATAAATTTTGTTCCCACTACTAGTTGAAAAGGAGTAATGAATAAAAATTTCAACTGTCTAACTATCACAGTTCATGAGATAAACGGACGCACGGACGGACGGACAGCGGAGTCTTAGTAATAGGGTCCCGTTTTTTATCCTTTGGGTACGGAACCCTAAAAAAACGAGAGGGTCGGCCGTTTTAATTTTCTAAAGCGATGTTTTAACAGATAGGTATCATAAACAAATACAGTAGTTTTTCTAGTTAAAGAATGTATAAAGGCATGTTATTTTTATATAGTCTTAAACTTGCAATAGGAAAGTGGAATAATTTTATGAAACGAGCAGAAAACTGCACTTTTATGTAGGGCGCAGCCTTAATAGAAATCAATTGCTAGAAAATGCTTACAAATCCTAAAAAATCCCAGTTTACTGATTTTTTTTTGTATACACATAATTAATACTTACATATTAACATATAGTCTAATAAATTCGCAAAAAATCTGTAAAAGAATACAGTGCATGTATGTAATGCTTAAATAATATTATAAGTGTACAGATTAAATAATGTCTTGTCTGTAAAAGATCAATTGACAAAAATATTATACTTACCACTATATTTTCAAATCGATATCCACATTTTTAACCGACTTCAAAAAAGGAGGAGGTCTATGTTCGACGAATATATTTTTTTATGTATTTTCCACCTATTACTCCGTCAATTGTTAACCGATTTCAAAATTCTTTTTTTTATTCGAAACATTACGTTCCTGAGGTGGTCTCATATTAATGAAGTGGATATAAAACTTAAACTTTAAAGAAAAAAATAATTAATATTAATTTGAACTGGTAAAACGCGCCTTATATGTTGATGGTTGTATAAAATGTTGTTACTAGTATAGATGTTTTTATTATACGAGGAAAAGAAGCAATTCGTCTTAAAAAAGCAAAAAATAAAAAAAAATAACAAAAAAAAAAACAACCGGCTTCAAAGAGATGCACTAAAAGGTAAAAATAATAACTAATTTCGTAAGTTAGGTACATAGACACCAACTTCAAACTGTGATTTAGATCAGATTTTTAGCAATAAGTAATTATTTTTGCCTTTTAGTGCATCTTTTTGAAGCCGGTTGTTTTTTTTTTGTTAAAAAGTTTTAACTAATAAAAATCCTTAAAAAACAAAACATACTTAACAACTGTGTTATGTTAATAATAGCTAAAGATCTAGTTTCCTAATATTTTTTTTATTAAGTTGACCTTTAAATATTTATGCGTTGCAAATTTACTTTCAAATAACATATTTGTTTTAAATCCAACCCGTCGTTTTTATTATACCAAAAATAGTCAAATAAACCTTCCTATATCGTTTACCCTTCGCAATAATCCCGCGTACAAATACGGAACGATCTTTACAGGGAAGCGTTTTGTGTAAATAAATTTGTCAGTCCGCCTACATCTATCCTTGAAAACGTGACAATAATCATTCCTCGTTTTTTTTCGGCAGGAAGTGGATAGATATGTCCAGAGACAGTTCACTCCACCGCTATCTATTTACGCCAATATAAATAACTTTCAGTTTGTACATGGATGTCGTAATCGATACATTTGGATGTGCTTAAATTATGGATTGGTTTGAATGCAATCGGATAGGTATATGTTCTTTACTAAACTAAATACTAGTTTGATACAATCAATATTGTTTCAATAGTTTTTTATATTAGTATTCTACAAGGGTATAAAGAAATCATACATCTTTGAGCAGGCGACTATATAATCTAGTGTTCAACTGATGAAATTATTATATTAATAAAATATTAATAATATATTAATAATGACGGAGTAACCTGGAAAAAATCTTTGGATATTTCTAAAAGTTATTAAAATCATTAAATTTTAGGCTTGGTAACCTTTGCACATCATAGGGAAGTGAACTTCAGAAGGATCAGGTACACTGGAATTACACGTAGGTAGGTATTTCGTAAGAAGATGGCAAAGTTATAAGATTTCAGTATTGTCTATCACTATCACTTTTTTCAGAGTCTAATACTTTGCCAGCACTTTCATTGCAGCAATTTCACTTTCATGACTACATTTGAATATTGTTGGTTTAGATCTCCTGGATCTACGTTTCGGAACCTTACCAAAATGTTCAAGAAAAAACCCGTCAACTTTTTGTTGACCTGTTCAGAAAGATTAAAATCCTGGCAATTATACGAGTGCAAAACAGTCCAGGCATTTCTACGACCTAGTCGGGCAATGTCTCATTCTTTTAGTGATGTGCTACTAAGACTTCTGATCTTAAAAATAGCCTATATCCTTTCTCCTTTTATACTTAGAACTATTACGATGGCAAACATATTGATCGGCACGCCAGGATCTATAAGGATCGGTTACTAATAGTCTTAATTCTGAGCGCTTGTAACACCAGTAACATTACCTGTGTGTTCCTGACCTTATAAAAAATACAATCCCTCACTTGTCTAGGAACTACATCTTCTTGTGGCAACTTTGCCAGATTAATCCTCCTCCCGCCCCATTTTCGTGACTCCATGACTTCCTTATATATAGTTTTATCTAATCAATGTTAGCTATACAAATATTAGATAATGGGTGCCCTTATCTCCGACATCCAGCAGCAATTATTATTATCAGTGAACTAACAGCGCGGTCCTTATTTACTTTCTTACACTCCATATCTATGCGCCCGCCATACTGCTCGGCTTGTTTGATTACAACTCTTATCTGTCATATCATATCATACCATGCGTTACAAATCAAAATCGCACCCAAATATAAGTAGTTAAAAATATGTAAGTAAGTGCTAAAGCACTTCAAATACTGCCTACGTACATATTATTCTTTGTCTTGAGTATGGGTGTGTCCTATGTATAATCTAATATATAATCAAATACTGCCTACGTACATACTATTCTTTGTCTTGAGTATGGGTGTTTTCTACGTATAATCTAATATATAATCAAACACTGCCTACGTTCATACTATTATTTGCCTTGAGTATGGGTGTTTCCTATGTATAATCCAATATACATGTATTAACAATAACAAAAGGGTAGGTATATACATATGAGAGTGGTATCCCCTAGTATAAGCCTTCCTTAGTTTGGGACCAGATCACTCTATGTGTTACGTTCAGGAATATTCATTGTTATTATTTTCTTGGCAAAGAAGGCGATCTCCTGGGGTTGACACTATCTCATCTCAGTCGGTGCATATTATCTGTAGGTCAACCGGTAAAACAAACACTTCCGGATAAATATAAGTTTTTTGGATACTCGTATTTTAAATGTCTACTTCTTACAAAGCTAATTTCAAAAATGTACTTACAACGTTTTGTAAAGGTAGGTGAGGTAGTTTACATAATATAACTGTGAGTAGTACATAGTATGATAAATGTTATTACCTTGCATAATCATTTCTGCTTAAAGAATCTGCCTGTTTTAGCAGAAAAGCGAGAAGCTATTAAGATATTTTTAGAAACAATAGAAAAAAAATTCTAAAAGTATCTTATATCTAGTTTAATATTTCTGTAAAAGTACATTTTTAAAATTCACTTTGCACTAAGAGGAACCTTAAAATGTATATTGCTGGCTTAAGGAGCCTAGTATCAAACGTCTTTCGGTTGAGATGATGTCTGTCTGGCATTTTAAGATTCGGGACTCACATATATTCTAAATGTGTAAACGGCTTTTTTAGAGGACTACGGAAATTTAGAGGTAAGTTCTGTTTCAGTGAGAGAGCACGCAGTATACCTGGTGTCTATAATAAGCTGATGTGAGTAATATTTCCAGACAAAAGAGATACCTATAGCAGATTGATATCGGCTCTTAGGAGGTACTGTTTAAAAAAACATGCACAAAGGTACCTTCAAAAGTATATGCGTTATTGCAGGAAACCTGGGCACAGAAGAATTAACAATAGGGTTAAGAATATCTATTTACATAAGGCACAGACAACATAATACTATACTAGTACCTTAGGCAAATGTTGACCCTTGGATAAGTGTTTTACGCTATTATGCTTGTGCAGCATAAAGCCAACACTGAGTTGAAATAATTAAAATACACTTGCTTCATAGATAGTGTTCTTAAAAGTTACCTTTTTAATTTGAATTGAAATTAAAAAAATTGTTTAACATGGTCATGAAGAGCAACGGAGTTTAGGTGTGATGGAGAGCTTCCACAGGCATCAGGTAACAGTACTGTCCAATTACTGTCATTATTTTGACAGGATATTTTGATCCTTTTCAAAAGCATCCAGAAATATTAATTACTAAGTCCAATAGAAAGTCATTAAGTAAGTCAGTTCTTCACGTTAACGAACTGCACTATAAAACCATGATTCATGAATTTGGACATTTAAAACCCGTTAGCATGTGTGCCGGATCTTGTGTGGACTGGGAATAGTGACCCACAAGCAAGGGCACAACCCGTGGAAAAATCCATTGGCGAAGGAACTCTTCATCAGTATAATAATTATCCTATATCCGTCTTCTTAGTCCTTACACCCAATATTATGTATTTACCAAAAATTAACTCGATCGAATGCTTCGTTATGGCATAAAAGTATAGTGCTTCGTGAAAAATGTATACTCTTGGGCGTATAACATAAACTATGTCTTTTTTTAAAAAATACTTGATTATGTTGCTCTGTTGATAAGTTTAAGCAGGACAAACCAACCAACACATTATCGCATAATTTATTTATACCTATATTAGTAAGGATTAAAATTCTTTTGAATTTCTGACGATTTGTGAACATAGGCAAGCGTCCACAGGTTGCGGTAACCGCTTACCACCAGGCGGATAGCAGGCTAGTTTACCACCTCAGTGGTAAAAAAAAACTGTTTCTCAAACAATGTGCAAAAAATTCCCTTTGGTAATTTAATTTATGAAGCATTCTAAGTAGACTAATAAAATAATAATATATTAAAATAAAAGTTTTGGCCTATCTATTATTATTTCTATTTCTTTTTTCTCTCTACAATACCTATCTAGACATAAATTAGTGTTAACTAGTTATATTAGTTGGTGTGGAATCAGCCAGTTTATCCTTGTGTCTACAAAACTTTTTAGTACCTAGAAGACTATCTAAGTACTCCTTATTATGGTCCTGGTATAAGAATAATAAATATAAAAGTATTTATTATTGCTGTGGTCCTGGTGGTAACTAACTACATTATGTAGGTATCCAGTCACGCCGCCCACGCCAAGTCTACTATGAGAACCTTTTCTTGCCAACATTAGCAAAAAAACATGATTGATGTTCTTCTAATTTGATAACATCATTCACACATCCGGAGATCTAACCAATCACGTTTTACCTTTCAACTGATTCACACATATCTCATACCTATCACATTATTCAGACTGCTACCATCGATTTATTTTAAAAATACTTGTTCGTATTAAAATAATTCATGTAGTTGACCAGCTAATTAAAAATAGTCTTCTGACCTTTCTGATACAAGCTCTTCGTTATTTTTGTTCAACAGCCCACGGATTATACCATAACATCCGCTTCACATGTGTAGTACTTTGTCGACTATAAAGACCCTGTTGTTAATATAATAACTCGATAATTTCGACCTTATTTCTTGGAGATAAAGAAGGGAGTTGGTTACGGCTTGGATCAGTTTTAGCGAAGTCGTGGCTGTCGAAGCGAGTTTCTGTTTGCCAAGGCCGCTTCTTATCTCTGTATTGGGTTACTAGAGTTGCCAGTTGAATGCGAGGAAAGGTAATTCGATGCTCCTTGGTTGGAATCAGCACTTTAAAACTGAGTAGGTACCTTGGTAATTTGATGATGGAGAAAAAGTTGGTTGTGAACATGAATTATGTTACATTGCAATGGGGGTTCAAAGGTCCGCAACAGGAGCTGCTATCCGTCTAGAATCTAGATTGTCCAGGTTTAGAGGAGCCACTGACCCACCCTTCCTATTATTGTCACCTTCTTCAATCCTGGTCTTGGGTAAAATAAGTCAGAAATTTTTCACTTCACCTTTAGAAGTTTGAAATGTTGAAATGTTTGCATTTTAGGGCCCGTTTATGCAGCTCAAAATTCTGGGGCTTTAATTACGCTTTGTCATGCTGTTTCCCCTGTCTGAAGGTCTAGCCAAGATTGCAAATTTTTATACCAAATGCGATTATGTTTCGCCCTTAAATCAACTTTGGTTTTTACGATTTTTGAAATTATTTAGATATTATGGAAAACTAGGTTATTTTTTTCCCGTAAAATTACCCCACATCCTTTTTCATCGCTTCAGTTATCACTGCGAAAAATTAGGTCAAGTATGTTGTTTGCTAATGTGCTTTCGAGAAGGTACTGTTGGATATTGGGGAACTTGGACCTTACTGGGAACAGTCTCGAGCTATTCGAACTGAATTCAAGACAAAAAAAATTAGTGTCGGACAACCGTCCGGAATCGTGACAACTTGTGCCTTTCACTTTTTATGTCTGTCTCTCTCGCTCTTAGGCGGGCTAACCATGCCGCGTGCCTCTCACTCGCTCTCATTGTGAGCACATAACGTGAGCGGAGCGTAACGCAGTTTCTTGAAGTGTCACCCGGCAAACCAATTTATAAGACGTTGTCACGTCAAAATGAATAAAAGTCTGACTTACCTCTTGAAACCCGTGAATGCACTTATCTATATACATAATTCTCTCGAATTTCAGAGTCCGTTTCCAATGAGGTCCCTTATTCGCGGACGAAGTTTGACAGCGCCCCGTATAATCTAATTGTAGTATTTATTACAAGACCATGCTGTCCACTGTACGAACCAAATCTCACAATGATTACGTACACTTAATTACAAAAGCCCTTTAAGCTAGTGTACGAACGTATCGCTTGTGAAGAGGAAGTTCTGCGGTTGATAAACCAAAGTAACCCATGGTTTTGAACGTTGCATAAATCATAATAACCTAATTTTTATTTTTAGGTGTTAACTTAAACTCAACGCAATTGAAATTATATTGTAGATCGTCCAATAATTAATTAATGTAAAAACCACATTTTTCAACCCTAGACTCGTATGGTCGTATCTGGTTTCCTTATTATCGCCTTGCCGATTTAAACAAGACTCCTGAAATAAATTTTTCTGAACCCTTTCATTCATATAAGAACCGGTCCAGTGCAAGTCTGACTCTTGCACTGAGGGTTCCGTATTTATGTAGTCCGCATGTACGTAGGTAGATAGTTCGTCCATTATGGAAACCTCGGTTTTTGCCTTACACCATGTTCTTGTCCGTTTTTTCCGAGTTTGTTTCCCCCTAAAATCGGATTAAAGGACAAAAAAGTTCTCCTATACATAAAAAAACATCACAATTAATTCTTTAACTGCAAGTGTAAGTTTGTATTCGAATTTTTGTATTTAGAAGGTGTATGATATAACTGTAAATTAACGAATTTTGGATTTTTCTAATATTTGTGCTAAAGATCTTGCTTCTTGTCAAATTTCATGATTCCAGCAAAGTACCCTATAGGTTTGACTTATTTGTGTGTGGTAAAATATGCTGCATAAGTGGTCATATTTTTATATTGCGTTGCGACCGTAGACCTACTAGTAAGTGTTTAATATTAATTTTAAGGATCACTGAATCGAAAAATGGCAACACCACCAACTCAACTAATAAATTAGTTATTTTTTTGTTTACCTATTTTCTTATTGTAGGTAAGTAGATATTAAGATGTCATGTCCTTCCGTATGTCACACTGAAACAGCCTTATAATTCTGCAGACGTTTACAATTTTATGAAATTTGGATATTTTTTTTGAGTCGTAAGTTCTAAAAAAATAGTTCAAACAAAAAATAGTTCAAAATCTAATATTAAGGTTTTTTTAGATTTTCGTATTAATTCTCATATCTCGTCTTTTTGAAATGTGATATACACATATATTAACGCGTGGTCGATTTTTTGACGGGATACTTACCTATACTTAAAACCATGAAAGCATGTTACGCAGAGACTTGGTGAGAAGTGAAATTCATAGGTTTATTCGGTAATTATTTGCATGAACTATTAGTATGTATGAAATGTCAAGCCATCAGCGTGTGGTTGGTGTCAAAAAAACAGCCTTGACAAACCTACAGTCATAGGATACCAAAGTTGTATCATAAGGGTTCCTTATCGTAATTTCGGTACAGAACCCAAAAAACATACGGATGTGGCAGTTTCTTATATTGGTATCATACTTTGAGACCAACGATTCATGACTCACCATGATTGTATATCTGATAGTACACTGACTAGAAACGTTGAAAAAATGTCATCTAGACCATATCGTGGTAACTGGACATACAAGTAATCCACAGCAGCATTCTTGAGCATGAACAAATACCAGAAGATATACTAAGCAATATTTAAATGTGGTTATGACATTTACAGAAGCAGTGCGTGATATACAAACAGACAGACAGATACCGCAGCTTATCATAAGTAGTGCTATTACCTATAGATACTGTGTCTTTAGGGTCTCGTTTTGCCGTTAGGATAAAGAACCCTATAACATACGAATATCTGGCATATCATTATTTTAAGTTGAGAAGAACAGTTTATGATTAACTGTTTGTCTTTCCGAAAGTAGCATACCGGCTCGACACGTTGAAAAAAAATGTCATAACCATGACCTTATCATGTTCACTGGACTAGTACCTTATTTAGTAACTAGCTTTTGCCCACGGTTCCATCCGCCCTAAATTCGGTTATCGGTGTAGGGTTTCAACGGCAACTCCTCAATTATAAAAAAACCGACTCACGCACTTGACGTTATCGAGTAGCCTATGTCCTTCCCCTGGACTAAACTATCTCCATGCCACATATCATCTTAATCGGTACGGGGTTTAGGCGTTAAGAGGAATAGACTGACAGAGTTACCTGCGCATTTATATGGAAAAGGGGTTTTTTCAGCAGCATTCTCGTGCTACAACGAATGCCAGAACTTTTGTTAAGTAATATTAGTATGTGGTTATATAGGCAAGGCGTGATATACAGACGGACATGCAGATATCACCATAAAGAACTGCTTACTAACTATAGGTACTATGCCATAAGGGTCTCGCCCGTTTTGCCTTTTGGGCACAGAACCCTATTACATACAAATACCTGCCAGTTTCTGAAATAGCTCTATGAGTTGAGAACAGTTTATGATTCACTGTTTGTATTTACGACAGTAACATACCGGCTCAACACGTTGAAAAAAATGTCATAAAGACCATATCATGTTAACTGGACATACTAGTAATCTATACTGCAGCATTCTTGAGCATGACCAAATACGAGCCGAAGGTAGGTATGCTAATTAATTAGTAAGTGGTTATGACATTTGCAGAAGCCTAGTCACCTCTTTGTCGCTTGACTGCTTTAGTAGTTCAGTTGTGAATACTGCCTGCTTAAATAAAGGGCGTAGGTTCAATCCCCGCACAGGAAAAACATGTGATGTTTTTCTGTAATGTAGGTATTTTCTATGTATAATATTATGTAGGTTTTTACGTTAAGAGTTTATAAGTATTTGTATCTATTCTCCGGTACCTGTACTAAAACTGCAGTCTAAACTTTTTATTTCTGTCGGTCATTGTACCTAAATATTGAGATGTCGACTCTTCTTGATAGTAATTCTTTGATTAAGGGGTATATTAATATTAATAATATTAAATATTATTAATATATCAGCTATTTAGCGCCGCCGCCATTAGATATTTCAAATTTTCTTTTCCAAGAAAGCGAACTTCGAGAATCCAATGTTGAAAATATAAAATTAGTCATAAGCAATTTTCGGTGCGTTTCGTATTGTTTGTAGAATATATGAGTTATAAATAAAAAAAAATATTTTTAGACATTACACACAGCGCCGTCTAGCCCCAAAGTTATGGATACCAGACAACGGATACAAATACATTTACATTACTTGTTTTGTTTAACACATTATTAACATTACACTAACGTTTGTCCAGTGCGGGAATCGAACCCACACCCTCTGCACAGCAGCCGGCCACACTACCTATTTTTTGCTGAAAGTCGAAGAGAAAATTTGAAATATTTAATGGTGGCGCTAGTTAGTTGCTTCCGCCTCCCTCCCTAATGAAATAACTCAAACACAAGCGTTCTATTGCCCACCTACGGGCAGACAAAAATGGGGCAGATATGTTTTGAACCGGTATGTATATATGTATGTATGTTCATCTGTAAATCATATCTTCTTAACTACCTATCCTTATTTCACAAATGAAGTATCGTTAGAAGCGTGTTAATGGTCCACTGGTAATAAAGGCTACCATGTATCGTCACACTAAGTTCAATATGAGACGCCCTCTACAGGACATGAAATCATAATCAATACATCGCAAGGCATCAAATGAAAGGACTTGATCAGCACATTTCAAATATATAGGTAGCTTTTGCCCGCGGTTTCACCCGCCCTTAATTCGGTTTTCGATGTAGAATTTCAACGGCAAATCCTCAATTTATATAAAAAAGCGACTCAAACTTGACGTTTTCAAGTAGCGTCTGTCTTTCCTCGGAACTCAAACTATGTCCATGATAAATCGGTTGCGCGGTTTTATCGTGAAAAGGTAACAGACAGACAGAGTTACTTTCACTTTATAATATTAGTATGGAAACATATATATTTGAAATGTACCCTTATTCCTTATTAGGTGAGACAATGTAGGTACTAAGTTAATTCACTCCTTGAAATAAATAAAATTAAAAAAAATAATCACGTAGTATGTGGTAGGTTGTATTTTAATTTGTTAAAATTCTACTTGTTTGGAACATGTAACAACAAAAAATGAAAATCATAAACAAGACAGTAGTTTGATTGTGATGTGTTTGTTAAGACCACGTTTTTCGTTAGATAGGTAATATAAAACATTTTTTTTTCTCACACCCCATTTTAAACATGACCGTTTAGAAAATGCTCGACGTGTTTGTCGACGTTTGGTGGAAAATTATATTTTAGTAGGTACAAATCGAATTAAAAAGGAGGATTGACCCTCCATTAAAAAAAAAAGGCTTGACATTTTTGATCGTCTGTGGAGCCTTTTTACCCCAAAACGAATTTGGAGTAATTTGGAGAGGCTACTGTATCAGGAGTATTGTGCGACGCACGATGGCTAACAAACAACCTGTCGCATAGGATTATAATATTCGGTGAACAGAGGTTGTCCCCCACAATATTTTGAGGGTGTGCATCAAGCCACTGGTTACCCTTTTCTGGGGATTTAAACCGTGAAGATATATACAAACATACATACTGAAAATTGGAAACAGTTTTTTTTCGAACTGTAATTTTGTGCAAGTTACATTGCCTTGCCAAATAAAAGAGGGTTATTAGGGTAAAAAAATAAAATAAAAATCGAAAAATAAACATATTTTGACTATAATTCAATAAAAATGCAGATGGAAATAAGGAAACCTTACAAGAAAAATGTCATCAAAGCTTTATCCTCCACTTCTTTTACCCATAAAGGATACGTAGTCAATTTTTTTTAAAGGTTAAGATTAACTTATAATTGGAATTAAATAAAAAATTAAATACTTAACTATAATTGACATAGGTAGAGAGGTTTAACCTAATGTCTGGTTATATTAAATGACTCATCATGATATATTACTAACATAAAGTCACATATTGTAGTATTTAAATGTCCGTTTAAATACAAAAAGAAATTAAATAAATCAGCTTTAATCGTTTATATATCGTAAATGAACTGATAATAAATAATATTCATGAACTTTATGAAAAAAAACACTTACAACTAACTTAACATTAAGGTACAAAATTATTATCTTTTAACGGTCACTTAAGCAATGACTTGACACTAACGGAGAAAAACTGGAACTAAAAATAGGAAAAAAAACATAAATAAAAAAAAAATCATAACCATTGTACCGGTTCTTATTTCTGGCAATGAAACAAAACTAACATTGGGAAAATGTTGTTTAATTAAATACATTGATCATACAAAATAGTAAGACATGACAATTGTAATAAAAAAATAACTTTATATTTCTGTGTCGCGAGTTAACAGTCTCTTTGAAACAATCGTATATTTCTTTATTCAGCTCTATTTTTCTGTCAGAATTTCTCCTAATCACTTAAATTGGTCCCTTACTTACTTTAAACTTTGTTATATAAATATTATAAAATATCACACTTTAAATTCAAAGAAAAACTATTCTACTTCGAAACTAACCAATTAGTTCTGTCAAAGTATAAAAAAGTAATAACGTGCCAATTTAAACATTTATATTCTAAATGAGACAATAAATAAACAATCAATCTATCTCGATCAACTAAAAATTAAATATAATCGATTTGTTATATAAAGAAGGCACTCTGAGATAGGAACGAAGCGAACACGGCGGTATGGAAGCGCTAAGGAGTTGGCCACCGGTTCGCGTCGCTCTCGATATACATTATATCGTTTTACGTTATATTATATCAATGTAATAATATATTTGCTGTTTACATCTTTCATATACTCGGGAGTTCGGCGGGCGTCGCATCTCGGATTTCCACATTTTTTGCAGACGCAACTTCGTCGAACGCCGAAGCGAGAGGGACTAGGGGCGAGGAGTAAAAAAAAAAGACAATCACGAAATCGTCAAACAGGTTTCAAGTCCGCCGCCAGTCCTGCTCGCTTGACGCAAAACGAAAAAATCGTTCGCAGACGAGGCGCGAGCGCTGCGGGATCGAACCGAGGAGTTCTCAAACAAGCTACACATAATTAAGACAGCTAGCGGAGGTAGGACCGTGGTAAACATTGAAAAGTACACTTTATAATGAGCATAAGATGGTAAAATCTCTAAAGCTACGGAAGTTACTTACACATACGCAATTGTTGCACACAGCAAGTTAGAAAGATGAACTTTGAACTTCTGATGGATATGTGTCAGGAAACCTATGTGTAAATCACTTACTATTTTTTTTAGCTGCTAATAATGTTCAGTTGATAAAGACACACACGGCATTGATATAGCTAATGGTAAGTAAATACGGTATGGCAAAGATGAGAATCCTCGATTTGTCCCTCCGAACAATGGAGATGATAATCAATAAACTTATACATTTCCGAGGTAGGTTTGGTTTAGGAATACTGTTCAAAATTGCTGCCAATCGAGCTCCCGAGCTGAACACCGACTAGTTCGGTCCTGTATTTAAGTACAAAGTTGGAAGGTTGTCTTGATCGTCAAGGATGCGAACTAGTCTAGTGCTAACAGAGGTGGTGAAGGTTGGACCGAGCCCCGTCCCGTTGACGTGGGCCTCGTCCGAATGCGGTGCGGCGGCGTCGCATCTCGCTTCTGTACGTGACATTATAACGAAATAATCATTACAGTTAAGAGACTCGAAATAAATAATAAATTATTATCTTAAACCCTTAATAATAGATCACGAGCGCCTCCCCGCGGTACGTTACCGATCGCGGTCGGGCAGAATGAAATAAATAATGTTCTATAAACTAACTTTACAGAGCACCGCTCGCCGGAGGATCGTATCGGGAAGACTTCCGCGAGCTTTCGCAATAAATATCTAAATAATATAAGTGGCATGTACAAGAGCGTGCCGATAACTATAATACGTGTACCGTACGTAACTACTATTCACACCGCAAACTTTCGAGACGCCAGTGAATACTTCTATTAATTTATATATTACAGGGCGAAGTAATGTCAGAGCATCGGCAAACTGGAGATCATTCGTTGAGCGGGTGTGCGGGGCGCGACGAGCGGGACGGCGCTCTTAGCGCGGCCTGGAAGACGTCGAGAGGCACTGCGGTCACGGACGATCCTTACGCTACGCTCGGATAAGTTAACTTAGGACTAGAGGTCGGGTCTAGGCTATCACGAGGTCGCCGAACGCGGCCAGCTGGTTAAAGACGGGCAGTCTCTCCTCCTCGGGGTCGGGAGTGCTGGTCCGGCGGAAGGCGAAGGCGGGAGTCTGCGCGGGTGGCGAGTGGGGGGTCAGCGGCGATTGAGGGGAGTGGGGGGATCGCGGGGAGCGAGAACCGTCGCTCATGTATGACGCAAGGGATCCACCTGACGAAAGCGAAGCCAGCGAGCCGCCTGGGGACGGTGGCTCGCGGCGCCGAGCCTCCTCCGCGTTGTGCACGAAGTGGCAGCGCGGGCCGTACGGACAAAAGCCAACAGAGTGGAATGTACGGCACAACTCCGTCTTGTACTTTGGATGGCGTTGAAGGTTACGCAGTTCCCGCATGCCGTGCGCGAACTGGCACTTGTCGCCGTACTTGCAGACTCCGGCCTCCTCAAAAGGCCGGCACAGTTCGGTCTTGTAACGGCTAGTGGCTGGTGGCGGCGGGGCGGGCTCGCTGGTGGTCCTTTCCAGGCGCCGGTGGCCGAGCCTGTCGAGCAGGCCGGCGAGCGCGCGGTGTGCTGGCATGGACGCGGCGCGTGCCAGTGCCGGGTGCTGCTCCCAGCCGACACCGCTAGACACCACTCCGGCGCCTACTGGACCCAGAGCGCTGTTTAAACTTCCGGTGTTCATCGTCTGCACTGGCCGAGATTGGTTCTGAAATAGGCAAGAAAAAAATGCATTTAAAATATTATAATTTATAAATGGATTTAAGGCTAGGGGCACATAGTTTTGAAGAATTAGAGGCTACTCTTGGCCTTTTTTTTAATATGGAACAAATATCATGTTCGTTCTTTACAACCAAATATATATTTATTCGTGTTTGTACGAAAGCACCCCTGTGAAGACCGTTATCGATATAACAGATATTAGGGTCGCGCATAACTAAACATAAAGCTTGTGAAAACGCACGAAATCCCAAAGGGTATTTCAAGTAACAGTCAATTCTAAGCCTTATTTCTACTAGGTTAAAAGTCCACATTTACCAGAGTTAATTGGTGTATTTTTGTGTTGTAAAAAAGCATCTTTCTGGCCCGGAGGGTTGGGTACCTGCCAGCCCATATCAACAAAAAAAAAAGTCCCCGGGAGGCTGTTTCTTCGTCTACCTGCTCAGACTCATCTCGTTTTTAACTAATGGCCTCCAAGTTAAAATGGTTAATATTTCCAATTAAGCCAAGTTTAAAGTGGTAACGTTTTAAAACCCCGGCTGCGTCGAATTTTAATGATGCGTCCGGTGCCCTATTATGAATTATTTACAAGTGTTTCGGCGTAAGAACGTCAGAAACAATAGTTTTGAATTAAAATGTGGTCGCAGTGCGGTGATGCGGTCGAGGCTATGTGACGCGTCGCATCCTATAGAGATGCAAATAGTCAATTATGGCTTTGTTTCTCGGGAGTGTCGAACTCTATGCTGAGCACTACCATAACTCCATAAAGCATAACAATACACGTACACGCGAGAGGCGGTTGAACCGCGACGATTGTGCATTATTGTTCGGCCCAAGTCGTTGGGGCTGCGCACGGGCGTACAATATTGTCGCCATGTAACGCCGCGCTCGCAACGTATTCGTCGAAGCTTTTCTAGCTGTGCTGCATCCGTGTATGTATTGGCTAAGAGGGGCAACGGTCTGTGTTGGGCAATCATACCCGCTTAGATAGATATCTAATTGGTTAGACGACACCGCCGCGACTGCACTCAAGATTTGTTATGGGTTTATTATTGTAATTAATTTACATTTAGTTTGTAAATAATGTGGATACTAACATTGTAATAAAATTGCCACATTTAGATGAAATATGAGCTTGTCTAAGGTGTTGCAGGCGTGATTTAGCAGATACAATATTATGTACCCACGCAAGATTTCACAAGAACTGTAAGTAGGGACAGCAAAAACGCTCAGCATATTGGTGTGTCGAAGCTTGATAGAGCGGGGCGTGAAGGTCGGATCGGATTGGAGTTCGACGCGGAACACCGCTTCATACATACATAATGTATGAAACGCCGCATCTTGTATGTATACGGCCTCAATCGATGTGAATGACACGTCATTGTATATTCAATTCGCCTCCGCCTCGTCCGGAGATCGTAAACACGCAAACACTTGTGTTTTGGAATACAACATACAAATTATTATATTCTGTTATTTATTTATTTATTTATTGGTTTGCTGCTGCTGCTACGTCTAAAATTTTAAACAGAACATAGAGCGGGGATTATTCTGGAATACCAATCAGTTTAGAATCTTCCAAATTCTAGGCAACTTATGCGCTCCTAGTATAACGTGATGTTATGGCTGTATTATGTGTTTTTCTTCCTTCGATAACATCTTGCTGTAGGAAGTCTTTACCGAAATCAAATGAATATTTATTATATCTTTCTTGATTGATCTTGATTGGTAGGTACTAGGAGCGCATAAGTTGCCTAGAATTTGTGTGTTTATGACGTCCGTAATGAGTGTATTTTTTGAGCAGATAGTTTTGAGTTTCTCGTGATTTTTCTAGCTTGTATTTAAACCTTAATAGCTTTAATTAGCAAAGCAATGAGACTTCATTTAATGGTTGGAGGTTGAAGTCCCTGCTCGAAGTCAAAACTTTATTATGAAAATAAAAATATTTGTTTATATTTTTTTGGAATCTCAGAAACGGTTACGATGTGTGTTAGTATTGTGTGCCTCACTATTTTGGTTCGGTACCTTTGGATTTCTAATATTTCCTTATTGTCTCTAATACTATTTAAGAAGAACTGGTGGGTGTAATTTATAGTGAACAATCCGAATGGATGTGTAATCCTAATTTATGCCAAAATAATATTTGAAACGGGCAGTTGCATTTGCAATAAGTTTGTTTTTTTTTTGTAGAAAATACTTTAATTATTACTTTGCAACACATTTCCAAGAACCGAATGAAATAAATTGTGAGAAATCTCAATGCCAGTTTTAGATTACAAAGTAATAACCTCGCAAGAAGAAATTTTATATTTTTCCATTATTAAGGCGTAAGACTAGGCTATAAAAACTAATCATGGTTTCGAAGTGTTTAATTGTCTATAAATTATAATAGGTTAAGACATAAAACTTATCAAAGAGATTGCCTTTGTAAAACCTAAACAAGTAGTAAGACAAATACGACTTAATATAAAAGAGTAATATGACTGACTGATATATCAACGCACAATCCCACCAAACCACTGGGGTTACTAAGATATCTACTATTATCTATTTTTTGCAAACATTTATTTATGAGGCTTTTGAAAACGCTTAATCGAAACCTTTGATAAAAAAAACCTCATAAATTTTATTAAAGACCGTAACGTTTCTCTCAAGCGAGATACCTTAAATTAATCGTTAGCCATAATTCGGGAACAGGAATCTAAAGAAATGAATATTAATTTATCAATGTAGATACATTGACAATTTGACATGAAACACAATCAAACTCATAAACATAATATAGCGTGTACAATGTGTTCATGGCTGTTATATCTGCATATGTATTAATAAAAGTATATGTATTTACTGAAAACGATCAGTGCAAATTAATTTTCTTTTAAAGGTTTACGAGGTTCTTAGCCACAGAAGCTTAGTTGAATGCGGAATAAAATCTGTTACCCGGTTGGGAAACAATTATACGTGAATGCTTTTAGTTGAGTAGTATATGAGCGAGCACCCATTGTTCTGTCGTGCCCATGGGTTGGCACCGCGGCTTCTTGTCCTTCGCTAGTGATTGTTTCAGCCCTAACATCGCTAAGGTGTCTATACTATTCTATACGTATCATGAATGACTAGTTTGACTCAAATTATAATAATTTTAAGCAAACTGTGTTGTTTTACGATGAACATTGGGTAATTGATATTTTTAAGGTTATCTGTATTATAAAAATCGAAACACCACTGACTAATCGTGAAATCTTAAAAAGTTCTTGATCTACTACGAAGCTAAAATTTGGTAAATTTCTTATGGTGTGTCCAATAAGGAAGAATATTATAACAGGGACAGATTAAAGGGACCAAAAGTTGGTAAAAGTTTATATGGTATTTAAAATAATGTAATTTATAAAAAATAATATGTTGTGATAATGTGTGCCAAATGGGGATGGAAATATATGGCAAACCTATTTAGATCATTTTAGAGTTATGTGCGTTATCAGAATTTAAGTTAGGAGCGATTCCCGGAGAAAGAGAATGGGACCAAGATTAGGCAAGGAACTTTTATTTCCCACCCCGTAAAGATAACTCATTAAATATTATTAAATCTTAATAATATAACCTATGAATGAAACACAAAGAAAACTTACCGCGTCCTTCCGCGTTTACCAAAAACGTCTAAGAAAACAGAAAAATAGCTTGCAGACCAGATGCAGAGCTTAAAAATACTACTAAGCACTATGGAAACAGAGGCAAGCATCAAAGGCGAAAGTGTATCAAACAAACGAGCGTGCGCCGCCGGGTGAAATGTTGCAGTAAAAGCGCAGAGGTTAACCCGATGGCGGCAAGGTCGAAGGAAAACGGTAGCCGCGGCGTAATTAGAGAGTTATCAGAGCGGAACATTGGTTAAACGCTGCTTTCCATCGGACGTTGCGCCGGGCCGCGCAATGCCGCTGGCTCCAGGGAAAATTGTAATCACTGTCGATTTCGAGCGACGGTCGTTGCGTTGAAACCGTGGCCTATCTGTCGGCTGCCGTAACGGCTCAATTCATTATAAACATTACGACTGACGTCAAAACTTTGCTACCAAATAACACGCTTTAGTTTGGTAAATATAATTTCAATGTACAAGTTTGTGAAGCAGATGTAAACATAATTTGTAAAGACATGTGTATATCGTGTCGACGCACATGTGTCTGGTATGTGCCTCATTGGTTAGCGATGTTGTCAAGTTGCCTCGACGCGACGCGACGTGCAAACGGCGCGAGCTACAGCTTTATTTGTACTATACATTATTACCACTGTTACTATACTGTAGCCGCAACGAGGATACATTTAAAAATACTTAACACTATATACATGGTACACGCTTGTAATCTCAATATGAACTCGTACGTTCGTCAGACCATGTTGTAAAAGTCAAACTAATGAGGGTTGAGAGTTTATTATTTTAAGATACTTTTGTTGTTTAAGTCTTTAAAATAACAACGTTTTATTGTACTTTCTGAATAAATATTAATACAGTGAAAAATAATACAAGTGCACAGTGCAGTTTAAGGGTAGGCTCATGTCAATGCTTAGGTCGTGCTTAACTCCTTGTCCAGATTTTTCCTAGGGAATCAAGCCATACTTCAAGAAGGGAGTAATTAAATTTCAAAAGGTTCTGCAATACGTTCGAACATAAGTCAGGCCATATGCCTGCTGCCCCATCTTAGCGTAGTTAAACTACTTTAGAACTTATGAAAGATGTAGGAACCTTGAAAAAGTGCATCCACTAAAACATCACCAATGAATTAGTAGATAGATACCTACTCTAGGTAAATATTTAGGCAGACTTTAGGCAATAAAATTTAAAAACCCTTCAAAGATTTCAAATTAAGCAGTGTTATCCAACGTCAAAATATGATTAAATGTGTTCTGAACTTAGATGAAATTAAAAAAGTGGTCTTGCACTAACTTTTTTTTTTTGGATACTTCTACATGAGTGCAACCATGCTTAACGGAACATTGGAATACTGAGAGGACGACAGCACAGTCCACGGTCAAGCACCGACTAAGCGTTTGTCGATTGCATCTAAGAATGTCGCAACACTGCAGATGAAACTCTCTTAAGTATAGAAAACACAATATTGATTAAAAGCCCTAACTGTTTCACTATAGTCATTTTAATGTTGACGAATTTAACGACAACTAAATAATAGGCAATCAGCTATTTGTAAAACCACTAATAATTTTTTCTTTAGTCTTCAAAAGTTAAAGTTTTGTAAGAAATTATTTCTTTAAAATGTACATATATATTTATATGTCCAAAATTTAACACAACTTTTTGACGCATGAGATAGAAACGAGAAATTAAAAGTGACCGAGCTCCAATTGATCCTATAGAATTCAATAATTAAATCTAAAACAAAATTTAATAACTTTTTCGTTCCCTTATCAGCCTCATACGTTCTCAGTGTTGGGGCACGGCCTACCCTCACCGAAGGTGTTTTGGGTCATAGTCCACAGGCGGGTCAAGTGCGGATTCTGGACTTCACATACGTCTTTTTTTGACGTGTGCAGGTTTCCTTAAGATGTTTTTCTCCACGAAAATCTAGTGCTGTGAAGATGAATGATGAATGTACTTGAGAAATTAAGAAAAAGACTGATTGGTACACGACGGGCTTAAACCTCCGCCACTCAGGACAGCTTGCACAAGGTGTAATCGCTACCACCAAATTACAATATTTATTATTTAACGATAAAATGAGCATAATATTACAGAATATAATAGAAAAAATACAAAGAAACGAAAACCAACATATGAACAACTGTGCGAATCTATGGAAACTTGTATAGCCAAACGGGTATTTGCCAAAGGATGACATAAGTGTCTTAAATTAGAGCTGCGGAATATTGAATGTGTAAACATTAGTGGACTATTCAGAGTTTACGAGTGAACAGAGGGCAACGACTGACAGTGTAAAGAATAAAGCAAGCGACGCACGCACTAAAATGTGGTGCAATATGGATGCGGATGGATACCGAGGACAATTCAAGACAAAATCAACATAATAAGGACACTTCTACTGTTAAATCACTAATTAATCCGCTAATACCTTCACAGGTTAAGATGGGAACAAGAAGACGAATTGAAACGTATTGTTCTCTCGAGTAAAATAACGCGTGGCTTATGAAAGGTTAGCGACCTATCTGAATAGCACTCGCTCGCGTATTTGCGTTCGCAATCAGTGAAAATTTACACGTTTCCCAATTGTTGTCGCAGTTTTGAACACTTTGAACTCACGAAGGCCCCGCTAAATTTTTTTCAGCGGACTTTACCGTGAGGTCAACGGCACCGTGTAACAAAGGACGTGTATCTGGGTTAGAGTTTCGGTAAATTTTGAATAAATCTCCGTTGCAAGTTGAGAGTTTACAATTGCAAATGAAGACAGCATCACAAAGAAGTAACTGAATAGCGTTAGTATATCTTCTTTAGTTCATTCGAAGTAGATAGATTAACACTTTTAAGATAGAAAGAAGCATAGAGTATAATTAAGAAGTTAGTAAATGTAACAAATGCGAGTTATTTTGAGGCAATAAGAGACAAAGCTGTAATAGAGCGACAATTGATACAGTACAAGTGACCGTAACAGAAACAAGTGAATTGATTAATTCAAAGTTAATTGGCTCTAATCAAATGCGTTCTATATTTAAACTAACTCTTAACGAGTTAAAATGTTTCACTACAATGACCACTTTAAATGGATATTCCCGGAGCAGATTATACAATAGCGCAGCATTAAATGTATAACGGATATTATAGGTGCCGTCGAAATTGCAATATTTCGACGAAGAGCCAAGAGGGTCTTGTCGATTGGTTCCATCAAGTTTATTGAATGATTGCGCGAATGTAACGATCGTCGAGATGTTGCTGTCCCCTCTGTGGCTTCTTAACAACAAAATCTTTCAATAATCGTATAATATAGTCATTAACCTTTCAATTTTACGCCTCGCAGCAGTGCAACATCTTTTAAATGAAATTGTCTTTAATTTTTCTCAGTATTTTTGTGCCGTAATTCTCTGTTTAAATAATATATAAGAAAACATTGTATTTGCGGTAAATTATGATAAACACGGCCACCTTTGTTTTGCAACGGATCCATCACAATGGCTGGTTGTGATTCATGCGCACTCGGTGACAGTGCGTAGTTTCTGGTGTATCTGGCGCGCCGGTTAATTGGGCGACGTGACACAATTGAACTCATTTTGTAGAAAACATTAAAGTCGCTTCGTGCACAGCGTACTTTGTTATAAAAATAGATAACAAAAACCGCGTGGTTATGAAATCAACGCCGCTCTCCCGCTGTGACCGCTGAGACTAACCCACTTTATGATTCGACATTTACTATTTGTCAAAAGTTACAAAATGACTAAAAAAATTCTTCAAAACACGCGTTGGATAACAATATGCTTTTAAATTCTAATCCTGTGGCTTGTGTCATTAAACATTTGCCTCACAATGCATGATAAAAAAGAAGATATCCTGATCTTACTTAAAAAGAAATACCATACAATTCCACAGTTCATTGAAACCATTTTGATTTGCTGAATAAAATCAGAAAACATTAAATAGATGAAAAGTACGTAACTCCTGCCACTCACATTATGAACGTTCCAGGAAAATCGCATGTCTAGATTTACATAGCAACATTGGTTCAGATGAGTAAGCGTGGTACCGGACGCGCGACAAGCGACCGCGCATGCAGATGGGCCCAAGTGTACCTGATCGCAATACGAGAACGCACCCTTAATGGCATAAATGCCTTCACATGTCTGTCTGTATTTATAATTTGAATACCTTCCGAACGATTGTCTTCTGGTTACATTAGACGAAACAATGGATATGTCGTTGTTAGATATATTTATTTCTAAAGTTCATACTGTCTCATGATCATGGAAAGATAATGGTTGGTAATAGTCACTTCAATCTACGATGGAACGAAACTAATGACTTAAGTTTTTTATTTCATTACTCTGACGATAAGCTTGTTATTCCAGTTTGACCAGATACAGTCCACTTCGAAGACATTTTAAAACCAATCATCTGAACGGAACCACTTTGGTAGGTACCTTATAAAAAGGTAATGAATGACGTGTCATCGAAACTGAGATTATTCAGGTTTCCAATTGCTTGTGGTCACACGCAAGTTCTATTGAATTGA
Organism: Apoda limacodes; assembly: GCA_946406115.1. Classification (NCBI taxonomy): domain Eukaryota; kingdom Metazoa; phylum Arthropoda; class Insecta; order Lepidoptera; family Limacodidae; genus Apoda; species Apoda limacodes. The sequence goes on from OX291558.1 coordinate 13,761,361, forward strand.
AATCTTTAATTGCTTTGCTTAGGGAAACTTGTTATTTTTATGAACTACAAAAGATCGAATTATTAACGGTGTACAAAATAATTCGTTTTATCACTTTGTAGGATGAATATACAATTATGCATAAAACATCTATTGAATCAAAACTGGAAATAAAACTGGAAAAAATACGATAACAGAATATGGAAATCTCTTCTAACATCAAATCAAAACGAGGTATAATGAAAGAGAGTTAGGAGCAAAGATTGCCAGACCGTCAAGAAAATTGTAATGAAATTAAGGGCGGGACAAACGTTTACCTCGGGAGACTTGGAAGCGATTATAAGCCCGGCTGGATTGGTTGTACGAGGCTGGACGCCGTGTTTACTCCGAGCACGCCATAAACTGCGCGGCGAAGTCCCGAGGTAGAGCCGTAAAGCGATTGTCAACAAAGGGCTCCTTTCAGCTCAGCCGTGTTTACCCCTCAAAGCGAAGGAAGCACATCTCCCCCGGACCGGGCCGCTTTTAGCACCTCCTTATTTATAGACGGAGCAGCGCTGCCTCGAAGCCGATTTGCAGAACAGTCGAAATTAGTAAACAAAGTTGTTCACGATGTCGCTGGTACCCAACTATGGTGTTTAATAACTTTGGTGACTTTTCAAATAACGTCTAGTTAACTAAATTCGGGCATGACGTTTCGTTTTAACCACGTAAAAGCAATCGTGAGTCGTTAAGGGACGTTAACTACCTAGCATTTCCTTTGCGTCACCAAGTACGTCTTGCTATCTATTTCCGGCAATTCCTTTGTCCGTGCAATTTTTATTGTTGCGTCACCTACGCTACTACACTTTCCCCGCAAATTGTAGGATGTGACTCACCGTAACAAAGGGGACACAGTTCAATGCGGAAAAACGTTTTCCACGATTATATATTATCTTACTTAAGCTTATTGTCTTTTAATAGCTTCTAGAAAAAATCTTTATTTAACTTGGGCCAGACAAATGCTATGCGTTAAATTAAAAAAAAAAAGGTAGTTAAAGATTTTTTGTAAGTGGATAAGGAAGTTCCCTTCCCATGCGTTCACAAAACTGGATTTTTTATTAGTATTCAATAACAATTTAAATGCATTAACTAAGTAGATAATACTGTTCATCGCTTATCTAATCGGGTAAGGTTTTAGTCCAGTACCTACTGACGTGTCAGCAATTAAGTCTGTATGTCCACTTGACTATTTGTTTTGCTAAATAGTTAGATACACAATTACCGTCGTAGGTGGCTTACATATTGCAAACACGGTAAACAACCGGACTGTTGGTATAATGTCCGCCATTGTCACGGTCACACATGTTTAAATGCTTCTCAGCATAAATTTTAGTGATCAGCTTTTATCGAATTAGCATTCGGACAAAATAAATTACGAATGACTATGACCTACATGTCTACATGTCTATTTCGTTTATCAAATATGTTATTGAATGACTAATACGTAATATAAAATCTAAAGTGTAACCAAACAGTTAAAAGCATTTTCAACTTACGATAGTATTAATTTCATCCCAGAATGACTGTTCGGGGCTCACCTGTAGACAAAAAAAAATAGTTTACTAAGAAGAGTAGACAGCTACAATTGAAACTTAAATTATTATTAGCTATATATATATAACTGCAAAAATAGTATATTTAAGCTATTTCCATAGTTTAATGACATATGGTATCTTATTGAGGGGTAGCGCTGCTGATGTAAATACAATATTTGTAATACAAAAACGTGCAATTCGTGCTATTTATAAATAAGGATATCTGAGGGATAGGTATAGTATAGTACATATATGAAAATCTTTTATACATATATTCATAAAAATCATAATAGTTTTAGCAAGAAAAGAAACGTTCACAAAGTAAATACTAAAAGTAAAAATAAGCTGTTGGTGCATGATACATGTCTACACAAAATTAGTAACTCTTTTATGGGGCAATGTATACACATTTACAACGTTTCTACTAAAATATTCATAAGCTATCAATAAGTAAATTTCAAAAAGTAAAGTTAAGTACGTTCGGATGAAATTCGGTTATACTTCCCTTATACGGAAACTAGGTATAAGCATATAAAAATGCTTCATAAGTGTAGTCCAATTTTTAACTATGAACGGATGTGTCGCTTCCGACAGTCTGAAAGCCAAGGTTACTAGAATACATTATAAACTCAGAAATCGTACTTTTAATATGTATATACATATTATTAATCTGTAAGTAACATAGAAGTGTAAATCTGTACGATCAAAGTCTACTTCAATAGCTGACCAAGGTATGATTAACCGGTCTCCGTCGAAAGTGATAGTGCTTGACTTCCTACCAGAAAGTAAAACCGTGTCTAAGTACACTCGTTTCTAGTTTGGAGCTTCGTACACTCGTTTCTAGTTTGGAGCTTCGTTTGCAATATTATTAGGATTATTATTTTCGTTCAGTATATTAGACTATTTTCTTATAGCCATCGAGCCACAGATTTGCGTCTTATTCTAAGTAGATGTTTAATATAATACTGTTAATGCGAGATAGTATCTATGTATAGCTGATGGCTGCTGAATGAAAATAATTTTGCCTTTACATGACATATCACTGACTGTATGTTAAAGGTACTCTATAAACATAGTTTGTTATCGATTTTTATCAACAAACGCAGAGGTTAACAAGTATTTTACATTACAGAAACAAGAAAAGACCATTTACAATTATCCAATAAATCTATCACAACCCAATAAATATCTGGAACTAAACTGTGTCCCGCGCGTTCGTTGCAATTGACATACAAACACATATTTACTTTTAATCGTTCCGTTACGTAAATATAACGTATCTAATATGAAGTCACGCGATATAATCGTGTTTTTTAAAATACGACTCTTTATCGCACGCAATGCTTGCATCAACAACGTTCTAACACCAAATTTGTAGCGATCAAAGCGATGAGGGCGCGATGTATCTATTTGGCTGAATATCTTTGTATAATTAATGAGCATCCTTCACACGTAGCGATTAGGCCGTGATAATACATACCCACATTTAGGTACATTGTTTTGTTACTATAGAAATATAAGTAACAACATTAAAGCAATTGGAAATGGGGACAGTAGAAATACGAAGGACATTAGTGTAAAAGTCGCATCCTGATCATATAAGTTGCATTGGCCATTGGAGCACCTGATAATGGTTTGATGCTGTCGTTTGCAATCAGACCACTGAATAGTCAAGGGTGGCATAAAAGAAACGACAGTGTAAACGTGACCAAAATATTTTGAAACATTGCCAAGAGATTGTACGGTAGTGCAAAGTTACACGAGGCAATGACTGGCAACATTAAGTTACGCCATCGGGTGTACTTAAGGTGTACAACTATTGCAAATGTCTTTCCTAACACTATAAGACCGCTTCCTATGTCTTAAGACATTTTAGTTGTACCTACATAGAAATCATTACAGCCGAATACAATATCATAATATTGTGTCTTGTCAGCCACAGACAAGATTTCTTAACAAATGATTATATGTAGTTAGAAGGTCTAATACGTGTTTCAAGATTTTCTTATAACGTGCAATGTGACCGTAACGCGACCGGCTGATCTCTGATTGAACCCGGCAGCGAGCGAAGGACTAGCATGAACCGATCACGCAACATTACCAACTGTCAGTACAGTTGCACTCACACTGAGGGTTCAAAGAAACTGGTTACTAAAAGATCTATTGAATTCTAGTGTGTGGGTAGATTGTGGTTTTGCTTTTTTTTCTATAATAGTACGCGGGAACAATGTATGTACATACAAACATACAATTATTTAATAAGGTAAATGATCAATCAGTAAAAACGAAACACCACCCTTCATTTCAAAGTCTTCGTTTATAAATACCCGCCTGTCTCCCATAGACAGTACAATCGAATTAGATTAGATTTGTTTCGTTTAGTTTTGTTTTATTTATTTAGTTTCCATTATTTTTACAAATGTTTGTGGAATATACAAGTAAATCTACGATACAAAATTTAAATCTAGGAGATAAAGATCAATATTTATAATTAAACTGCGTTAGGTTATTGCAAGCAACACAATCTCTTACCTGGAATCTATACCTATCAAATTATTTTAATCGATGTTACTATCTTAAGTAAAAGCATTGATATTGCCATATTTTCAACTGAGTTCATGATTTAAAAAAGGAAGACGCAAAGGAATAGCGCCTTTTTAATAACGACTTGATTTACAAATTACACACATTGATATTTCGAAATAAAAACCTATTCTTATCAAAATATTTAGCCTCTTACTCACAGATACTTTTTACAATGAGTTCAGTAGTATTAGTAGTAGTAGTTGTAGAGATTCTTTACCCCCTACCTCCAAGCAAACTCTTTATAATATTAGCATGGATGTATAAAATTAAGTAGGTATCGATTACACCTTAAATACTTCGCCACTTGGAATTCAGACAGATGGTATAAAAGAGCACGAAATAATAAATGTACTAAGGCAAAAGCAGCGATATGGTTCGTTTTCGTCAATGTGTCTATCTATATAGAACGTCTCAGTTTGGCGACAATCAACAAAGCAATCGCGGCCACTTGTGCTAATGAAACACTTCAATTGAATTGGGGGCATTAATTCAGAAGGCGCATGATGGCACACTCTATATTGATAGAAGGAAAATGTATATTTAAGGAGAAACATAGAAACAAAAAGTGCTTCACTGTGCAAGTAATATCCCTTTACTGAGAAAAGCCATGATACCCAATAATTCATAAAAAACTGCATTATGTTCTAGTTGAGAAATTCTCTATCTTAAATATTACCGAAATATTATCGATTCCTACAAACCTAAATAAACCGAAATGACCGCGAGAAAATCGACAAAGTTAGATTGAAGCTTTGAAAGAGAAAAATATAGATGCTAAAGTTCTTGGTAAAATAGTTTTTAGCGACAATGTAGTAAGTGTAGCTTAGGATATTGCAACGCGCTAAAGAATTACGTGCATTAAAATAAACCAGGTGAAAATTGTAAGTCTGTATAGCCATGTAATACATATCTGTCTAAATTCATAAAGCGGATTGCGATCGGCTAGATGTGCGAATTTTGAATGTAATTTACTCTTTGTTTATACTCTTAGGAGTCCATTGCTCCTAAATGTATATTTTTAGAAGTTACACCCGTGCGAAGTATCTATAAAATCTTATCCGCCTATTGAGTTTCTAAAAAAAGTATGCGTGGGCATACTTTGTAGAAGATAAAGTTTTTTCATATATCAAGTCAATTAGATATGAGGCCAGCAGAAGCAACGAGGCCATCTACAGAATAGAGCTAACCGAAACTGATGTTAATTACACTGTGTAACCACTACAGCCTCTGAATAAATAGTTAATTGAGGTCATACTTAAAATTTTATGCTTTGTCTCGCAATATACGTTACCTACTCCAAATCAGATTAACGATAATTTACATGCATGTAATTGTCTACTATAAAATTTCGAATAGAATAAGTAATTAGTAATGGCCATGATAGTTTTTTGACTAAAAGCGTAAAATAAAAATAAAAAGAAATTAAGGTAATTTAAAATACGTGGCACTCTTTATGGTACCTATATGAAACCATTGCAACATAATTATGTCTTATTCTTTAATTAAATGATTATTTTTGACATGTTGTTTTATTTATATTTAGAGCCATAGTCAGTCTGGACAAAGTAACATATGGGAACAATTATATCATCAAATCTTATATTATTCTTATAATAATAGATGAGATTGAGATAAAGAAATAAGTAAATTAATTACAGGACAGTAGAGGAACGTATGTATAAACAATGGTATAATGTCTTCTGTAGAGATAATTGGCTAAAAAAATCTGTAACAATGCATTTACTATGCGAACAGTAAACAATAACTAGTCAATATAAATCTATAGCACTCTTTGAAGGTTGTACACCGGGGATACCTTTTTCATTTGTTTCGCTTTACTGGGTTATTCAGTTGAAAAACTTATTGCCACTAGTACCATAGAAAATTGTGTTTTATCGGACATAGAAAAAACTAAGATGTTATGTAACTATATGAAATAAACCAATTACTTCAACAGGGAAGACTTTTTTACCACTTGAGCCAATAAAAACGGTTTTCGTTTCAATAACTATCTATCATAATTTTTTATTGATTCTTTAAGATATCGATAATAGAATGTAATTGACAAATCGTACAGTAACCCAGTGAAGCAACGAATCGCAATCGCCAGTCCCCGATCGACTGGGGTCGCTTCACTCCATCACATTTGAATCGATTTCATTTCAATCAAATCTTTTGCAATGAAGCTTTCCGTTAGTAAGACGTTAACTTAACTACGACATGACGTGTACGAATACTGTGATATTACTATATAGAAAATTACGATATACTATCGATTACAATATAATATAACAGTCGTATAGGTTTGTAACGCTTGCCTAAAAATTAAGTGCTTGCATTAGCGGTTTCACAAGGTTCATCAATCAGTCATCTTCTATTCATTACATACAAAATCTTTACTTAATTATAGACTTTATAGAATTAAGTTATTTTTTTAAGGTAAAGTCATCGTATTTATGTTATTAAATTTTTTTAATTATAGATTAGAAATAACGAATATGATACCGATATATACAAGTGTTTGCAGGAAAACAGTTAACTTAAGTATAGTTTTAGTTGAAACCTTACTCTATAAAAGCCAACCTAATCGTGTATCAAGTTTAATACTACAATCAAATTCCAATGGCAGTTTCAACATGACTTAACAATAACTATAAATTTGCTCCTACTCTAAGTGAATACCAACATAAAGCTAGGCCAGTCTACGTCATCAACATTAATAATAATGAATATACCGAAGAGCCTTCACGCCAGTAGGTGAGGGGTACGGACATAAATACAGCAAAATGTCTATTAAGTAAAGCGTCGTGGTTTTGATAAGTGAATTCTTAATGTTACCTACCACTTTTGATTGGTGAACATTTTGTTTCAGGGTTTTGTACCTATCAAACTTAGAAAAAAGAGCTATTCACAACAAGGCAGTTTTGTAGGTGCTTGATGTAAACATGTTTAAAGATTTAAAGATATACAAAATTGGACTGCAAAAGGTTATGAAACGAGTTGTTTTATTATAGTCTAGCTTTTGCCCGCGGTTCCACCCGCCCTGAATTCGGTTACCGGTGTAGGATTTCAACGGCAACTTCTCAATCACAGAAAAAACAATTACTCACGCTCGACTTTTAAGGTAGCCTATGACCGTTCCACGGACTCAAACTATCTCCGTGCCGCGATTCCACCCGTTTTAAATTCGGTTATCGGTGTAGGACTTCAACGGCAACTTCTCAATTACAAAAAAAAACGACTCACGCTTGACGTTTTCAAGTAGCCTCGGGACTCAAACTATCTCCATACAAAATTAAATCTTAATCATTTTACTTTCGCATTTATAATATTAATTTGTATGGATTTTACAAATTTCTCAATTTTGTGTTTTCGCTTCTCAATGTTGCTTTTAAGAATTTAGCTTAAGCGTAGGTAGTCCAGGAAGCTTTATTGTTTAATTCTTATGATACTCATGTAAATATGCCAAAAATTACACAGTGACATACACATAAAGATAGGTAACTACGAGATCTAGCCACAAAACAAATTTTCAAGAGAAGTTATTTTACATGATTTAAACAATGTATGTATACTTAAACAATGTACATACATATTATATGTATGTATGCAATAATAGCAATTTACTAAATGTTATAGAGACATCAAGAGCATCAGGCGTGCGGATCTAGGGTAACAAAGCTAGTGCATGGCGCATCGACAACACGCAAGTGTTATGCGCACGCGATTCCCGCGCATCATCATCATGTAAATATACGCAGATTTTACATGAATACTATGATGTTTATTTTATTTCTAAGAAGCCTTTTTTCTTCCTATAGTTATGCTTTACTGAGTTGCATATTTTGACCATAGAAACGTCCGAAAAATTTAAGAGATCAGAGTAACTATGACTATTAAAATACCCTAGGTCGTACGTAAGATATTATCCCAGACACTATCTTATGAAATCATTTAGGTATGTCAAAGATGATTATTTTAGGGCAGATTACGATTGGATTTCCGAAGTGGGCGCTGAAGGTCGCAGCGGAGATGAGCCGTCCTTGCCGGCGGCTGCGCCACTTTCTCCGGAGCCTACGGAACAATGCCCGGTTCTACAAGCTCGGTTACGCCGACGCACTCTATGGAACAGCTGACATAATCTCCCCAAATTAAGCTGTTTCCATACGCCATTGCTACTTAGGTTGTGTTAGAAGATAATAACTGTCGGGAACGAACTTTGTCGTGAACTCATTCTCAGAATTTAAGCAATAATTTGTGTCATAACATAGTAGGTACATATTACTGTAGAATAAAAAAACTGGTAGAAAACAAGAATAGTAGCAGAAGAAGTAGTTATAATAATAAATAAACGTAGGTGAAACTGCGACCTATTTGGCAGTCCTCTTCAAGAATGTTCCAGCAAAGTAACTACTTTGGTTTTTATATAAAAATACATTTTATAATCTGCAAAGTACGTATTAAGTTTTTTATGTATTTATTTAATATTTGTTTATGATATAAGATTTGTATTAAATTCTAGCAGCCCTTTAGTAAAAGTTCATTAAAAAATCATGAAACAAACAACGTAAACCCCACGTCCCTGTAAGTTCGATAGCTCCATAACGGAATGACTAACAACGCAACTACTAAAAAACAAAAGTAACGGTTTAAACTCAAGTTTAAAGGCAACACGAAGATTGTTTGAGATCTAGATTTATTAAATATGTAGGTAAGTAGATACAAATTTGATTTGTTTAAAAAAAATTTGTGCATTACGGTTTTTTAGTCAATTAAGTTTAATTTGAAGGTCGATTGCTCAAAATAATAAAATTGTATTCGAAACCAGCAAAACAAACCTTAAAAGGCATATGGAAGCTAAATTAAACACGAAACGAACATTAAAATTACAAAATCGTTTACTTCACAAGCAATAAATATAAATGAGAAATAGCTTGTATCTATTAATTAAGTCACAGTAACAACTCCTTTAGAAAGGCAAGTCGTGAAAGCAGAAAATGAAGTCGAGGCTGTATGGAAATAGATCTCATATCAGATGCGAAATACAAAATATCGTAGGTCAATAATAACATTAAACATTATAATGAATAGATAGTTAATGATAAATCTCGTTAAGCATCACGCGACATGTTTAATTTACTTAAGTTCATAGAAGAAGGTAAACACATTATTTCAACAAATATACATACCTACATACTATAACAAACAATCAACGAAATACCTTGTTGAATTTCAAATGGTTCACATAATATGTACATATATCGTCAAATGTATGTTAAAATATGATACATTTTAAAACCAAATATACGAGCAAAGGACAAATCAGAGAAATTGTTTACCCATTAAATACATAAAAAAGAAAGGGCGAATGTTATTTTCTACTGCGCATATAGATAATGAAATGTCAACAACAATATCAACACATGATAAGTTAACAAAAGTACCTACATATGTAAGTCTAAGCATGCATATTGTATATTGTATGCAATATACAAAAGTCAACATAGTTTTTTACGTCCAATTAAGATTCAAATTGCGAGATCGCGTAAATTCGCCTTTTTGTGGTAAATCTATAGTTTTTATATATTTGAAGGATTGATAGAAATATGTATTATTAAACTTGCTTTTGTCTAGACTAGTGCATTACCTTACCGAGTCTTCTTTATTTATTGTATTTAATGCTCAAAAAATTTGGAAGTGACCATTGTTCCAATACTAATCATTTTAAGACGTGTTTTGCATTTGCTTATAATACAAGTCGGTTAAGTAATTAGAATTGTTTGTTATCTAGTGCATTGACTATAAGTTGTAGCAGAAAATTAAAAAAACAAATTGTTACTTTTACAGAAATTAGCTTTTTGGCTTATATAGCTCTCTTAAAATGTCCAGTCCATCTTGAGTTGAATTTTTGCAAGCTTTTCTATAATATTTAATACAAATAAGTCTCGTACAAGTAATACAATAGAAATGGTTTTTTGGTAACGTCTCTAATTGGATGAAACTTTGTATTCAGATAATGTTTTATTTTCCAAGTTTATCTAAATAAGTACAATTTCTGAGAAACCGACAGGTAAAATTTTATCAAGATGGAGATGCAGTTTACTTACTACCAGCAAAATTCAACATTCATACAATATCATGGCGCCGCGACAAAAAGTATGAATGGCAGGACACCACCCGACTAGCCATATGTGACGCTATATGCTAGTCGGGTGATTAACCTAACCTCACTATTACCTGCTAGAAGCCTTCGATGGCCGACTGAATGAAATAATGAAATGAATTGGCTGTGCTATTAGGGACTAAGCAAATACATTATTATTATATTACTACAACATTATTATTATATTATTTGTTCAAAATATGGTTTGTTTGAATTGTAATAATTATTTTGATGTAAAAAATATTTAATTCGTTATCATTATTTATTAGTATCTTAAGGGGCCTAACTCCAGACAACAATTCGAATTCCAATCGTATCGCAATCTTAAATTATATGGTTTCAATAGTCAAAAATTTTAAATACTTACATAGCAATCATATATCGTAATGAGTAATCTTAATACCATTTGATTTTGTGGTATAGAGAGATGTTATAAAAGGTTTTGTTGCCAAAATCCCAGTGAAATTGAAATTAAGCGTCGAAAGTTACCCCGCTGAATTCCAATTTAAATCGGGAAATCCCACAGCAATCGAGAAATACAGATTATATAAGAACACAAAGGAGTCAAATGTATCAAAACTTTACCAATAGTAGCGAAGTTTAGTTTTACGGTTGTATACTTATTTAACACTAATTCGATAGCTGCTGTATTGACCTGTTTCCAGAGTACTACCCAATATGCGTATTTCGCGATAGCAATAGGATTTTGCGATTGAAATTGGATTCTAATGTAAGCATGCTGATATTTCCCAATGCCTATTACATCTCTTGCATAAGAGATCAGTTATTACAACGCAGCTCATGTTCTTCGAGCCCGCAAGCTGCCAATCTATGTCTTCAACGCAATCGCAATGCGTGTCCAAGACGTATAATGCACTATTCATTTAAACGCATTTCAAGCAACCACGACTTAGTTCAAACCAATTTTAATACTAAACATAAAGAGGTGGTTAGCGAAATAAGAATTCTTACGTAATTATGGTCATAATTAAAAAAAATGCGTTCATTAGGTCACATCTGTACGTCGGTTAACGTGTGAAACCGGCGGTCATCAGCGATCGTGACCGAGACCAAAAACCGTCTGTTACGTAAATTAGTCGTGGTCGCTGAAGTGCCCGGTGACGCCATGGTGTAGTAATGAGGGAAATCGAAGGTTGTCCCGCTTCGCGTTCATAGGTAACCGGAGTAGCACGTCGAAATCAAACTTAGGCAAATGTGGTTACATGGCGACTGACGTTGGCAACAGGCGACATAGCAATGTCGTTGAGCAATATTTTCACAAATGAAGCAGTGAATTAGCTGAATTTGCCACGCAACCGCCGGGGCCACTTCGTCGCGGATTATTGGATAACAGTTTAATTCTCAATAATAAAAAAATCAAAATATAGTTTGCTATATCTCAATCTTATATTTAAAATGATAATCAAACTGGATTGTAAAATTAATTCTTGCTTTCAGATACTGCGCGAGACTACTACTGCCTGACCCTCGATAAAAGTAAAAGTTACACTTACACCGTAATCCGTACAGCAAGAAAGTGGCGTAAATCTTACCTGCAACAAACGAATGAGACACTTAAATAAAACTGTCAGTATGGTAATAAGTAGCAGGGTATATGGCTATCAGCGGTTATTTAAGAATGGTGGCGCTGTGCGGGCGTGACCAGATAAGGCATTTAATGAGCGGGTACAAAGTAACCGTCGTAGTACTAAACTCAAATTTTTTTTTTAGAATGGTTCATGAAATTAAATGTGTTGCAACTGTGACTCGACGGAGTAGACGTGCTATCTCGACATTCACTACGCTATGTCTCAATGTTATTTATGTAAAATTTGCTGTAATAACTAGTAATAAGGAATTATCAACAAACAAAATTTTCTTCTATACGAAGATATACATAATATTCTCTATCAACTGCTACATTTACCAACTCTGTTAACTTTTGGGGCAATAACATTTCTACATTCATAAACTCAATACCGAGCAAGGTGCGCACTAAGTATTGTACCTACTTTGATACCGTATCGTACCAGTGCCTTGTCAGCCAGCAGTGATGGGTGCAAGGGCTACCATATTATGATAATGATTTACGGTTCAGTAGTGATATACAGCAGTCACTCATATGAACGTCCTTACAGGGTCTTGCTTACAGGATGGCGGTCCAGTTACCATCAAGGAACATTTATGTTGTTTGCAGGATCGGTGTTGCAGATACACCAAATAATCTAAGAACCACGATCGAACCCAGACCTACATTCACCACCCAATAATACTTTTTTACAGTTCAAATAGTTAGTAATATTTTTGTACTTATTGAACATTTGTACAAAATGGTGTGGGTTGACGATGTAGGTGCACGAGCGGTGTGACCTTCGGCGACGGTGCTTAAATCTTTTACAAAAAAAAAATTACGTCACATTGGATTGAAAATTCGAAATCAGCACCCTCGAAAACCCTTTACTACCCCTCGATACATGAAATTTATGTTGCTTGCATAAAAAAGTCAGTTTTTTTCGGATAAAAAACGAACCGCTGGACCGATTAATTTCAGACTCCTTTAGATCTAAGTCATGACGAGGCGTATCGATTGATATGTCATCAGAGCGATTCAGTCCAGTAGTTATTGAGGAATCGAAAGCCAAAATATGTCTACATACATACATACATACGTACACACACACACACACACACACACACACACACACTAAAAATGATTGCAAATGATTCTCCAAGTCTTGAAACGTATAGAAAACACAAATTTTTCGATTTCGATTTTCGGACCTATTCCAATAACTTTTCAAGAGAAGTTAATTATGGAATCCATCTTGGAGATCCCACTTTAGCAAACTAGACTTAATCGACGCAAGAAGTTAAATATGTCTTAGTAAAATTTACAATGTATGACAGTTTTGAAGAAATCCCTTGACCAATTTTAACTACCGCGATCTACGAATTCTAGCGAGCAAGCAATGTGCATTGGTAAAAATTTGGTCAAAATACTGATTATGGTAAAAATTCTAAAATATCTAATGTATTTTGCAGACACAGGACACACACACCTACAATTTAACTAACCACATAACGGATGGAAAATTTTATTGTAAAAACTATCGAGCTTTTTTACTATTTATTAAATTTATCAATCAGATACGTCCAAAATACATTTTGTTTCTAAAGCCGGGTTGGGTCTCCTGTTCGTGTTTTGCCGAAACATGTACCTACACAAAACATTGTTTCACTACACATTTTTGTTGTTAGAACTTTGTTTAATGTTGATGGAAACAATGTTTTTTTCTTTCCACGTTAAACATTTACGACCGCGAGGGTAGGGGGGCAGGGCACTATCATTAATTTTATTCGTATAAATGATCTGTGGCAATCAAATGTCTCTGTGGCGGTTTATTTACTAAATCTAATATTTCTAAAACAAAAAATATGTCTTCTACGTTTGATTGAAGCCATTGTGACAGTAAATGTTTTCAAAAACAATACCAAAGCAAGAGATAACACGTGCATTAAACAAAACATATTGGTGTAGACGTTTTTGTGTAATGTTTCAGTGAGACATGAGCAGGAGACCCGGCCTAAGGCAGTGCGCTGAACCTTGCTGGCTACATACGTAGAAACAAAATAAACCCCCCTCAATTTGACCTGAAAGATGATTGGTCCCATCTCGGCGGAAACGGCCCAATGTGCGGGACACATTGTGCGAACTGTTCGCAGACTGGACGCCTCGTCTTTCACTAATTGCTTATTATTATGTCTCCAAGTCAACCAGATGTGCAACATCCGCCCGCTTCTTTTTCTAAGGCCCGTAATACACCATACAAAACTGAATTATATGTATTTAAATGTGCGTGTGGTGTTATTCAAAGATTAGTATAGAAAATATATTATAATATGCCTCGCTATTTTTGATATTAATACTAGCGGTCCCAGCGAACGTTGTTCCGCTGCCGTCCCTTCGTAACCCGCCGAACGTTGGTTTTTACCTAAAGTGCCCGAGTCCGGCTCGCACTTGACTGATCGAGATAAAACCTGCCGCGCCACCTATTTTGAAAGGGTTGTACTAATTCAGAAATCCCAGCGTATGCTTGACCAATTTTTATTTCTCAAAAACCTTCCTTGCCGGTGTGCACAACCATTTACCAAAATTTCATTACAAAAGGTTTACCAGTAGTGCGGGCGTCCGACTCCCACTTGAGCCCTTTTTTATTTCATATAAACCTTGCCCTAACAATAATAAACATAACTTAAATTATCCAATTAAGCGCCATCTATTGAAGAATCGTTTGGAGCTAACAGATAATAGACAAATTATTTGCAATAAAATAATATTGCGACTATAAATTAAGATATAAGCTATCCTATCTTTTAATTTGGATCAAATAATAGATAATTACGAAGTTTAATCAAAATCGGTTCAGTAGTTTAGGAGTCCATCGCGGACAAATAACGTGACACGTTATTTTTATGTGTATAGATATATTATAGCTCCGTGTGTGATGGTCTTAATACTTCATTTTTTAAATTAAATTAAACGACATGCATTAGAATACAGCACGTAGTTAAACCATTAAAATTTTCGTCACACTAAAACACAACTTCGTTTTTAAGGCTCGATTCGAGGAAAACTTAGTATGTAATAAAAATTCGTCATAGATGTTCATTTTGCTTTGTTAGATTCGAAGCAGCGTTGTGTCGTGCTTAAAATTAAATATTATAAGAATTTGTTGTGGTAGGCGAATGATTATTCTATGCTGGTCTCGTACCATTGTGTACCGAACGTATGGGTTCATATGAGCTGTTAACTTTGTATGTATGTTCACTTTAAACAATTACTTAGGCCAATGATTTGTGCTTTAAAAAAAAAACACGGCTGTGAACGTCAATTTATACCAAAAACGTGATTATTCGGTGAACTGGTTTAAAACGGTTTTGGCTACCAAATTTTAAACATTAACAAAAGACTATCGACTAGTTTAATCAAATTCAAAGCAGTGTTGAAACAAATAGAGAATCAAGTCTAAAAGTAAATTACACACACACACTAAGAAGTAGTAAAGAAGAATGTATAAATGACTGCTACTTATTTGTTTTAACACAACAGAACTTGGTATTTTATGTTCTTTGACAACAGATTAACATGTTATGTATTTATTATATATAAATAAAGTAGAGAGCAAATAGGAGTAGCAGTATAGGGTATATAATATAGTAGTTTATGGTAAATAAACAACAACAAAACATAACAGGAACCTATTTCTTCTTTTCTACTACCTACAATCAATAGTTTTTCTCGACACAATAAAAAAAACACAGGCTGCATTTAAATACAGTATATCCTTAGGTATAAAACGAACTCGAATAAAACACGTAGTAAAAAAGTACCACGTATCTTTATAAGATGTATCAAACAAAAAAAAAATAGAAATAACTAGCAACGTCCTCTGCGGCACAGCACTGCCGCGCTGATCTAAAGCGGCAAGTTACTCGCGTTTGTCCATAGAGCGTAGGCCGTAGATTATGCGATAGGACGGTTCGGTTGGCTGGTACACATAATGGGGTTTTATTACAAAAATAGAGAACGAACGGCCGATTACCCGCACTCAGTTTCACTTTCGACTGCTGCATGCGGGTCGACGTTGTTGTGTATCGGTGCAATGCGCGGCCTTATGCACTTGCGTTATCTACGCAATAGTAACAGCTAGGTACGTACGTACCAATAAACCTCTGCCAACATTACATTCCTGTTTACGTTCGAATGTTTTACAATATTTAAAATAGGAATGTTTTCGATTCGTGATATAGATTATGGAAATAAGTATAGTGTGACGAATATATTCGTCACTCTGTGTTGCTG
This sequence comes from Apoda limacodes, assembly GCA_946406115.1. NCBI lineage: Eukaryota > Metazoa > Arthropoda > Insecta > Lepidoptera > Limacodidae > Apoda > Apoda limacodes. Next base: position 13,777,526 of record OX291558.1, read on the forward strand.
GTAGCTAAGAAGTTTTACAGCCGATTGTAAAATATATTATAATCTTGATAGAAAGATTTGTAGATTCTATTGGAACATATTTTAATTTATTTACAATAAGTTGGGAGGTTGAACACATTTTTTTAAATTTAAAGATTAATCCTATAAGTCAATTAGATTTCTGTTGGAAAATATCTCAAAGTGAATAAAATATTCTCTCTACTATCCGCAAAAATTCTAAGAAATCAAGAAAAAAATTATAAATATAAAAAATTAATAATGCGATAAAAAATATGATTAATTTTAGTGTCGTCTGCGAGTTATAGTAAACAAGTCTACAACGAATACATGCATAGGTATGATAGGTAGCTCTATTTATAAGTTATTGTTATTTCTCAGGGAATTTTAGAATTTTTCGGGATAAAAAGTAGACTATGTCCTTTTCAGTCTCTGGCTGTCCCTGTCCCAAAATTCAGCTCAATTGGATACTCCATTGCTCCACGTAAACGTGGTACAAACATAGTTATTGATAGATAACGTGGGTAAATTACTTAGTAGGTAAAAATAAATAGTTTGAATTAGGTTACTCATATAATTTGTCACTATTGCCATAGAATATAATAAAATGTATAATAGTACAGATGCGACTACATGTCCAAGTTGAACAAACTGGTACAAAACAAGCCGGGACGCTATCGCACGGCCTCCGCGCGCGAGACGGGTCAATACGACTCAGATAACATTTGAACTATACGGGTACCTAAGAGAACTACTTTTGGTTACTTTATTACCTATTTATCAATTTGCGTCATCATTATTTTATGCTTACTATTAACATAAAAACAAGGTCTTTAAAATACAGCGACTAGCGAATTTTTTTTAAAAAGATTTTGTTGTACCATATAGAACTTTAATATATGTAGAATTATATTTTCGATACATGAACTGTACAGACTCTTGAACAAAATTAATAAATACACTTCCTAAGATTCAGTGTTTAATTAATAATAAATAAATAAAAAAATACGTTTATAACTATTACGTTTTTTTTTCTTTACTTTAGAAGGTCAGAAACAATTTTGGCTCGATAGTAATAATTATTTTTAAAATTGACCAGTTAGAAATTTTAATAATTTTTTTTTGTATTTTTTATGTGCGGGAATTGTATTGAAACCGTTACCCACTGAGCCACGGAGCTGGCAATATTAGCTTATAATTTTAGCTTACAATCTACATTTTTAACAACTTTAAGCGCAACTTATTTAACCTTACATGTTTAAACGCTGAAATGATTAGCCATTGTGCCTTCTTTGAGCTGGCAATATTAGCTTATAAAATAAGTTTAGCTTACAATCTACATTTTTAACAACTTTAAGGGCAACTTATTTAACCTTACATGTTTAAACGCTGAAATGATTACCTATTGTACCTACTCTGTCAGGTAACATTCATATTAGATAACTCGATTTTTCATTTTTTTTAGTTGAAGACACAATAATTCCAAACCGGTGGTAAAATTTATAAAATTAATAATAAAACTGACGATTCGAAAGTGCTGTTTAAAAGCCTTCTTGAATAAAAATAGTTTGAGTTCATCAATTTCGTTTTTCCAATGGTCTGCCAGCCCCTAGGTAACTAACAGCGGCATGAGAGCCTTTACGTCATACCATGTAACACCCCACTTGTCACGGTGTTGACCCTCTCTCACTCAACCGAGCCATGATACACAGAGCGTGCGATTTAAATACACGTATTTTACTCTGTTAAATAACATGGTTACGGACAAAATTGAAGACAAATTCTTATTAGAGAACTCGATTTTCCAGGGTTTCGTACCCTAGGGCACTAACGAAGTCCTGCACAAACAACGAAGCCTACGCTGCCTGCCCTGTATGTCTGACTGTTCGACCATCTTTTAGATCGAAGAAGGTAAATCCTAAAATTTTACTACCCACTCGTCACGGTGTTGGCCCTCTGTCACTCAACCAAGCTATGATACACAGAGCGTGCGATTCAAAGACATGCACTTAGAAAAAAGTTACAGTATAGTGTATTTTTGATTACTTATTGACAACTTGGTGTTTCACACAGTTTTACCTGCGTAGATTTAGATATATTATTATTAGATATAACTATTTCGAACCCCTGTGTCCGAAGAAATATACATATACATATCCCAATACTCAGACCCTGCAGCGCATAAGAGCAGTTTATTTAGCTAAGTGCTTTTTTGAGCGAAATAATAATCTAGGTATACTCTCAAAGTTTATTATTTAAACACTTCAAGATTATTTATTTTTTCAGTATGTTCAGGTCTGACTGTCTTGTTACAAAATAGAGTATTAATAGATACTTGATTCAGACAGCATTATTTACAAAAACTAAACAATTTAAGTTAAATAAACTCAAGACTTTCAATGATAAAATGATAATAGATATTTTGAAACGAGTAAGTTGTACGGCTATATATACACTATTTAAGTTTCTATATATAGTTTTTTTAGTTATTGCTCAATTAGTCTTTCATTATTAAGTACACAACTCGTCTAGACTAACTTTTAGCTAAAACGCATATTATCGAACATTTTTTGGATGGAAAGGATTCTGAAATGTTTGCGATTTACCCTCGCACGGTGTGGGCTAAGTAATATCGTACATGTGGTGTATTTCACGGGCCCTTGAACAGGCGTGTACCCACGTGTAACGTTACGGTGTCCACAACGAATACCGATTTGATAGTGCACTGCCAGTTTAACGGATTGCACTTGCTTCCATGAGCACCTGTTCTTGATAGTGCATTGCCAGTTTAGCGGAATGCACTTGCTTCCATGTGCACCTGTTTTCCATTTTTTTTTTGTTTTGACGTTGAACTGTCATCATGGCAAGAATTTGCCCTGTATATTTATGTTTGTAGCGCAATAAACTTTTGTTGACCCGGCGGTCAAAAATAAAAAAAACTGCAGTTGCCATATTGAAATGGTGTGAACTGACAACGACACTAATAATGACCAAACACATAAGGTCAGAAAAGTTTGTTGCCAAAGAACTAAGAATAGCCTGCTCTAAATACTTTGGACTAGCTTTAAAGAATTATAGGTTTATCACAATAATTTTGTGGCCAGGAATATGAGTCCAAAAGTTTTGTAAAAATATTGCCATAGTTTTAACGTGCATGGCAAAAATACTATTAAGCACCTCTAAGCTAACTAGGTTAACAGATTAATATCAAAATTTATTATTATTTAAATAAGATTTTCATACACATTTAAGTACTGTCGAAACAAAAAAAAACATATTAACGCGTCTGTTACTAAAAGGAAAACCTCAATCCACGCCTGTAATGAGAATTGCAAATTAAATTGATTCGGTCATTGAGCAAAAACCAACTTAAAAAGAATTTAAGTGCGCCGAGCAGGAAGTCCTAGCAACCTTGTATAGTTCAACGGCGCTGGTTGGTGACGCCACGAGGCGAGGCTTACGTTTGGTGCCTTGCCTTCCCACTACTACATTCATGTTAAACTTCACTTCTAGAGAAACCTCACCTCTGATCTTTGCCCTAAACATAATGTAAGACATATTTGAAACATTTAACGGCGAAAGGAAACAATTTACATAATTAACATTATACGCACTACATTAAAAACCGTAGAAATAATCTTTTAATGAACCTAGCTAAGCAACTGTCATACTTACACGAACATTCGCATATAAATAAACAAACAACCCACATAACACTAATGTTAAAACCACATTGTTTACACCAACTAAACTGCGAATTAAGAACAACGACACACTCCATCAAGAGGAAAAAGCAACCAAAAGCCTAATAATGATTACGCGAGACAGCTGACAGCGTGGCGGAAGTCGGTCGTGTTTATGTTTCCAAAATGGGCACGTTGGATGTTCTGAATGATAGTTGTATTATATAACTTGCGAGTGCAATGGATCGACACTGACCTACCGACGACGGTGGTCGCTGCGCCACTTTCCTTTCATTTATTGACACACTATACTCGGACAACCGACTAACTATCTGTCGCTCAGTCAACGTGATCTCCGATCTAACACAGAGTTGTGAAATGCTTTCCAAGTGGACAAGGCTCTATTGTACACTTATTAAATACCTACATTTTAATTTGTTTCAACACAACACACAAACCAACCATTATTGTTTAAACGAAAAGTATGATTATGAATGTTGAATGAAGGATTAAGTTACGTAATAAAAAAAAAATGACATTTATTAGCTCTTTAACACTGTACGTCAAAAATGTCATGGAAATAATATTGTGATGGTTTTTGGTTTGGCTACGAGTATGTCTATGGTTGAATCATAGAGCAAACAGTTTAAGCAATATGACAGTATGTTGTGAATTTTCAACAAAAAGCAACAACAAATACTAGTAATAGGTAAGTACCTCATCTATACACTCGCAGATTTTCGCAGTTCAATACTCAAATAGTCCGTGGGTGGCGCGACTTTTCGGCGGTAAAGTTACGAAATGCCGTACAATAATAATGTTATGTGACAACATGTATTAGCTCATAGAAGTAGAAGAAACAACGTTCATGGAGTATATATATATATTAAAACTAATAAAGAACAACAACATTTCTTTACATAGTGTATCTAAGACGCGCCAAAGAGAATATAATATACTACGTAGACGCGCTAAAACAACAAACAAAGAAAATAAATATATCTACTTAGATTTGCTATGAGACATGAAGTTGAAGAGTTGCACGGTATGTCGGACTTTGTTAATATTTAAATAAAACATTGCAATCATTAACAACTATTGAAGTAAGGGCAGAACGACACCCGGATGAATATATTAATTTGTATGTATGTAAAATCAAGTTGGTAACAATGCAGGCAATCCGGTCGGGTGACACATTCATTCGTCCCGAGGTCGACAGATAGCACCACAATTGCGCAGCAAACGTTTTAAATTTTAAAACAGGCCCCGTTGCCTGTTTTCGTGGCTATTAATTTACTATGATGGTAATCGACCGGAGGTGGCACTAAGTCAGTAAATGCTTAAAATTGTAAATATAAGCACAAGATTTTTTATACCACTAAGGTGGCAAAAAAGCTAGTGATCAATATTTCATATTCAAAATGGTAATTAATATACTTCAATGGTTTCGAGTTGTACATACAATAAAAAATGGTAATTTTAAGATATCTAACGATACGATTCATACATTTAAGAATCTTTATTCAATTTTCAAGCAATCAACAGAAAAAATGCTTACAGTGTGAATATTTGTACATTTTTAATCGTATCTATAACTAGAATATAGTTAACTTTTTACTTTGTATATGATAAAATAGATTGTATTTTTACTTTGTATATGAAACAACTATTTACCGTTTATTATAAATTTTTCTACACTTCATCCTTTACCCGCAGTTAAAAATTATCTATTGTTGTTTTTACTTTAGCGTAAGTGGTGGCAACGCCTTGTCCAAGGAAAACATAAAAACCAACAAGACCTTACTTACGAGCGTCACAACCACCACGTAAGAGTGTCATACGATACCAGACCAGAGTTCGAAAGTTCTCTTCCCGTAGTGCAACAGCAGTTAATAAGATACGATGCATGTGCAAAGCGCAACAGTGATGTAGATAATCGCCAGGCGTTTGTGCAACACTTCGTGTTATGCAAACTGCAATCGTGCGAATCATGAAACGTGTGTTGTAGATTGGTAATCAACACTGTTATTTATCTTCTCAATTGTAGAAAAATAATCACGATTTAGCGAGAAAATGTACGTTTATGTATGTAAATGACCTTTGGCTACTGTAAATACAATTTTTTTGGTTGCTTTAACAGAATTTATGTTGAAATTTAGATATTACAGCTAACAAATTAGTTTTTTGAATGTTATTGAATATTCTCGGCAGTGAACAAGGTTTTTTCTTCCTTCCATCATCAAAGTACACTATGCTCTACCTTGCATTCATTTATTTGAAATTTGGCCACTATATATTCAAAATTAACATGTAAAACGAAATAAATCAGATTTGCTTACAGGATAAACGGTGAATTTGATTCACCAATTTTTTTCTATTTACAGGTCAGAAAAAAAACGTCTGTAGACTGTAGATTTAAAACTTTGCCTGAAACTTTATTCCGACCCAAAAGTCTTAAGTATCCAATACTCCGGCCCGGAGTTCCAGGATAAAATTTGAATAGCTTCACAGGTTCTCCAGAGTTAAAACTTACTTGCATACAACTGGAATATGTATCACATTGTGTATAGATACATGTTAGGTTAGGTAGGTGGTACACGTTCCATCAAATCTCAAAATGTTTTTTTTTTTACAATGCCATTTTGATTGACTGAGTGGCGCCGATGACAATTCATTGTTTTGCGTTATCGTGAGGGCACGACACGGTAACTCCTCTCCTCTCGGCCGTGTCATTACGAAAGAAAAGAAAGTTAAAACAGTTTCGGCTGAGAGAACGCCGCTCTACTTACCTCCAGTTGGCTGAAGGCATCCCCAGCTCAATTCGATACTGCCTGCGCGCATATATATGACATAATATCAGCTTAAAGTCAATAGGTACTTTTTAATTCGGTTCCTTAGTATCAAGACTTTTTGCGCTTCTCCGTTTACGATGAATTCTATTTAACAGTAAAAGCCGTAGATTTTTTTTAGTAGAGCATTAACAGATGCACTTTTTATTACATTTAGGAGTGCTTTAATATATTTATACATAAATGCATAACATCTATGTTAGATAATTAGAGATTTTGCGTTTAATTTTGATCAAATACCTCACATCTGCGGAACCAACGGTTGAACATGACCCGAATGCACATAGTATTTGAGGAACCGAGGAAGGTTAAGCTTATGATGTCGGACTCAAGTTTAGGCGTCTGCATACCTAAGATATACATTGTTCATTTACATAACTGGTTTTTTGGTGAAGGAAAACATCAACTAATCCGCACGAGGTCCTCGTGGTGGAATACGGCCCAAACCATCCATGCATGGTGAAGGAGTTGGACGATGCCAACCTCAATGCTTGTTACTAAAGAATCAATTGAATTTAAAACTTGAAAAACCAACTCTAATCTATGCGGAAGTCGACAAACCTCCCGGTAGCATGAACTACATTAAAACTTAATTGATTACATTCAAATTAGCATTTAAAATAAACTTATAGTATAGTTTACAAAAATAGTCAAAATACTAAACCGGTCACGAGACTGTGACCCTCTTTCAAGTCGGTCGAAATATAATATGTTTGTTTTGGTATTGCATAAGTTAAAATGTGTTCATTACGAGCAATTACGTAAAGTTAGCGTGTCGAGCAAAAGTAGGCGATGGCGAGGTAGCCGCAGCCGTCGTCCGTCGATGCCGCGGTAACACCGGAGCGGTAAGGTATGGCGAAGTGTTACGCGGGGCGTGCTGGATTCAGCCGTCGTGTCGTGACGCAATACTCGCTGGCGGCAGTGAACGGGTTATACGAGATTTATATTAAATTTTTAATCAATTTTAGTTGACATTAAGAATATTGTGTCATTATTAACATAAATTAATAATCATTATTAGAATAAAAACAGAGGCCCGTTTACGTCGTGGAATTTGTTTTTATATGACTAATTTATTTAAATAGTACGTTTGGTGGTATTTACAGATACAAAAACATATTTAAATTCCTATTGAGTACAGATCGATAAATAGGTAGGTACTGTGGATCAAAAACATGAAAATATCACAAAAAAAACTACTTTACTTCGACCTCAGTATATGAAACAAGCACGCACACTAAACACACACAACTTACAGAATTATACACATTTAAAGTTTTTGTAGTGTACTGTGTAAAATTCTGTAAGAAATCAGCTTAGGGTGGTTTTCCATTCGTTAAATATCTTTGTCCAATATGTATTTGATCAAAGAAATTGTATAACTTTATCATATTAGCAACACCGACATTTAATCAAATCAATTGAACAAAGATATTTGACAAATGGAATACTAACTTTAGCTAAACCAATTATTTTTAAAGACACTGAATGAACCTTTTAACAACTAAAATAATTAAACATGAAATATACATAGACACACCTTTAACATTTAGCATCGTCTTCACTTGAGTAGTTGATATAATTATCGTTTCTACACTTCATGATTTGAACTTATCTTTCAAATTAGTTAAGTAGGTATATACTAACTAATGTTATGTAAAATACATATTACAGTACGACAGAATGTTTACCAAGATAACAATTTCTTCTAAGCGCTCGAAATATCAAACTTATTAATACTGTACAAACATATGAAGTAACTACAAAACTAAAATAACAAAAGCCACATGCAGCAACTAGACAACACACTAATGATGTTTCCAGACGCTATCAGCAAAGAGATAAGATATAGTACAAGTACCCCTTTGTTTATTACATATCGTCATAGGAGCGTACCTACTAGTCTCGCATTGAAATGCACTCAGTTCGTACAAACGAGAAGACCCTAATAGGGTTGCCAACCACACTGTTAAAAACATTATTATACTTTATTTCTGCTGTTCAACAAAAATAAAGTATTCAAAATACTGTTTTGACAACCATCAGTAGAAGCATGTTTTAATTAATCAATTAATAAAAAAAAAACATCAATAAAACTATATTGTACGCATCTATATACTCACCTCGGCATTCACCGGAAGAGTATTTTCTATTGCAAGTGCGGGACAACAGAAAAATGTATTCCATTAACATAGCTTTTAATATATTTTGAATTTTAATCCGCGATATACTAAGCCTTAACTAATAAATTTAGCAAAAGGCTTCACCATTATGTATTCTAAACAATAAAATATTGTGCTTCATAAATACTGTTCAATTTCATTAACCGAATATAATATATAAAAAGAAATACTTATATTGATTATTTTGTAAAAAACAAACTTAGCAACCCTAACTCTAGATAACTGTCCATTATCAATAAGCACTCACGCAATAGTACAATAACTCCTTATCCTTGAACCCTTAGTTAAGTATGAAGGTAAATAAAGTAGGTAAGTATGTGCAATAAGTAAAAGACAATATAATGTAAAGATCTTAAATAAATAAAGAGCGGTTAAGAAACTCAGAAGATACCTAGTTACATACGCAAATGATGAAAACGTATTGCAGTAAAACTAAAGTAGGTAGATAATTATATGTACGTTTTCGTAATATACCATATATATTTGCACTACAGAAATAGTGTTTACGGTTTACATTAAATGCCAGTTTAAAAGGTTTCGTGCAGGCGTATCATAAAAGGCAAGTCAAAGTTACTAAGCTTAACGACGATCTTGGATGGTGACGGCCTTATGGTAACTCATGATCTTACTCAGTTAAAGCATTGGACTAGCAGAAAAGAATTCTGTAAGATCATTCTCACGAAAAAGAATTAAAGTCTCTAATAAAGAATATATAGTATTTTCACATAAGGATCTGGCTTGTTCTTGAGTACGTATAATAAATGTCTAATGTAAATGCTTACTTACCTAAATAGATTGCTGAAAGCTCCTCATAATCAAAAATAGCTATTGCTAAGTACAGTTTAATCTTATGTTAAGATTCCGATCCTGTTTGTGCTTCAAGATTATAAGATTTTACATAAATCTATTAAATATTGATATAACATTTATAATTTTGTACATAAAAAGGACTTTTAACTTAATATTATTTTTCTTTAAATTTCATGTGAAAATCGAAATTCACTAAAACACATGACAATCCATATTTTTGGATTGGATAATGTCATTGCGACACTTAGCCCTGTGTATAATTTATATATTTACAAACACATACAAAAATCACATCACATTAATTTTTTTATACCACTTAGGTGGCAAGCAAGCTTGCGGTCCGCCAATTTACGTATCAATAGTTTATTTAAAAATACTAAGATATACTTAATAATAAAACAAATGCATTGACACACTGTATGTTCAAATGCATATCGACATATTTCTTAATAACCACATTTTCCTTTAGTATTACTAATAATCTTAAGAGCTTAATACCCGAGATGATATTTAAAACTATGTTATTTGAAACAATCGTGTTAGATTTTTCAATGAATATAGTAGTAATTTAGTCAAATAACCTTTAAAATGCGTTGGCCTTTAGCCCAAGGTAAATTATTATTACTGTACCTACAATTAAGGGCCGTTATAATAACTATATAACATATTAGATGTATTTTTTTTTTAATATTAATCGAACAACGCGAGGGCGGGCAGCCGATAGGAGGGGCAAAGATTGCTGCAACTCAAACAGTGTCATATCCATGGCCTAGCCTTCCAACCTTCCATTTTTGCCTTTAAATAAAGTGTCTAGTGTTTATTAAAGTGTCGACATAATGGCATCTCCCTCACATTGAGAAACCGAGCTGAGTGTCAAGGCGAGCCGCATATTAAAAATCTAACAAAATATACGCGGGTTTGGAAAGCGTTGCACCTTGACAAACGCTGACCATTCACACATATTCATGCAAAGGTTGGCGAGTATTGATGCAAAGCAGAGTCAAAACTAGAAATAAACGTAGACGCTGAAGGCAATTCAGACTATAAAAAATATTTGCTCATCAAAAAGTGTCCAAGGATGTGTACGAAACCAAACTGTATCGTTTGGTTGGTAATTGAAGACTCTTTAATGTGACAAACCGAAATGTCCTCAAATTTAGACTAATATTTTAGGAGCTTCAGATCCATTTCGGTGATAGTAAGTAAGAAAATATGGGTAAAACCTCTTCTCTTCCTTCAAACATCCTAGGGACTACAGTATGGGATCCTTTAAGAAAGAAGTTTTTTTATTAGATTTTTAAAAGGCCGTCAAAACGCGAGTAATGCCCCTTGTGTAACAAACGTCAATATGCTAAGGTGAACGCTTTACGTCATGTGAACCGAATGCTTGTTGAAAAAAGAGGGAGAGAAGTTGTTCTTCAGCATGATGATGTGATAGAATAGATGCAGCTCAGTTGTCCACAAGGATAGGCTAGACGTGTAGACTACAGCTCGTCAGTCCGAGGCAGTAAATGAGGGAACAAAGGGTTGACTCACGTCCGCTAGTGTACGCGGAGAAAGGAGCGCTCGCTAAAAATAGCCCAGCGGCCGTTTGCGACCGTTGGTCTTGTCTTGGCCTACGCAATGCACTTTTTGCCCTCTTGTCTTGACTCTTGTGGTAAGCCAACTAATTTAGCTTGAGGTTTGTAATATAAGGAAAAATATACGTTTCAGTTGAACAATGTCTGGATTTTGTTAAATAATCAAGTTGGTAAATAACTTTGTAGTAATTGCATCTTAATTTTAGCAGTTATTTCGATCAAACTAAAGTAACAAGAGCTTGACACTAAGATTTATGAATCTTTTACTTACGTTAGTAGTACTTTTCTAACAAATTTGTTTACTTGTAAATCATAATGTACCTAAAAACTACTACATGTTATAGGTATGCCGACATACACGCAAATTATATCGAAGAAAAGGCCATCCAAAATCCATAAAAAAACTAATTTTAAGTTCGAAAATATTTCTCGAAATTATGTAGTAGTATGTTCAATATTTATTACAAAACATGAAATGACTATAAGAGACGTTAAGCGGCGATAATGTAACGGTCTAGATATACATAATTTAAGAGACCATAGTAATGCTATTCAAGTCCCTGCAGCTTGCAACTTGCAGCGATATATGACAACAACGCCAGTCACAAAGTGTATCGCCTTTCGCTTACGATGCATGGGATGAAATGTATAAGATTACACATTGTATGTATATACGATATATGTACAGCCGAATGCTGTGTGGACAATACTTATATGTGTACTCTCGTGGCTTACACTCGAATCGCTCGAGTGCTTTTCGATGTTAGCTCAAAGGTAGGGTTACCAGATCAATACAAAAGTTTTCTGAGCATTTGCAGAATTAATCAAAAGTCAGCAGTAAGCATAATAGACTTTCTGTTAGCTAAGCAAACATTTTAACAAAGTATATAAAAAGATTTGTTGCATAATATTGTTGGGTGTTAAATATAAATGTTTTAATTTATGTGTTTGTTTGCTTTTTACTTGCGGAGCAACCAATCGAGCTGATTTTTGGTACAACAGATTGTTAAAGAGCATAGGCTTATTTTTGTACCGAAAATTTCAAAGTTCTTACGAATATAACTATAAACGAATTCCACGTGAAAAAACAGCATAGCACACACAGCTATATATAGCCTGCTATGGCACACTTTCTAAATATTATAGAAATTCTACGCTAATAATCGAATTTAGCGCGGACGAAGCCGCGGGCAAAAGCTAATAATAAATAAATACAGCTTAGGTCATACCTCCGTGAACCATATTTAAAAATTCCGGTCGTTTTAATATTTCCTCTGCCATTCTGGACAACTGAGTTACGTATGGCAACCCTACGCAAAGGTAACTTGCAGCGCCTAGGCGTTAGGAAAATGTAGGTGTAAGGCTTCAATATGTTTGAGAAACCTTTCTAGTTTAAATGTCGAAAAGTGTTGAAAGTTCAGATTTGCATAAGCATGCAGAAATCGACAAACAGTAAGCAATAGATGAGCGCTTGAGTAAATGTTAATAACTTACATATATCCACTACGAAAAGCAGATATGATGATAATGTGTAATGGTTAGCTTACTGACTGAATGATGATCTGGAATAAACGAATGACAAGGGAATTGGCAAGAAACAACATTTTAGGGTCTATACACTACGACAGTGACTGGTGTACATGTAAGCCATTCTTGTAATACTAAAATTTGCAATGCACACAACGCTCTCTTAACATTTTAGGACCATAACAATAATAACTTACGAAATAGTATTTAGTTAATTTTGACAGATTATTTTGTAGGTTACCTACTACCTGTTAGATTTTCCTGCTTTAATTAAGCAGTTAATGTCGACATAAGATATCGATTTTGGCACAATAAGATTAATTTGTTATTTTCGAAACAGTAGCTTACTGACCCAATTGTGGCGTAGATGCACAGTTGGAAATATTAGCTTAATATTACTGATATATCTTGAAATTAGGTAGATAAGTATATACCCATGGTAATGCTTTCTGAGCTCATCCTAAACAAGATTTATCGATATAAATTAAAATTTCTTTTATTAAAGTTTCTGACGGTACATTTGTGAAGATGCTTTTTAATATAAGAATTGAATGGTCTATTTAGTTTCGAAAAATTACGACTTTAAATTTGTTTTGTGGTCTGATTCTATGTCCGAACTCTTGTATAGGGACAAACCACTGTGCGCCACCCCTGCCCTGTTATGTACAATCCTGTGATTGAAGACTCACGTTATTTGTTTTTAACAGAATTAGTACCATAGACATGCATGCAGAGAACTGGACAGCGCATTTCCTAGCCAGCTGTAAAATAAATATAGCCTATGTTAGTGAAAAGACAAAGCGTCTTGACGGTATGCAAGTACTTGCCGATGTGTCGCTTTGTCTCTTAAGAAACAGTGGTCAATTTTGTGAGGCTATAGCGCAGTCCATAGGGCCGATTACAGAACTCGAGGTCTATGCTTAGTACCAACTTGACAAGTTTTTTATTAAAATTTTCTTTAGTAAGATCATGAATTAAGCATTTTTTGTTTAAAGTTGACAAGGTGTGATATTGGGCTGCTGCAGGCTGCATTAAGCGATCCACTGCTGCTTTATCAGTACACGTGGTGAGCTAATCGCGTCGCGTGACCGCCAACTACACCGCCTTTTGCTATTGCTTTTTAACGTACACAATTTTCGGACGATTCTGTTTTAGGATAACAGTTCCAAAAATGTAACAACATATTACAATTCTGATATTAATTTTAAATAGTGCCATAAAATATTTATTAATATCATTATTGGGGGTTCCGTACGCAATGACAAAGCGGGGCCGTTGAGCTGTCACTTAGTCTGTCAGTATAACCAGTACATTAGCAGTAGATGAGCAATTTAGGTAGTGAAGTAGTGGGTGGTAAGTAGTAGTGAAGTCACCAAGTCGTATCGCTTTAGCACGCTCCACTGCTCTTGCGATTATTTGCCTTGCTACCCGTCAGACGAGCTGAAGTAATTTATAATTCGTCATTAATACGAACACGTTTAAAATACAGTCAGTAGGTTACGAAGTCTAGGAGGTATTGGATGTTACCTATAAAAATTGGTTTAATTTTGAATTAGTCTTTTCAATAGGTATAATATTATGTAAAGCACAGGTAAAAACAAAGTACTAACTCTATCATTAGATTATAAAACTATCATTACTCTATCTCTTATTTTGATGTCTACTTTTTACCGAAAAAAATATTATATAGTATATGAGTTTTGTTTTAATTTTTAGAAAGCAAAATGGTTTTCAATTTTGACGTATTGTAATTCATTGTTGCAGAGAACATCTCGCTGTGTAATTGTGTAATGCATTGTGCAATTAGTACAATTGAATCAGCATGCTTGTTTTTAAAACCTATTTTAATCGCAATATTTGCACAAATTCTGTAATTGCGAAATACGTACCAATTACTTACCAACAATATTTTTATAACCTATGCGCTCCTAGTACATAAATCTTATAAACTCATATAAAAAAATATAATAAATATACATGTAACCACATACAAAAAATCTATTTTTCTAAGACAGGGGTCGGAAGGTTAGTGTCATCAAAAAAAAAAAAAAACATAATACAGCCATTTTCCGGCTAAAAAATAGATTTAATAGCTCAAATTACTAAGTTAGGCAGAATCAATATGAAAATAAAAATAATAATCTCATTACGATTTTGAGATTTTTAGTTTTCTTTTCAAGTAATGTGAGTAAAAAGGATCCTTTTATCTAAAGTCAAGTTGTTCATAAAATATTGATGCATCTAATATCTGCCAAAAAAAATCTTCAAAATAACTATGAAGACTCTAGAACCATCGTCAATTTGAAAAAAAAATCTTATCTTCAACGCCAAAATTTTAGTCTAAAACTCGCCATAATTGTCAGTACCCTCACCGACCCTTCGGCCCAATAGTAAAATGACAACAAAAGGGAGTTTCTGGGACAAAGGAGTTCTTTATCTAGACCCCTGTCTGAGTAAGAGTGGGCCACAAAGACTCCAAATACCATTTCAATAGTAAATACGGGCAGGTAGGCGGTTGTAGGTGTATTTCACGTGTTGAACGGTTTACGGATGAACAAAAAATGATGCACCTTTTGAATTTCCCACTGTAAATCCTTCGCAATTTATATTTATTTATTATTATTACTCTCGTAAAGGTTAGGATTTGTTTACTGTATGTCGTAAACTTATTGTCTTGACGCTAGTTCTGTAACTGTAAGTCTAGGTAAAAATAAAACTGTAGGTACCGACTAAAGACAGGTTTTAAAAGTTAGAGGGGTGGGTGGAGTAACTCAGAAACGTCATTATATTTATTTTTAAGAGCTATTCAACGACTTCCTATAGTTACACGAGGAATTGCGCAAAAAAAGAGTAATCCTTTGTGTATAGTAAAATTTAATCAAAATCGATAGAAATGTGACAAAATTATAAGACCTGTGACATGCCTACGGGCAGGATGACTACACTATAAGCATACCGATTTTCCCATTTGGCAAAAAGAGTAGTTTGAAGGTTTACATTCTATTATTTAACTATGATATTCATAACTTCAGTTGTAATGGTTTATGAAATGGTTAGATACAATAAATTATATACCTAACCTCTTACTGCAGAATTAATTATATATCAAGCGAATAACATAAATAAATTGGTAACGCAGTCTTGGATAAGATAACTAATTTAAATAAAGCCCTGCAATAAATTTATTTTTGCATATTAGGTAGGTATAAGGCAGTCATTTGAATTTAAATGGATAAGGCCACAGGCCTTGGTCATCTGACCAATAAATCACATCTTTTGACAGAAAGTTATAGGATTAGTTGGTTTACCGTCCTTGTTTTACAAATAAAACGATTACTGAGTGGTTTTTGCGAGGTTAATTAATTTACAAAAAAAAACATCAACCTACATAATATGGCTAGCCATTTAAATAGTTTAGAACATTATTTATATACGTACAATATATAATTAATCCATTATAGAACAATAAAAACAGTTCTTTTTAAATAACTAGGCAAGGATAGTCATTTTAGGAAAGTAGGGCAAAATAGAGCTCCCTATCGCTGTCACTTTTATTTCTGTCCGTTTGTCTGTCTGTCTGTTGCACAGACCTTAATTGGCATATTTTGTTGTTTATAATGTTTAAATCGACAACTGAATAATAAAAGAAAACATTTTCAATTTCCAATGCCTTAACACAAATTCTTAAAATTGTTTTTATTCAGTTACATAACATAGGAGTAATTCAGAAAGCGCCAGCTAGATTATTGGTTCTAATTTTCTAGCACATTGTTCACGCAACAAGTTAAGCAATAACTAACATAGCTACGTCATAGCGTACTAACTATGGCTACGTGTACAATTGGTGTTTTGATTCGTTATAGTTAGAAAACTTGTTTTAATGATGGAGTGAATTAAAAGAAACTGAAAAATAGCTTGAGAGTGCCCAAATACCGGTCACAATACATTTAAAAAAGAAGCGGTATACCTACTACATACTTGCCTACAAAAACGAGGTGCAAAAAAATTGGACTACCTATTCACGAAATAATTTTATAATAGTCGACGAAATTTTGACACCACTGTATAATTGTATCTGTGAACCAGTTAGGTTTTATTACAACTTTGCCACGGGTTCTAAAAAGGAATCACATGACAAAAAAAAACAATTAGATAGATAGGTATGTACAGGTACATATTTTTCTACCACGTATGATATAGGTATTTATATAACATAGATATAGGTATAAATATAAGTAAGTGTAGTTTTTTGTTGTTACCTTCTCCCTAACACCACAACAGTATATTATGTACCTTTGATTTTTTATTAGAAAAATAAGTCAAGAAATATATTGAGACTTATAATATCCCACGCATATTCCAGATAAGATATCTTCTTATTACCTAGTTAATTTATTTACTAGTCAACTGAACCGCTCAAACCCCTCAAATTGTTTCCGCGACCTTTACCGAATGAAACCATATAAAACTAGAGAAGGAAGTACACAATTACTTGTATAATCTTAAACGATACTTACCAACACGGCTGGCGATAAGTACAAAATTAAAGTAGGTACCTACTCCTCAAATGAATAAATTAAATAAAAACAAAGCGCTAATGAGAGCAAGCCATTAATGACCTTGTAAATTTGGAAACAAAACCGGTTTTGATCCGGCACCAGTGAACGTACACTACGTAAAATAAAACCGGTTTTATTGTTGCTTGGGTATCTAGTTATAATTCTAATAAACTATGTTAAAATTATTTCAAAAGATAGAATAGAGTGTAATTAATACCTGCCTTCTACCTATACTCCTCTACCACCATCCACTGCTAGGTATACACTTCTTACCACGTTCGGTACCTATGCGTGGAGAATATTCTTTGTCTGTGTTCTATCACTTCGGGATAACGTAAATTTTTAAGGTTTCGTTGTTAAAGTGGGAAGTAACCCTTTGACCTTATTTTGTGTATTTGTGTACCCTTTGTGTATTAGTCCGTTCCGAACGTAGTTCATATGTCACATTCATTCAAAAATTATTAAAATCATCTATTATACAGAAATGGTGTTAAATAAATCACCGACTTCAACGCTGAACCTGTGGCCAAAATTTGGGACCCTACCCGTAATAGGTACCTAGTACCTACTAGGTAACTATATTGTTTTTAAATAATTAGTTAAAATAATAAGGTAAATAATTCATGTTCATAATGGATAGGAACAAAACAGAAATTGTCTTCCAAAAATAATGAATACACAACATTTTTTTAGCTTTTATAGGTATCGAAGCAGATGCCTACAAATAGTACAAAAAAATAGCCACTGACAATAAAAGTCCTTTTATAGTTTTATACATTTTGGGTAAATAAGACTATTAAGGTTTGACTACCGATGTCAAAATTCTCTTATTACCATTAAAATGAAAATTATAAATTTAATAATTTGTCGAGAACAACCTTCTATATGGTGGTAAGTGGCGGCCGAAAACTGACGAAAATTGACAGTTCTCGGCAACCGAAAAGGCAAGTGATTATTTTGATATAGATACACGAATTGGTCAACAAATAAATTGATGAAAAAGACCGGTAAGCCGAAAAAGAGATAAGGCGATATTTTTAATAATTCTTTAGCTGGAATTAGGAAGAGACGGTAAATATTTATGCAATATGAGGTGGTTCTTGGCCCACGACCCAGCTAAGAACACCATTTTGTTGACTTAGTTACTTCGGTTTCGGCGGCCATGCTATTATGCGAAAAATAAAGACTAACTACAGTTATTTTTAAAATATATATATTTTTGTTATGTTTCATATAAAAGAACAGAAAGACAAGCACATCGCTTTTATTTCGGGATGTTATTGACTACAAACAATAAACCCAAAAATTCATAATAACAGACATGAGGAGGTTGAGGTCTGTATTAATAAATATTACTTTGTAAAGACATCACTGGCGTTTTGTCTTATTTAGATGTAAAAATGACCGACAACATATGGTGGCCGGTAAACCGGCTTATTTACCCTACTCCATACAAAAGTTGCTTAAGACAATACAAAGACCTACCTACCTATATACTCTACCGATTTCGGGGGTCATAGGAAAACCATCACTTTTCATACATAATTCAATTCATTCCAAATATAACTAAATAAAATAAATTATTGTTACAAAATTTCTGAAGATGGTGGTGGTGGTAATTTCATTTGTAAGCCTGTCGAGGTAAAATTATCAAATAATATAAAATCCTGTTTTTATATTATTCGTGTAATTTTTCCTTTAAATTTACTTTTCTACAAATTAAAAAAACATTTATTTTAAATGAATTTATTAAGGACTTCATAGTGTTAGTACGAGGAAGTCCTACTAGCATATTTTTGGAATTGCATTAGAAGTTGAAATTATGGAATAAGGGATATGTATACCTACCTATTTTCCTACTAGTTTTTCCAGATTTTTAGTTTAAAACTAACACACTCCTTAAAATTTAAGTAGATGAATATAAGGTAATTTATTACTCTTCTTCACCACGTCCATTTTGGCGTAAAAATGATTATAATGGATAAAGATACATTTGAAAATTATATATTTTTTTGAAAAAATTTGCTTGGTATGTATTAATTAAACACACCTTGCCTTGGAAATAAAAACATAACAATCTAAAACTTTTTTATTTTGTTTTTTTTTAATTACTATTCTTTTCCGACAACTTTTTTATTAATTTGTATATAAGGGGAAGCTTACTCTATCAATTTAATTTTTTTTTACCCAAAAATAACTTGGTGCAGAGGTAAATATTTACCGAAAAAAAAATATAAATGTCTTACAACCACTTCATCTACCTGTTCATCTGCCATCATTTGTTATTGATGTTATTTGCAGAACTTAATAAGTGCACATACCAACACCAAAAATTTTCTTCGTGTGATACGAGCAATCGAAAATTATGGAAATTATATATTAACAAAGTAAAAAAATAGGTAGCAAGGGTAAGTATGCGACCGAGTTTGGTCCCTAATTATCAGAAGTTTGGTCAAATCTGCCACACTACAAAAATCGCCGAGTGCCTGCCACAACCAAGCATCGCCCTTGCAGAGGCGTACCTACCTTTCTTCGTACGCTGCTTGTACAAGACTTAGCAAGTAGGTACTTAATATAAAACTTGTGGAAACCGTGTAAAGTACTAAGAAAGTATGTTCAACACAACGCATTCTATTTTAATTAAAGCTAACATTTTGCATTTGTATAGGAAGATTATGATTTTAGACAGGTAGGTAAAATAGTTAGTGAAATAAACATACCTTCAAGAACAGGTCACCAAAGTCGTACAGCGCAGACTGATGCATTATGGCAGTAGACATCGTAAACCAGCTTGACACTTAATCCAGGTTTTTCTGCTGGATTTGTTTTATTTTTCGATAATTTTGCGAACTAATCCACTGAAAGCACGATTTATAAGGTCGACGAACTCACTGTAATTTTAGGTTAGTTTTGAAGAGTCCACGATATTTTCGACGAGAATTTTATGAATCTAGCAAAATGATGTTAAGATATTTGAAAATAAAAATCGCTGCGATTTTGTTTTTACCGAAAGTGCCACAGACGCGTGCAAGAACTAGATGGCCAAGGTTGATGAATTTTAATGCGCTCACCACGATTGAGATAGATTAATTTTTTTGAACACAATTTCGCAACTGTAGCGAAAATGTACAAAACAGTTCTTTGTCTCGAATGTCTGTTTCACCTTATTTTTCGCGTCTATACGGAAATACACAACTTTTGGTCAAATTCTGCGCGAACTGAGTCAATGTTAACTTTTAACAATGAATACTATTTTTCTTGTCTGGACTCTAAACTCCAAAACGACGAAATCCTGGCCGTAAAAGTCGCAAGATAAAAATAAATAAATCGCAGAGTCAACGCCCGCGCAAAACGCACCACACGTTCATTCCGTATCACGCTTGCTCGCGCACTGAGAGCCGGCAAGCAGCGGGCGGGTGTATTTTGTTTTCAAATCAAACAGCATGATCACGTTTTGGAGCAAGATTCGTTTTCCACTCGACCGCGTTCGTTCGTTATCGGCTGCGTTCGGTGTGCTTCGGCTTTGGCTTCGGGTCTTGTTCCATGCCTGTTTTGTTTGTTGTTATTATTGTCCGACTGCAGCAAGCAAAGTAGGTAGTGGCAGTCTGCCTAATTTAGACTATACTACATGATACTACTATTAATTTTATATACTTCGCTAGGTACCTATATCTTTTGAATGACTGTGGGTACATACATATAAGGGTGAAATTTTGTATTTAGAAAGGATTTTGCTTTTTAAGTTTACCTATATAGGTAGGTACCTAGTTCTATTTTTTGTAAAAATGCAATTTTTGAAAAAAAAAACACCATTTACGTCGCCCAGGTAGTTAAACTTCCTGCTTTAAAATACCTAGTCTGGTTTACCTGTGTAGTTGGTACCTTCCATAGATGGACCACAGATTAGGTATAGTAACTCGAAGTCTATAAGGTGGCATATTGCCAGATAAGGGGAAATCCCTGCAAATTTGTTTTTTTTATCTTCTGGGAGAGATTTGGCAGTTTGGGATTTTTTAGACACTGTTTAAAAACGTTTTTTATTTGTGACTTTTGTCATTAGTTTCAGTAGAAAATTTGGTCTTCTAGGAACACTTCAAGCTATGTATAAGACTACCACCTCGTATATAACTAATTCTTATTGTACAAGCTAGAGACATTACTTGTAGGAACCTAGTCTTACTCGCCACCTTTTTAGGATTTTGTTATTCAGAAGAGTGCGTGAGGATTTTAATTCCTTTTCGGTTTCGATTCACTTATCTTTGGGAAGGTAAGTGTATAGTTTCATCGTTTCAAAGTTATTATTTGTGCCAGTTCTTCACCATGCACAACCAAGTTTTCACCAAAATTCTGGTGATATCATTAGCACAGCGCATTGTTTGCCCCCAAACAATTCTTTTCTAACAATAAGATATTGTGCTCTAGGTGTCGATAACACGTTGAATCAAGCGCAGCGTCCACCACCTCCTCCATAGGTACCGTTGTGGGCAGCCCACCTCCGCTTTAGTCTGGACCCTAACCAAGGGCAATATTCTACACCTACATTGGGATCCCTTATACTTTTGTACGACTGTGTTCATCGTTCATTCCGTAATTCTTTTTTGTTCATGTGGGCGTGTTTCATCGGCCAAGTGCGAGTCAGACTCGCGCACGGAGGGTTCCGTACCATTATCTATAAAAACGGCAACAAAAATCACGTTTGTTGTATGGGAGCACCCCTTAAATATTTGTTTTATTAAAATTAAATTATTGATTTTTAGAGTGAGTATATAACTACATATTCTGTTAATATTTCAAAAGTCTACCTACCCGAAATACATCTTCTGTAATAATTTCAACAGTCTAACTATTACTGTTCATGAGATACAGCCTGGTGACAGACGGACGGACGGACGGATGGACAGCGGAGTCTTAGTAATAGGGTCCCGTTTTTACCCTTTGGATAGGGAATCCTAATAACGGTAATTAATAAATATAATTAGTGAATATTATTGAAAAAAAAAAAGTATTTGTAATTAAGTAAATTTATAACTTACGCCACAGAGAATTAAGTTTTAAGAAGAAAACCATTGCTTAGGCTGTGACAGTATGCTGCCAAAGTATTTAACTCTAGCCTTAAAGATTTTCGTCTTTGGGTGAGTTCATTTGGGACAAAAAATAATTATTTTTGTTAATTTTGCCACTGAAAAATGAAACATTGGACCCATGTTTCGAGGTGGGGTTTTGGTGTTTTTCTGTCTAACTGCTTATACATATTCATTGTTTATGGTAATGTGTGTGTTTTTATCGTAGTGTGTGTACGTCAACGGTTCGTTTTACAACCAAAAATTTGTTTGTAACGTTTAAAGCTACACGAACGATAGGTGTCCGTGGCAAAACTGGCGTTATCAAACGTGTGAAAAGTATCAAAAGCCGAAACTTTTTATTTCAAATCGAACGCGCCCTTTGTAGTCACTATCATCGCCGATTTCACTAAATTTAAATATTGTCAAATTTAACTTACAACTTTTTAACAAATCGATTATTTCCCAATTACAAATCCATACTAATTTAAAAAATGGGGAATTTATCAATATTTTGTGTTTTTCGTGCATTTGTAGCTTTAGACTACCACCAACTAAAGCCCTCCTGCTTGAGTTGAGTGAACATTAGCCCTTCGCTATTGGGATACTATGTGCCAATGTGTGTGTATGTTTGATTTGTAGTAAGTGTTGTATTGAGTTGTGCATGGTTTATGATTGTTTTGTGTATTGTTGGGAGTAAAGTGTTGGTTGCGTTACTTTTGGGTTCATAAGTCTGTTGTAGGTGTTATATATGTCAGGATATATTGATACATTACATATGTTTGTTTTATTGCGTACAAGAATATACATATTAATACTAATATATTATTCATATACAAAAATAGTTATATATAAATAATTGTTGGTACATAAATAATATAATCTGGTTGGACAAGGATAGGGATATGGAGAGATATGTTTTTAATATTTTTTTGTTTTTACTCTAGACATTATTCTTAGTACAGTCATCAATTCTGGCAAAGTGTTAGCTGTAACAACTGAGAAGGACATATAATACCTGTTTTTATATCGAACCAGAGTTCCCACTGTAACAGATTATTGGCTATTCCTTCGCGTTACAACGGAGCAATGGGAATACTGGTTTTAGGCAGACGTAGCTAGAGGGAATACGATATTTTTTGTGTTTTATAGACAACTATTTCTTCTTAGGAGCATTTGTTCTTTCACAACACAGACTTTAAGTATAATTAACCTTTTCGTAAACTAAAGCGTATCTATAGATTTACCTATAGAATAATTCAGGTTTATAATGGACTTATAACTCTAGAGGGCATTGCTACTTTTTAAAAAATGGCCGAAAATTATTGTGACATTGCATGCCTTACAAAAATAAATCTCCGATTCACATCGCAAATAGGAACACAGAACTTTCTGTAATCTTTTACTTTACGTGTTACTTCGTTTATTCAAGCTTTCTACAACAACTAAAACAATAATTAAATCAATATAATTTTTGGTGTCTAATTAATATACATAAAATATTTAAAATAGTGTGAGAGCATTTGTTCTGTGGAAGGTTTTGCATCACCATTTACGATGAATTTTAATTCGCGTGTCCATTTGCGTTTTACACGTAAAGAAAAATTGAGAGGAAAACAGACGAATGCTGACTTTAATTTTACAATGTTGCAATATATGTTGAAATAAAATTTGTACACCATCAAAACAATCAAAATTAAAAGAATTCAATCCTGTTATTGATTTTTTTAGTTATTTTATTAGTAAATAGTATACCAAGGACAATTATCATAGCCATAATATACTCTCGTGACTCTCTAGCATACTTACTCTAAAAATCACCTACATAGGTTTTTTACAGGAAAGAAAATATGAATTCGCTCTGATCTCTGATTAAACTCTTTTTCTTTAGTTAATCTTGCAGTATATTAACAAGGTTGTGTCTACTTTTACTACAGTGCATCTATTAGCTATCTTGATGGCCTTTAGACTCTAAAAATAGATAATCGAATTAAATTTTATAAGATATCCTATAGTCAATTTATAGGCATAGATGTGCTCCTTGTGAGATATAAATTAATATATTATTTAAGTTAGAATTCATAAAACACAGTGGCATATTTACTTACGGAATCCTTAGCGCGAATGTCAAATTCACACTTGACTATTGTTGATTCTTTCTGTAAGTACTTGTGACCGTTTAGCTACTTAGGTACAAAAAATGTAGGTATAAAAATGTTCTGAGCGATGAACAAAAAGGTGCAATTTTAGAGCTGGTTGGAGCAATCGAGTTAAGTCTCCCCCCCTTTTCCCCTCTCACCTCTGGTCCCCTACCGCAGGCCCTCCAACGACTTTTTATTATACTCGTCTGATGCAAACCCGTTTGACGATTTTAGTATTATGCCCGTAGTCATTCGCCATGCAGCATATAGTATACGAAACTGAATCTAAACTATTCTAAAATAATTCTATTTTTTTTATTACTTAAACTAGCGTTTACCCGGGATGCGATAGCCAAAAAGCTACTTTATCTTAAATCTCTGTTCCCGTTAGTTAAAATGCTCATTTAATTTAAGTCGAAATGGCCTGGGGCCTATTTAATAAGCGTGACAATTGTTAATTACTATGACAATGTGAAGTACATTGTCAAATGGATGAGCGTAAATTCTACCAAAAACATTTTCATGTGAAGTGTTGCCAAGACGAGACCATATGGCTCGCACTATCAGATCTCATGTAGAGCTAAGTTTCTAGCTCTACACGCCCTAACTTCACAAACTCTACACCTTAGTTAAATAATGTAGCTTGGCCGTTTCACATAGCATAAAACCGAACCGTTTTGTATAACAGAGAAAAATGAATGAATATTTTTTTATCTTACGCCAATGTGACGGTAGCGAAACGACCAAGCCACATATTTTGACTAAAGTGTAGAATTTGTGAATTAAGGGATTGTAGAGTTAGGGCGTGTACTCTACATGAGATCTGATAACTTTTTGACAGTGCGAGCCTTATGGTCTCGTCTTGGCAACATTTTACATGAAAATGTTTTTGGTGAAATTTTACTTCTTTCTGTAAGTTGCTTATGACCATGTTTTTTATGTTGCTCATATTTTCTTTTTTTAAAGGGTTAAATTATAAAAAATTATATTCGCATAAGTCGATTGGTTTACTATGTCATCAGATTTTTAAGTCCGACCTCTCACACAGCTTATTACGATTTTTATCTTACAACAACCGGGGCCTACACGTTGTGATTCCCCATCTCCATAGAAGTTTTATTTTGTAAATACTGGTCACCATATTTTAATTTTGAACAAAGCACATAAGTATAGTAATATCATTCGTATAATAAAAGTATCATCATAGCATCATATCAGCTTATATTGGTCCACTGCTGGACATAAGCCTCCTCTATGGCGCGCCATTTCTCCCGGTCCTCTGCCTTCCGCACCCAGCCACCACCAGCCACCTTTATAAGGTCGTCGGTCCACCGGGCTGGAAGGCGTCCCACGCTTCGCCTTCCCATACGCGGTCTCCACTCTAGGACTCGTCTGCTCCATCGGCCATCGTTCCTACGACAGACGTGGCCAGCCCACTGCTATTTCAGCTTGCTAATTTTGCGAGCTATGTCGGTAACTTTGGTTCTCTTCCGGATGTCTACATTTCGGATTCAATCCCTTAAAGACACTCCGAGCATAGCTCGCTCCATTGCGCGCTGTGCGACCTTGAACTTGTGGACCAGCCCTGCTGTAAGAGTCCACGATTCGGCGGCGTA
Organism: Apoda limacodes; assembly: GCA_946406115.1. Taxonomy (NCBI): domain Eukaryota; kingdom Metazoa; phylum Arthropoda; class Insecta; order Lepidoptera; family Limacodidae; genus Apoda; species Apoda limacodes. The sequence continues at coordinate 13,803,531 of OX291558.1, forward strand.
AGTCATGACTGGTAGGATGCATTGGTCAAAGACTTTCGTCTTTAGACTTTGCGGTATAATAATAATAATAATAATAATAATGTAGTAATATTCTGAAACCTGACGAAAAACCTCATATACACTTTTATCCTCTAATTTAAAGGGGTTGAGTTATAATTTTTTTTAAAGATCTCTAGCTTGAAATCAAGTTTGTAAGGGAAAAATATAAACTTCCATCTCCTCATTTAAAGGGTCAGCGTGATTTACTAAAAATCCTGAAATATTTATTTATTATTTATAACAAGGAGTCCCTTTATCAATTTTCAACCTCTAGTATCATAATTTGCGGAAGACTCATACAAACTCCCATCCTCTAGCTTAAGCGCCACCTACCGGGTCCATTAGTGAATTCAAACCTTGCAGGAACGCACTCGAACGTACACAAAGAATATCATTAAAATCTTCCCTGCCGTGTAGGAGATGATCACGATGATGAGTAACACACCAACTGCAGCGCTACCTACCGGGTTCATTTATAAATTCAAACCTTTCAGGGACCCACTCGAACGGACACAATAAAATATCATTACAATCTTCGCTGCTGTTTAGGAGAAGATCAGTGACACACCAACTGCAGCGCCACCTATCGGGTCCATTTGTGAATTCAACCTTGCAGGGACGCACTCGAATGTACACAAAGAATATCATTATAATCTTCCCTGCCGTTTAGGAGATGATCAGTAACACACCAACGGCAGCGCCACCTACCGGGTCCATTTATACATTCAAACCTTTCAGGGACCCACTCGAACGTTCTCAAAAATATCATTAACATCTTCCCTGCCATTTCGGCGATTAGTGACACACCTACTGCAGCGCAACCTACCGAGGTCAAATTGTGTTATCAAACCATGCAGGGATCTATTGGACCGTACACAATAAAATATCATTAAAATCTTCCCTGCCGTTTAAGAGAAGATCAGTGACACTACCTACCTACCTACTACCTGGTCAATTTGGAAATTCAATCTTGCAGCCCACTCAAACGTACACAAAAATATCGTTTAGGAGATAATTAATGACACACCGACTGCAACACCATCTACCGTATTCCATTTTGTTTTTTCAAATCATGTAGGGCCCACTCGAACGTACACAAAAAATAACATTAAAATCATCCCTGCTGTTAAGAAGAATCTCTGTGACACACCGACTGCAGCGTCTTCTACCGGGTCCAATTGTGTTGAAGAAACTCATTGAAATATTCAGAAAAAATTTCACCCAAATCGTTTCAGCCACTTAGGATGAGTTAGATGACAAACACACGTACAGAAGAATTATACGTAGGAATAAAACAGACTCACACTTGACGTTTTCAAGTAGCCTTTGTCCTTGCCCGAGACTCAGAGTATCTCCATGCCAAATTTCATCTTAATCCGTACAGTGGTTAAAGCCTGAAGAGGTAACAGAGATAGTTAGTTTCGCATTTATAATATTAAGTATGGAATTATGGATCTCGTACTAGTGTATCTATACTGAAAAGTCACCTCAGTCCATAACAACCTACAGGATATCAGAAACGAAGCAGTGTTGCAGCCTTACCCTCTTTTTTATTTATTTATTTATACCACCAAGGTCGCAAACAAGCTTACAGTCCGACTGATGGACGCTTGTAACTCGCGCGTTACCGACCCTTCAAAAATCCAATAACTTCTTTCTTGAACAACCGCATACTGTAGAATATAGGTATCCTCTGTCACTCAGGACTAAGATGGTTGGTAAGAAAATGCTGTTCTCCACAATATAAGGTGGCTATATATTCAGCCACATCATTATATGTAGCACATACTCTTTGGTGATACAAAGCAGTGACTGGATCTTTTATATAATAGCTAGCTTTTGCCTGCGGCTCGACCCGCGCTGAATTTGAATATATTACATGTATAATATGGAAGTTTACTTTAGCAAGCTATAGTTGTAAGTGTTAAATTGACCGGGATTAAAAGTTGCCTTTTTTTTTTTTTAAATACCACTAAGGTGGCAAACAAGCACAGGGTCGGCCTATGATATACATAGGGTATTATGTATATGCTTTACCTAAGTGTTATTTTAAATTGGTTTAGTTTTGTGGCGATACAAACTCCCAAATTTTCGCTTAAATGTTATAAGTAGAATATGCACTAATGCGCGATCCTGGCTTCACTTGTTTACACAAATGTTGCTGGCCATCATGGCTTTCTGCCGCACAAACAATGTAATGTGGGATTGCAAAGAAATTATTATTTGGCTGCTTCGGCGCCAGACCTTCTAGGTTTTGCTCAAAAAACAATTTAACGTGGTTCCAACTTTATAAAGATATGGTTGTGTTTGCAATTGTTCGTTTGGTACAGTCGAGGTGCAAACTGAGCACAAAGAGAGGGCTTTAACTATCGTATTTGAATAGTTACGTAAAGTGAAGTGACATAAAGCAAACCTTTTTTTAAATCTATGGGTGTTTGTAAAACATCTTCTTTTTTTTAATACAATATTGTTACTTTTTGACACTTTACCTTATATTTTCGAATGCAATCGTGCTCAGCCCTCTGTTTACATTTACAACACATTGTTGTGTCGGATGTCGATCACGTAGTGCTTAAGTTAGAGCTTTGTGTGCGCTTATCTTATGTGCTGATGGGGGTCTAGCTAAAAGAACAATAGGTACGTGCGGTGTGCCTACGTCATAATAAGTGTACTTTTTGCTAAGTTGCGAAGCTTTATGTTATACTTCAGCAGATTTATGCTGTTTGATATAAAATATAAAAAACACAAATAAATTTGGGACATACAGTTAACATTGATGATTACGTAGATGTACTATACATATACTTTGTCTTAAATTCCTAATAGGTGTATAACATTAACCAAATAAGTTGTTGATTCCTACTATAATTCCGTCACTTGTGATTAGAGGCATTTAAATCTGAGGTTGATCCGAATGTCAAAAATCTTCGGTTTGTTTCATTTTTTCATAGATCATCAAGCGAGAAGACGTCTACAGTTGTCTGTTTTACATAGTCTTCCAATTCCAAAACTGCCCGTTTTGTGTCACCTGCTTCTTAAGATTGTTACCAGGGGTCACTATCACGGCTATGCTTTAGCAAAGGTGTAAACTAGTAGCCAAAAAACAGTGAAAAGGGGTCATTTTAGGATTTTTTTCTATAGAACAAAAGTTCACTAATCATGCTTTCACTTTTTTCAGGGTCTGAACCATATCCTTAAGAACCCAAACAATAAATTTTAGTTGGATCTGCTCAGCGGATCCGGATACACATTTGCCAAAAAAAAATGAAATTTAGGCAGTATAGCCTGTCGATGATGGCTTTGTTCGTAGCTTATGCGATATCAGGCTACTAGAGACAGCCCCGTTCCCCCAGAAGCTCTAGAACAACAAAATCAACAGATTATAAAACTAATTATATTTGTGATTTGTAATGTAAATATAAATCATGGAATTAAGCGTACTTGGATGTATATCCATTCCGTAATAGGACTAAATGACGGACATTCAGCCATATTTAATAGTCATATAAAACACCGTTAGCCAAGCTGAATGGCACTTCAATATTTAATAACCTGATGAAGTACCCACGTGATCATTTGGATACAGCTGAATTGACGAATTTACGAGGGGCTCTGCTTGCTCTAGAAAATGTAACATATGGTTTACTACACACACTAATGTAATCCAGACAACTTCTTTACACATTAACTAGGTTAGGTTAATTCTTGCGACTGTAAAATATAAAGCGTGTGAAGGAAGCAGTTCTAAATATTTTGTCGTTCTCTTTTTAATTAAAGTAGGTAGGTAGGTACCTTAGATTGGCTCCGTGGCTCAGTGGGTAATGATTCGACTGCTAAATCAAAAGGCGTGAGTTTGAATCCCTCACACGACAAACGTGTACGTAAGACTTTTATATTTAGGCTGATAGACGTTTTATAAATATAGAGACACCTAGAGCAAGTAGTCCAGTTACGTAGGTCCAACACTGAGTAAGAGGTTCATCGAAGAATCCAGCTCGGCTGGACAGCGTTCGGGAAACTACGCAACATCTTTTCGTAGCAAAATACCTAGTGCCTAAACACGAAAGTTTTTAGCCATTGTATATTGTCAGTCATGACTTGAGGCACAGAAACGTGTTCTCTAAGTGTTGGACTCTTTAATAATGGTTGGTGATTCTTTGCGCGATAAAATTCGATACGAGGGAATTTGCCAAAGAACCAAAGTAACCGACATAGCTCAAACAGTTAGCAAGCTGAAGTAGCAATAGGCAGGCCACATCGCTCGTCGAACTGATAAACAATGGGAATGAAAGGTTCTCGAGTGAAAACCATGGATCAAAAGATGCAGCGTTGGACGGCCTCCTACCAGGTGAAACGATGGGCGCGGGCGGCTAAAGACCGGCAGTTGTCGAAAAATATAAGGGGGCTTACTTTCAACAGTGGGCGTCTTCCGGCTGAAACCGGCTGACGAAATGTAGAGATTGGTAAAACGTTTCTTATCAGGTTTGTTATATCGAGGGACCTAACTGGCTAGTGACAAAATACTTGAATAACTGGTAGTTTGAATAACTTAAATGATTAGCAAGCTGAAGTAGCCTGCCTATTAGGCTATAAAACTCGTAAAAGCAATGGCCAATGGGAAATAAAGGTTCTAGAATACTTAGGATGGGCTGTCACTAGATTGTTGCAGTGAAGACTTTCTTAGATGCATCGAAATACATAAATTTTGGATGAAGGAGATTTAGAAGCGCTTGTTGGGAACCTAAGTAGAAGGCATACTTATATCCAGCCAGCAGTGGAGCTTAAGGGGGTTGCGTAGTTAATTTATTGACACATTTACATATTTGACTGCGCCATCCTTGTATTAAAAAAAAATCAAATATTTAATGTCGAAAAACAAAAATAAAACAATTTATCGTTCTCAACGTCTAGTTCGAAGTTCAGCAAAGTAAATGAACTCAAAATATATTGATTAATTTACGTCGATTAGCTAAAAACATTTACAAACGTTTACACATAATTAAAAAAAGCAAGAAACAAATGGCTGAGAATAACATCGAGGACAAGAGCGTAGTTAACACGATTCAAGGCCGTAAGTTTATTGACCATTTTATACGAGATTGTCACAGTCACTCATTTCCCGCAATGCACAATTCCAACTCGCCATTCTTATATACATTTTTTATGATGCTCGCTCGTTTTTATTCAAATCCAATCACATTTTTGTGACATAAATAATTTGGCAAAGTTTGATTCCGATTTCATTATATTTTATGCCGTGGAAATTTGTTTCACTGCAGGAATATATTTTGAAATTCATCATAAGTTGTATCAATAAATTTTGATATTTAGAATTATGTAGAATTGATTTCATTAAAAGGTTACAAGAAAAGCTAGTTTGGGGTTAAACACCAAATGTTGAAATGCGAGCCGCTCTGGCAGCTTGTATTTAACGAAGAAATTATTTAAAATAGCCTACATTCAGTAGCGGGCAACAACAGTAGATTTGCCAACTCCAAAAAAGTTATTTTGTCGGATTTTCTAGTTCGATAAATTAATTCCGAAATGCAGAAGTTGGGGGCCTTTTTAGTTTCAGATTTACAAAAGCTTGCTTTAGGTTTTTTCTTTGTTTCCTGTTCATAATCAGTGTCTGTAAGTGTCACATAAGTGGTATTTTCGTAAGAATGAAGAAAAATTTATGTTCATAACTTTCAATTCCAATAATTTTCGGGACAACACGCCTTCCATTATGCCTCTGGGCAGTATGCCCGAACCAGTTCCAAAAGCGGGACATGTAGGAAATTCCGGGACAGTTGGCAAACCTGGCTGTTGACTACTAAAAAGTGGAAGCTTTTTATTTCTTAATATGTGATTTGAGGAATTTATCGAAATTATTCTTACGGCTACTTTCGGCCATCGTAGCGCTCGCCATCTGCAGGTAATTCATCCTCACACCTAAAAACCTAAATAGACACGTACCGTGCGGATTCAGTGGGACTTCTTTCCGTAAACGCTTAGGTTGTGGAATGAGCTCCCTGCCAAGGTTCTCTCTAAGGACTACAATATGTTTCTCCAAGACTGAAAGGGTCGGCAACGCGCCAGTGATGGTGTTGCAAGCGTCTATAGGCTATGGTGACCACTTACCATTAGGAGTACCGGTAGCTTTAATTCAAATATAAAACAAAATATCAGTATTTTTTTTTACCTTTTTTTACGCCAACGCAGATTTAAGTGTAACAAATAATAATTAGTTAAGTCCTCATTAAAAACAGAAACGACAGTTTTATATCCTTGACAATAAGGTTTTACCTATAAAAATATCTAAAATCTTATGCAAATTTTATCTCTAGCTTTGGGCATGATTTTTCAAAAACAATGAAACACATTTATCCTAATTTTCAACCTAAAGGCCTACTTAAAATATTAATTTTTATATTTAGCTTCAAAACTTTAAGGGATAAATTTTGCAAAATCTTTTGGAGCCCAGCTGCAGCGTCAGCGTTTCTGGACGGTTGTGCGTTGATATGTCATTAAATCAGTCAGTTAGTCAGTTTCTTCTTTTATATACAGGAACTAGGGATTGCTATCCCGCAAAACGGGATCACGCATTCCCGCGGGATCCCGCTGCTTGTATTAATCTGCTGGATCCCGCACCTTCAAAGCACGGATCCCCGGATCCCGCAAATAAAAGATTTGAAGCTTAAACATTCACGTAAATCGCGAGCAGCACGAGTGCGACGTTTCAGTTGTTTATAAATGGCACTGCAGGATGTCTTTCTGTAAGTGACAAGTGTTTTGATTAGTGTCAATCATCATCATCATCGTATTCACCATCCGGCGTTTAGTATAGCGATACAAAAAATTGCATTTGCTTCTTAAGAGAGTATTTTCTAAAGTTATCCCCATAGGTTGATATCTTAGTAATAGCATCTTAGAGAAAGTTGTGATTCGATTATTAATCATTACATGAATATGACTGAATTAAAAATATAAAACTGTTGTTAGGAGTAAGGTAAAAATTAAACAAAACTTATTAACTATGCCAAACATTTAAAGATGAATCTAAGAAAACAGATTACTAATTACTTATACTTAATTAATAGAAAAGAAATAATTACTGTTGCCTAAAAGAAAAAATGATTTTACACAAAAATCTGTAGTTTCAATTTGATTTTATAACATTATTTCAAAGATGCGGGATTCAGTAATCCCGCGGGATTGAATGAGCTGCGGGTTTGCAATCCCTAACAGGTACAGATTATTAATACATCAGCCAGATATTATTAGCATTTTTGTAAATAAAAAATTTAGAAATACGCTGTTGACCGGAGTGCACTGCAAAGTAAACAACTTTTTGTACCGAGAACTTGTATTGAACTGAAAACAGATACAGTGCAGTTGACATTAAATTATAAATACATTGTTTAAATGGAGCCTTCATTGTAATTTACCAGGTGTATTATACCTGAACCCTCTATAACGACGTAGATGTGTTAACTAAACACACATAGCAAATAAAGTCAACCAACTGAATAAACCATTTCAAGTATATAAATAATAAAACTGTATTTTCCCATAAAAGGTTCCTGATCAATTTGTTTGTTCTGATTCTTATTCTATTAGCTTTGTTGTTTCTGAGCGCAGAGCTGATCTAGAAACTGCAGAGCAACGAACTACATAGAGATGAGTACATACCTATATACAAAGGACATTGACAAAGAATTCATTTACCTCTATATATTTACTTTCCTAAACATTTCGAAATCGTTACCACAAGGCCACAAGGTAAATTGAAATTATTTATACCTATATGTAATCTTGATATACATATAAGTATATACGGAAAGAATTTTTGTTATATGGCAATAAAAATTTACAATAAACTCCCATCTGATATAAAAGCATTACCATATATTTTTTTAAAAAAAAGATTGACTCAGTGGTTACTAGATAAATGTTTATAGTGTCGGACAATTTCTTAGCTACAAATAACGTGTAAATAATAATCAATGTACAGTGTAGTAATAATACATTATATGACATGGGACTTTTGTATATAATTTTGTATTTTTTTTTGAAATATCTCTAATTGTATTAACTTTAATTCTGTCGATAGTTCTTTAGAGTTTTTATTTTCACTGACATTTTAGAATTACATTACTTAATTATTAATTGTAAAATTCGCACACCCTGAAGGGGTCTAAGAGAATCTTGTACATAAATAATAAGTTAACATTTTTGGTACCTTATTCAGGCAAATAAATATATTATTATTATTATTGTATAATACTAGCTTTTGCCAGCGGCTTCGCCCGCCCTAAATTTGGTTATTGGCGTAGGATTCTTACGGCAACTCCTCAATTATATAAAAAAAACCCACTCACACTTGAAGTATTCTATTTCGCTCGCTTTCTCTCAAAACTAATAATTAATTAACTACTAAAAACTAATTAACTAATGGATTAACCTCGCGATCTTGGTGCTCCATTCAAACTTTGTACCCCCGTTTCACCCCTTAAGAAGCTGAGTTTTGGAAAATCTTTTCTTAGAGAACGCCTACATTATAAAATCTATATGTATCCCATATTTTAGCTCGATCCGTCCAGTCAGTAACGGTTGCCTTTTATATATAAGGAGATAATTTCAGAGTATTTATATTTTTACGGGTTTTATTCCTTAACCCGATGGCTAGATGGATACACACCTATATTATAATGCCTTTTTTCGATATTATAATCGGTGAGACAGTGTTTTAGGGACAGTAGATGTAGACTAAGGTGACTTCATATATGTCCCATACATAGACTCGTTATAAATAATATTCCAAAAGTTCCACTTACAGCTAAGTTCTCAGAGAACCTTGTTAGCAACTTATAGATGGATGACTTTAAAGCCAAGCCTGGTTTTTATTTAAATCTAGAATTTTATTTTATAATTATGTTAAATATAGTCCTCAAACATTTAATTGTGTATAAAAAAAAATGTCACCTCCCTAGCACGAAAAGGTTTTAATTTCAAAAACTGGCAGCAAAATCGATTTTTGCTGCGAGTATGAGACAAAGCACTAAAATCAATTAAATTCAATTTGTTTTAGAATACACGGTCCATATAAAATATTAGTACCTATAACAAGACAGAATAAACAAAACTTAAAAAAAAACTATATTAGTATAAAAAATATAGTTATAATTACAGAAGATTACATTATGTGAAGTTGGGCTACTTTGGGCTATTGGACAGTCTATCCTGCCAGCTATTACTCTTAGGATATTAATTAGTGCTGCCGAGAACACGGCTAAGCATCGAAGCTGCTTTTGGCCTGAAAACCGTCAGTGTGTTAATCCGCAAACATGCCGAATGCACTGCAATACCGGACTGAGAATTAATTCAAATTGCTTACTTGATTTTGAAGAGATCTTGCTTTGTTTTCGATGAAAATCAAAGAGAATATAATCACTACGTAAATGTCATGAATTCACATTTCGAAACTTTATAAAGATTTTTTTTTATCAGCATTAAATTGTTTTTTTTGATATTAACAGCGGGTTTTTTGGTAAAATGAGTAAACCTAGTGACGAAGACACTTATTCCTGTCACACATAGAGTTAAGACGACAAATGTCTTATGCCGAACTTATCTTTTTACTAAAAAATATCAAAGCTGCATTAACTGACTTTTATTGCACGCCTCATAAGCGGAGCGGTGAGGTATTGCACGCCTCATAAGCGGAGCGGTGAGGTAGTGCTCTACTCTTGACATGTCAAAAAACCCAGTCTTTCGAAACTTAAATGACGTTTTTTTTTTAATATAACACTTACAGGATAATATGAGTGCACTAATATGAAGTTAAATAATCTGTCTAGCACATATGGTACATTTTATAAACAATTAATTTGTTGAATATAATAAATAATAACATTAAAACTAATCATTCTTGGACGTCCGTGAGTCTGTGTTTATGTGACCATGTATGTGGCAGAGAAATTGGTCGAAAAATTCATCTTACCGGAATACTTTTGTTTTTAATATATAAAGTATGATACACTGTGCTGATTCCTAGTTAATATTAGCGTTCTAAGTACTGTCGTTTAATTATAATTTATAAAAAACTAATATACCACTGTATACTGTATATCTATATATATATTTTTTATTTTTATTTTATAGTATATTTTTTCCTCACCTTATTTGTTATTTTATTTTAAAAAACCTGAGTTTTTGTTTTAGAATTTTTTTTTAAATGTGAATGACCGCTATGAGGCGTGCACTTTTGGATTTTCCAAATTTTTTATATTACATTACATAGGATTTCGTTGCTTAATCGAAAAAATATATTAGAATTCTATTATATCTGCTATTTTTCCATCGATTCTTTAAAAAAATTGCAGTTAGGTGTCTTATGTAAGATCCCGGTACCGCCACGCAGTACTGTTATCAAATACAGATCTTATACCAACTTTTTACATCTTGCCGATAGGTAATGAATTAGTTAAGGAGCTAATTTACAGTGTACCTACATGCCATCATTAACTAATCCTATTCTTCCTACTAATATTATAAATGTGAAAATATGTCTGGACGGATGGATGTTTGTTACTCAATCACGCTTTAACCTCTGGACGATTCGGGATGAAACTTGGCACACATATAGGTTAGGTCCTGGAATAGCATATAGGGTACTTATTATCCCAAAAAATATAAAAGTTCCCGCGGGAATAACTATAACCGAGCTTAAACGGATTTTAGCTGTAGCAAACTACATTATTATAATTAAGGAGTTCCACGTCGATAGCCGAAATTAGGGCGGGCGGAGCCGCTGGCAAAGTCTAGTAATAATAATTTAGCCATTTATTTCTTGCAACTAAAAACTAATTTAACAACAGTCTTAATCTACAATAAATTTTATTTTCTAATTAGAAATGTTAGTTCTATTAACATAATCATAATATTCTGCAACACTTTTAAAACATGTTATATGAGTTCCGAGACGATTAGGGCCAATATTTCTGTTTTACATCATCAGATAATTAAGCACAGATGCTAGTGAAGATCAACTTGATAAATTCTTTAACTTAAATAAGGCGGTAGGATTAGCCACGTTGCGTATTTGGCCAAACACTTTAAAGAGAAACTTGGACCTTTTTACAATAATAAATAAATATATATATTTTTTTTGGACATTACACACAGCGCCGTCTGGCCCCAAAGTAAGCAAAGCTTGTGTTATGGATACCGGACAACGGATACAAATACCCGAACCCACACCCTCTGCACAGCAGCCGGCCACACTACCAACTAGGCTGCGAGGGAGTCAAATAAAATTAATGTTTTTGATAAATTATAAATACTTTAACACCGCACTTCGTACTGTTTGAGTATTATTTCTAATACTAGGTATGCTTAAAAAGGTACAAAATAATAACCCTAATTTATGATCGTGAGGTACCCATTTCGAACAAAAAAACCTATCTTAAAAACTTAAAAACCCATGACAGACAGTAGAATCTTTTACTCTACAAATATCTGTGTAATTAAATAATCATTAGTTAGGTATTCCTATTCATAGATACGGAAAGCAGACGTTGCGGTTATTACAAAATGATTATCGACGAAGTACTTTACTTGTAAGTTGCAAGTAAGTTATAAAAACTTGACTGCAATTATTTAGTCAAGAAGATTCGGAAGGAAGTATTTAACTTAGTATTTATTTTACATTGAAAGTATTTAATAGCTAAACAACAATGTAATTCAACCACCTTCCTAAGGCTGGCCGCAAATAAGCGTTTTCCGCATTAGGTTTTCAGATTAGAAATTTAGATTCGGGATCCCGAACTCAAGTAAGTATTAATTGACTTCATCGCGGATCCATATTGATAAGCAAGGGTGACATTATTTTGATTTTTTTTTAAATCGTTCAGTAAAGTGATGTGAAATTTGACTAGAAATGTTAAATTGTAAATATTATCAATTGCTTGCAATATTCCTAAAAATGAAAACGTACGAACCTAGTTTTCCATAATAAGTATCTACGATTTTTTAAAAAAAATTGGAAATCGAACTAGGATTAGTGAGTCTATAATATTTATGTTTATGTCTTCCGATACTTATTGTCAGCGCTTCTGAGTGCAATGTCGTCAACGTACTTTGAGTATGGTCTAAACCAACTTACGATTATAGATGACGATGTGGTTACTGACTTGCCTGCTGAACCGGAGACGTGGGTTTGATTCTCGCACAGGACAAACATTTATATTTGTGTTTATTCAAGATAACTATTTTATTACTTTTCTATGTTTACTGTATGGGGTCTCTGTTGGCGATGCATTAATAACTACATAGATATAGAACATTCACAATTTGAATTGTAATTTATAATGCTGTCATTGCTCGGCGTAGACGCGGCGTGCTGGTTCGGCGGTCAGGGAGACCTGATGAAACGACTGACCGCTGGCCGCCCGCAGGTTGAACGGGTTCCCGAACCCAGGGATCACTTAATCTCCGCCCTGGGAGGCTGATCCGCCAACCTGTGTAAAGTCTCTGAAGTAGTAGTCGTGCCGGAGAAGGAGACCGAAGTGGACCCGGCTACTACAACAGAGGGGGATCAGGGGCCCTTCCGCCCGCCGTGCCAGCAACCGTATCATCTGTGTTGAGCTTCGGCAGTCTTAGTACCGCAACTTTTTGTCTTCTAAGCTGTCTGTGCAGTGAATCCTCATCCTTAGTCTAAGTAACTTCAAACAAATTGGCCAGGAACAGAAAAAAGAAAAGAGTTTTGACAGCGGCTACTCCATCCACATATAATGTGGATTTTTGCAACATAAGGGGTATTCACGCAAATCTTAACGCAGTCCATCACCATCTCGAGACTGCGCAGCCAACCATTCTATTTCTAACGGAGACGCAGATATCCTGCCCGGCCGACACATCATACCTTCGTTAACTCGGCTACAAACTCGAGCGCAATTTTTTGAGTCGTGCCGGTGTATGTATGTTCGTCCGGGAGGATATCTGCTGTCGCCGACTTCATAGCCTTGAAGACAGGGACCTGTCGATATTGTGGGTGCGCGTAGATCATGGGGGCCACACTCGTATCTATGCGTGCCTATACAGGTCTCATAGCGGTGACACGGACGTAACTCGACTCTTCACGCACCTGAGTTTGACGACTGACAAAGTTCTAGAGCAATATCCTACAGCAGAATTAGTTATTTTGGGAGACTTTAACGCCCACCATCGTGAGTGGCTCAGTTCTCGAACCAATAACTATGCAGGGATATCTGCTCATGAATTTGCTCTGACCTATGGATTCTCTCAGCTGGTACTTTCTCCAACGAGACTACCAGATATAGAGGACCATACAAGCTCCTTACTGGACCTTCTGCTGACTACACGTCCGGATGGATACTCCGTCTCAGTGGATGCGCCTCTTGGCTCCTCGGACCACTGTCTCGTCCGGACTCAAATGTCATGCACACAACCTGATCATTCTGGGCCAACTAATTGGCGTCGTGTGTGGCATTATAAGTCGGCAGACTGGGATGGATTGCGAGAATTTTATGCATCGTACCCGTGGAGGCAGATCTGCTATAGCTCAGAAGATTCTGACGTCTGCGCAGCCGCAGTCACTGAGACAATCCTCGCTGGTATGGAATGTTTCATTCCTAACCTGCGAGTAGCTGCCGGCGTCAAAAAACGACCGTGGTTTAATAGGTCTTGCAGAGAAGCTAAAATTCTTAAGCAAACTGCGTATGAGGCTTGGACCACGGCTCGTTATAATAAGGATCCAAATATTTCTGAGTTAAAACGCAAATTAAATGCTGCCTCGAGGTTCAGTAAGAAAGCAACTGCCAGAGCAAAATTCCAATTCATCGGCAAAATAGGTGGGCGACTTGCGAGCTATCCTTCTGGGAGTCGTGCTTTCTGGTCGCCTGCTAAAGCTGCCGAGGGGAACTTCTGCCAGTCGTCATTACCACCACTGCGAAAGACCGATGGTGACTTGGCCCACAGTGCAAAAGAGAAAGCCGATCTATTGGGCAGTCTCTTTGCCTCTAACTCGAATGTGAACGACGAAGGCGCTGTACCACCTACTTTACCGTGGTGCGGTAAGACCATGCCGGAAATCTCTATAACACAGCGCGAGGTCCGGCGGGCGTTGCTTTCCCTAGACGTTCATAAGTCGAGTGGGCCAGACGGCATACCAGCAGTGGTGCTTAAGCAGTGTGCTCCTGAGTTATGTCCTGTACTCACGCGCCTCTTCACGAATTCCTACCACACTAGGCAATTTCCGTCTTCATGGAAGACTGCGAATGTGCACCCGGTGCCCAAAAAGGGCGATAGATCAGATCCATCGAATTACAGGCCTATCGCTATAACCTCTCTCCTCTTCAAGGTGATGGAGCGTGTGATCAACACACAGCTTTTGAGATACCTAGAAAAACACGATCTGATCAGTGACCGTCAATATGGCTTTCGCCACGGTCGGTCAACTGGTGACCTTCTAGTGTATCTCGCACACCGATGGGCACTAGCCATTGAGAGTCAGGGGGAGGCATTGGCATGTAGCCTAGACATAGCGAAGGCGTTCGATCGGGTCTGGCACCGGGGTCTTCTATCGAAGTTGCCTTCTTACAGAGTGCCCGAGGGTTTGTGCAAATGGGTGGCTAGCTTTTTGTCCGGCAGAAGCATACGAGCCGTAGTTGACGGTAATTGCTCTGATAGCATGGACATTAATGCTGGTGTCCCGCAAGGCTCTGTGCTGTCTCCTACGCTGTTTCTACTGCACATCAATGATATGTTGGACATCAACAACATACATTGCTATGCAGATGACAGTACTGCAGACGCTTATTACACGGGCCGTGCAAGCATCCCACGTTCCGTTGTGGAGGAAAAGCGTGAAGAACTTGTGTCTCAAATCGAGATCGGTCTGTCCAAAGTCTCTGACTGGGGGCGGGAAAACTTGGTCCGATTCAACCCTTCAAAGACACAAGTCTGCGCGTTCACCGCTAAGAAAACCCCATTCACTGTAGTCCCACAATTCCAGAACACTGCCCTCTATATCTCCAAGAGCATTGGGATTCTTGGCGTTGACATCTCCAGCGATGTTCAGTTCCGAGATCATTTGCTAGACAAGGTAAAGCTGGCGTCCAAAAAACTTGGTGTACTCAACAGAGCGAAGCAGTACTTCACGTCGGGGCAAAGGTTGCTACTTTACAAGTCGCAAGTCCGGCCCCATATAAAGTACTGCTGCCATCTCTGGGCGGGTGCACCCGGATACCAGCTTGGCCCTTTTGACTCGGTTCAACGACGGGCTGTGAGAATTGTCGACGATCCCAAACTCACTTGCGGTATCGAGCCCTTAAGTCTGAGGAGAGACTTTGCCTCCCTGTGTGTGTTCTACCGCTTGTACAATGGATTGTGTTCTGAGGAATTGTTCGAAATGATGCCCACGGCTACTTTCTACCATTGCAGCGCTCGCCATCGACAGGGAATTTATTCTCACACTTTGGAACCAAAATGGTCGCGTACAGTGCGGTTTCAGAGAAACTTCCTCCCGCGAACCCTTGGGTTGTGGAATGAGCTCCCTGCCAAGGTTTTCTCTAAGGACTACAGTATGGGGTTCTTCAAAAAAGAAGTTATTAGATTTCTGAAGGGTCGGCAACGCGCGAGTGATGCCCCTAGTGATGCAAGCGTCTATAGGCTACGGTGACCGCTTACTATCAGGCGGACCGTAGGCTTGTTTGCCACCTTAGTGGTATAAAAAAAAAAAAAAAAAGACAGACATAGTTACTTTCGCATTTATAATATTTATATATATCTAAAAATAGATAATAATTTTTGAACAAAAAGATCTAATTTTAATTTCACTTTAAATAATAACACTAAATACTAAGCTCAATAACTTATCCCAAGTTATTAAGGGGAATAATTTCTACTTTTGAGTATTTTTGTAGTCGTTTTTATTTATTTGTTATTAATGTTATTTTTCTTATACATTTTTTATTTATGGTTGCAACTTAAACTAAAATATTCCAAGCATATAAACATATCTTAGAAACACATTTTCTAACCTTACTCTGGTTTCTATGATCAAATCCACACACATGCAAAATTTTACAATTTCGTTATTTGTAAACCAATTTTGACGATTTTTTCTAATATGGTTTTAAAGTCGCTTAAAAACTGTAGTGACACAACCGAACATTATAGTTTTGTATTTAGGTAAATGTTGCTAAATCATTGTATTGACGCGAATTGCGAAAGACAGTGATACTAATGGCCGACCAATGATTAGTAAGACAGTCAATTAACTCGACAGATGTTAATATTTTAGCGTTTATTCTTTAGACTCCGGTCGGACGGACAGCGGAGTTTTAGTAATAGGGTCCCGTCTTTCACAGTTTTGGTACGGAACCTTAAAAATTACCTTACCTGTAATAAGTGTGTTTTGACTTTATTGATATCAAAACCGTTCGTCAATCTTAACCCATTGTCCTATATGACCGATTTTTGCGATTTTTTAAGACACTTCAAGCTATTTATTGTATGAAAGGATTTTCCTAAGGGTACTACAATAACAATAAATACTAAAGGTATTTGTTGCTATTGTAATATATAATGTGTAGGTAATATTATCAACATACCCTTAAAAGGGTTGCGCAGACATATTAGTACGCAATAAAACCACTTTTTGGTTTTATTGCGTATATCGGTAGTTAATTTCGTCATAACGTAATGACATTACGTGTCACCTGATCGCCTTCCTTCTATCAGATACAAACCAGCAAGACAACCAGTAGTTTCAATCTCAATACAAGTACAATCGTAATTTCAATTTAAGTAGTTAGATCAAGTTCAATATACGTAGGATTAAATTCGTCCTCTTTTGGTTGTAAATAAGTTTGAAATTGGGATTGCGGTCGGTCATCGCTTGACTGTCCTGTTGAATTATATATTATATCTACCAATTAATTATAGAAATACTTTGTATATACATATAATAGTCTACTATTACCATTGGGTAGGTACTATACCCGCTTGTTTGTTGCTTTATCCCAAATATATATATATATATACCCATTTAAATATACAACTAAAAATAATGGAGAGAATGAGTTATTTATACTTAAATTGGTTATAGGAAGTAAAGACGCCTGTTTCCTGCTTCACCAGGCAGTTTGCAGTCTCAAGATTGCAGTTGGCCTTTCTCTGTAGACATGCGTGTCTAGCTTCTCTGTAAGGAACCCGGCAGTGCGCTCTAAGGCCGTCGACGTATTCTCGAGTCTCGAGGTGATCTCCATTCTGATCCTAGCCTGAGGGTCGATAATGTCATTGCACTCTTATATATTATACCAATAGACTAAATGTCAATTGCTTTTTTTGAGTTCTATTTCAGTTGATATGTATATTTGTCATGTGTCATTTGATGAAAATCGTCTGTTAAAATAAAAAGAGGCTAGATGCGTGCTGGAAGCTTATTAGGAACGGTCTCAATAAGCTTCAAGGCGGTCGTCTGCTTGTCTGCCACCTTAGTGGCATAAAGCGGCTAAGATGTCGGTACCACACAAAGTTCCACGTTAGAATATCAATGCGTTAACACGAAGACGACGTATTTTTTACTGATGATTACACGCACTTAATTATTAAAACCGATAGTGAGTTTCTGAAAAATACATACACACACATACACTTATGAATTTTGGAACATCTGTTTAAAAGAGTTCAAATAGAAATAGACTTAAATATAAAATTAGGCAATTCTCAGTTCGAGCCATATGTTTGTATGTTTCGTCAATGATGACATGCAAAAATAACCCAAATTACTACAGGGCGACTTACCTCAAGTTGTGCTTTTGTAGCACCTATGGATAACGTCTGTCTGTCCTAATGTCTTCTAAGGGGATCTAAGGGAGCCCTAAATTATATCTTAAAAATAAGAGGACATAGAAATAGGGACGGATCTTACCGTGGTATCGGCTTCCAACTGGCATCATACGTTGCCGATAACTCTTCCTATTAAATTGAGGCGGATAATACCCCAACCTCGGGTACCCTGCAATAGGCGGCGAATACCTCCTGTATCCAGTGTGCTTCCTGCCCAAACGATAAGGACTCTTGAGAAAGACGAGGCGCAAAACTTACTTTTCGCATACTATGAGGGGAGGGGGGTGAAGGGAACTTAGGAGCCCCCGCCCCCGGGTCAAAGGCGCCCGTCAAAGGCGTCGCAGGCAGACCGTGCACGAGGGGGAGAGCGAGGTAAAGAGTGGGGAGAGCCACTGTCCCTAACCCGCGAAAGGGCCCCAGTTCTAATTCTTCCACTTTCCGGATGAGCTCAGGGGGTGCTAACCCCTTGATTAATCTGCATAGTAACCGGTAGTGACGATCTCTATAATCGGCGCATCCAGGTGCACTACAATCAGGCATCATGCCCCGACTCCAAACACACCATACAGCGGTGCTTACAAATCACCCTTCGCTTATAAAATTTTTATAGGCATACTTTAAGCGATTTGGGTATTTTTTAGTGTACGAGAAAATAAGTCAATATTTTACTTAAAATTATAAAATAAATACTTTTTAACACAAACGAAAACCGACTTCAAAAAGATGCACTAAAAAGGTAAAAAAAATAATTTAGAAAAATGTGATCTAAATTACAGTTTAAAGTTGGTCTCGTGCAAGTGAAGTGTTATAAACTGTTAAAGTAATAGACACAAACTTCAAACTGTAATTTAGATCAGATTTTTTGAAATAATTATAACAATCTAAATAATTATAAAAATATGAGATCTGTATTCCACATCGTTGTTCTTGCGGATCTTCGAAAGTCGAAAGCAATGGTTATCACGGTCTTAGCTGCATACGGTCTACTGGAAGATTACCAAGACACCACACCCTCAATGAAATAATTCGAAGAGCTGTAGTTTCTGCTAATATTCCCTCCATACTCGAACCAACCGGTCTCTTCAGAACTGGTGGTAAAAGACCTGACGGACTTACTTTAGTTCCTTGGGAGAAGGGTCGATGTCTTTTATGGGATGCTACTTGTGTGAGCACTTTTGCATCTTCATGTATTAAAGGCACCCAGAAGGTTGCAGATTATGCTGCAGAGATTGCAGCAAGGAACAAACATGAAAAGTATTCAAACCTTGAATCTTCTTACATTTTTGCCCCACTAGCCTTCGAAACTTCTGGCACCTGGTGTACAGGAGCGAAAAAATTTGTTACAAAATTATTTTATCTTATAAGACAGAGAGGACATGATCCTCGCACCGAATCATATCTGGTTCAAAGAATTTCGCTAGCCATCCAACGTGGGAATGCAGCTAGCGTCATAAATACTTTTGAGCCAGATATGTTTCGTGGTGGACTTTTTGATCTAACATAATTTATTTATTTATATAAGTTATTTATTTTAGTTTAGGCTTTTTATTTTTAGATTAAGTTATTTATTTTAGATAAGTTTGTTTTAATAAACGTTTAATGAATTATAACAATATTACTATACTACCAATATGGGTCGAATTGACTTTTGAAGATGGTTAAAAATAGGATGTACGGGTAGGAATCTAATTCGTAGTCTGCTTATTAGTCACATGACTGATGGACGTAACGAAATCAACTAGGAGCTTAAAGCTAGGACAGCGTAGTTCAGGATCCTAGTAGGTCAAATCACTTTCTACAGATGATAATATTTTCTTAGTAGATACCTAGTCTAAATAAATAATCTCTGATTAATATGAAGGTTCCAAAATGTTAATGAATATATCAGTAGCCCGATTCAGTTATGTAATTATTAAAAAAAATAGCAAAATAATAATAAATCCATTTTATTTAATAATAAAACAATAAAACACTCAAGTTGTGGAAATTTTTGTCGTTGCAATAAACACTTTAAATTGGTTGAACAAATGTAGAAAGCTGCAGACCAATTTAATAAACACTTACGTAGGTAAATGGAGAATTGGCAAATTGCTTCAAAAAAGCAAAGTTTTCCCTTCCGAGTTTCATAATGTATTTAGTAGAGATTTTTGTATAAGACCATAAAAATCTATCATGCAAAAATTAAGGTATGTATGTATCAATCAATCAATCAGCCTTCAGCAGTCTATACTAATGGACATGGCCATTATTAATGTACGCTACCACATCCAGTCTTCCGACTTTCACATCCAGCCACTTCTGTCTACCTTTTTTAGGTAGCCTTTAGGATAAATTGGTCTACCAGGTGCGTTAGCGACTCACCCTGCGCTTACCACTCCAAGACTCGTCTGCCCCAAAAGCCATCTGTTCTGCGGCAAATATGACCTGCCCATTGCCAATTCAACTTGCTTCAACTTGCAACTGGTCTCAACTCAACGTGTGTATTACTCACCTACCTTCGTCTTGTCTACTTCATCTCGAGACCCACTCGTCTGGAAGAACAGCATTTCTTTACATTTCTGCAAAAAATTAGCAATTATTAATATTTCATCCGCGAATCGAAGGTAAAGTCTGAAGTACTCGGGTCTCGCGGTCTCAGGGAAAAAATGTATGAAAGTATATTTTATCTCTCGAAACCTTGTTCACGAAAATCGACATTATGCGGGCTTTGCCTTTCTTTATAAACCGTTCCGATGTAAAGGAAAAACCGCGGAGAACTTGTGCCTAAAATCGAGACTGCCAAGGTCTCTGACTGGAACGGGAAAACTTGGTCCCTTGTAAGCCTACGAAGGCACAAGTTTTAACGTTCAACGTTAAGAAAACCCTATTTATTGAAATCCTACAATTCCAGAACCCAGCCCTTCCCATCTCCAAGAGGATTGCGATCTTTGGTGTCTACATCTCCAGCGAAGTTCAGTTCCTGGAATCATTAAGAAGACGAGGTAAAGCTGGCGTCTAAGGAACTCGGAGTACTCAACAGGGCGAAACAGTACTTCGCCTCAGGACGAAGGTTGCTGCTTTACAAGTCGCAAGCCCGGCCCAATAAAAACACTGCTGCCATCCTTCGGCTTGTGCACGCGGATACCAGGTTGGCCCTTTCGACTCGGTTCAACGACGAGCAAAAAGAACCGTCGAAGATCGCAAATTCACAAGTCGTATCGAACACTTAAGTCCGGGGAGAGACTTTGCCTCCCTGTGTGTTCTACCGCTTGCATGTAAATTGAAATGTGTTTTAAGAAATTGTCAGAGTTATGCCCACGGCAGTCCATAGGCTGCGGTGACCGCTTACCATCAGGCGGACCGTTGGCTAATTTGCCACCTTAGTGGTATTAAAAAAAACCAATTTTGAAGCGGTTTATTATATTACATAGGTTTCGTTATCACCTTAAAACAAATTGTCTGTCATGTTTTACGGTT
This sequence comes from Apoda limacodes, assembly GCA_946406115.1. Classification (NCBI taxonomy): domain Eukaryota; kingdom Metazoa; phylum Arthropoda; class Insecta; order Lepidoptera; family Limacodidae; genus Apoda; species Apoda limacodes. Next base: position 13,824,885 of record OX291558.1, read on the forward strand.
GTAGGCACCAGAGTTCGCTGCACTATTTTTTTTTAGGACTTTTTTTTCTTCAGATATTTATTATTTTTTTAAATTTTATTTTATTATTGCATAGATGTTGAATTTTCTTGGATTATGATCCCAGCAAATAACAACTAATAAATATTCAATTTAAATTTATTGTTATAGTAAAGGATAGTTCAATTCAAGAATTGTGAATGTGTTAAAGTAAATGTTCATGGGAGTAATTTGTGCTTACGGTGTTTCCGTTATCTCATTACTATCTTTCCTAGGCAAACAAGCTTGCGGTCCTCCTAATGGTAAGCGGTCACCGCAGCCTATGGCAGCTTGCAACACTTGGAGCATCACTTTCGCGTTGCCGAACCTTCAAAAATCTAAAAACTTCTTTTTTGAAGAACCCCATACTGTAGTCCTCACAGAAAACCTTGGCACATAGGGACCTCATTCCACAATGTAAGTGTTCGCGGGAGGAAGTACACTTCTTTAACAATCTACTCGTTTTTAGGGTTCCGTAGCCAAATGGTAAAAACGGAACCCTTACAGCAATTTCTTTCCGAAACTATAAGAACTATGCTATTGAAACTTGGTAAGTAAATGTATTCTGTGAACCGCATTAAGATTTTCACACAAAAATAGAAAAAAAACAATAAATTTTTGGGGGTACTTAAAACTGAAACTCATAATTTTTTTTTTCGTCAAACCCCTACGTGTATCTAGGGTATCTATGGATAGGTCTTCAAAAATGATATTGAGGTTTCAAATATATTTTTTTTCTAAACTGAATAGTTTGCGAGAGAGACACTTCCAAAGTGGTAAAATGTGTGTCCCCTCCCCTAACAGTAACTTCTAAAATAAGAGAATGATAAAACTAATAGAAATTAATGATGTACATTACCATGCAAACTTCCACCGAAAATTGGTTTGAACGAGATCTAGTTAGTAATTTTTCTTTAACACGTCATAAATCGTAAACCGCAATTTACCTTTCATTCAATCAACTCAAATATAAAAATATTTTTGTTTGTGTTTGTAGATTACATAAATGGTGGTAGGTACGGAACCCTCGGTGCGCGAGTCCAACCCGCACTTGGCCGGTTTTTCTTAAACAATAAGTAACAAGTAGTTTGAAATATTTTCAAGCGACCAAAAGTTATTATATAATAGAGTAGGATCGAAACAAAAACAGATTAAATCTTCATTAATTGATGGTTAGATGGTTACACGAGCACGGTTAATTACTTTTTAATACACAATGTAATAATAATAATCATTATAATAACCATATAGCTAAAAACATAGATTTGATGACAATTATAATTATTAGCAAATACGTCATGTAGCTATTGACAATTATTTTTGGTAGCCTGAACAGCCAAGTGAGATGCCGCCCATAACGGCTTGAAAACTTTGACAGTCGAATGGTCATTAACTCGAAAACATCCGGCAACCTGGACTATGGCCTAATTTTCTTTCTCTAAGAAGAACGCCCGCGTTATAGCCCAGCCACAGAACAGAAAATAATTATTACAACAACTTTAATGAATTCTTTGAATATGCATGATTAAAATGTATCCACATTTTATTGAGTAAAAATCTAAAAAGTTAAAATAATGCAGGAAGTCCTCGTTGTTATCGCTTGTTCGTCGCATTACTTGTGTGAACTTCTGCTCCGCTTGTTTCAAGGAAAACATCACATTGTAGGTATTTTTGATAAAGCATACTTAGTTAGTTACAATAATGTTGTGGTTTTCCTATTAAATATAAAAGAATAATGAAAAGGGTTTACTCTTTAGCTGTAGGTATCAACAAGTTGTTCTGCTGTATCTTTTGATCAATAAAACCCAAATGCATTCATTCAATTATTATAATTCTTGCAGAAAGACAAACGTAATGAGGGTCTATGTATGTATTGATTTAAAGTAAATTAAACATTGCAAGGACTGAAGGTAAAATTTTTTATAACTTTTTATAAATTTTACTTACTATATATTTATAAAATTTAAAGTAGTTTTTGTTTAGAATTTTGTATATATATATATTTAGTTACATAATATTTCAACATCTAGATGTTTGCTAAAGATAGACCTCTCCTTATATGTAATTTGCACCGTAAGTTCTTTGGTTATTCTCAAATAGCAGCATGAGCGTACTATATCGCGTTACCTTTTGGGTGGGGAAAGGCAGTATCCCAACGCTTAGTCTGGGGTCCGGGGGGATAGTCAGCTAAAAATGGTTTATACTTTCCATTTATACATATAACTCTTATCTCAATTACTTATTTCTCTTATCTTAGGGTTAATATTGCAATCCAAGAAATAGGTAGGTTCGTCGGGGGAAGGCAATATGCAGTATCTAGGCAACATTATATTATGTGTTCTTTCAATTTTGTACAAGAAACCTCAATCGCAAAAACTTAAAACAAACTTGACCGATATTTTTTCGTTAAAAATAGACACAGTTTAACATTATCGCTTGATCCCAGAAGATATTTTATTGAACCACTTATGAAACGGCATCGTATTCTCTGTCGTTTGACAACCTATCTAAAATTAATGTAATTAGCGGTTTGTCGTAATTAATTGCCAAAGTTAGGTGAACCACACATCTTAGTTTTATTAGGATTGTCCTGATTTTAAATGTTGTCAGTCTAGCTGGAGTTCCTAAGCTTTGACCAGTTTTATGTTTATAGGCATAAGTAGAAATTATAAGTTATTCTTAAACACACAATAACTAGGAACTTATGATGTTCTACATCAATTCAACTCAATTCCACAAAATTACAAATCTTCATAAAATTAAGAAATAAATGATAAATACACATACATAGAAATAATCTTTCTTTGTTCGAGATTCTTCAAAAACAAACATATCACAAAGGTATGCACGTACTGTTCTTATGGTTAAGTTGGAATCGAGGTAAAATAACGATTAAAAAAAAGGATAATGCTGATTTTTCTAAGCTATACTTATTAAATAAAAATATTTTTATCCTGCAATATGTCTAAACCTGTTGCCAAAACCTACCAAATTAGTGCGCAACTGTGCGTCTAAAAACAGTCCCATAATTTTCACCGATTAACATGTTTTTATTTGTTATGTGTCTGTTCAAGTGTTCATAATTTATGGTTTACCTAGTTTCACTGTGGTTAAAATGAATCTTGAGATGTCGATAATTATTAATGTAATTAAGATAAGCCTAAATGTGTGTTCTTGCATTAATTATTTACTTATACGCTAGCTTCATCACTTGAATAGACATACTAAGGTTTTTTGCGACGAAAATGTGAATCATTCATTCGGTTAGGTATGAGTACGTGGACTTTGTTATGTTTTGACTTAAAAGTTTTTGACGTGACAACGTCTTATAAATTGGTTTGCCGGGTGACACTTCAAGAAACTGCGTTACGCTCCGCTCACGTTATGCGCTCACAATGAGAGCGAGTGAGAGGCACGCGGCATGGTTAGCCCGCCTAAGAGCGAGAGAGACAGACATAAAAAGTGAAAGGCACAAGTTGTCACGTTACAATGTTAATAATATTACGATTAATAGCAATGGTTTTTTTTAGTTTAAAATATCTTTATTTCTAAATCTACCTCCTTACGTGATCCTTCACTGCAAAAGCGTGAGCGAGCATCGAGTAATACTCATTTTTGTGGATTCTTCCACAAACCATGAGAAAGGTACTGATTAATATTAGATGCCTCCTGGATTTCTGGACAGCGCCCAAGTGGTATAAGTAACCAATGACTTGTGAATCGGTTACCTAGGCACAATGGACCTATTATGAGGCTAAGTTCGAAAAACATAAGTTCAACTAACTTACTAAAATTTCTAAATCAAATCCAAAGATTGTGACGAAATTATAACGATTCCGTTTTCGCCATTTGGCTACAGAACCCTAAAAGTACTAGTATTTTGTAATTAACTGACTTCATAAAAGTGATATGATATTCTATTTTTAAGAAATAAACCATTCCATTTCTCTATTATTTCCCGTTACAAGGAAGCAATGGGATAGCCTGATTTTGGAGCAATGATAGGTGGAGTAACTGAACCAAAGTTGGACAAAGTATAATTTAATCCCGAACGAGAGTTCCAACGAGAATAGTATTTTCTGCTAGTGAAACCGCAGGACACACATATAGGTACATTAAAGGTGGCAATCTACGTGCATGGAAATACACAGGGGACTTACTTCTTATAACTTGTCCACAATTGGCAAAGGGGTTCATTATTCTGTCCCTGGTCTTTCATTTAACCGCTAATAAATTTTCTCTGATTTGAAATTTAATCTGGTATTTATGAGTACTTGTTCAGTCAACATCCACTTATATCTAAAAAGTAATCCAAAGTTTTTAAAATTTTGGTATGTTGTTAAGGGATACTCTGGGGCGTAGAATCTAAGTGTCACAAGTGTAAACCTGTGCCAACCTGTGAAAAATTCAAAATTTTCGGACTTTTTTCAGTTTTTCGTTTATATCTCCTAAACTAAGTGTTTTATGTGTACTATGTCTTTCAGAAATTTGTAGAATAATGAATTTTTATTAATTTTCATAAGTCAAACGTATGTTTTGTTTCAAAACTAACTGAGATACAACAGATTAAAGTTTGAAGAAAATTTTGTCATAGGCGCGCCGCGTCTAAAGAGAGTACAAACCACAAAAAAAAATTATTTGAGTATTAAAAATTATGGTATTTTCTACACATTAAAAATAATAAAGTTGCGTTTTGCAAATTCTTTTAAATTTATTAAATGAAAAAATAGGCATTTGTTGATCATTGAAAACAGAATAAATGTTTAAATAGCTTCTTGGAGCCCTTCTTATATATATACTTATAGAAACCGCAATATAAAATTAATAAAAAACTGTTTATTTTGTTTATTATAATTAACAGAAAAATCAAGATTTTTAATTTTTGTGTTTATTTTAAAAAAATATTACAAACAAACAAACAAGTTGTTAATAACTTTTATAACGTTTTATTGTTAAGTAAATATATAAGAAAAGCTTTAAGAAGCGAAACATTTATAGACCTATTATTTTAATAGTTATCTTGTTTTTAATGCAATAAGGCTAGAATTTTTTTTAGTGATGATTTATAGCATGCTAAATATAGTAACAATGGCCTGGCAGGCCTCAGCCCTGCACATTAGTGGCCCCTAAATTTTTTAAACTGTCAATAAATGTTAAAAACAAAACTTAACACTGTAAGCTTAAAAATTTACTTCGACTTAGTTTATTAATGATAAAGTTAAGAAAAAAAAACTGCCAGCCGATTTTTCTGTGCACAACTACCGGACAGGTGGGTCACTAGGCGAACAGCATGTGACTTGAAATAAACTTTGTTCTGTAAGGCTGAAATTTGTACACGTGTTTAAGTTAGGGATCTAGAAATAGGAGGTGCAATGATAGGCGGTTCTTGCTAGTAAAGGACCTTGACATGGTAGGGGAAATATGCTATGGGTGTGCGAGTATAAAGCGTAATGTGAATTCCATGGGGCGAGTGCTGTTACATGGGACTGAAAATTGTTAGGAGTTAGTGTTTTTCATTATTATCATCTGACTCGTTACTACATTTTTCTTCATCATCATCTGACTCTTCATAATGAACTTCATCTTCTGATATCAAAAAAAGTTTTATACATTTAAAGTTTTGCTACGAATCGGATCTTGCATAGTTACATAAGACCCCACCCATTAATATTACTGAATTAATAAAGTTATATTTTACCGGAATTGTCTTCTTCAGCTTCATTTGACTCGTTTACATCAACAACAGGTGGCTGTTGAAAAAGTATTTCATAGATTGACGAAGAAACAGTATCTGCCTCAAACCAATTAAAAACATATTTGTCCTCAATTAAATTCCAACCATTACCTTCAGGTGTAAGAATTGCTGGTTCTTTCAAATGACTATTTTGCCAGATATTTGTGAAATCTAATATTCCGTATAATTGTTGGTGTAGTTCACATTGGCATGGAAGTATATTTGATGAATCATAACTGATGAGTTTCTTGATAAAATCTTTAGTATTACTTGTTTTGTATGTGGCTTAAAATTTTCCATAACGTTCATCTATGTATTATACCATACATTTGGCGTACAAACTTTTCAAGTATCGGAAAAATCTTTTCTTTCTTTTCTATAACGTCATTGTTTCCTTACGCTTTGAATAACTTTTGATACCGAATATTTCGTTGGAGTAATTAGAATGGTATTCTTTCCTGTCCATATTAACGATGGGATGAAGTGAAAACCGGGCAATGAAACTATTTTTAAATAATATAACGACACAATGGGCAGCGCGAAAAGCCGAAGTACTACCCCTCAGTTGTACGTACTGTGCAACAAACTTTTCTGATCCGGTAGTCATAAATCAAGACTACAGTCGCCATTTTAAAATGGTTTGAACTTACAACGACACTAGCGACCAAACACCCAAGGTCAGAAATGTATGAAAAGTTTGTTGCACTATAGTTATGGCGAGCTACCCACAAAACAAATGTTATGGTCAATTTCATTACAAGACTGCATTGTTGTTCATATAACATGTAGGGTTGCCAACCACACTGTTAAAAACAGTACACTTCATTTTCCTCTTTATACCTGCTGTTTACTGCGAAACAAAAATAAAGTATCCAAATCACTGTTAAAATTCAAGCAGTTGAAGCATATTTTAATTAATCGAATAATAACAATTAAATTTATTTACTATGGTTTCGTATTTAACGTCTACTTCAACTACCTCGGCATTTACCGAAAAAGTTTGTTCTAGCACAGTGATGCAATGTCGTGAGACGATAGGAACTAATATCTTATTATTTAAATTGAATACAAGCTTTTCAGGATAGGTGCATATTTTAATTTTCATTCATAAAAATCAAAATATGTATTTCATAAATACCTAGTACTAACTAGGTATTAAAGAACGTTCTCTTTCTTAAAAATCAACGTAAATTATTTTTTTACGACCTATAATTATACTTTATTTCATGTAACAAAAATTTGGCAACCCTAGACATGACTTCTAAGGCATAAGAGGTTTCCTTGCGTTGATAAAAAACGCATTCTTACATAATGTACAAGCTGATTTATTTAGTTAACTAATACGCACGAAGATAGGTATCCTAGCTGACTATATACATTTTTTCCGTGCGCTAAGAATGGAAATTTTCCATCATATATGTTACTAATCTCGCCGACATGACTACTTTGCACCAGAATTAAATTACAAAACCCGTAGTATTTATGCAAATGTATAGTTATTTAATCAAGATAAAATGTTATTGCCTTTGTTGTAAAATGATATGTGTATGTATGTTTATTTTTGTATCACGGAAATGTTTCTACGTGTTCGACTCATATTGTGCTCAGATGAATATAATAATAATTTGTTATTCAGGTGCAAGAAAGTATTTTCTGTTTGTTTTCCTATTTCTATATGATCCAATGTTATATTAATATTTTTTTAAATTACACAACCTAAAAAACAAACATTACTGACTCGGTGATCAAAAATAAGAACTACAGTCCCCATGGACCTTACACATCACTGGCGACAGTACTCCAGGTTAGAAAAGATTAGTGGTCTTTTTTTTGTTGACCGACATTATGCACAATATGCGTTGAATGTCAATAATCCAACCAAAGAGAATGAGCCAAGATTCGAACAGTGTGTCACACAACATTTATGTCTTGTAAACTTGGCTATATTATGAAGCAGTGAACAGAACGCACCTATTATTGCACTTTCCGTCATTAACTATACACTACTCTTTATTATTCACAAAACAAATGTCAGTAATCAATGAGTGTTGCCAGTGATGACTAACGGTACAGAAACGTGGTCTCTAACTGTTAGCCTCTTATAAATAAACTCAAATTCTCTTAGTGAGCTATGCAGAGAGATATGCTTGGTGTTTTTTACGGGATAAAATCCAGAACAAGGAAATTTGCCAAAAACCAACGATATTGACAATGAAGAGTTCTCGAGTGGCGACCGCGGAGTGGAAGACGCACGAAGCTGATGGGAGAAGGCGGCTCAGGACCGGCCGCTGTGAAGACATTTAAAATAAGTGGTATATTAAATAGCCCTACTAGAAAACTTACGTCAATGGTTGGACAAATTAAGAAATAAGGGACCAGCCTATGGATATTTGCCCCAAGGTAAGAAATCATTTCTTATCGTATCTGAGGCAGATATACAATTAGCTAACCATATTTTCAAAGGAACAAACTTATCAATCGTAACTGGATCACGCTTGTTCACGTTACATTGGTAAAGGAAAGGAAGATTTTATTAAAAAGAATATAAAAAAATGGATCTCGGTGATAGAAAAGTTAACACAAGTCTGCAAAGAACCTAGGCTACTTATACGGCCCTCACAAAAGCAGTTCAATTGCAATGGTCATTCTTACTAAGAGTTTTCAATAATGTTAATGAATATTTTGAACCATTAACACACACAATACACAAAAATTTCTTGCCGACCTTGTTTGGAGGAGATGTTGCACTAATTGAAGCAAACTCATTTTCGTTACCTATCAACAAAAGTGGTTTTGCAATAACTGATCTTTTAACATGATTAGCTTTAACTACAAAACATCCAAAAAAGGTTGTGAAATTCTTTCATCTGCTCTAAAAGAGAAAAAACATTTAGACCTAATCTACATCATAAATCCTTGAGGGATGCACGAAAAATTACCTACAAAGAGAAAGGCACCCTTGATGACAAACTTTTTGAAACTATTTTTGCCAAACTCTCACTTATTAATAAAAGAGCCATAGAAAGGTCTATTTCAAAAAAAAATGAAAACTAAATCATCTAACTGGCTTTCTGTTATACCAACTAGGAAAGACCATTTTGATTTATCTCCAATGGAATTTAGAGATGCTTTGGCATTACGATACCATCGAATACCAGTTTCCATGCCAAAACTATGTGATGGCTGCGGTAATAATGACTTCAATGTAGATCATGCACTATGTTGCAAAACTGGAGGTCTAATCACAAGGCGTCACAATGAAATAAGAGACCTCTTCTGTGAACTTTGCCAACATGCATGGGGAAATGTAGTTAAAGAACCAATCATAAATGAAGGAGACAATGGACTGCGAGGAGACTTTGCCTGTCGTGGTGTATGGAATGCTCTGAGGGAGGCGTTATTCGATATACGTGTTGTAGACACCGACGCTCCTTCTTACATTTCACATACTGTTGCTTCAGTCCTTAGATCTGCTGAAAAAGAAAAACAAAGCAAATATTCTAATGCCTGTGAGATGCGACATGCAACTTTCACGCCTCTCGTAACTTCAGTTGACGGAGTGTTTGCTCCACAAATGTCTTCATTTACAAAACACCTCGGAGAAGCCATTGCTCACCGTTGGGATCGGTCATTAAGCACAGTGATGGGATGGCTAAGGGCTCGAATAACAGTATCTATAGTCCGAGCTACCAGCATGTGCATTCGTGGCACTCGTCACAAATGGAAACCAAAACCAACCAAAAGTTATTTGGTTTCTATGATGGTGCAGTCTTGCCATATTCAGATTTTTAGCCTACATTTATTTGTTTTGTTATTGAAATTTTTTAAATGTAACCTTAGTGGAATATCAATGTATACTGTGTGTTGTAAATAAATAATTATTTGAGAAATTTAAAATAAGTGGAGCTACATCCAAAGTTTTTTTTGATGAATCACCTGTTTAAGTCAGGAATTGAACCTGCGGAATATGAAAAAAACCTGTATTTTAAGATATCAGTCGAAAGGGTCATTTAAAGGATAATTTTCTTCTAAATAACATAATATCTTAAATAAATATCAAATAGAAAAAAAGACCAATATATATGATTTATGATATAAATAAGACAAGTAGGTACTAACTTAACACCATAAAATATAGTACAGTTGGTAATGGATATTTATTTAACTTTCTTAGTCTTTTTGTAAATTGACCCTTACAAATGATGTCATAGTACACAATATTTTTTTATTTTAACTATATTTTACAGGTTTGATTCCCGGCTATGTGATTTATCTAAACATTTTTGAATAAGCTTTTACTTATGTTAAATAATAAAGGAATGTTTCCTTTCAGTAAAAATTGCCATTATCAATATTTAGGGTACCTACTTTCTCTCCAACTACGACCACCCTGTATAATTTACGGACATTTGTCAAGTGTAAGTGTAAATTTTCTGGCTCAATTAGTGGCGTGAGTAAAAAATATAAGTAGGGGCAATGAATATAAAAATATAAAGGGTTCCTTGAAGCGTATTCACGCCACTCATAGGTAAACGCAACGCAAAACGCAGAAGTCAAAGATATGGAAATATAGTCAGGTCGTTTGGTGCGTGCAAAGCAAACGCACTGCGGGACTTCTATTCTAGGGGATCCAGACTTAACTGTGCTATTCCGACGGTTTTTCGGTTCCAATATCTACTTACAACGTTCTTTTATGTTTTTTCTATCACACTTTTATTCCTAAAAAGAGTTATGTAAGAGATAAAAGGTTAAAAAAACCGGTCAGTTTCCGTAAACAAAACAAGCTAATCTGACTCGCAAACCGAGGGTTCCGTACCAACTAGTAACTAAAGATAAATCGGATTCCAAAGAACCGTAGACTTCCTAGAGAGCTTCATACTAATTTTAACTTCAAGTTAAAATCTATCTACGCATTCCTTAGAAAAAGGGTCTTGACAGACAGATATATGGACAACGAAGCAATCATATAAGGGTTCCGTTTTTATCTTTTAAGGTCCGAAACCCAAAAAAAAATATTTACTTATTTAATACGAAGTATAGAGGCGAGACTTAATTTTAAAAATATGCTTCTGGTTTTTAAGAAGTTCGAGTCCGCGGCACGTGTTGTCGCCACAGCTTAAGTTCCTGTTCCTACAGCATCACGCTGTCGTCGTGTCACTGGCAGATCAACTCTATAAGGAAGCCAGGAACCGGTTTTACTGACGACTGAGTGACTACGTGTCGCTAAAGCTCTACACTACCATTTATTATAATGCCCCTTCTAAACACTGCTTACGACTAGGAAGTCTACGTATGGTTGGTACTCGACTACAACTTGTATGACGTGATTATTATAATATACATTCGTCTATATTTAATAAGTTGCGGACATGATTGACACATGTGGATGGTTGTATCTATTAGCAAATCAAATCAGTGATTTTTTGTATGCAGTGATATGTTGTCAGAGAAGTATTAGATATAAAGTTTAAAAGATTATTCATAGGGTTCGTCGTAGGCACAGATGAGTTATTAGGTTAGGTACTATGAACCTACGCCGTGGCATAAAAATAACAAATATTAATTATTTATTACTCTTAAATATAAATTATTTATTATTCTTAAATATTAATTATTTATTATTCTTAAATATTAATTATTTATTATTCCTTAATATTAATTTATTTATTAGTCTTAAATATTAATAATAATTATTCATAAATATTGATTATTAATTGTTCTTTTCAATACTAATTATTTATTATTTATAAATATTAACATTGATTTCGTGGTGGTTTCCGTTAGAAAGTCAAGTATCGTGCTTTGATTGACAGGAAATACATGTATCTGGAAATAAACAGACACATTCTCTGTACTGTTTAGCAGAAATTGCTCTAAAATGACCAAAGTCAAGTATTTTATCTTATTAGTTTACAAACAATTTCATTTTAGAATACATAAACATAATTATAAATGTATGTATATGTAAAAATGCAACCAACACATTAAAATCAAAAATACAATTAAATAATATACATAATTTCGGATTGAGCAAATTTTAATGTATTTACATCTTATTTTTAACATAAGTAAAGAGAAATAGAAGAGATAATAAAAGAGAGATGAAAAACAGAAAGAAACAAACTAAAACAAATATTTTGAATTATTACTGTCAAGAGTGTGATGATTGCAAAACTGACTTAATAATAAATTACCTTCTATATTGCAGGCTCCTAACGATTCTTCTGTAAATTCCCTTCGGTTCGTTATAATATATATCAATTTTATTGTATAACGTGTTGTAGGTACAAACAAGGCACATGGTATGTGGTGCCCAACTGCTAACAGCTGGTGAGGGAGGTATTGACGTGGCGGAGCGAGCCTGAACTTTGTAATAAAGTCTATTATTGAATGCTATACAGTCAAGTATCAATATTTTCTAGGTCACTATGCATAGATACTATATATCTTAAATATAGATGTAGTGAAGTATGACAAAGATTATGCTGAATATATGCTGCAAGTTTGATCTAAGGGTTTTTTGTGTAAGGGGCGTTTTGTTTACAAGCATTATACGCATTGAATGCGCTCAATGCTCTCTATGCGCAAATTCTATCGTTCTGTTAACTAAAACTTAATGCGCTATGACGTCAGTTTTGGTCCGCATTCAACGCATTGGCTGCAAATGCTCGGGAGGTAGAGCAGTGGATGCGCTGTCAAAATAGTGAACGGCCATATTGTTTGTTTACATTTTGTTGTTGTGTTAATAGAACGCACCTTTACCCCATGTATTTACATTGCCCCAACCATTAGGGATATTCAAGCAATGGTTGTAGTAATGTAGATCATCAATTAGCATACAACATATCACTATTAATGATGTGATTACGATCAATAGTTTACTATTAGGCTTTTAAAATAAAAAAATCATTTATATTAGTTTCTTTTTATTTTATTACCTATGTTCCAACATTAGGCTAAGTGATTTTTTAAACATTGAAATTTGTATGCAGATAATTAAATGTCTAACTTGTCTTTTTGGAATTAAATTCGTATATTTTATGCCTTATTTTGGTTATGTAATGCCAAATCTGAATATTATTATAGGCATACAAAACGAAACATAATTATATGTTAAGTCAATTGATATGTTCTATATATACCTATCATAATGTAGCACAATATTATATATAAATAAGTTATTAAACACAAGTACTTAATGTCAAAAAAGGGGTATTATTAGTTCTAAACATGTTTATATTTAATCTTTATATATATAATTCTTCTGTACGTGTGTATGTCACTGTACTCCTAAACGGCAGGACCGATTTGAATGATTTTTTTGTATGTGCTTGGGTGGCGCCCTGGATGGTTTAGATTCACAAATCAGCCCGGCAGATGGCGCTGCAGTCGGTATCATGCTGGACAACGTCTGCCCGGTCAGCTAGTCTAATATAAATTGTCATCTATAAAAAATCTTATCTACAAGAATGTAAAACCACAACATGAGTCCAATAAACCTATCTGTACTAATAAACAAAATTAAAAAATGGATTTTGTTAACGAAATAAGGGTGTGTCACAATCACAATCTATTTGTTACGCAGTAATGTTTTTCAGGATTATGGAAAAGTTTAAAAAGTTTAAACAAGCAGTTTTTTCTTATGTTTGATTGAAACATATTATGTTGTGAAAATATTTTTTTTACCAGACTTTTCTTACTGACCGAATATTTAAAAAAAAACCATCTATTTACTTGCTTTTAATTTATGTTGGTTAGTTATTTTATTAACTTCTTACTACGGCCATGATATTAACATAAATTTCAGCGTGGAGATAGCTATAGAAAAGGCATTTCTTTGTATATAATAAAGTATTTTTGACCCCCAACATCTTCCATGGCCCATTCAAGTTAGTACACAACTTGCGCAGGACTTTGTGCTACTTGAAAGACTAATAACAGTTCGAAAGGCAAGGCCTAAAGCCGCACGTACTAATTTGCATAATGAACAACCTACCCTGCGACCGGTTTGATCACGCAAGGTTTCTTGGGCTGGGCTTGTTGCTTTTAAGTATTAACTTTAACTTGAATAGGGATTTTACTCTCTTCCTTTTCACGCCAGTAGAATAATTTTTACTGTCTTTTGATAGAAAAAAATAATGTAACTGATAAGAATTCTAACTAAATACATATTTGTGAAAGTATGTTAATTTAATTGTTTATTTGTTTTTACCATTTCCACTTGAAAAAGGGCATTTTTTTCATCGATAACAGTAAATAAAACTAACTTTAACTCACTATAGAATAAAATCACTTTGAATTTGAAACAATTGTTTAATTGTTATTGTAATGGTTTAATGTCGTTGTTCTCTTATCACCCGGTTAAAATAACTGAATATATACCAAAATTTGATAATATAGCATTTTTTATTTTTTCGCAGGAAATGGTAAAAATTGGAGTAGACAACACGTGAAAAAAAAACCATCTCGGTCCTTTGTAACCCTCGCTCCGCGTTTAGGATTCTACTCTAGAATCCTTTGCTTCTCTCGAGATCCAACTTAGTCCCTCGAATAAATTCCCTTTTTTACACTTATATATTCTACTATAGTTTTGTACCTATTGCTTTACGCATCGCAATAAAGCAACCGGGGGGCAATTCACAACCTTATTCGCTATATAATTTCATTGTCGGATCCTACAACCACGTATAAAATTATCTGGAATACTTGTCCTCTTAAATATCATTTGCAAAATTTCCAACTATACGTTTGTTATCGAGATAGTCATAACGAGTTGAACAAGGGGAATTAAGCTGATTTTTGGAACAGGGATTGTTGCAGGAGGAGGAAATCGGTTACGGTAGCTCACAGATGTATTTGTGCCATTAGATGTTAGTTTTTTTAGCGCAAACTTATCTTTTTTTTTTTTTTTTTTTATACCACTAAGGTGGCAAACAAGCTTACGGCCCGCCTGATGGTAAGCGGTCACCGTAGCCTATGGACGCTTGCAACACCAGGGGTATCACTTGCGCGTTGCCGACCCTTCAGAAATCTAATAACTTCTTTCTTGAAGAACTCCATACTGTAGTCCTTGCAGAAAACCTTGGCAGGGAGCTCATTCCACAACTTAAGCGTTCGCGGGAGGAAGTTTCTCTGAAACCGCACTGTACGCGACCATTTAGGTTCTAAAGTGTGAGAATGAATTCCCTGCCGATGGCGAGCGGTGCGATGGTAGAAAGTAGCCGTGGGCATCATTTCGAACAATTCCTCAGAACACAACCCATTGTACAAGCGGTAGAACACACACAGTGAGGCAAAGTCTCTCCTCAGACTTAAGGGCTCGATACCGCAAGTGAGTTTGGAATCGTCGACAATTCTCACAGCCCGTCGTTAAACCGAGTCAAAAGGGCCAAGCTGGTATCCGGGTGCACCTGCCCAGAGATGGCAGCAGTACTCCATATGGGGCCGAACTTGCGACTTGTAAAGTAACAACCTTTGCCCCGACGTGAAGTACTGCTTCGCTCTGTTGAGTACACCAAGTTTTTGGGACGCCAGCTTTACCTTATCTTGTAAATGATCTCGGAACTGAACATCGCTGGAGATGTCGACACCAAGGATCCCAATGCTCTTGGAGATGGAGAGGGGAGTGTTCTGGAATTGTGGGACCACAGTGAATGGAGTTTTCTTAGCGGTGAACGCGCACACTTGTGTCTTTGTAGGGTTGAATCGGACCAAGTTTACCCGTCCCCAGTCAGAGACCTGGGACAGTGTGGTCTCGATTTGAGACACAAGTTCTCCGCGGTTTTCCTCCACAACGGAACGAGGGATGTTTGCACGACCCGTGTAAAAAGCGTCTCCAGTACTGTCATCTGCATAGCAATGTATGTTGTTGATGTCCAACATGTCATTGATATGCAGTAGAAACAGCGTAGGAGACAGCACAGAGCCTTGCGGGACACCAGCATTAATGTCCATGCTATCAGAGCAACTACCGTCAACTACGGTTTGTATGCGTCTGTCGGACAAAAAGCTAGCCACCCATTTGCACAAACCCTCGGGCACTCCGTAAGATGGCAACTTCGATAGAAGACCGCGGTGCCAGACCCGATCGAACGCCTTCGCTATGTCCAGGCTACATGCCAATGCCTCCCCCTGACTCTCAATGGCTAGTGCCCATCGGTGTGTGAGATACACTAGAAGGTCACCAGTCGAGCGACCGTGGCGAAAGCCATATTGACGGTCACTGACCAGATCGTGTACTTCTAGGTATCTTAGAAGCTGTGTGTTGATCACACGCTCCATCACCTTAGAGAGGAGAGAGGTAATAGCGATAGGCCTGTAATTCGATGGATCTGATCTATCGCCCTTTTTGGGCACCGGGTGCACATTCGCAGTCTTCCATGTAGACGGAAATTGCCTAGTGTGGTAGGAAAGCGCGAAGAGGCGCGTGAGTACAGGACATAACTCAGGAGCACACTGCTTAAGCACCACTGCTGGAATACCGTCTGGCCCACTCGACTTATGAACGTCTAGAGAAAGCAACGCCCGCCTGACCTCCCGCTGCGTTATGGAGATTTCCGGCATGGACTTACCGCACCACGGTATAGTAGGTGGTACAGCGCCTTCATCGTTCATATTCGAGTTCGAGGCAAAGAGACTGCCCAGTAGATCGGCTTTCTCTTTAGCACTATGGGCCAAGTCACCATCGGTCTTTCGCAGTGGTGGTAACGACGACTGGCAGAAGTTCCCTTCGGCAGCTTTGGCAAGCGACCAGAAAGCACGACTCCCAGAAGGATAGCTCGCAAGTCGCCCACCTATTTTGCCGATGAATTGGAATTTTGCTCTGGCAGTTGCTTTCTTACTGAACCTCGAGGCAGCATTTAATTTGCGTTTTATCTCAGAAATATTCGGATCCTTATTGAAACGAGCCGTGGTCCAAGCCTCATATGCATTTTGCTTAAGAATTTTAGCTTTTCTGCAAGAACTATTAAACCACGGTCGTTTTTTGACGCCGGCAGCTACTCGCGGGTTAGGAATATAGCATTCCATACCAGCAAGGATTGTCTCAGTGACTGCGGCTTCGCAGACGTCAGGATCTTCTGAGTTAAAGCAGATCTGCCTCCACGGGTACGATGCGTAAAATTCACGCAATCCATCCCAGTCTGCCGACTTATAGTGCCACACACGACGCCAGTTAGTTGGCCCAGAAGGATCAGGTTGTGTGCATGACACTTGAGTCCGAACGAGACAGTGGTCCGAGGAGCCAAGAGGCGCATCCACTGAGACGGAATACCCGTCCGGACGAGTAGTCAGCAGAAGGTCCAGTAAGGAGCTCGTATGTTCCTCTATATCTGGTATTCTCGTTGGAGAAAGTACCAGCTGAGAGAATCCATAGGTCAGAGCAAATTCATGAGCAGATATCCCAGCATAGTTATTGGTTCGAGAACTGAGCCACTCGCGATGGTGGGCGTTAAAGTCTCCCAAAATAACTAGTTCTGCTGTGGGATATTGCTCTAGAACTTTGTCAGTCGTCAAACTCAGGTGCGTGAAGAGTCGAGTTACGTCCGTGTCACCGCTATGAGACCTGTATAGGCACGCATAGATACGAGTGTGGCCGCCGTAATCTACGCGCACCCACAATATCGACAGGTCCCTGTCTTTAAGGCTATGAAGGCGGCGACAGCAGATATCCTCCCGGACGAACATACATACACCGGCACGACTCATAAAATTGTGTTCGAGTTTGTAGCCGGGATAATAAAGGTATGATGTGTCGGCCGGGCAGGATATCTGCGTCTCCGTTAGAAAAAGAATGGTCGGCTGCGCAGTTTCGAGATGGTGGTGGACTGCGTTAAGATTTGCGTGAATACCCCTGATGTTGCAAAAATCCACATTATATGTGGATGGAGTAGCCGGTGTGCAAACTCTTTTCTTTTTCCGTCTTCTGGCCATAATATATATAAAAAAAGTTACTAAGACTAAGGATGAGGATTCACTGCACAGACAGCATAGAGGACAAAGGGTGCGGTTCTAAGACTGCCAAAGCTCGCCACAGATGATACGGTTGCTGGCACGGCGGGCGGAAGGGCCCCTGATCCCCCTCTGTTGTAGTAGCCGGGTCCACTCCGGTCTCCTTCTCCGGCACGACTACCTCTTCAGATACTTTACACAGGCTGGCGAATCAGCCTCCCAGGGCGGAGATTAAGTGATCCCTGGGTTCGGGATCCCGTTCAACCTGCGGGCGGCCAGCGGTCAGCCGTTTCATCAGGTCTCCCTGACCGCCGAACCAGCACGCCGCGTCTACGCCGAGTATGACAGCAACAAGCACCGCCGGTCCTCCGCTGTCCGCGCAGCGAATCCTCAAAGAGCTGTGGCAACCTTACTCACCGCCAGGAACACAACACTACTCAATGTTAGTGTTATTATGGCCGCGGTTTTCTGTAAGGTGGAGGTACTTCCCCAGTTCGGGCCAACCGAGATTGGCCATGCGTTAGCATTGTTTTATTATATATTTAGTTCTGCTATCGACTAATGACAGTATTCTAAAACTTTTTTAAACACTAATATCACTATTTAGGCCCACTAACATATCTGAAATATAAGTGGTGTCTGATGTGTCGATTAAAAAAAATAAACAAACAAAAAAAAATCGGCTGCGTTCTGTTACTTCTTTTTTCATAACCGTCGTGTGGCTACATATAACCCAGACCTTTGGGTTTACGAGTTATTTTTTATATAGATATGTTAATAATAAGTCATATAATAAAATAACACTTATTTTGTTGTTTCAATTTATTTTATTTTATAAAATAACATAGATCCATTTTTGTTAGTAACAAATTAACTATGTTTTTATATTACTACAAATTTTAATAATTAATAGCTAATACAAATTTAGTTCTTAGTATCAGTTTCCATATCAGTGGACGATCGAAGCTTTTAGCACTGACACTCAGAACCTACCTACCAACCACTCAGAACCTACCTACTTACCACTCAGAACTTACCTACCTACCACTCAGAACCTACTTAGTAGTACCAGAACTTATACTGCAAATAGTGTTTGACGTCATATTAGTTATTCTAAATCTTTAGTTCCTCAAATTGACAGATCTCATATAAGTTGGTGGGTCTTTATATATTTGTTTTAGATAGACAATCAGATAGAAAGATATTATCAAATAACTGAACTATTGTATGAAACTTGGCTAGAACGCTTCGCTCGCTTCGTTCACTCCGCATCTACGTTAACAAGAGGAACTGAACCTAACCCAACACACATGACTTATAAGTGCGATTTCTGTTCCTATCTTTTCCATACTTGACGATCTGCCTAGGCATCCAATGAACTGGCTAATTTAACCAAATGGCAGCGACAGAGACATAAGAAGTAGATAAATAAAAAACAAAATATGGTCGATCTTTTGTGACATGTTTCTGAATGCCAAGTTACGTAATTTAAAAACAAAAGGCAGTTAAAAAAATCACGCCCGCAGAGTTGAGATGACTCGAGAACAAAGCGTTCGCCAAATTATGTTTTTTTATGAACTTGCCAGAACTGGGTCTGAGCTATTTGAGCTGTCTCTCATAAATCTCGTCCACGAATGGAAAATACAGGGAACAATAGACGACATTTTGTTTTTCTTTTTTTTTGTTATGAAATCTTTGTTAATAGTTTATCTGAAGTTTGAACATGGCAAACTTTAGGTTTTATTAATATATTAGGTTGTTGGCATAACGTGCTCTAAAATATTTATCTAAATTAAAAATTAAAAATAGAGTTTTGGTTACTTTACGTATTAGAATTTAAAAAATGGAGGTCGATATCAGAACTACGAGTACATTCAGCTATTGATCCTTCCTACTAAATGACCGGAATTTGTTTGCATATTCCAAAATTTATATAATTGTCTGTGACATATGCAGAAATTTATCACAGGTAAGTCTTTGAATAACTTTTGGTATCTCTTATCTAAAGTTTTGAGGCAAAAAATCGTCATTGATTCATACTGATACATAATTATCTATAAGATAATATAATTTAATATCAACAATATAAAAATATAATATAATAACGCGGGCCACTCAGGACACAAGTTGAAATCGACAGCCATAGGCCAGCACCAACTTTAATTTACTTAAGTAACTAGCTTTTGCCACTAACTTTTCCACCCGCCCTAAATTTGGTTGTCGATGTAGAATTTTTAACGGCAACTCCTTAAATATACTGGGCAATATTAGCAGACGTGAAACCGAAATTGTGACTATATTGCCATATACCACCAAATAGCCAACCTTAACCCTATATTTTTGTTTAATTAATACTGCAATTAAATGTTCGTTAACTAAAGGTTTGTGAGCAGGAAATCTGTATGTAAACACGCTTATCTTGTAGAGTGGTAACGAATCGTGCTGCCTTGCCTTACTCGATAACCAGCTTCATTACTGAAGTTGACTGTTGACACAAAAATGAGCTTATCGCAAGAATTGGGTCGAATTGTATTTCCGTTTTAAATGTAATCAAGTAGGTATATTACTACTGATATGTATTTTCGTACCTACAAACGGCAGAGAATACATAGCTTGGTATTTAACTTATTTTATCGTACACGAACTTATTCTTTAGGGCTTACCAGACGAGAGGAATTTTTCTAACATGTCCCATTGTCCCAATAACAAAAATTAGTAAAAAAGGTAGTGCATTTACTAAAACTGTTGTCCTTTAGCTAAAATGCCGCTATTCAACATCTAGTCGGTTTTTAATTTTGGGAGCAACTTAATCATTAAAAAAATGCTATCAATGTGTCTAAGAAACATGTTCTTAGATTTTATAGTTACGTTTTAAACTATAGCTAAAAGACTCATCTTATTTTTAGGATAAATTTCGCTTAACCAGTTTCAT
Source organism: Apoda limacodes (assembly GCA_946406115.1). Taxonomy (NCBI): domain Eukaryota; kingdom Metazoa; phylum Arthropoda; class Insecta; order Lepidoptera; family Limacodidae; genus Apoda; species Apoda limacodes. The sequence continues at coordinate 13,845,536 of OX291558.1, forward strand.
ACCTTTTAGCAGCAACCACCATTAATGAAACTCGAATCTTTAAATACATTATCAGATAGGGTAAAAACCTGACTTTTCATTACATTTCCTGACATTTTCTCCCAATGTTGTTATCTACAAATTTACTGAAAAATCAGGTTTTTTCAGGGTTTTTTTTATTTGGTACCTAACCCCATTTTATGTTCCTTTTACTTAATCCTCACATATATAAAAGTACAAATTCAAATGTGTTTATTTGTCAGCCATACGTAGTCTTAAAGTTCGTAACTGATGTTTAAAATAAACATTGCTGGTAAATGCTATACAAGGTATAATTTCTTATTAATAGAGTAATATAATCTGAAATTTTATTATTGGGTACAGAGTAAAATTGGGGTAATTGTCGTAAAAATGCAAAGCTTGACTACAGCATCCTAAAGCTTCAATTTAAAATCTGTAAATATTATATAATATGCACAAAAATGTCTGTTTGTCTTTATGGTGTAATAAGCTTTTATCGTGGAGCAGAAGTTGCTCGAAGATAAATTTGATACTTTTTTCATAATAATATATAATATACGTGTCTTTTAGTAGATATGTATAAATAACATTGACTTAAATGTATTCAACGAAGTCTGTGGTATTGATATTATTGTATTTAGGTTCCTCTTTCTCTTATCTCTACCACACTGAAACAAAACATCGTAAAATAAAATCTCTACTCGACCTCATTTTTATCTTAATTCCAGTTATGACCCTTTATCATCACGTGTACCTGATTATGTTGATAAGTCTTTCTAAGATGGGTCATATACTGTACCTACCTGTACTAAATACAATCTTAAATTTGTAACAGGTAAAAGTTTAGAAAGACTCATTATACCTACTTAGTATAGTCAAAGTTGTTAGTTATTTTATCTTTTCATATACTTTGGTTTTCATAAATTTTCTGTTGTGAGTTCTTACATCTCTCTCATCTTACCTTTGACGGATTGCTGCATGCTGTTTTTAAACAAACATAAGAACATAATATTCCGTAAAAAAATAATAAAATAGATAATTATTGTTTTATCTTGCCCGCGGGATTTATCATCTACTAGCTTTTGCCAGCGGCTTCGCCCGCCCTAAATTTGGTTATCAGCATAGGATTCTAACGGCAACTGCTCAATTATAAAAAAAACACAGAAGGTAAAATATTTTTAAATAATACGTACCGCCCTTCCCCCTCATGACTGCCCGTCGGCCTCGCACATCATAAATGCGCGCGCAATACTTGATAATTATTTTGCTGCTACGTTATTTTAAAAGTGCGATATCTCCTAGGACATTCATTGAAATCGAATGATGAACAGGGCAATTTTGTTTTAAATTAAATGCTTGTGATGAATAACGTATTTATTTGGATAAAGATTAATATTATGTTTATAAAAACACCTTCACAAATAATGCATTATTTTAGAACAAATATGGTTAGCATAAAAAAGGTTATAGTGAGCCAACCTTAAAATATAGACTTATGCTGTCGCGGACTTTTTTTTAGAACTTTTATAGGGGAACAATTCTGTCATACATGATTTTTGCGAAACTTTAACCGTTTACTCAGCGCACGAAGCGAAAGCTCTCAAAAGGATAAAAAAACCCCGATTTTAAAACATTTTTCATTAGTGCTCTGCTCCTATTTGTGTAAGCGTGATAATATAAAGCCTATAGCCTTCCTCGATACATGGGCTATCCAACACTGATTCTGACCAGTCATTGTATTGTTTTTTTTTATAATCGGGTTTTTCGTGCTGGTGAGATGAAAAACTTTTTATTACTTTGTATTTTTAAAAAATGGCTATGTTGTAACGCAAAAATCATCATTTTGTGCGTTTTAGAACAACAACTATGTAATCCGATTTAAATATGTACATATTAAGGCTTCTGTCCACCAATGCTAAAAAGGAACCTTTGTGGAGCGTCTGTCCGTCTGTCTGTCACGGTTGTTTTTACTTTATCTTTTAAGGATGTACCTACATTGAGATTTGTCGTGAGATGATTCTTAGATTTGTAAAGGAATATTGTTTGAGTATTAAGAATAAACCGTGGGCTATTTTTAATACTATCTTTTAAAAACTGCGTAAAAAAAACAAATAAGTAAAATAATAGTTTTCGTTCAATACATAAGTATCTAGAAATATTTGTTCAAAATATTAACATAATACATTTTTTAATGTATATTTATTTTACATCTTTCAGATAAATAACCTTTCGCAATATAGAATAATTTGTAAGTAAATTATTTTAAATTAAAGTAAATATCACAAACGCAGTGGAAATGCAATCATCCTAGTTTCTTTATAACTAGCTTTAGATATGTATCCTAAACTTTAAGTTTTATACATGCTACATGCATGTATAAAATTGTATGTTACTCGTAATTTATAGTGTAATAAAATAATTTAAAATTTAAATAAACATTACAATCACGAACACGATCTTTTCCTATTTCATAAGAAACTTCCTTAAATTTTTCGTTGCAATTTGGAAAGTTTCTATAGGTTTGGTGAATGCAGGTGTAGTTTCCCAAGTATACGTTATTTTAGATTCAAATTTCTCTTAATGTTACCCTGAATAATATACCCTGATATTATATACCTAAATATTTCCATATCATTTAGTCAAGGTAGTGTATACTTGTCCACATATAGGGAGAAGGAGGCAGCTTTGAACGTTTTTTAAACTTTGTCCCATGACGCGAAATATTATCTTTTTTATACAGATTACTTACTGTGAATGGTTAACTTGATCATTATTCTACAAGATCCCTGTTTTATCTTAAACAAAAACCTAAAAATTAAATTAGTTATTATCGTTTTGGTTTTAGAGGGTCAATGTTCAAAGCTGCTTTAACCGCGGGGCAGCTTTGAATATGTCTGGGGCAGTTTTGAATAACAGATTTAAAATTGTCATAATTCAAGTTTTACTCGTTTGTTTAAATAGTTTTTTATGAAATTATGTTGTAATTAGTAACTCTTTTGCAAGTCAGTCTTTAGTAAAACAAAAAAAAACACATGGATTATCCAAATAACAAAAATAAACCTTAATATAAAACAAAATTCTACCATAAAATGAATTAAATCTTAAACAATTGGTGCAAAATAATCAACCTTATCTAAATTTAGAGAAATTAAACTTTAACGCTATCATATATGCAGTACGTGACGTGCCAGTAGCTTCAATTAGAGGAGGCAGTTCAACTAAAATATCGGACATGCTAACGTAAGATTCATCCTCCTTTTCAGGAAAGAAAAACTTGTATGATCCCCCTTTCTTCTTTAGAAAGCTGACAGTAAAAGAACGATCATTCTATAACCTTTCTTACGAAAGCCATCCTATTCCTCTTATTTATTACCTTCCGATGCAAGTTGTGTTAATACAAAATCACCTAGATTTATATTGCAGTAAATTTCCTCATATTCATCCTCATCTATATTTTCTTCCAATGTTGCTTCTTCTTCTGACTCTAAATCCATTTCGGTGTCTGTTTCATATGAAGAGAAAGTCAATATAGTTTTGATTTTTTTCGTCTCAATGTTTTGGTTTCCAAACGTTTTTAACCAGATTTTTCTTGTTTTTTATTTAAAACTTTTCCTTGGATCTTCTTTAATCGCACTTCACGTTCAAAATACGCTTTTTGAATGTCTTCTTTTTCTGGAGTGTCTGTAATTATCCGAGATTTCCCTTTTTTTCTACCTTTATTTGATTCCTTGCGAGGCGGAGCTCTTGCAAAAAGGCCTAACAATTTCAGGCGTTAAAATCTTTTTCACGACAGCAGGTGCAGCAATAGAAGGTACGCCTGGCACAACTTAAGGTACAATTGCACTTGTCGTAGGTAAGGTATTAGTTTCCGGTACAGATATTGAAGGCCCTACATTCTGTGCAACTACAGGCAACACATTTGTAGTGTCCATTATTGATGGTGAAACTGCCGGAGTTGTTACTTGTAGATTCAACGCAGTAGTCGAGTCTTCAAAGTTGATATATTGCTCAGCATCTTCACAGTCCGATATTATGTTACCTACCACCGTAGCTAAGTTATTTTGAGAATGCTGGATATGGTCGGAACTGGCGCCACTGGGTTGTGACCACGGGACGATTAGTTATCTCCGCACATTCGAAATCGTCATCACAAAAAGCATTTCTAGAGAATGGGTGTATTCCTGGTTTGATGAAACCTGCAATAATATAATATACAAAACATTATATGCTCGAGTTACTTGTAAATCGTTTCAGGTGTTCTAGGACTTTTATAAACAAAGGCCCAGTCCATAGGTGCACCAAAGAGCATAGAATCGTGAAAACGTGCTCGAGGAAATATGAAAACTGATGGCAGCGCATTTCCGATGGCATTAACGATACCACACATTGTTATCTATTGGCCTCGTTCAGCCGAAACACATTATCCAATCTGTTTGGTGCCCCTTCTGGCTTATTATATTTGGCGCTTGAACGACATTATATTTGTTTCATCCAAATTATATATGCGTTCTGAAGTAAAATTTGATCTTTTAAGCACCTTTTCATAATTGTCATAAAACTGCGTCACATTATGTTTGTTGAAACTAGTAGATCTCGAAAGACTTGTATTTTCTGGCTTTCTCAGAGAAAGCTCTTTATGTCGCTCAATCAAGCCTTTTAACCATTCTATACCTGCTTCTTGTTTTTCTGTCCACCTCGTCGGACATATTTTAAGTGCCGTTGCATATTTTTAAGTTATCAATCTTGCCTGTTTGTAAGTAAATCCATAATTCATTTGAGAATTTTTTAACAAATATTCATTTAGCATCCTTTCCTCTTCTTAAGTAAATACTTTAATTTAATCTCAACGCACAAACACACTTAGTGTGTACTTGGATGAGAATAATTGTTCCTTATGAGGTTTATTCTCTTTGTATTTTTTTATTCTATAAAATAGCGTGTTAGCTTTAACATTATAAACTGCAACAGCCTTTCTTAGTTTTATATTTCCATCAACTAGTGCCAAAATTGCATTATTGATATCCTCCTCATTAACTTCTTGATTCCGTTTTTTTTTATAATTACGCACCATTTTACCTTTAAACAAATGACAAACTACTAAACATAATTAGAACAATAAAACTTACCTGTATCTCAAATTCTGTTCTACATAAGCTAAAGCTGCCTTTCAAAATATTTATTTTGCACTGACAAAAACAAACATGGCCGATATTTTAGATGCAAGCTGTCAATCGCGGCAGATACTATGTGACGGTTGTAGGCAACAGTGTTGCCACTTCGAAATTACTTTTCATACCTACTAAAATAGCAATAACAGTGACGTCGTGAACTAGTTTGCTTAAATTTGCCTCTGTTCAAAGCTGCCTCCTTCTCCCTATGACGTTGTTATTGATAACAATTGGTTCTTATGTTCCATTTGGCATAACCTTGATTTTCTGGGTGTTCCTGCCTTTTATAGATTTGTCTGTCATCAGGCAATATAGTCTTTAGTTCATATTTCGTTGAAGATAATATTATCACGTAGTTTGTTAATCTAAAGGAGCAGTTAGGTACGTGAGCATTTTTTTTTCTTTTTTTAACCCCCGACGCAAAAAGAGGGGTGTTATTAATTTGCACGCTATATGTGAGTGTGTGGCACCGCAGCTCTTTAACGGGTGAACCGAGTTGGATGTTTTTTTTTTATTTGCAAGCAGCCCATGAAAATCAGCCCAGGAGTTTGGAGACCATCAGCTCATTTCCTACTTGACAAAAGGTTTTTACCAAAAATTACGGTAAAAAGAATGTATTGTATTGTGAACCCATAACTTTAACATATTTTATGTCCCATGTGTAAAAATCCCAAGAAGTAGGTATCATTCTCATATAAAAAGAATTTAAAATTCAGTAATTTTAAAGGTTAATAGGCCTATAATATTTACGCTACATTTACATAATGTGGCCCTGCTTTAGAATTGTCATCAGTAGGTAGATCTGATTAATATATGAATATCCACCTTATGTGTTTTGTATTCTTCTTAACTTCTCCTTAATCTTTTAAGGATCGTGTTAAGTTAATTAATGTGAACTATAGTGTTAATTATGTCTTTTTTTTTTGCTCTATTTAATGCTTAGATATTGGTGTGTTTCCTGATCTGATAAAATATATAATATAGTCGCTACTCTTTTAATTGACCTGTTTGTTTGTAGGCACCTTACCGGTACCTAGTGATATATAAATTGCTTCGAGTAAAGACCCGTATTTCGAAGTTTTTTAGCGCACTTCAAGGACTATATTCAGATATTTCCTACTTTTAATTTTTTAACATACATACTGTTTTTTGCATATTTACCTATAAATTGTTATTTGTAAATGATTATTATTCAGAAGGAAGAAAAGCCTAATAAGAACTAGAATAGAGTTGAAGATTACAATTACATCAATTACAGTTACATTACAATGTTCATTCATCAGGTGTATAGTTTGCAATCGTATATATGTATAAACTGCATATATACATACGTATATGAGTGTAATAAATCGAGAATTTACTATGTATTGGAAGCTACTATTGTATAAAAATATAATCATAATATAAATATTTTGACATTTGCAAATAAATCAAAACCTACCTTTCTATTTTCCGTCCGCTGATTACAAACAGCCTACTAAAAACAAAAAAAAAACAAAAATCGGTAAGTTGTAGTTAGTTACTAAAAAGTTAAGTTTGTCCTTGAATATGTAATAGTTTGTATGGAATCCTCGTTTACGCGAGTCAAACTCATTCTTCGTCAGGATTTTAGTTTTTAGTGTTACTTAGCTATCCGTTGCTAATTATTTAGCCTTTAACCTTTTCGTATCATACCCTTTCGTTGGTAGTTTAAAAGGTAACCTACAAGACATTTTCTATTGACCTAATAAGTTTATTTTTGACCTTCAAACTTCGAATATCGATTTGATGGTTAAAACGTGCTGAGGTAGCGTATTTTAATATCTTTAATGATAACTTATACCTTTACCTAACTAAAATATCAACTAGAAATACCTACTTAATACAATAAATAAATATGTAATAAGGAAACTACTTAGAATATCTATATTTACTTGAGATAATGTTTCTATGCGTTTTTCTCGGTACACAGTACAAGTCACGACTCACCGTGTTTTACAACGCATTTGTGTTGTATCAATAAATAAATTAAACTATATTGTATTTAATTTATGAGAACATTTGCACAAAGGATTATATTCATTTGAGAAACTCGGTTGAATTTTAATATTAAATGCCACTAATTAATCCATGCCTAAACGTAAGTCGTAGACAAGTTATAATTTCTAGCTCTGTAGCATATATTATAAAACAAAAGTACTTCTCGCGTCTGCTATTCCCCTTAGTTCTTTAATTACACGCAACACATTTCGATGCAGTTTTCACTATCATTTAGTTAAATTCTTTTGGAGGGTTTATATGTGTTATATATTCTAATTTAATTTGTAAATTGATGTTTCTCAATCATGTCGTAAAACAATTAGGTTTTTCGGGTGCTTACATGGCATACGCTGGTTTAACCTTCTAACCTGGTATACCGACCTACATCAAAATAATGTACTAAAGAATTCAATATGTTTTTTTTTTTAAGTAAAGTTCGCGATATATCTATCTTCTGAGGTTTATTCACAATATTGTTACATATATTGTTTAGAAGATATCACTTATTAAATATTACACACAAGAAATGTTTTCTTATTAACTAACTGAAATTAAACAAGTGCTAAACATAAGTCTTTGGATTCAAAAGAAGAGACAACGACTACCTATATATAACTATTAGGAATTTTGCATCTGAAGAGGTTTTGAAAATATAAATGGAATTAAATCTTTGATTGGGAATACCTCTCTTCTAAATCTGGTATTAAATGTAGCAATATAGGTTGTTTTTGACGCGCTCTGATAGTTTAAAACTAATGAGAATTTTAATTCTGTGGTTTACTACCGATTTGTTGCGGTTGCAGATCACGGGCTTAAATACTTTGAATTTTAGAGTCAAATTTTACCTAAATAATTTTAAAAGAACAAAGTTTTGTATATGTTACCGATTATTATATATTAATAATAATAATAATATACTTTATTGCGCATATAGAATACAAAACAATTAAAACATTAAAGAAATAAAAAATTGGCGGTCTTCTCACTAATGAGCCATCTCTTCGAGACAGCCTTTGGGTAGAATAAAATTGTTGAGTAGAATGTGCTAACTGAAACTTAACTATATTAAAAGAACAGAAAAGTATAGGAATAGCTAAATTTATATACAAATGAATAATAAATAATACTAATACACAAAATATTAACATCTAAACAAAATAAATATTTATCAAAAACAAAACATAAAATAAACTAATAAACTAATACACAAACTACATACATTTTAAATAATATAGATAAATAAACAGAGTTGATGAGACAGCTTAATTCTTTTAGTAATGTGTAATTACCAGATTTTTAAATATTCTTAAAGTTTGTGCTTTTTTGGCATTGAAGGGTAAAGTATTCCATAGCCTTATGGCTGTGACAGTGAACGCCCTTATATGCTTCTCTATTCTATCTGTATGGTTTTCAGCATCATGTTTGGTAGTGGCGCGATTAGCTATAAACCCTATGTAATTGAAATGTTTTTTAAAGTATAACGGAGTAAACAGTACGTTGTAGAGAAGAAACAGAATATGAGTATTCCGGCGAAGGCAAATTGGGAGCCACTTAAGTTTTTATCGGAATTCAGATATGTGATCATATTTACGTAAACCAAATATGTATCTAATACATAGGTTCTAGAGACGCTCAAGCTTATTAAATCGCTTCTTAGTAGGGTCAAGTAATGTTCGTAAATTAGTTACAGTCCAGATTAACTTGTTAACCTGCAGATTATCGGGCTGAGTCCGTCATAGTAGAAAAAATGTTTCAGTTCTTATATTAACTAGATAATCTGCAGAATTTCTAGTTAGTAATAGCGCTCCGTTTTGGGTAAGGAGCCCTTAAAATAAATAAACTAGTGTTTCCACCTGATTCACTCGCTTCGGTTCATGGCGAAGATCGTACATATATTTAATCTCGAAAGTAATATATTATTAGAACTGACTTATTAATGTCGGCACATCCTCATGCATTAATTTGAACATACAAAAAAATCCATGTGTAAAAATGTAATTGCATTTTTTTTGTGACAACTCTAACACATTTTCAATGCCACTTGTCGCCATTTTGCGTTGAGACAAAGAAGTTCGCTTACTATAAGTAGTTATTACGCTATGACGCTGTGCCGTGATCCGCTGTCAAAGTGTTAAAATAACATAAAATAACCTAACCGTATGCAAATCAAAGCATGTCGAATTTCAGTTTTTATAAATTGGGCTTTGGCTAGTCAATCCTCAAGTTTGACGGGTTTGAGTATGGCATGTAGATAATGAACAAGATTATTATCGTATAAAAGAGTTGAATAGAACGATAATCATTTGATTAATCTATGATCATAATTGGATAATTGCAAATCCCTTAACAAGCGTTGGAACAGGAAAACTTAGATCGGTCACGTAACGTAAATGTTGTTAAGGTACATGGTACCTACATATATTATACAAATAGACGACTTATTTAATAAGAGCTGGTTGATCTGGATTGCCACAAAAAACAAGGTTTGCGTTTCATGTAGGCTGCGACCAACAGAAAATACAATAAAATATTAAGGCGCAGTAGGATTTTTTCAAACATAAGCAAACATCATTAAGATAGTTCTTTAGAAATAAAAATGATTCAAAGTTTCTTCTAGACATCATGCCACTGCAATTATCGTCATATTAATTTAGGTATGTAGGTACACATATAAAAATCATTATATAAATTACCTTCGGGGTATTGAATTCTTTTTAACGTTCTAAACGTTTTGTTTCTCATAACACGTACCTTAAAAGCCTTTGAAATTCTGTCACATTTGACAAATCTTCTATTCCCTTCAATCTATTAGTTCCCTATAAGAAGATAACACATAACGAATCTACCTATTGTAATGTAAATATACTGCCAAAATGCCGCATAGCGCAATTCTATTATGGAAACGTCACGGCCAATAATCTAGATAATGTTTACTTCCTATAATAAATTTCGTAGAGTGATTCCGAAAGATTAAACAACTAAAATAAAATGTCAGAATTTTTTACACGGAACAAGCTCAAAAGTGATTAATGCTACGACTAAACTTATGCGCGTAACTTTGTGTTATGCGCGGAAGTGCGCTTGTGGGCACATAAATTCATGTAGTTACCTGGTATAGTTATTTACGCTATAGCTTAACTGAAACCTTACAATGGATATTTAGCCTAAGGTTGGTGTCATAATATGTAGAATCAGATTAATTAGTTACTTGCAACCAGAGTTAGGTACGACTTTAAGACGGTCAACATGGTTTGACCCCGGTTATTATGACGATGTCTGTATTAGTTATGTATTTTAAGAGTTGCATCATTATGATTCTATGCTTAGAGGTAAGAATCAGCAGCCCGAACTGGTGAAGTATCTCCGTCTTACAGAAAATCGCGGCCACAATAACGCTAACATTGAGTAGCGTTGTGTTCCTGGCGGTAAGTTAGGTTGCCAGAGCTCTTTGCGGATTCGCTGCGTGGACAGCGGCGGACCGGCAGTGCTCGTTGCTGAAATTGCTCGGCGTAGACACAGCGTGCTGGTATGGCGGTCAGGGTGACTTGATGAAATGGCTGACGGCTGGCCGCCCGTGGGTTGAACGGGTTCCCGAACCCAAGGATTACTTAATCTCCGCCCTGGGAGTCTAAACTACTATCCTGTGTAAAGTATCTGAAGTAGTAGTCGTGCCGGAGAAGGAGACCGGGGTGGACCCGGCTACTACAACAGAGGGGGAACAGGGGCCCTTCCGACCGCCGTACCAGCAACCGTATTATCTATGCCGAGCTTCGGCAGTTGTAATACCGCACCTTTTGTTCTCTAAGCTGTCTGTGCAGTGAATCCTTATCTTTAGTCTAAGTAACTTTTTTTTAAAATGGCAAGAAATAAAAGAAAAGAGTTTTTCCAGCGGCCACTCCATTCAAATTCAATGTGGACTTCTGCAATATCAGGGGTATTCACGCCAACCTTCAGTCAGTCGTCGTTACCATCACTGCAAATGACCGATGATGAATAGGCCCATAGTGCTAAATAGAAAGCCGATCTACTTGGCAGTCTCTTTGCCTCAAACTGGTAGATGACAGACGAAGGCGCTGTACTACCTTCTATACCGTGGTGCAGTAAGACCATGCCGGAAATCTCCATAACAGAGCGGGAGATGTGGCGGGCGTTGCTTTCTCTAGACGTTCATAAATCGAGTGGGCCAGACGGTATACCAGCAGTGGTGCTTAAGAATAGTGTTCTGAGTTATGTCCTGTACTACACTAGGCAATTTCCGTCTTCAGGGAAGACTTCGAATGTGCACCCGGTGCCCAAAAGGCACTCCAAGGCTATGTGCTGTCTCCTACCCTGTTTCTACTGGATATCAATGAGATGTTGGACATCAAGAACATAAAGTGCTATGCAGATGACAGTACTCGAGACGCTTATTACACGGGCCGTGCTTAACATCCCTCGTTCCGTTGTGAAGGAAAAGCGTTGAGAACTGGTGTCTCAAATCGAGACCACTCTAACCAAGGCCTCTGACTGGGGACGGAAAAACTTGGTCCGATTCAGCCCTACAAACACACAAGTCTGCGCGTTCACCGCTACGAAACCCCCATTCACTGTAGTCCCACAATTACAGAACACTTCCTTCTCCATCTCCAAGAGCATTGAGATCCTTGGTGTTGACATCTTCAGCAATTTTAAGTTCCGAGATCATTTGCAAGACAAGGTGTATCTGGCGTCCAAAAAATCTTGGTGTACTCAACAGAGAGAAGCAGTACTTCTCGTTGGGGCAAAGGTTGCTGCTTTACAAGTCACAAGTTCGGCCCCATATGGAGTTCTGCAGCCATGGTGCTGCTGCTCTGGGCGGGTGCACCCGGATACCAGCTTGGCAATAACGGGCGGTGAGATTTGTTGACGATCCCAAACTCACTTGCCGTATCGAGCCCTTAAGTCTGAGGAGAGACTTTGCGTCATTGTGTGTGGTGTTCTACCGCTTGTACAATGGGTTGTGTTCTGAGGAATTGTTCGAAATGATGCTCTCGGCTACTTTCTACCATCGCACCGCTCGCCATCGGCAGGGAATTGATTGTAACACTTCAACCTTCAACAATCGACGGCCGTTTCGGTGAGTACAGTGCGGTTTCAGTGAAACTTCTTCTCGCGAACATGATTGTTTATCTAAAGTCTTGGTGTATTTATGAATGTTATGTATGTTTTTACAAAACAAAAAGTTATATGTATGTATTTGTATCCGTTGTCTGGTATCCATGACACAAGCTTTGTTTACTTTAGGGCCAGGCGGCGCTGTGTGTAATGTCCAAAAAATATTTATTAATTTATAAATATTTAGTCATCCAGGTATGTTTTTCATACATTTAAGTATATCTCTATACCTACGACCACAGCCCACTGTTAAGACACCAGCCAACGTTTACAAACCTAGCTTGAACAAGGTAGATTTGAGTTATTGTCCACCACGCGGGCCTAGTGCGATTTAATTGAATTTGAATTCAATTTAATTTTTCAATTACAATAATACTGGATACAGCATTGAACATTGCGGTAAATATCATTAATTCTCATGTGTTTAGAGGAAATGCCGTTAAAAGTACGGCATCTGTGTATCTGCCAAATTTTTCTCTCGTCTTTTATTATTTTTCAATAACAATTTATTGCATAGAGTGTAAAGTAAGTGAAGTTAAGTTGACCATTTACATACATACATCCATACTTCCATACTAATATTATAAATGCGAAAGTAACTCTGTCTGTCTCCCTGTCTGCCTGTTTTTTACACGCTTGGGCCGCTGAACCGATTAAGATGAAATTAGTCATGGAGATAGTTAAGTCCTTCGACAAAGGATAGATTTGATCCCGAAAAAATCAAAAATTCCCACGGGAATATCCGCAACCAAGCTTGGAGGAACTATAGCTACAGCTATATCTTCTATAAAAAACGTAATTTTTTTAATTAAGTAGTAATTTAGGACGGGTCGAGCCGCTGGCTAAAGCTAGTATGAAATAAAAATCGAATCAAAGATAATTCACAAACCTAATTAAGATTTTTCTCAAATTTAAAAGCTATCACTTTAAATATCTACCATTTCCAATATTACATAAAGTCAGTAAAAGCAGTTTCAAGGTCGTATGAGTGGTTGCGACAACTGTATTGAGAAACATCTTGTACATTATTATTTATATATACAGTATCTATTTAGACCGATCTTGTGTAAATACTATTTACATACATTTGTAGAAGTATGTGGACTTTAGAAACATGACTAATATTTTAGTTCTATATGTATTTGGTGTAGGTAAGGTTTCTATTTTCTACGAATATGCCTAATTATTTTAGTCGTATTGTGGATGTACGACGTATTGGACATTTCTAAAACTACCTTAGTATTAAGGTCCACGTTTTCTCTTAGGACTGAAGTATTGGGTTATTCAAGAAAGAAGTTATTAGATTTTTGAAGGGTCGGCAACGTGCAAGTGATACCCCTCCCCTGGTGTTGCAAGCGTCCATAGCCTACGGTGACCGCTTACCATCAGGCTGACCGCAAGCTTGTTGGCCACCAAAAATGTAACGATTTGGTACAAATTCCATTGAAAGGTAATGAGACGAAGTTGGTACTTGTAAAATTAGAAAAATATAATTCTAAATACTAATACTTACTAAATTAATAGCAATATTTACGTTCGAATAACGCATTGGAATAGGCGGCGGCGGGGCGCGGTGCTTGGCGGTACAGGTTACAGGTACGTTTATGGTGTATATGCTGCACAACGCGATACCACAATCGATGCAGATATAGTACATTACCGGGCGATCGTGAGTATGCGGGCCGAGGAGCAGCTGATAAAACATGCTGCCTCTTATCCAAACGAGCTCGGTTCGCCCACCGATGTTAATTCCCGCCAGTACCATGCTTGTCCTACCTTGGTACAAATGGACTTCCAGAGGGGCCTGGCGACAGCTTAGCGAATCGAAGTAACAAATCCAGCGAGTAACAGCTGCTCTCATAAGTGCATGCTGTTTGAATGTGTCTTTCGAACTACCTTTATCCAACTAAGTTTGTGATTTACACTTTAAAGGTTTAGTTTTCGATTGATTTGAATTGAGTACCGTTTAGAAAACTTTAAAAATAATGAAGTTACTAACCCTTTTTTTATTTAAAGTTACTAAAGGAACCCTACACTGCACGTAAACTGACACGCACTTGGCCGGTTTTTTTTTTTAATTTGTAGTATGTGCCCCTTCCTCGATCTAGAATGAACAAGTAAGAAAGACCGTTTTGGAATTTTAGGATATAATATATAGTCGTCTTAAAATTTTAAAATTAATTTTAACCGTTATTGCCAATGTGACCAGTTCTCTCTGTTTTTTAAATTAATAAAATAAAATTTTGTAAATACTCCTGACATTTCAAAGATGGTAATTTATATGCAAATGACTAGATATAACGCATAACCTGTATTTTTTTATATACATCTATACACTTTATCTGTAACTTTAAATATGTAAATAAACATATACTATGTACCTAATATTTGCAATAGTAATATAGTTATTAAAAGTAAAACTACGATCTCTTAAAATTGTTGATCTCTCTCTCTCTCTCTTAAAGATGAAAATGACGAGACACAAACAGGCTTCCTAATAATTCAACGTTTATAAAAAATAAATAAGAACACATTACTTAACGACCGATACTATCGATATGTGCTGCACAACGCGATAGCACATACGATACACATATAGGACATTACTGCCGCGGCCCGCACATGCAGCATAACCGGGCGATCGTGAGTATGTGGGCCGAGGCGTAGCTGGTTAAACATGCTGCCTCTTATCCAAACGAGCTCGGTTCAACACCGATCCTAATTCCCGCCAACTCCGCGATCGTCCCACTTTGGAACGGATGGACGTCCTGAGGGTGCTGGAGGCGGCTAACTCAGCAGGTGTTGTCCAAACAAGTGTTCTCCTCGAGTCTGGATGAAACCCGAAACGAGATTCGTCAGTAAATAGCACCATGACCCATACTTGATCAGATCATGTCAAATTTTCCCGCGCCCGCACAAGTCTTATTCCGCAATTGCCACGCCGAAGTGCCAGCTTCATGTAACCTCCTCCGCAAGGTTTGGTCGCTGACCAACAGCTGGTCCGCCAGGAGCCTTTGCACCAATTGCATCACCGTCACATTGGGTTGCTTTCTAGCCTTAACTGAAGAAAACGGTTCTGCCTTGACGAGCTTTGCCTGTATGCTGTTCTGCTACATTACCAGTGGCATAACGTAATTACAGCCTGGATAGCACGTTTTGGTTGGTGCCCAGGGCTGCAGGAACCACGTGGTGTAGAGCGCCAGCTTCTAACATGCCTACTGCACACAAAAATTCTTGACGGTTTAAATGTCGTCGCGGCGGATACAGAAACAATTAATAAAAAAAAAATTCGATAATCTCTCCGTTTTCCCTTAATAGTAATTTAAAACAAAATTCTTAAACAGTTTTTCTTTTTATCACTCCGTTTGAAAAATTGGCGCCATATTTTGTTTTTCAAGTTTTTTTTGTTTAATTATTGTCGAGGTTTAAGAATTAAGTAGCTTACAATCCCTGTACAATTTTTTATCTAAAATTAAAAAAAAAACACTGTTATACATTCATAGTTTCATGTTAAAAAAAATATCCCTAGATTGTGTTGATGTGTGTATATACCCATACAAGAAACACGTTTTCGTTGTTTTAACTGTAACGTGAAACAATAATAAAAAAAACTTTCAAACTTGTTGTGGTTATAGTGTTAGCTCTAAAAACAAATAATAAAAGTGTGAGACGGGCTAAAGCCGATATTTTTTCTCGTTGAAAATCCGAAAAAAGAAGACATAGATCCGCGCTTGTTTATTTATTTTACTCATAGGTGTTGTATAAAGCACTATGTATCACTCGGGGTAAAATACGATTCCTACCTTGTGTATATTAGACAAACTCAAACTACACATTCGTAAGTAATCAGTCACTTTCACCCCTCGGTGAACAATGTACTATTTCAACACACTTGCTTCTAAATCAGCCTTTACTACACCGTTTTCAGTAAGGATAATTACTGCACAAGTGCCGTTTACTTGACAGATTTTTTAAAAAATTTGTCACGAAGAAATTATGATGATGCTTATGAACAATTTTTTTGTTTTAATAAATAGAATGTGTTTCTTAAAAATATATTAAAACTATTAGATAATAATATAAACCTATTTTTAGATTTTAACACTAATAAAAGTATTTACTGCCTTTGAGTGTGTTGAAAACCGTCGTATGACACTCGTGAGACCGGCTCAGTACACATTAGACTGAACCACTGCTGAACAAAGGCTTCCTGCGGCTCTTACTAGTTCGTCTGTCCACCTGGTAGGAGGCCGTCCCACACTGCGTCTTCCGATCAGTGGTCGCCGCACCAGAACCCTTCTTCCCCATCGGTTATCGGTTCGACGAGCGATGTGGCCTGCCCATCGCATCTTCCGCCTGCTAACTTTTGGAGCTTTGTTGTTCGGCGAATTTTCTCGGTTCGAATTTGATCCCGCAAAGAAACACTGATCATGGCTCTTTTCATAGCTCGGTGAGCAACTCTCAGCTTATTTAAGAGGCCACCACTACTTTACCTTATCGTGTGTAACAACCTTAATTTGCGAAAAAACACTGTAATGAGTTTAAACTGATAAAATCTATGTTCACCAAATAAATTGGACGAAACTTATTAAGAATGTATTGTGCCGACGTCCTTGAGTCGCTGGGTCGTGACAGGAGTATCCAATTTTTCGCTAGCAACTTGTTTATCAGATCCATGGCGAGTTTTTTGTACCTTTTTTTGTACAACTTAAAATTAATACAAACAAATAAAAAACGGTTTCACTTTTTACTCATAGAACTTAATATTTGAAATTTGGCATTTTAAAACTTACAAGTAGGTGCACTATATACTAATACCACAGGTATTATGATAATTTTTTTTTCAAATATTTACATTGTATAAGTTAAAAAAATAAACATATGGTAATTTTTGCAATAAGTCAGTAAGTAAGTTTTAAGAAACCCAGCAGAAAACTGCACATTTGGCTTCTGAAAAAGGCAACTCATCTTGTAACTTTAAGGTACTTAATATATGTAAGTTGGTATCAAAGATAATGAAGTCGTAAATATGATGTCTGTAAAGGAGATAGCATACCCAAACGAGTTAAGTGTGCAAGAATTTGATTAATTTTGTTACAGTCCTGAGTACACTTTTTGACGTGAAAAAAAAATGTTTATAGTAGTAGTTTAATCCTTAATTAAGTTCATTTGTTGATATAATAATAATTTGGCTATAAACATACATATATAATATACCTAACATTGAAAAAAAAATCTGACACTCTATTTTTTTAACTTTCATTCAAATTGTTAGAAAAACTAAGAGTAATATTCTCTTAATTGTTTTTTCATAAATATTTCATACATAATAATTACTGAAGAGCAGTTAAACAAACTTGAGCAGCTTCAAAATTTATTTATACGGTTCATATTTGGTTTACGCAAATTTGATCATGTATCAAAGTTTATTTCCAAGCTGACGTGGCTCTCCATTCGCCAACGCCGGAATACACACCTATATCTTCTTTATTCCTTTCTGTTCATACCTTCATCACCAACTTATCTTAAACATTGCTTTGCATTCCTTGGCTCTTCTATAAAAAATCTTAGATCTTCTACAAATTTATTCCTCAAATTTCCTTCGAATTCCTCTCAGTTTTATAACGATTCCTTTACAGTTAAATCTATAAAACTATAGAATGCTTTACCTCTCACAATCAGACAAGCCCAAAGCTTACACTGCTTCAAAACGCAGGTTAAATATTATTATCGGTCACAAATAAGACATGTTATTTTGTTTATTTTGTGTACGTTTATGTAGCAGGTATTATGTAAGAATATATAATTTTTTTTTTCATACTATATTAATTGATATGTAGAAACGTGTATTATGTCTTATTCATATCTATTATTATAATAACACACCTGTTTGTTTTTATTTATATTTATATTACATTCTAGTTCCAAGTTGCACCTACTCTTAAATCTTATCCTACTAGATTTCCTCTACCCAAAGGTCGTCTGGAAGAAATCGCCTAATAACGATAAGACCGCCGCAATTGTACTCTACCAATCAACTGTATTACTTATATTGCTACTTGTTTAACTACTTTTAATTATTTTTTTGTGCAATAAAGAATTTTCTACTACTATATATTAATATGACCAAGTGAATTTGCTACTTTCATGGTTCTATATAATAAATATTTGAATTCTATACCGACAAAAAAGTGAGAAAATCGATATTTACCACGTGCGGTCACGTGCTAGTACCTATCGTACGTGGAACTGTGTGTCCAAAGGTTATGTGTGTCCTTTCTATGCTTTAATAGTGTAATATGTCTTCGTGCACTGGTCGAAACGGCACTCTTTTGCTAGGGTATGCCATAGCCTTAACATTTAGTGCTATCAGGACGCGTACCATGGACTCGTGGAATCCTATAAATAAAATTATACTGAACCAGCAACCAGGGTTGCAAATGAAAGGAACACCCATAGTTAAAGTAGGTTAGTATGATGAAAAAAATAATTTAAAAACTACTTTTTATTAATAAACATCGATTGAAATATATGACACGTGTGATTTCATGGGCACTTGGTATGAGACTCATCTCTCTAGAACCAAGCACAGCAGCTGACTTAGCAGATTTAAACGGCGCTTACGTAACTCACTGCTAGCAAAATATGAGTTTGTGCCGTTTGCAATTGAGACTCTAGGTCCATGGGGTTCAAGTGCAAGGGCCTTTTTAAAATCAATAACTCCATGACTAATCGAAATTAGCAGTTCCAAGAACGTGGGCTGCTATTTTGCTCAAAGGATAAGCATGGCCGCCCAACGAGGGACGGCAGCCTGTATTCTTGGTACTATGCCACGTGGATCAAGATTATGCGATAGTTTCCAGGACAGTTTTTTTTTGAAAAAAAAAAAAAAAAATTTTTTATACATAATTCATAACATATATTTATAAAAAGTTCTTAATTAAATTTATTTGTTATATCTATTACTGAAGAAATCTTTTTACAAAGTGTGAAAGATTTCTAAAATTATTCAGGGCCTTACACGGTCTTAAGAGCTGATTAAATCATGGATAAGTGAGAATATAATAAATCATTGTGTAGTAAAGAGTAGAAAGTTTTAAGTACTATAAACAAGTCCTATCTATCCTAAGTATCGTGTACCGAAAACTCGGGGTTGTAACGAAAATATCAAGTTTACACAGGTATTGATACTTCTTGCATATCCCTACCAATACATACGTCAAACTTTCATTTTCGGTTTAAGCCCATAGTGGGATTGTGCCTTCTCGTCACCAACAACTGCATACTCAACAAAAAGTAGGTACTACTAACGTCAAAGATTTGCTTATGCAGTTGTACAAAACGCGCCTTGGTACGTCGAAGTCAGCATCCGCGGCTGCATTCGCTCTGTGACATAAAACCAAAACTCCTTTCACCTGGCGAACGGCGGAAGCGAGTTATGTCATAGAGCTCACTGGGCCACCAGCTGACCGTAATCGTCGACACACTTACTGCGACCCAAACATCGGTTACATAATACCACCATATTATTATAACACGTTACATGATATTATTTTGGGTATTTTCACTGTTTTTTTTTTACTTTAAGTAACTATAATTGTAAATCTGAAGCGTGTTTTTGTTTTTTTTTTATCTGCATCACGTCAAGGGATGGATATCACGGAAACTATTAAAATTTTCCGGGATCAATTTTTATCAATGCTCGGATATTTGCGAAAAAAACACGTTTTAAACATAAAGTTTTATACGCGGTTTTTTTTACTGTGATTTATGGTAGAATGAATCACGGCAACTCCGTAAATATGTCTAATAGTGATTTTGAAACTTTTATTTCCAATTTAGTTTAGTTTTAGTTCTGTTGAAAAATATTCATATTTGCCTGTTGTGAAATACACTCAAGTAGAGTCACGGGCGGCAACTAATCATGTTATTATAACACAAAAACTTTCTGACGTCTTTGGCAGTTACTCATAACGTAACAGTATTAGTTTTCTGTTTATGATGGTATATAATTATATATTCATAAATCTGTTCTTATACGGATGCAGTGTAGACATATTGACTATATAAAACCAGTAAATACTAATCAACAAATAAATTATGCTACAATAAATTATAATTTAAATTTATAAATGTTTTGTCATTTAGGAAATTGAGCGTAAAATATTAAAAATATCGATTTATATCACAGTAATATAGCTATTATTATGTTCTAGAGCTGCGCAACGATTATTATATACCGTTAATACTTTAAAAAATACTTAGGTACCTATTATATATTTTAGATCAATACCTACTTACAAAACTTATATTATAAAATAATGCGAAAGTGTCTCTGTCTATCTGTTTGTTACCTTTTCCATGAATTTTGACAATTTGGCTGGCACCTTGGAAAAATACATAGGCTACTAAAACAATCTCGCCGTCCGGATAGCGAGATTAGTCTCTACGACCTCCGCGAATAGGGACTCCCCCCTCACACGACGCCGACGCCCCCGGGTTCGTCGGCGCCCGAACGGATACACGAGGTATCAAAGAGTGCCGGGGCGCTTCTCGCCCCCACTTAATCGCAACCGCACCCGCGTAACGGGGAACTCTCCTCCTGGCGGTGACTCACCTTCGGGTTCGAGACTCACGCCGGTCGAAGAGACGCCCCCGAGAGCGACAACCCAAGCCGAGGGTCCCCCCGCGGGGAGCCCTTGAGCGTTGGGCGCTATATGGGCTGAGGCTTCTTCAGAGACTCGCCTAAAAAAGCCCGGTGATTTGAGCAGTTGCAACAGCCAACTGCATAGTCAGTTCAGAAAAAAAAAACTAAAACGTCAAGTGTGAGTCCGTCGTTTTACTATAGTAATGAAATTGCATAAGAAATCCCACACCGATTACCAAATTTAGAGCGATCGGAGCCGCTGGCAAAAGATAAATAATATTTAGTCAAAATTGCCTAAAAAGCTTTTCAAAATCCAGTCTTAATGATGAAATCTAGGAGGAATTTGATGGAAATCTTCAAATATTGGAATAAACATAGTGATTTTGGTATTTTCAGTAACAAATCAAGCATTTGCATTCAGAAAGTATCGTTTATTGTAGGAAAACGGGAGCTTCGCAATGGTACCTGTTTCAAGTAAGACATCGCGATTAACGATTTTAATGATCTACTGAAATGTGATAAGTATTTTAAGTGAAAACTAAAAATTAAGAGATAGAACAAAATTTATTAAAAAATAATCCGACTCCAAAATTCTACTAAAAAGTAAAAAAATAACCCCCTAAAGTAGACATAAGGGGGTTATAATTTACTTTTTAATACAAATTTGAAGTCGAATTATTTCTTTTTGTAAAATTTTGTTTTTGCTGTAAAACTTTAAAAATTTCCGGCTCTTACAATAATAATAAGTAAAAATAACTTATGCTTACAGCCCATCAATATACTACAAACAACCAAGGATATAGCACGCCGAACAAATCGCTGCCAAAATTGTGGAACACTAACTAGCCAGTTTTATTTACTTCAATACGTGTGACATTCAAAGAAATTTTTACTCTTTGTTGACCTCATAATAAGACTCAAAATTTATTGTAAGTAGTACGGGCGCATTTTAGCGAAGTTTTAGATGTGCCATTAATGGATTGCTTATGCGTCATCCTTAGGTAGTAAATCTATGTTACAGCCTATAAATTAACATTTAAAACTGTTTCGTCTTTGCGAAAGGAAAAGTTTACAGATATATCTATTCGTTTGGTTTCTTTCACAATTTGACCTTTCTGTTTTTTATCGATGTCCTACAAAAAAAATCGGATTGAAACATTTTGAAATATAATAAAAACAGTCATTTTGATACTTACACAAAATGTCAACAAGTTCCAACGACATTTTGTCACCCAATAAAGTGTTAGAATAATAGAATAGAATAAAACTAAAGGCGTATTGTAGTTTAGTGTAAGGAGGTTTTATTGTTTTTTAGGATTCCCTAGTCACCAATGAACCCTTATGGTTTTTGTATGTCCGTCCGTCTGTTCGCGGCTTAACTAAGAGACTATTAGTACTAGAAATCTGTAATTTGGCAATATACATATTATTAATCAATCGATAAAGTGATAAAATAAAATCATGAAAATTATTTTTACGTTACCTCTACTACACTTAAAGTGGTGATGTATCTTTTTATCGTTTATTACATTTTGTGGGGTGTAGTTGCATGGGTCGTTCAAAATATTGCGGGTGTATGAAAACTATTTTCCGATTCAGTGATCCGTTTGCAAAATATTAAGCTTTGATAAAGTGTTAGAATTAAGTGTGAACCCCAGTAGCTAAATGGTTTTTTACCGATACCTATGTTAAAAAATTCACGGCAGCAATATACTAATTTGCAAGGAAAACTATCACAACTAAACACATTAAGGCGTTGGCATACCCTAGCATATGCGTGCCGTTTGGAAAGGTGCGCAAAGAGCATTGAAGCATACAACAAAATAGGTGGGCGACTTGCGAGCTATCCTTCTGGGAGTCGTGCTTTCTGGTCGCTCGCTAAAGCTGCCGTAGGGAACTTGTGCCAGTCGTCTTTACCACCACTGCAAAAGACCGATGGTGAATTGGCGCATAGTGCTAAAGAGAAAGCCGATCTACTGGGCAGTCTTTTTGCCTCAAACTCGAATATAAACGGTGAAGGCGCTATACCACCTACTATACCGCGGTGCGATCAGACCATGCGGAAATCTCCATAACACAGCGGGAGGCGTTGTTTTTCTAGACGTTGATAAGTCCAGTGGGCCAGACGGTATAACAGCAGTGGTGCTTAAGCAGTGTTCTCCTGAGTTATGTCCTGTACTCAAGCGCCTCTTCGCGCTTTCCTAGCACACTAGGCAATTTCCGTCTTCATGGAAGACTGCGAACCCGGTGCCCAAAAAGTATCGCTATTACCTCTCTCCTCTCCATGCATTGCTATGCAGATGACAATACTGGAGACGCTTATTACACGGGTCGTGCAAACATCCCTCGTTTCGTTGTGGAGGATAACCGCGGCGAACTTGTGTCTCAAATCAAAACCACACTGTCCAAGGTCTCTGACTGGGGACGGGAAAACTTGGTCCGATTCAACCCTTCAAAGACACAAGTCTGCGCGTCCACCGCTCAGAAAACCCCATTCACTGTAGTCCCACAATTCTAGAACACTAACCTCTCCATCTCCAAGAGCACTGGGATCCTGAAATGAGCTCCCTGCCAAGGTTTTCTCTAAGGACTACAGTATAAGGTTCTTCAAGAAAGAAGTTATTGGATTTTTAAAGGGTCTGCAACGCGCTAGTGATACCCCAGGTGTTACAAGCGTCCGTAAGCTACGGTGACCGCTTACCATCAGGCGGACCGTAAGCTGGTTTGCCACCTTACTGGTATAAAAGAAAATACACACAGCTCCACGTACGATAGGCGCTAGCATGTGTCCGAACTCAGTTTTTTTGTCGGTAAATAATTAAAATATTTATTTAGAACTAAGAAAGTAGCAAATTTACTTGGTCATATTAATAAATATTTTATGTAATAAGAATTCTGTCTGTTTTAATAGCCAAACTATTATATGATATTAGCAAATCCACTTAATTAAAATTCGCGCTGTAACATATATTTTTTTTAAGTCAAAAAATGTACTCAGGGCTGTAATAAAATTAATCAAATTCTTGCATACTTAACTTGTTTGGGTTTGCCATCACCTTATAGAGTAATAATCGCCCAACTTATAAAATGTACCTACTTGGAGGAGTAAAAATTTTTCGTTAATTTACACACGAAGCAGAATTAACAAATAAAATAATAAGGTATAAAATATGTGTGCACTTAAAAGGGAGATCAAGTGTTAATTGAGCTATAGTGTTAAGGTTCCGGTTACTAGACTTATTGCAACCTCGTAACCTATTTACCTACCAAAATAAAATATTTTATTGCATTTCCAAATTTATAATGTTATTATATTTACTATTATTAGAAAATTAAATGTCATTGCCTAGGTAGTTTTAATAAAAAATAGGTAATTAAATAATACCGATGAATAAATAATGTCGAAAAATTGATTGCATCTCTGTCAACACCACTTTTGCCGTTTTTGTTTTAATGCAAAACCGAATAAAGTATCGTAAGTAGGTATGACCAAGAAATGGATATTAGAGATGTGTTTGGATTCTTATAAGGTCATTGGCCAGATCGGCTAAAATGTAGATCTGTAAATAAGGATCCCTACTTTCGTATTGCCAAAAATCGCTTCAAGGTTCCGGAAACCTTCCTATCCTAGCTATATGCTCGGAGTTTTTTAAAGAATATAATCACAAATGAAGAGATCCGACGAAGAGCCAAAGCACCAACATAGAGCACTGAATATATAGGTAAGCGTAATTGGCAATGGGTAGGTCATATTTGTGGCAGAACCCATGGCCGTTGGGGCAGACGAGTCTTAGGGTGGAGACCACGGATTGGAAGGCTTAGCGTGCGCCACCCTCCAGCCAGTGGCGGATTATCTCCATCAATGAAATGCAATAAGCAGATTGGTTGGCTGATAGGAAGACGGAAGAAATACATACGAACAGATCGACGGATATTTGGGCGTGAATGTGATAGAAATAAAAAAAATCGAGAAGTCATAAAACCCCATTTCGGGTTTCACCGGTTTGATATTAACTATTATTTTATTTGAGAGTTAAAGCGGTTTTAATATTTGCATTACCTTTTTGCTAAGGCAGCAATAAAAACTAATACTACAAGTAACCGATTTAATAGATGTTTAATTATTTTTATGAGCCATTGCTAAACATTGTAAAATAATCACTATAAGATAGCTGGGTATCTTACAAAATACTAAGCAAATAGTCCGTATTGGTACATTGAACCAAGGACGAAAACATAACTGCAAAGGGGTAGAGTTTAAGGTAAGAGTTAGGACAGTTTTTGTAACTAATTAACTTTAAGGTTTTCTTAACTCTGATATTATTCAATCCAGAAAATTTGTAAAAGAAGGTATAGTTTATCTATGTCTCACATGGTAATAGAAATGTGTAAAATGGAAATAGGAAGCTGGATAAAATGCGTTCTTTTTTATTTGAACCCTTACTTTTCAGGACGGTGTAGCAACCTCAGTTTTACCACCAGGTTAGTGAAGTTAAAATAACATAACCCAACCAAGATCTAGGGCTTTCACTAGTCAATCTTCAGGTTTGAAGGATTTTGCCCTTTGAATATGACATCCACAACTAGCCCAGCAACTAGCTAATTTAATTATGACCTATCGAATGCTTGCAATAAATAATTCATATTTAAATCCTAGCTGTTGACCTTACTCGAACGTTGATACTTTATTAAGAAAATTCTTCAACAGTTTTGACTGTGCCATATCGACAACTAGCCTAGCGACTATCTAATGTTATTATTATCTACCAAATGTTAGCAATATTTCATAGTTAGATCCCAGCTGTTGACTTCACTCAAACGTTGACAGGTTAGTAAGAAAAGTCTGCAAGCGTTTGAGCAATTTGGCAGTTTCTTTAGGTAATGGTTGTTCTCTGTGTCCTCTGATGAATCAAATGACCTAATTCTGAAAGTCTTAAAATAAACGTAAGGAAAGAGTCTATACTAGTTGGGAAGAACTTGCACCTACGATCTATTGCCAAGCATACGAACTTTTTTTTATTGTAATTAATTTCTTAAGGTTTTAAAATTAATTAGTTTTCGCTATATTTGTGCTGTTCGCTAAATTAATGTGACCTTTAAATAAAACCGCTAATATGTTATTTATTTATAAATTAATACACAAATTCGACCTATGTTAATTAAATTAAATTAAATTTATATTCATTACTAAACTTGAACTATATATTTATTATACTATTATATACCTACGTATCGTTAAACCTTGAAATCAAAACAAATAAACAGATCTGTGGAACATATCCTGTTTCACATGGGACTGTAACCATCTGGAGCCTATTTGCGAAAAGTCTGGAGTATTAATTAGTAAGTAACCCTAGTATTCCAGAGGTATGCAAGTAGTCTCTGTCTCTCAAGACCGTTAAACTATTTCCAATATTTTATTCCGGAATTCCAGAGGATCAATTAGTCTAAAAATTTCGGTAAATTTTCCACCTAGTAAGCGGTCTACAAAATTCATCTATCTAGTCATTATCAGAACGATCACAAACCTGTTATGATTGGGGAAATCTTTACCTAAACGTGACATATTTACCTGTTTGACAACACTGGTACCTCACAATTATCCTGGAATGACCTGAAGACAGCATTGTTACTACAACGGCAGAAATAAAATAGGTATCTATTCTAATTTTTGTTTTCTTTACAAAGAAAAGGCTAATTAAATTAGTATTTACATTTTAGGAGTTTCAATATGATCTCGAAGTACGATAAACCCTACATATCAAACTATAGAAATTGGAGTTGCAGTATAAGGAGCCATTCATCAATAAATAACGTAGGGGTCAAGACATGCGACTTGAGTACTGCTGCCATCTCTGGGCG
Organism: Apoda limacodes; assembly: GCA_946406115.1. Taxonomy (NCBI): domain Eukaryota; kingdom Metazoa; phylum Arthropoda; class Insecta; order Lepidoptera; family Limacodidae; genus Apoda; species Apoda limacodes. The sequence goes on from OX291558.1 coordinate 13,872,365, forward strand.
GGTGCACCCGGAAACCAGCTTGGCCCATTTGACTTTGTTAAACGGCGGGCTGTGACTGTGAGAATTGTCGACGATCCCAAACTCACTTGCCGTAACGAGCTCTTAAGTCTGACACGAGACTTGAGCCTTGTGTGTGTTCTACGGCTTGTACAATGGGTTGTGTTCTGGAGAATTATTCAAAAAGATGGCCACGGCTACTTTCTACCATCGCACCGCTCGCCATAAGCAGGGAATTCATTATCACACTTTAAAACCGAAATAGTACAGTGCGGTTTCAGAGAAACTTCCTCACGCGAACGAATCTTACATGTCCTTTACCTTAGTTGGGTCAAAAATAGCGAAAACTGTTCTTGTGTAGATAATAAACAGCCCCTAATAATTCCTATTACATTACAAAATCATTTAATGCGCATTATTAATATATTGTAATTATTACATTATTTCACTTGGATGGAGCACTTAAAGGTGAATTGCTTAAATAGATATTTACAAGTGTAAAAAATAGTGTTACGATGAGGCTCACCAAGTGAGTAAGTGAGTAAGTTACGTATTCCTTGAGATATGACTATTACACTGTCATTGCAAAATACATAAATCACATAAACCGCATATTAACAAATGCACCTGTCAAAATAATGCAACAAATAAATTAATATCTAGTGAAAATAAATGTTGTAATCAGCAGATATAATATTTATTACATATGCATAGAAAAGGTGATACAGAGGTGTGCCTATTATGTAATACGTGTGCCAATGTTAAATTACGACACTGTTAGGCCATAAGGACATTAAAATATAAAATCAGTACCTATTTTGAAATCACACAATTTTTACGCTACTTTGTCAAAAGTGAGATTATTTGATTATTCAGCTTTAAAATGGAATGCTTACTTGAATTGCATATCCTCCCCACCTTACTCGTAACACAACCATTTCACGATAAGTATTATACAGGGTTAAAGGATAAGTCTATATCCTTTAAAAGGAAGTAGTTTTCATAATTTTTGACTGATTGCGAAACTGATTGACAGACTATGAAACACGATAACCTAAACTTAACCGTTCTCAAGTTATAGTACTTTGAAGTTTTTTAAAAAAGGATTTTTTTTTCTCTTACTTATATAGTTTTGCTATTTTTGTGTAGAAGATTAGTTGCTTAATTACTTCAAACACTAAAATTGCAATTACTTGTACCAACTGAGTCGTAGTAGACGATCAACAGTAAAAAAAAAAATCGGAAAAATTGTTATTTCTTTCTAACAAGGTACAACAAGCTAAGGTATTATCAGGAAACTCGGAAAAAACTTAGATGAAACGCTACTAGGTATAGTATTAAAAATAATGGTAATAGATCGTCAAATTTTTAACTTGGTTCAGAAAACATAATAAAACAATGATTACATAACAAACTATGTTTATTAAACTCTTTAATTTACAGTGTACAATACATGTTCCACATGTCCGCCTCTGTTTCGTACACAAACTCGCATTCTGTGTCGTAAGCCACTTTTTATTACGCCAGTTGTTAAACCTCTTCTTATTTCGTTTGCGGCATCAATTATTATTAGAAGAGGTAGACCAACACCGTGGTTAGCTAGGAGTCTAGACTTGACCCCCATGGATTTTTTTGTGTGGAGACACATGAATAGTTTGGTGTATGATGAACCAAATCTAATAACATCTGTTGTTGTTTTGCGAAAGAAAATAATTGATGCCGCAAACGAAATAAGAAGAGGTTTAACAACTGGCGTAATAAAAAGTGGCTTACGACACAGAATGCTAGTTTGTGTACGAAACAGGGGCGTACATGTGGAACATGTACCTATTGTACATTGTAAGTGAAAGAGATTAATAAACATAGTTTGTTGTCTAATCATTGTTTTATTATGTTCTCTGAACCAAGTTATAAATTTGACGCTCTATTACTATTATTTTTTAATACTACCTAGTAGCGTTTCATCAAAGTTTTTCCGAGTTTCCTGATAATACCCTAGCTTGTTGTACCTTGTTAGAAAGCTAAGGAACTGTTGATATTTTTACGAATCTGCAGCACAAATGTTTTAAACTTTTTTTAATATTTAAGAAAGAAATAACAATTTTTCCGAGTTTATTTCTCTTTTATACTGTTCATCGTACTACGACTCGGTTGGTACAAGTACTTGCAATTTTAGTGTTCAGAATAACTAAGCAACTAATCTTCTACACAAAAATAGCAAAACTAAATAAGTTTGAGACACAAAACACAAAAAAGGGAACAATAGGCAAAAAAACGGCATTTTTTTTAAAAAAAACTTCAAATTACTGTAACTTGTGAACGGTTAAGTTTAGGGTACGGTGTTTTATTATTATTCAAATAAGTCAGAAATGATGGAAACTACACCCTCTTAAAGGGTATAGGTCGGCTTAACCTTTAACCCTGTATATGTATATTATTTATGGATTTGCTCTGAAGTCAATTTTCGACCGTTCTCTACATGTAGTAAGAGGCAAAATTAGCTTCGTTATCGTATAAAAGTATATGTATAATTCAAAATTAAGTATATAATACAGAACAATTGCCATAATTCGAAACGTTTGACTGTATTATTTATTACGAATAGTAATTCCAAAATATCTTAAAGTTTAACTACTCTATCCAAGCAGTACCTACTATGCAAGTCCACGTTTAAACAATACTTGTATCTATTTAACCGGACTGGTTACTACACAATGGTCGCACTGCGATTCGTTCCAGACAAATTGTTCCGGCTAAATAAAAGCTCAAATGCCAACCACTTATAACTAAACTCAATATTTTTTATATATATTGATCTGTGGTGCGTAACAACTTTTTGTAAAATTAATAGTGGCATGCTGGTACCTACTATTGAAACAAGAGGTAGACTAAGCAGTTCTTTGATTGAAATTCATCTGTATTCCTACTAGATACATGTGGAATGTCTGTGTTTCGTACCTTGTATGACTGTTTATATTTTATGACTTTCTATTGGAAATAGCAAATAAATGTTTTCATAGCAAACATGCAATCAAAAGATTAACCTCGAGCCAGGACTTGAACCTGCAACAATCCTTACAGCCCGTGTAAACTCTCACCACTTGAGCTATCGAGGCACAATTCTGGCCAATGAAAATGAAATAAAATTTCCTCTATTTAACTAAATTTCTAGGGCAGGTCCTTTAGTACGGAATATAAATTATTATAAAAGTTTACAGATCTCTGCTTCTACGTTATCATAAGATAACCTAAACCATGTTACTTATACAGCACGATTTCTGTACTATACTAAAGGACCTGCCTCGGAAGGGTCGGCTCAGACCGAGACCTGACGCCACGCGGCAGTTTTGAGATAGCAACACATTATGGACCTTGTTAACTAGACTATAAGATACACATCCTAACGTCGCGCAACGCATCTTGGTGTTGTACGGCACGTAACTTCTCTCTTGTGTGCTCTCACCATAATTTGTATTTTTTTGCCAAATAAACAAGGTCCAAAATGTGTTGCTATTTCAAAAACTGCCACGTTGCGCCGCGTCGCATCGCGTCTCAGTATGAGCCGACCCTAGGGTTAAACTATCGGGCGCCGACATTGCCATAGATATAGCATGTATGATATATTTTCTTCTAAGACTCTAACCTTCAGGGAGTCAAAAACGAAGAAATTTATTTCTATGTATGTATAATAAATTGTGTTTCTTAATTCTATGAAGATTTAAGAAACTTCCTCCCGCGAACGCTTAGGTTGTGGAATGAGCTCCCTGCCAAGGTTTTCTCTAAGGACTACCGTATGGGGTTCTTCAAAAAAGAAGTTATTAGATTTCTGAAGGGTCGGCAACGCGTGAGTGATGCCCTTGGTGTTGCAAGCGTCCATAGGCTACGGTGACCGCTTACTATCAGGCGGACCGTAGGCTTGTTTGCCACCTTAGTGGTATAAAAAAAAAAAAAAAAAGATTTGTGTATTTGTTAGATTGATGTTCTAAGACTTTATGGGAAGAGTTATGTAGAATGTACCTCAGCTGTTGTACTTTTTTGAAGAACCTCATACTACAGATAGTCCTTGTCGATAGTCAAAGCACTAACATGTAACTAATTTGCAATCGACTTGCTCGATCTTGAGAAAAACTCGAAAATTAAAGTTTTAACTACACACAGATAAGATAAAAGCTTCAGAGGCTCGATTTCGACGACTTTAAAATAGTTTCCACAGCGGCGATGAACTGACTACCTGTCACGCAGGACTAAAGTGGTTGATGAAAAGTGACCAGCCACTAGTTACTTACCCCTTTTTTTGGGTTAAAAAAATTGTGACTTATATACACATCTTTGGAATGAACATATATATTTAATAAATGTTTTATCTTCGATTTTGTAATTCGTTAGATTTATATAATTAGTATGTTGTTTTTGTAATTATTTTTAAATAATTCCTTTTTAACCTACTTTTGCCCCATTTAACCTATAATTGATACTTGAGATATAAAAGTAGCGTACGAAACGATTAAAGAACGCATTGGTCACGGTTTCAGTGTCCGTTGCCCTTTGAAACAAAAAAGAATTAAACTGAAAATAGCGCCTTCGCGCGGCCGAGCGTGGCGGCTTGAAATTAAGCAAAGCGTGTTTTGGCTCCAGTCGACTGCACAGCTCCGAGGCAAACTGTCGAGTCATCATTAAGTCGGCGACGCTTTGGGACCCTCTAGAGTCGTAATTAGGTGGGCTATAACTTAAAGAAGCAAGTACCGGACTTATATGAGTTAAAAATTAGAGATGCATCTGACTGTAAGGTCTGGGTCTCAGGCCCCAGCGTGGTAATTATTGCTACAATGGGTTTAATTAAGCTTAAGGTACCTATTCATTACTGGAGGCTAGACGATACAATTACGCCTTTGTCCTTAGACATGTTTCACAGCCATGACTGTTTAGTCGTTCAGGACATACTTTGCTGTAAATTTTGGCCACTATCAGTAATTTAAGCAGGTGAAATCTGTCGTGCCTCAGTGCACGTCCAAGATGTATAAAGCCTTTCGATGTTTGATGATCTGCATCAACATTAGGGTCTTACTTATGCGTTGGAGATTTTTTTTTAATTGCTGACCTTCTGTGTCCCAGCTAGGGGATGCAGAACCGGTACCGGTTCCATGATTACTAATACCCGGTGCCATTCAGGAACTGAACCGGCTAACCGGGGTATACCCCATTCCATTAGTTGTTTTTGATATACGGTTTAAAATTAATATTTGATATAAATTAATATTTTTCTAAAAGCTTTTATTTTAATGCTTTAAAAAGAAGGACATAAACTTTAAATTGAATCAATGGCAAAAATGTATTTAATTTATATGATATAAAAGCTTAACGCTAGATTTTATGAAATACTTACATACATGTTTTCTTATAATTACTTGTGTCAAATGAAGATATATTTTACCTTGTTTATTTACACAGATAAATCTTGCGACGAACTTATATGTCATATAAACTTTAAATAAAAGCTCGATGTCTAAGTTCGAGTTGCAGGTTTTTTAAAATAGATTAAATAAAACGCCAGTGCAACAATTCTGAATAATAAAATCGTATATTTCGTTAAGCCAATTTTTTATATTTTATAAAATTTTTTCACCATATTTGACTCTGACTTGCAGATAGAAAAAAAGTTAGGTTTCAAAACTTACAAAGGGTTAGTGAAACATAGAGATGCTTTTGCTCACACACTCCCCCGGTTGCAATATCATTGCAACATCATTTTGTAGCAAAAATTTAAATATACAATCTTCGTGAAGGCTTAACAACCCGCCCTATTTAAATTCTTAGTCCCTATGGTTCAGTTGAGGAATTTTCTGTAGACACTTCCAAATTAAAGAGTCTTTGAATGGGGTTGGTGCTGGTTCTTTGAAAACTACTCAGGGAATCTAAACCTTTAAGGGGTCTCTAAAGTAGAAAGATTATTTGTATGTATGGTTAAAAATTACTTATTTCTTAATTCCATGAATGAATTATGAAGAAAAATTAACATTGTAAGCTTAATGTTCTAATATTTCATAACACCTTAGTAGTTGTCTATTTAGGAATCCATTAGCTTAAAGTTGGAGTTCTAAAACCCTTAGGCCCTGGCCTAGCATGATCAGTGTTACACAGGTATGTTTAAATTTGACGTCGTAGTATATTAAGGTCTGACTACAAGGCACGATTTGGGTTGTTGTTAATTTTTTTTAAATATCCCATTGCAACTTACCGTAAGGAAGAAAGCAATCTATGATCTTTAACAACTTGTCCATTCTGGGAGCCTGGGTACATGGTGCATAGGCTTCTAAATATTAAAAAAAAAAAATTCTAATGTGCAGTGTCCTCTTTCTTATTCGCATATTTTTAACCGTGCAAGCATGCGTGATGTAGTTCAATCTGTTTCAAAATTATACATTTTTCTGCATTGTAGGTAAATATATATTGAAAATAAACTAACTCGTATAATGCAATTGAGCTAACTACGTCCTAAAGAAGGCATCGCAATTGCAACCCTACTGTTTTTGTGGTTACTTAATCCAAAAAGTCTGTGACGTGGTATTTGTTTATCCTCTAGAGTCTAGTGTATTACCTAATGATACATTTACATGTGAACGCACAGTCACATTTAACGTTGCATTGTGTTGTCCTTACGCATTTTAAATGCTTGGATTTACCAACGTCTTTCACCCAGACTCGTCCGGGTCACCGATTGATGACATAGTCGGTTACGATGTAATCGAAAGTACCCTAATCGACATTACATCTACACATTTAATGCGTATACATTACATAAAAACAAAAACAACAGCCAAGTGCGTTTAGGTTCGCAGAATTATAGCAAATATCTAAAAAAAACTTTGAACCAATGTTTTATATATATATAATCTTAATATATATAAATCTCGTGTCACAATGTTTGTCCTCAATGGACTCCTAAACTACTGAACCGATTTTGATCAAACTTCGTAAATATCTGTTATTTGATCCAACTTAAAAGATAGGATAGTTTTTATCTCGATATGTCAAGTGCGAGCCGGACTCGGGCACTATAGGTAAAAACCAACTTTCGCCGGGTACAGAGGGACGGCAGCGGAACAACGTTCGCCGGGACAGCTAGTTATATATATATCACATTACAATATCAGTGTTATGCTAATATAGTTTTAATTAACCTTCAAAATATTGCTAAATTATGACGCAGACGATTGACCTCGATTTGTAGTTTTATTACAGTCATTTAACTCTAGTATATTTACATTTTATATATCTGTGCAGCACGTGGCGTTAATAAAGCACTGAAAACATTAGTTCTAATCTCGTAATCGGGGCACAGGGTAAGGATTAGATAAAAGTCTAGACAGTGCAATCGTGCGACAAGTGCGAAGCAGGGAGGGAGGGGATCGCTTTAACTAAGTAACCATTATAAACTTCGCTTTTATCGCGATAATTTTTGACGCTCATTTTAGTCGAAGCTTTGTCATCCAGTTGGGACAGATATTAGTAATCAGCAATAAATGGAATTAGCAATAAATAGCGTCATCTCGTTAACGAAAAACTTGCTGAAGGCGGATCTGTATATAAACAATCTTTTGACATTTGAAAACCTCATTCTAAATGTTTCACGTCGTATCAAAAGAAAACACGTATTAATCTATTTTTTTAGGTGAATGTACAGAATCAGCTACTTCTGTTTACATACAGCTCTACGGAAAAAGCTCACTAGACATAATTTTAATAAGTCAACCCGGAATGTATAAGGAACTTCTTTTTAGATACAGCTCTATAGCAAAAGCTCACTAGACATAATTTTAAAAAGTCAACTCGGAATGTATATGGAACTTCTTTTTGGATACAGCTCTAAAGCAAAAGCTCCCTAGACATAATTTTAATAACACAACCCGGTATGTTTCAGGAACTTCTTTTTAGATACAGCTCTGCAGCAAAAGCTCCCTAGACATAATTTTAATAACACAACCCGGTATGTTTAAGGAACTTCTTTTTAGATACAGCTCTATAGCAAAAGCTCACTAGACATAATTCTAAAAAGTCAACCCGGAATGTATATGGAACTTCTTTTTGGATACAGCTCTAAAGCAAAAGCTCCCTAGACATAATTTTAATAACACAACCCGGTATGTTTAAGGAACTTCTTTTTAGATACAGCTCTGCAGCAAAAGCTCCCTAGACATAATTTTAATAACACAACCCGGTATGTTTAAGGAACTTCTTTTTAGATACAGCTCTATAGCAAAAGCTCACTAGACATAATTCTAAAAAGTCAACCCGGAATGTAAAAAGAACTTCTTTTTAGATACAGCTCTATAGCAAAAGCTCACTAGACATAATTTTAATAACACAACCCGGTATGTTTAAGGAACTTCTTTTTAGATACAGCTCTGCAGCAAAAGCTCACTAGACATAATTTTAAAAAGTCAACCCGGAATGTATATGGAACTTCTTTTTGGATACAGCTCTAAAGCAAAAGCTCCCTAGACATAATTTTAATAACACAACCCGGTATGTTTAAGGAACTTCTTTTTAGATACAGCTCTGCAGCAAAAGCTCCCTAGACATAATTTTAATAACACAACCCGGTATGTTTAAGGAACTTCTTTTTAGATACAGCTCTATAGCAAAAGCTCACTAGACATAATTCTAAAAAGTCAACCCGGAATGTAAAAAGAACTTCTTTTTAGATACAGCTCTATAGCAAAAGCTCACTAGACATAATTTTAATAACACAACCCGGTATGTTTAAGGAACTTCTTTTTAGATACAGCTCTGCAGCAAAAGCTCACTAGACATAATTTTAAAAAGTCAACCCGGAATGTATATGGAACTTCTTTTTGGATACAGCTCTAAAGCAAAAGCTCCCTAGACATAATTTTAATAACACAACCCGGTATGTTTAAGGAACTTCTTTTTAGATACAGCTCTGCAGCAAAAGCTCCCTAGACATAATTTTAATAACACAACCCGGTATGTTTAAGGAACTTCTTTTTAGATACAGCTCTATAGCAAAAGCTCACTAGACATAATTCTAAAAAGTCAACCCGGAATGTAAAAAGAACTTCTTTTTAGATACAGCTCTATAGCAAAAGCTCACTAGACATAATTTTAATAACACAACCCGGTATGTTTAAGGAACTTCTTTTTAGATACAGCTCTGCAGCAAAAGCTCACTAGACATAATTCTAAAAAGTCAACCCGGAATGTAAAAAGAACTTCTTTTTAGATACAGCTCTATAGCAAAAGCTCACTAGACATAATTTTAATAACACAACCCGGTATGTTTAAGGAACTTCTTTTTAGATACAGCTCTATAGCAAAAGCTCACTAGACATAATTCTAAAAAGTCAACCCGGAATGTAAAAAGAACTTCTTTTTAGATACAGCTCTATAGCAAAAGCTCACTAGACATAATTTTAATAACACAACCCGGTATGTTTAAGGAACTTCTTTTTAGATACAGCTCTGCAGCAAAAGCTCACTAGACATAATTTTAAAAAGTCAACCCGGAATGTATATGGAACTTCTTTTTGGATACAGCTCTAAAGCAAAAGCTCCCTAGACATAATTTTAATAACACAACCCGGTATGTTTAAGGAACTTCTTTTTAGATACAGCTCTGCAGCAAAAGCTCCCTAGACATAATTTTAATAACACAACCCGGTATGTTTAAGGAACTTCTTTTTAGATACAGCTCTATAGCAAAAGCTCACTAGACATAATTCTAAAAAGTCAACCCGGAATGTAAAAAGAACTTCTTTTTAGATACAGCTCTATAGCAAAAGCTCACTAGACATAATTTTAATAACACAACCCGGTATGTTTAAGGAACTTCTTTTTAGATACAGCTCTGCAGCAAAAGCTCACTAGACATAATTCTAAAAAGTCAACCCGGAATGTAAAAAGAACTTCTTTTTAGATACAGCTCTATAGCAAAAGCTCACTAGACATAATTTTAATAACACAACCCGGTATGTTTAAGGAACTTCTTTTTAGATACAGCTCTATAGCAAAAGCTCACTAGACATAATTCTAAAAAGTCAACCCGGAATGTAAAAAGAACTTCTTTTTAGATACAGCTCTATAGCAAAAGCTCACTAGACATAATTTTAATAACACAACCCGGTATGTTTAAGGAACTTCTTTTTAGATACAGCTCTGCAGCAAAAGCTCCCTAGACATAATTTTAATAACACAACCCGGTATGTTTAAGGAACTTCTTTTTAGATACAGCTCTGCAGCAAAAGCTCACTAGACATAATTTTAAAAAGTCAACCCGGAATATTTGAAAAACTTCTTTTTAGATATGCTCTATAGCAAAAACTGACTATACAAAATTTTAAAAAAAAGCCCAACCCGGAGTTTATAGGAAAACTTCTTCTGTTTAGACTACAGTGCAACAAATTTTTCTGACCCGGTGTATGGTCTCTAGTGTCGTGTAAGTTCACACCATTTTAATATAACGACTGTAGTTTTTTAGACTCTACTAGATTTCCTTCTTAAACGTGTTCAGCTGCTAGATAAATCATTACCTAGTCTAAAACATTATGGTTTGGTTAGTATACGGCTACTAATATAGCACAATTATTTTACTTAATTGGTGTCATTAACTACAGTATTTCTAATTAATTTGAAAAACCTCGTTAATGTTCTTTAAAAAAAGCATAATAAAAACGTAATCACCGCAAATAAATTGGCACAAATTACAAATCCACTTTTGGTTTTGTGGTGCGTCTTCAAACATTTTTTGCGTTAGTTTTTTTTTTCAATTAATAATATGTAAAGTTCTTTATATTAAATTTTATAACCGTCTTCAAAAAAGGTGGAGCTAATATGTCGACTGAATATATTTTTTTATGTATGTTCACTGATTTTTCCGTCAATTGTGAACCGATTTCAGAGATTCTTTTTTATTCGAAAGATTATGCTCCTGAGGTGGTCTCAGTGTCACCAAGTTAGGATCTGATGATGGAATCACAGGGCATAAGACCGAATAGGCTCTTTCAAGTTATTAGTGTACAAGTAGATAAGCCAAAAGGTCACTTAGAGGTAAAAAAAAACGGTCAAGAGCGAGTTGGACTCACGCACCTAGGCGCGAGGGTTCCTTTGAAGATATACTGTATTGAGGGGCACACTTAACTTTGCCGCAGGAAATCCGTTGCCGCTGGCCAGTTGAGCCGCTGGCTAAACCTAGTAAATTAATAAAACCAAATTCAAAAACTAAACTAACTTATATTGAAACAATGTCTGAACAATATGATCAAAGATAATCAAACAAAAGACATCAACGCGTGGTCTACAAGAACAAATAGTATGCATTTCATAAAAAACAGCGACTAAATATTTAGTCCTAGTACGGATTCTAGTATGTAGAACATTTTCACTACACAATATTAGATACTACATTTTGAATCAATACAAAATTGTTAATATTTAATCCACCTGGGACTTCCTAGTTGAGTTTAATCTTACCATGTTAACTGTAAACTTATCTTTAGCTATACTTTATAGCATATCTTGTAACTATTACTCGATTACGTAGATAGTAGCTCCACTTTGGATAAATTTGTTGAATATCATGAGCGAATGCAGACAAGTCAGCGAGAGTGGTCTCTTCGTTACGTTACGTCACAGCGCTCGCACACATTCACACTTTCACTGTTAGATAATGGCTGGCCTCGCTGCTGCCTTACTTACACACTTACACACAAAAGGAAGTATATGATTTATGCCGTAGTTTGCCGTAAATCACGACTCCTATTTCTTGACTTTGTCTCGTGTGAAATTAATAGTGAAATGTCAGCATATCGTGTTTCACTGTTAAAGTTCTTTATTCAGAACTTCACTGCACAATTCACATGCTAATTCAGGCATGATTTTGATATATTTATCTACTAAACTTAGCTTCTCATGACTTCGTGGAAAGCTTTTCAATTAATACACAGTAACCCAATAGAAACCCTAAATCCTTCTGAGAATCCCCGAAGGATGATTCACCAAAATCTCCGAAATTTACATCCCTTATCATTCTAGAGGAAGGTGTTCCAAAAACTGAGAATTATGCCATTTTTATTTCTTAAGCAAAAGGAAAAATTCGTGGATTTTACTTCAAAAATTTTTCATTTCTTTTTCCTATATATGTTTATATGAGGGCCATTATATATATATATATAAGAAAAAAATCTTAGTGGCGTCCAAAGAAACCTAAATTTTACACAGAACTTTTAAAACCAAGCCACTAGTTTGGGCTGAGCATTAATGTCTGTTTGTTGGTTTGTCCTTCCTCCACGTCGCAACGGACCATCTCTAGCAAAATCGTGCCGTTTTGACCAGTGCTCAAAAACATATTAAACTATTGATGCATATAAAGAGAAACAGTTCCACGTACGATAGGCGCTGGCACGTGACCGCACGTTAAAAATCTCGATTTTCTCACTTTTTTGTCGGTAAAGAATTCAAATATTTATATAAACCCATGAAATAAGCAAATTCACTTGGTATATCAATATATATTTTTTGAAATGAGAATGAAGAGACTATCGCTCTTAGTCTTCCAAACAATTTCAATGAAAGCACAATAATAGTGTCAGAATATTTTTGTTTACTGTTTTAGTAGGCAAATTATAATAATTTAAGCAAATTCACTTAATTAAGGTTTGAACCTTAAGAGTAATGTGCTTATTGCAATCAAAACATTAAGCGTAATGTTAATAACTCTAGAGCTCTCTGGAATAATCTTAAACGCACCGTCAAAATCTCAGGAAAAACTTGTGTCACTGATCCTCCTGATCATCTCAATCAAAATTAATTCCCATTTTTCCGCAATTCCAGGAAAACGTGTAGCTGATATACCTTACATGTCGTACTTTGAGTTTTCATCGATAAAGTAAGGCATCTTTCAAATAAAGGCCCTCAGATGAAAGTACGATTGTAAAACATACACTGAAATCAAATGCTCTAGGCTATGATGCTATATCCCTTGACATGCTATAATACTAAAGGCTGTAACAGCTATAGTCAACATGTCCATATTAACATCTACATTTCCCAGCGCCTGGAAGATATATTTAGTGATCCCTCTTCAGTTTTCAGTTCAGGATTTAAGCGATCTCCACCCGATCAGCATTCCGTGCTGCCTTTCAAAAGTTCTGGAAAGAGTAGTGTGAATGCAGCTTACTGCTAACCTGGAAACTAATACCATACTTCCCCAATATCAGTCAGGACTCAGAAAGTCGCACAACATATCTACTACTCTCATAGACGCAGACAAAACAATTATCTTAGATGTCGTAGACAATATATTAGCTTCACAGGACTCGATGCATCGTACTATTATGGGCCTACTTGATTTTTCCCGGGCGTTTGATTCTTTGAATATTCCTCTTTTATTATCTAAACTTACGGCATACCGGTTTAATCATGACACAGTTAAATGGTTTTCTAGGTATTTAAGCACACAGATAGTTAGTATTAATAAACATGACGGTACTCGCAGGATTTCGAACTCATGTCCTGTGGATAGAGGAGTTTCCCAAGGATCCATATTAGGCCCCATTCTTTTTATACTATATACTGCAGATATTTCCATCAAAATTAAATATTGTAAATATCACTTATACGCGGATGAAATACAAGTATATCTGTCATTTCATCCTCAAGAAACTGACAGTGCACTTGACATAATTAACCAATATTTACATAGCATTGCATTATGGTCAGAGGCAAATTCACTAGTTCTTAATCCATCTAAGCCTAAATATATGGTACTGGGGTCCACATGGCTGATAGACTATACATGTAGCGGAAGCATAGACGTAAGTATTGTTGGGAAACGGGTTGAGCGTGTCGGAGGTCCTATCTGGGTGCTAAACTAAAAAAAAAAAATTTGGGGCTGATGGATAACGGGCCAGTTTTGAGTGAGCAAGGTTTATTTTTAACATTCCTCTCCGTGCTCATATAAGCCCTTATTTAAATACCTCAAATATTATGAAACTTCCACTATGTAGAGTATTATACTTAGCTACGCTGATATTTGGGGTTTTGAAATCAAATAGGCCTGAATACCTTTGTGCAAAATTTGAGTGGCAAAGAATAGATAACACACGTAATATGAGGATACTAAACAGTTAAACAGTGTTCTGAAAATACCTCAGCATCGAACAACAGCGTTTCGCGAAAGTTTAGGTACGCGGCCGCCAAATGTTAACAACAACATACCCCCACCCATTCGCGCACTCAATGCTGTTAGGACATTTAAATTAAAAAAAACATTTTCTACTTTATAAAAGTAAATATAAAACTAGTATTAGGTGGCCAAGATGTTCTTAACATGGCATTGATTTGATGATGAAATAAGTAGGTATAAAACCAAAACAAATACATTGTTCTAAATTTCATATTATTTTTATTTACTCAAACAGGTATGTTTAATACTGTTCTGTTTAACCTATATAAATACACATATCTTGACATATTATTTTTATCTATTTATTTTATATTATTATACTTTATAGTGACACCACGATCGTGTCACTGCGCAGATACAGTTTTTGACTTTTGGGTTTCGCTGAAAATCAGCGCTGCAGCATTTTGTGTTTTGCAGCACAAGCTGTGTCGGCGCCCATATCAGCATCACAGCGCTCACGACTTACCCAAAACATAGGATTCTTGCTCTGTCTTGTATGTCTTTAGTTTTGTCTAAATTAATTTGTGTTCATTGTTTTTTTGTAGTTTTATTATAAATGTATTAAATGTGAGAGTCATGATATTGATTAAATGTTTGTCTTTGTCTATGTATACGTCTAACTATAACATTAATTTTTTCACGTCAAAAAGTGTACTAAGGTTTATAGCAAAATTAATTAAAGTCGTGCAAATTTAAGTCGCTTAGGTATGCCTTACACCTTAAGTTGAAACTTGGTGTAAAGATAGCTGAAGAGACGGAGAAGAACATTGGCTGCTTTTTATCCCGGTAAATTAGAAAATTTTCACTCAGGGTAACTATAATTTATTAATAATTAAGAATTCCACTTGAACGATCTATATAACTACAGCAATAGCTTGATATAGCAAACTTTTTACTATCAAGAAGTTGCCATAGGAACCCCACGCCGTTATCTGAACTTAACGCGGGCGGAAAGGTAGTATAAGATATATCCTACTAATATCATGGCTGGATGGATGGTGATTTTTTCCTTTTCTTTTTTATGTACCACTAAGGTGGCAAATAAGCTAGCTGTCACCGCATCCTATGGACGCTTGCAACACCTGGGGCATCACTCGCGCGTTGCTAACCCTTTAAAATCTAATAACTTCTCTCTTGAAGAACTGTAGTCCTTAGAGAAAACCTTGGCAGGGAGCTCAATTCACAATCTAAGCGTTTGCGGGAGGAAGTTTCTCTGAAACCGCCCCGTACGTGACCATTTAGGTTTAAAAAATAGAGAGACGAAGATTGGGATTGGAACTGGCCATAAATTGAAAATTGCCTTTTATATATATCTTTATCTGTATATCAAAGAAGACACTAACTAACTGATTGACTTAGGCTGTGCTTTAATTGATACTCGACTCGAGTCACAAAATTATCATTTACTTTCAAGATTTTGGTGAATAATAAGTAAATAGCTTGTTAGCTACTGTTCTTTGAATTAAAAATTGAATGAAAATAAAAAAAAATATTTACGAGTACATACGCAGACTGACGACGTAAAGCAGCAAAGTGTACATCCATAAAAGTATTATAAATGCGAAAGCAATTCTGTCTGTTTGTATGTCTGTCTCTAAACTCTTAACATTAAAATTTGCTACTCCGATTAAAATTAAATTTGGCATGGAGATAGTTTAGACATAGGCTACTTGAAAACGTAAATATGAGTCGGTGTTTCTTTTCTATAATTGAGGAGTTGCCGTTGATAAATAAAAATTACACTGATGACTAAATTAAGGGTGGATGAAACCATGGGCAAAAGCTAGTAGGATATAAACCTCGAAAGTAGATGAGTTTTTGAAATTAATTGATTTCCTAATTTAATTTTAATAGGCGCACCGTGTCGGCGCACGTCTATTCCATGAGTTGGCAACACAGAACGAATATTAAGACCACACGTCCGCATACGAATCGACCTTGGCATTGAGTTCCTTTACCAATCTCTATCCATTCTTTATCACGTTTACATTTGTATACGTAAGCGCAAAAAATGCATAAAAAATATTCGCTAGCTGACTGAACTGACTTTGGCACGAAATCAGTAAGCTGAGTTAGGTTTATGTGGGTTGTCATCTGACGATACTCAATCTTATTTCCACTGAATATTTGGAATCAATTAGATCACTAATAATTTTAAACCACAAAATAGTATCGATTATTATTCATTCCAGCTAGGGCACGCAATCTCGGAACCTTTTTCAATCTCGGTATGATTTTCCGTATTGAAACACAATCTCGGGATCTTGGTATTAATATCGGCCTTAAGAAATGTTCAGTTACATAAATAAAAACATAGTGTTTCCATCAAAAAAATCAACCTATTTAATTAACCTATATTTGACATTGAAATCAATAGCCTAGGTATACACTTCAATAGGTAAATTCAGGTAATTAAACACAGTATCAACAAAAATGTCTATTATAGTCTGTGATAGTCACTTTTAGGGTTCCGTACCCAAAGGGTGAAAAACGGGACCCTAATACAAAGACTTCGCTGTCCGTCCGTCTGTCACCAGGCTGAATATCATGAACCGTGATAGTTAGACAGTGTCAGATAGAGTCTAAAGCGTTTATATAGCTACCGCTAAGTGACAGAGGTCTGTCCACATGCGGATCCAGTCCAGATGATCGTACTTTTGCAGGTTTCCTCATGATGGTTTCCTTCGCCGAAAAGCTGGCGGGGCGTGAATAATTTAAAAAAAAATTAGAACTCGAACCTCCTTTTATTTTTTATTTTCTAGTATTAAATAATTTATTAGCTTTAAGATTATATTTTTTAAAGAAATTTGCAAAATCTAAAAGGAAGTCAAAGCAAAGCCAGCGACTCAAGCGCCCTGTCCCTTGGGTTCTTTGTAACGTTCGAAATTAAAATGAATGACTGGGCCAGTCTTTTTTTTTATACCACTAAGGTGGCAAACAAGCTTTAGTTCCGCCTGATGGTAAGCGGTCACCGCAGTCTATGGACGCTTGTAACACCAGGGGTATTATTCACGCGTTAACGACCCTTTAAGAATCTAACAACTTCTTTCTTGAAGAACCCCATACTGTAGTCCTTAGAGAAACTGCATTGTACGCGACCGTTCCGGTTCTAAAGTGTGAGAATGAATTCCCTGCCGATGGCGATGCAGTCTCTAAAATGTTGCCACACCAATCAATATAAATATAATAATGCTACAAACCTGTCCTGAAAAAATGCATAATATAAATTAAAGTAGGTAATAAAATTTCTTAATTTGACTAGTTATTGTTAAAAATCAATCACTATAAAATAAAATTTATGCTTGTTTCTATACTTCATATTTGCATTGATTAGTAAATCGTCAATTTTTTTTTTTTTTGCTGTACAAGTTAACATAGGTGTCAAGAATTAAATGTTAATTTAAATTAATATCTATGTATTTAAATCAAATTATCATCAGCTTAAATTAATAAAATTGACTTAATTTAAACTTTATTTGACGTTATAAACAAGTATAAATTAAAAAATTATTCAAACAGAAACTTTTTATTACCACTAAGGTGGCAAAGAAATCGCCTGATATTAAGCAGTAACCATAGCCTATGGAGTGTCCCGCAACTAGGGTTACCAATTGCTATCATGAATATAAAACCTGGACTCAGTGCTCTATTAGGCCAAACGTTTTGCCCTAGAAGCCTAACAAATGTTCTTTGAAAGCCAAAACATGACTTTTAAAAGCTGGAAATCACTTTTGTGATAAATAAAAATTGGTTAAGTTTGTATTACAGTAGTTGGTTAGTTTTGATTTAGTAATGAACTACAGTTTAGTTACAAAATTAACCAAAACAATCAAATCAGAAAAAAAGCCTAACAAAAGCCGAACATGGCGGATACGTAAATATTTGGATGGATCGGGTTATGACTCACCTAAAATAAGACGGGTCCAAAAAACCTCGTCGCCTCTTTTTCAAAAAGAGGTGTTTCCCTATAACTTCCCATTTTGATGATCTATAAAGCTCATCGCCTCGAGCAATGTTTGTACCGATCATTTTTGTGAGTGTATTTTTTTTAAAGAGGGATTAAAAGCACTAATAGCTAGCATAATAATTATGTATATCAACTCAATAACTAAGCCATAGTAACAGGTATCTTGACAGCGAAACGATCTATTTAGAATTTAACTCGGTATGTTTTTTGTCAAATCCACACACTGGTCACGAACGTTGGCAAAAACTTAGTTTGGCAACAGCCTTGATTTGTTAGTGAATTAATGTATATCGTGCGGCCATTGTTATGGTATAAATACAACATTGAAACGCACTAACGATATGAACGGAACACCGTAATTCCATGGTTCTTAACCTATACAGATACCTATTGATTCTTTGTGTACATTTTATTACTACAGTTCTTAAAAAAAATATAGGTAGGCTGAGCTCTGCGACAGCTGTCATTGGAATCACGTCTAGCAAGTTTTGTATTTTCATACGGATAATGTATGCATCACAATGCCATACTTTATTGTTGCTTGCACAAAAAGAGACGATCCTAGGGTCATAAAGTTATCGATTTTGCAGATAAAAGCAATCGAAAAAATTGCTACTTTGTAAATTTTAATATACGCTATATTTAAATTTACAAAGTAACATTTTTTACGCTTTATTATCTATATCTATAAGTTTATAAACATGTATGTTGCCTTGTTTGTTTGTATTTTTCCTATTGCGTTCAATCTTTAATAAGTTTTAATGCCGCCAAAGGTCCCGAATAAGTTAATAGAGAGTAGAAAGCAGAAGCCGGGAAAAGTGGGATAGGGGAAAAAGAGGTTATTTTATTTTTAATGAAATATATATTCAAAAATAAATAAGACTTTCAAAATATAATTGGTAATTATAATCGAGTATCAACATCGTCCCAGCACTTCAGCCTATTAATTTGACAGCTATATTTGACAAGGTATATTATATGTCTTAAAAAAAAACTTCGAGTTCTTTAATCTGTGAAATCTGTCCTACGGTCAGCGCAACCACAGACATAGAGTTTTTTGCTAAGCGCAACAGCCTCATAAAATTGACCTCTTTTTAGAAAGAAACAAGGCCAATTTCCTGCAAGTACTTTTTTTTTACCCGGCTGCTCGATGCAAGAGAGGGTAATGTGTTTATCAGCCTATGTATGTATGTATTTTTGTTCCTTTGTAGCGCTCTACAGACCAAACACATTTTGATGATTCTTACGTCAGTCGATTTGTCTCTATCATGCGAGTGTCACTAAAGATATGACAGAAATCAAAATTCAATATCACAATAACCAAACTCCATACTGTAAAAAGAAAAAAAATTAAGTCGACAACCTATGTCAAGTGGGGTATCATTGAATGCTCTTAGGTTTCTCTTATCATTTTTTAATATGAATGACCATTTAGAATCTTAAACGATTTAAAGTTGGTTAGCAACCATTTTCACTCGAATGATGAATAAATCAATAGTTAAGACCACCGCAAGCTACTTAATAATCTTCACAATATTAACTCATTCAATAAATTTACAAGATTGCGATATTTACCGTCGTATAATTCTGACTAAAAAGTGTCAAATAAGAATTAAAAAAAAATCACAATACCCAACTGCAGTCTTTTCAGTTTTTATTTATAGTTCATTTTTAACGCAGTTGGGTATTTTAATTTTTTTATTTTATTCATTTATATGTGTAAACTAAAAACAAATATAGAAAGAGACAACTACTTGCCGCGAATTCGCTTTGTCTCTGTCACACTTTTGCAACAGTTTTTTTTAGTTAACATGTTTTACTAGAATATGTGCTGTCCAGTTTATATGTCTATGCATATACTATATTTGTTTTTAGTTTGATCAAACTTAATAAAGTGTTAACGAATACTAAATTAGAGTTTCTTGAGAAAGTATTTAACAACTAGCTTTTGCCAGCGGCTCCATCCGCCCTAAATTTGGTTATCGGCGTGGGATTCTTACGTCAACTCCTCAATTATCTAACTTTAGCAAGCTATAGTTCGTTTAAGTTCGCTTATAGTTATTCCCGCGAGAACTTCTTAATTTTTCGGGATAAAAACTATCCTATGTCCTTCCCTGGGACTCAAACTATTTCCATACCAAATTTAATCTAAATCTAAGCGGTTTAAGCGTGAAGAGGTAACAGACAGACCGACGGACAGTCAGAGTTACTTTCGCATTTATAATATTAGTATGGATAGTTTGTTTTTTTTTTATAATAAAAATAGAGTAATATAAAAGTGTGATTTTTATTCCGTCTTTTTGTAAAGATGTAAATCGGACTTGTCTACTTTAAACTATGTAAAATAATAGACTAGTCCATTAGCGAAATAGCACTATTTAATCACTGGCTTAATGACGCACAATCATACCTATGTTGCCAAATTAAATGGCGCCTCAAATGCTTAAGAGGAGACGTTTTGCGGCGCCTCGCAGCAGGCTGGATACAAACTAATTCCTCATTTGTTTTTGACGTTTACTGATCAATCACTGCGAAATTTCTTAGTCATAATCCCAAGCCGAATACTTATGTCTATGATTTTCCAAAATCTTGTAAAATGTTTTTTCTAACTAGGCAAAACTGGCACACTGCAAACCTAGGTATTTATTACTAACATGTTTTCAAACTTCGTGGTGTTTGATCAGCAAATGTCAAAAATAAGTGAGACATTCGTTTGTTTCATACAACACGCTGAGAGGCGCTTCGTAACTAGATCTATAAACTGCGTCAAAAGTGATGTAGGTAATTAACTAGAATTACAATTTCCGTTTATTTGACTTTGACTTGAGTTATTTCTTTATTTTATCTGAAAATCATATCATATTAAAAATGCAGTACGGTATATTTAAAAAAAAAACGGGTTGCACTCCGGGAGTGCCGGCAGTAGTGAAAACATACTCGCTTTTTACTTCCCATCACTTCTTATCCATATTAAAAATAATAACTTTTGTTTATTTACTTTTTTAACGTTGTATATTTGACAGCTCAATCTGTCATAGAATTAAAATCCCATATCCAACCTCTCTGTACTACTCATAATCGCCATATACTAAAAATAAAAACTAAACTAATGTAAATAAAGGTCACGTGTCCTAACGCGAGTAACATCTTACGAATTTTCGATCAGGACACGTGACCTGACGCGAGTTTAACAGTTTTTACCCATCACAAAAAAAGTGCACAGCGCCGCTAAAGAAGTTTTTACTTCAAAAAAATCGTTAGAAACTTTGAAATATGCATTCTTTAACAGATAGGTACATTCATAGAATAAGCGTTGAACAAACGTTCAATTTGCAAATCTGTACCAGAGAGAAAGTGAACTGATTTATTTAGCACGTGCCAATTCTGATTTCAACATTGCGATATTCAGTTTCTGGAATCGATTTCACTAATACGATTTCACACCATGAATACCATCTGTGCCTTTCCTCTGTTAATGTAACAATCATTCGAATAACAAATCAGCAAACGGTCCCTATAAAGTATTTCAACGTTTTGATTCTCAACACTTGTCTTGTGTCTGATTGCGATTCAGAATTTTTCCACTTCTGAAACACAAATCGTGTTGTAACTGTAACGTTTCTTCGATGTTATCCTTACCTACGTATTGTAATTCATTGATAAATATTTAACAGTTTGGTGACTGCAAAAATAACAGCGTTTCAAGGTATAGACATAACCTAAACATGTATTTGATTCATACAGTCATCGCGTTTGATGTTGTAGAAAAATCCGAGGTCTAGACAGTCGTGGCGGTGCCACTACAAAGCATATGACTGGCTGTGATAGCTCCCAAATGGCCATATGTGAAGACACGTTAAGTTCCCAGTCTCGCTCACGAATTTATTATTGCTCTGTCTAGTGCCTTCGATGGCCAACTGTGTTTAGGCTGTGGCATTGGTGTGGTAAAAAGCTTATGAATATAAAGCGAAGTTTACATGCCAATCCTCTCATCCATTCATGTATTTGATTTGATTATAGTCGTTTTGCGAGCTAAAGTTGTGCCTCCGTTGAGTTTTTGGGGTCGTTCAACGATAAAATATCAATGAAAGTTATAAAATTAGCATTATATTTATATACAAGTCACGACAATATAGTCTGTCGCTTTAAGGAATTTATATTAACTATTTATATACATTCTTTATGTATAAAGTTTCTTATCTATGGCTGTAGAACCACACATATCGTGTGAATAAAATTACGCGAGGTAAAAGAATGAACGTCAAATAAAAATATTACTAGGATATAAACAATCGGAAAAGAGAGAAACGGTCAGACATTGTCCTGAAATAAAACTTTTAACGTATACGACTCCAGCGACGCTATATATCGGGAGAAGAGAGAGACGGTAGGATATTGAGTTGAAATAAAACTTGTAACATATATATCAATGATACGTGGGTCAATAGAGAGATGGTCAGATATTGTGCTGAAAAAAAATGTAACGTATACGACTACAGCGACGATATATACCGGGAGAAGAGAGAGAGATGGTCAGACATTGTGCTGAAATAAAACTTGTAACATATACGCGAGAAAAAAGAGAGACGGTCAGACATTATAATAGAGTAGGACTTGACAAGGATTTAGTTTGGTTTAAAAAAGTAGTAAGTATAGTAACACTTTATAATTATGTATACATATATAGAAATTTTGTCAAGTACCCCATTTGAAACAAAAACGAATGTGCTGGCTTTTTTCACCGGTCAAATATTAAAACTATTTAATATTTTTCTCCCACAATCAATTCGTAATTTAAGTGCAAAGACTAAACTGTTGAATACGGGTCATTTGCAAATAGTTAATGCACCCTAAACATTTCCCATGCGGGTCGCGTGCGACTCGCGTGTCCCCCATGGCAAGGCACGCAAATAAAACGTAACAAAAACCTTAATTTGACAATGAGCCACGTTTAAAGTGGTGGATGGGCTTGTAAGTGGCTTTTGTGACGAGGGTCGATGGAAGGTGCGAAAGATCAAGGGTCATAAAGACCTTTGTCTCGAAGCGCCGCAAAATAACAAGATTAGCATAAATATATTTCGTACTGGTTGATATTTCAAAACCGGATTTTTTTATTAACTCTTTAATTCACAGTGCGCACGTCATTCTTGTTGATTCCATAAAATATATAATTATTGGCAGAAGAAGACAAGCAAACACATTTATCCATTTTTAGGGTTCCGTACCTCAAAAGGAAAAAAGGAACCCTTATAGAATCACTTCGTTGTCCGTCTGTCTGTCTCTCTGTCTGTCTAGACCCTCTTCTCAGGAACGCTTGAGGGTATCAAGTTGAAATTAATATTAAATACTCAAGTCTACGGTCACTTAAAGTTGTAAAAAGACAAGCTACTGAGTCAATGCAATTAAAAAATATAAATACGGTAATTTTTGTCGCATATTGTGACACAATTAAATCAAACTTCTTACTTCCCGTTGACCTGAATCATGAAATTAGGCAAGAAGCAAGATGTTCATCACGAATATAGTAAAAAAATTCAAAAACTGATAATTAAGGCATGCGACTTCATCTTATGAACCCTAGGTGCGCGAGCCTGAGTTGCACTTTGCCGGTTTTTTACCTTTTTGGTCACAGTATACTCTACAAAAAGGAAACTTAATCGATCTGTTGTTAATGACGGCATATTCATAAACTAGTCAGTACATTTCCTAGACAGATGTGAAGTAAAAACGGTCACAAAAGTGTGGAAGAGACGAAGAGAATCTGCGGTCTTCTGTCTCTTTCTAACCTTTAGTTTTTATTTTACAGAAGAGAGACAGATATTCAGTAAATTATCTTGGTCTCTTTTTAAACAGCAGCCAATTTTTAAGGCTCTACAGAATTCAAAGTCTACATAACCTAAAGGCCAAACATAATAATTAAAATAAAATTGACCAGCATGAACTGGGCCGCAAAAGTTGACAAAGTTTACAAGTATTTTATAAGTTTACCAAATCAGTAACAAAAAGTAAGTATTTGCGTGAAAATACAAATAAACCCTTCTGACATGAGTAATCAATATAAGTTTTATTAGGTTTGCGGTGGTCGTGTCTTTAACCGCACATTTGTCACACGCACTGATTTCATTTGACAATATTTGTGCCGCCATAAAAGCTTATCCACAAATGTTTTACGCCATATAACTTATGACTTGGTACTGTATAGTGTTAAAGTAACTTTTCTTTTTTTTATTTGTGGTTAGTATATCATTTCATCAGTACTTTCATCTATATAATTGTTTGAAATTGTATTTACCCATACACATAGAGAACTGGACAGCAGTTTTCCTGCTGAAAAATGAAACAATGAACAGTAAGTAAATGTTATACGATATACACAAGGTTTCAAAGTGCATTACACCAGCTGCATTATTGCCTCTATGGCAAGTGAAATGCCGAACAGAAAAAGTAGGAAATATCTTGTTTATTTTGCAAATAAAAAACAATATTAGTCCCATACTTCAAATATATCTATATGCCGTTTAAATTAAGAATAAAGTTTATTTGAGCGACGTAACCAAAGAGATAATTACTACGTTTTAGAAGGAACTACGAAATAATTCCAATTAGGCTCATTTAGCACATTTTTGTACACAGAACCCTAAAGACGTTGGTCACTGATTGTGTATATTTATTAAGTAGGTACTCGTTGCTGGTAATCCACCCCCTGTTATCTTTTTACAATCAACCCCGAGTTTATAAGTTCTGTTAATAAGTGAATACGTTAACCTTTACCCCACCACATCGCAGCCCCTTCTGCTCGATAACCATGACCCCTGTTGATTTGTAACGAATCATTCAACGGTAACTGTTTTTGCCTATTTACACTAAAAATAGATATAACGGTCTTTTTAAATATCACAGCGAGAGAGCGAACGTTTGAAGCCAAATCAAAGCTTATACTAGCTAAGACTCAATAGTAACTTCCTAATTTATTCTTTGGCAAGAAGCACTGGCTCTCAAAGTCTAACCTTTTATTCTTTGAGTATTTTAAATCTCCGAGACGAATTAAAAAGAGATGGACGTTTAACATGGTTTTAATGTTAATTTAATTTTGGGATTTTTTGTGACAAATTTACATTAAAAAAAGATTTAATGGACTTTTTAAATATCTCAGTGAGAGAGCGAACTTTCGTGGCTAAATCAAAGCTTATTGCTAGCTAAGTCAATAGTACTCCTATCTAATTTTTTTTTTATAGTTCACTTAATTAAATAAAAGAGACGGAAGATTAAACTTGGTGTAATTCTAGTTTAATTTCAAGATTTTTGTGACAAATGTCAGAAACATTAACACTACAATACGGGAGAAATGAAAGCTTGACTGGAGACATTACTTGAAATGAAATTCAAATAAATTTAATTAAAATGAATTCAGTCGAATCAGTGTAGTAGTCTAGTAACGAACATATTTGTCTGCATTTATTTGGAGACTATTTACTTTGAATAAGTACTGAACCTATTATAAAGTTTACATAACGGTCATAATTTTAAGGTAATTTATTCTTTACTAGCGACCCAGCCCGGCTTCGCACTGAAATATGCACATTTTCTTAATATGTATAATTATCATAGAACCAAGAGAAAAATATTTTGCAGCATTTTTTTTGTTTTTGTGTTTTGATGTTAGAAGAGAGACATATAATTTGTACCTTATACATTGTTTTTATATAACTCTATTGTATAACGTGGTGCATGCCATAAAAGCTCCCAGTCAGAATAAAAAAAATTAGTGTCGGACAACCGTCCGGAATCGTGACAACTTGTGCCTTTCACTTTTTATGTCTGTCTCTCTCGCTCTTAGGCGGGCTAACCATGCCGCGTGCCTCTCACTCGCTCTCATTGTGAGCGCATAACGTGAGCGGAGCGTAACGCAGTTTCTTGAAGTGTCACCCGGCAAACCAATTTATAAGACGTTGTCACGTCAAAATTCAGGCAATTTACACAAATCCGTAATAAATTCACATCACACCTAAACTTTCCACATGAATCACTCCGGTCATTAGTAAAAACCGTATGAAAATCTGTTTAATAGTTTTTGAGTTTATCGCATTTAGACAGACAGACAGAAAGGCAGAAAGACTCGGCTAGACATGTTTAATAATATGTTGTGATAAAAAACTAAATATCTGTCGACATGTTTTACGTGTGACAAAATTCGAGATTGTCGTTGTTTTTTGCATGTATTCTGTTGAGATAGTATCGGAATTTCTATCAATACCTATAACTTTATATTTATATATTTTAGGTGTTAATTTAAAAAAAGTGGCGCTTATAGAACATTCGTATGCAGCGTGTATTTGATATTACCTACACCGCAGAGAACACGTATGATATATTAAACATATTTTATAGAAATCTGACGAATATTAAATATTTGCATGAATTTTACATGTTTTTAGTAAATACGGTGGAATTTGGTTATAACGATGGTTGTGGAACATTATCTAAAGGTCGCCAAAACTGCGCTGAACATCTGTGTATAAACAAAGCTATTGCTAGGTAATTTTTTTTTAAATCGTGTTTTTTTTAAACAAATACGCAAATATACATATAGTATACGTATCTACGAGAATTGCTCGTTTAAATAAATAAGATAAGCAAGCATTATGATTATATGAATGAATCTTTGTCTGTTTTTTTTTATAACCGTAAGGTGGCATAAGATTCCTAGGAATTGTATAGAAATTACCGGAATGAAACCTATTGCAGTATCACAGACTATTTAACAACTAGTAAAGGATTCAGCACAACAATGTTAATGACCCGGCCATTTATTATTTAAAACTATCGATTTCATCTTATTGATATATTTTTAACTAACTAAACGTGAAACTCTATTTCAGAATTCTGTAGCGGAAGTTTGTATTAGTTTTTCGAATATAAAATATACAAAGAAATCGTGTCTTATTGAATGCTGATATCTTATAAAAGCCGATCTAGGTATCTGGTCAAAAACTTGACAAGCAAGCATGCAGGGTGGGTCATGTAGGTAGGCAAAATGTTAATGACCCGGCCATTTAATATTTAAAACTATCGATTTCATCTTATTGATATCTAATGAAATAAACTGTGTGTGCCATTTTAAGTAGATATGTTATAGTAAATTAGCATTATAGACACTGCTTCTAGCTTTTTATGTTTTTTACACATTGTGTTAGGTTAAATACATGTTGCCATGCCAGAATCTCACGCTCCTGTACATATGACCAGTGTTACCCAATTCGTTTTTCTTGAGTACCACTTTAAGTAACCACCACCAACAACCTTAAAAGGGTGGCTGGGAGGGCTGGATACGAAAAGCAGAGGAGTCATAGAGGAGGCTTATGTCCAGCAGTGGACTAATATGAGCTGATATGATGATGACTACTTCAAGCCATAAATACGGTTGTTCAGTGTACTATTTCAACGTTTCGTTTTAAAAAGGTTGGAAAATCAACTTAATTGGGCGATATTTGCTGGACTAAGACAAAAGTGATTTGGAACGCACTCTAAGTCCTGATATACCTAGCTAATACACAAAGGTAAGATTCTCGATTACTTTATTTCTCATTAGGTCTTTGGTACTTTGGCGACTTCAACGAAGGCTGGCCATAATTCTGTAACGGACCGAAGTTACTGGAGTTAATAATTTTATTTAGTGTTGCACACAATTTACCAATCTTTCACAGTTCTAACTATGCATGTTCTATCTTAAAGGTACAAGTATTTACGTGTGTGCAAGTGTCATTATGTTTAACATTTCGATGA
Source organism: Apoda limacodes (assembly GCA_946406115.1). Classification (NCBI taxonomy): domain Eukaryota; kingdom Metazoa; phylum Arthropoda; class Insecta; order Lepidoptera; family Limacodidae; genus Apoda; species Apoda limacodes. The sequence continues at coordinate 13,900,312 of OX291558.1, forward strand.
CGCAAAAGTAAATGCCATTAGGCAATATTACATGAGAACTACGCACCAGTTATTCACACCAATACGTAATAAACATTTGTTCGTTGTAGACTGCTTCCGTAACGCGTAATTGGTGTAGAACCCGCGAGCCACGTCAGGTATTGTGTACGTAATGTATACGAGCAAAAACTATTAGGAAGCACTCGAATAATGCGATTAATCGAATAGAACTCGTATTTATCGATGATTATGGGATGGGAGCTCATTGTATTGATCCGAGAAACATTCTACAGAATCGTATCTAATTGTGGTCATTTAAATATGAATACTACTATATTTTATTCAGCCATTATTTTGTAATGAATTTACAAAGTAAATTAAATTATCTGATATGCCTATACTGCGAAATAAATCTTCGGAAATAAAATAAAATTAAATAAAAAACTAAGACTTCTCTTTAAATAATCCTCATTGAATTGCAATGGAAATTCTTTGGGTGAAATAACTGCCAGCCCGTCTGTCGTTGACACATCGACCAAACGCTTTGAAATTTCCTTAACCAAACGATATAGTCCCCGGCTACCATGTCCCCAAGGTTTCAACTGCAAAAGGCTCAAAAATATAACTAATAATTATAGTAATGTATTTCCCACGTTTGCTGTTTTCAGCAGAAGCAGCAACAGCTCCCGCCACAGAAGTTGTACCTGGAAGATAAGTCGGTGCAAGGGTAGCGACGCACGTGGCATCCCAAACTTATGGTCGACCCATATAAATCTTCCAAGGTTCAGGACTTATGCCGTTAGACTTCTTACCAAAAGGTAAGTAGGTGCCTATTTAGATTTTACGGTTCTACGAGCAAAATTTAGAAATATCAATATATTAATACAAAATAAAATTATTCGTAGACAATGAAATATTGTAGATAGATTTACATATAGTAATCGAAATAATAGTTTATCAGACGAGTAGACTGCTTTTCAATCTCGAGTGAAAAGGCACAAAAACCAAATTATTTGCGTCATAAAATCAAATAAAAAATCAAACTATAAAAAGACTAAAGCAGCCGTCAAAGCTCGAAATTAAATAGTTGAAGTCGATGACCAACGATAGGTGACTTGGGGCGCATTTGTGCTCATCGCTGCGGTTCAGGCGGCGGAGTACCTATGTGGTGTGTTCAACAGTACTCGTACCGCATACTACGACTACCAAGTGACAACGTTTATTTCAAATATTTCCGATGGCACCGACCTGAAAAAATAGGTGGCATATTAAATAAATTACAGTTTTGAAGTCAGTCTAATTTTTTTATATTACTTTTTATTTCCTCGTTTTTAGGGTTCCGTAACCAGGTGCTACTAATATATCCTACTATATTTTACAGGACGGACGATAGATACTGTGTAGGAATACAAATAGGTAGGTAGGAAGGTATTAGGTATCTTACAAACCGAATTGTTAACCATGAGTTTTGTACAATAATGTCAAATGTGAGGAACGTGACCGAACAGGCTGATCATAAATTTATGCGTAACAAATTGCTGTGAACATAAAAACTTATATACTTATACCTAAACTGGATACTCAAACGTAATCAATCACAGCAATAACAAATGTGATAGTTGATAGATACCACTACACATTGTCACAGTATAATATGTAATTAAGAAAAACGGTAAATTGTGCATGTGTCCAAAATTGTGGTAGGTCTCTCGGAAACGATATGCGAAGTAAACCAACGTCGGGCGTGGCATATTTTTCCACACTGAAAAAAAATATTGTTGGATTTACCTATTTATCGGATGATTTCGGTCCTACCACGTGAATTTGGTTCTGTATACTAAACAAAACGGTATAATTTACCTTGAATTTAGTTGAATTTACCATTCTATCAGTAATGTTTACAAAACTTTTTTGTAGGACCTGCACTTTGTAAATTCAACCAAAGTTTTTTTTCAGTGCAACCTCCTCCGTGGGGCACGAGGGTACGTTAAATTGTTGGCTGCAGCTATTGTTTGAAAATTCTGACAGTCGATTCACTAGACCAGTGCGGTGAACTATGGCCTACGATTTCTTTCTCCAGAAGATGCTCCTATAGTGAGAACAAACAAAGGAAAAGGCATTACATACTGAGATTTTGCCAAAAGTCTAGTGTATAAGGAGAACTAAGGCTATTATAAAAGCTTTTCCATATTTTGCTATATTGAAAGCTGTTGCTAAACTACACAAAATTTAGATAGAAGCTGGGCTACCTTAAGTATATAACTGTAATAAAATAATAATAGCATGTTTCCTAGATTAACAAAGTGGATTTATATACTTATTTCAGTTTTTTTTTTATTTTTCACTTGTCCTCTCGAAAGAAGTCGCGGTCCTATCGGCTAGATTTATTGAATATTAAGAAAGTGTATATTGCATTTTATTGTAGTAAAACTTTAAAGTTACGTGTTTTACGATAAACGTAATTGAAAGTAGATAACATCTATGATATGAAATGAAACCTTGCGAGCAAGTAGTTAAAATTATTTATTTTAATTTTATTCTTTTGCTACCACATTATAATTTAAATAAACTTGAATTAACCGGATAAAAAAACAACCAACATATGTTTTACAATGATCAACATATTAATAAAGTTTTAAGGTAAAATAATAATATATAATAATAATATATTTGGACATTACACACAGCGCCGTCTGGCCCCAAAGTAAGCAAAGCTTGTGTTATGGATACCAAACAACGGATACAAATACATATATTACTTTTTTTTTTGTAAATACATACATATCATACATAATTACACCAGACTCAAGACAAACACAAATGTTTATTACATAAATGTTTATCCTGTGCGGGAATCGAACCCACATCCTCTGCACAGCAGTCGACCACACTACCAAAATATGTAAAAAATATGATATTATTTGATACGGTAGTCATATTTTAAGAAATTTAATCCGATAACACATGATGTGCAGTCTAAATCTTTAAGAATACGCTTTTCACGAAGAGAAGACTGAAAATTCTGTTTCTGGATAAATTTCCAGACACACTAAATCCAAAAATTAGTTATTTATGTTCATAGTTGTCCTGTTAATAGCATAGCGCATTTATTACCTATTACATAGTATAATTTTCTTAAATCAATTATTTTTATTTAATTTATGAGAGAACTTTTTTAAACAATGCAACCTAATTAAATATCAAAGCGCCAAAACACTTTCTATAAAAGGGATCCATGTTTTGATTTGTCATTGTACGCTATAATTAATTTAATTGGTCATTTACAACAAGTTACCTATCGACTTTGTATCTTAAATTTATACGTGTAAGGTCGAAAACCCATAACAATTTGTAAAAAAATACGTTACAACTAGGAATACACTACTCTAATGGAGCACCCGCATATTTTCCCCGCAGTTACCCCACAATTAGGGTTGGCAACCCTAAAAGATAAACAGCTACGTAGTAATTCCGTTTTGAACTATATGTTCTAATAATAATAATAATAGTTTATTTAATGAATTAGCTCTAGTCCACTTTTATAGGCAAATACAATTAAATCAACTTTAAAATAGAACGAAATTAATAATTTAGAAATTAATGAAATTATTTACAAGTCACAAGTAGGCTTTCCGTACAGTGCAACAAACTTTTCTGACCCAGTGGTCGAACATTGAAAACTTCAATCGTAATATTAAAATGCTGTAAACTTACAGGACACTAGCGACTTACACAGATGTAAAAAAAGTTGCACTGTACGTCCCAATGAAATATTTTGTTGCCAAATAATATCTGGAAGTAAATTCTTCTTTTCTTCTTCGAAAACTAGAAACATTGCATTGTCTACTAAAATGCGTGGCGTAGCATGGCGTGCGAACAAGCATTAGGTATTCATTAATACATTAAATTTCACTGAATTATTTAATAGCCGTTCTTTATTGAATTATATAGATACCTAATGCATCACCTCAACAGTTATACGCCCCACTGCTAGGGCACATGCCTCTCCTTGAAGAAGAAGGTTTAGGCAATAGTCTACCACGCTAGCCTAGTGTGTGTTGGTGGACGTTGTCCCACCACTCGACTTTCAAAGTTTTAAACCATATTAAAATGTATTTTTTAATTCTATGAAGATTTATGTTGACTAGGATTTCATAAGTCATTAGTCGTTGTGTGTCCAATAATTTATCAGTAAGTATTTTACGAATATACCTACGCTTTTGCGCCGAAATCTCTGGTAATTCTATAATATTAGAAATACATATACACGTGACTTTTGCACCTATACTGAGGTCAACAAATAGCGATATATAATAATTGCGCATTTCGAGTATTTAATGAATAAAGTTTGTACAAAAAAAATCGAATGGGCTATGAAGGCAAAAACCTTTGTGGGTCGGGTCTTATTTAGTTATTCTAACATTTTTATTTTTTTGTCATATGTGTGCTTAGTAGAATTTACTTCATTGAATGTATGTATTATATGTTAAAAGCAATAACGTGTTTAGAAATGAGGAAGAAGAAACAAAATAAGCAAGTAGAACTATTAAAATGTAATTTAACCTAATTTGTATGCAGCCTGCCTCTTATCTGAGCTAAATCAATACATTAATTAAAATAATGTATGACCGGTGACCGTTAGGTGATGACATAGAATCGAACAAACGAACTAAATAACAATAAAATTGTCTGATTTGTAAGTAGCTATACCACTGATATGCAAAAATGGGTTAAGTGCGAATCGAACTCTTGCACCGTAGGCTCTGTATCTCCATTGCTTGTTAAACAGTGTGTATTTATTCAAATTCAAAATCTTTTTTTTTAAATGTTATAATATAATACATCAGATTGGTCCTAAGAGAATTAAATTATATTAAGTGTAAGATTTGTTACATAATATCATAAATACTTTAATTTTCAAAGAACAATCCTAGTATAAATTTAAATATTAAAAAAATATCAGTACAGAAATTCATAAAATTAAACAAAAAGGAGTCTAAGTTTCTACAGCAGTGAGTCGAGGCACACAAAGTCCTCGGTTTGCACAAACCACAAGAGCCGCTTCGGGCGTCCTGCTAGACACATTAACGGCACTGAGCCAATCGGGACTCGAACGACAATGGCGTTCGTGGAACACGCAATAGGATACTACTGCGTAAAAGGAAGGCGTAGTCCCATGGAACAAGCTTTACCCCTCTTCGGCTGTTATACTGTGTAAACGGACTACTAATGAAGTGTCCGCATCTTTTGTATATATGCTACATGTCGCAAAAACATTGATAGCGCGATTCAGAAACTTGTTGCTTAATTTTGTATATCGTGGTCAATAAACAAAACAAATGTTACTGGGTTAAAGAACCTGTTTCTCTTAATAATCTGCACTATTTTCACTCCCGCTGGCATCCTTTGGGTACGAAACCCTAAAAAGTAAAGATATGAATTTGAAATGAAATTTGATAATAGAAGAACAGCGCCATCGGTAATGACTTTTGGAAACTACGTGAAACATAGTGAACTCGCATATACTGAATAAAATCATATAGGTCAAGGCTCTTGGTGTAAATTTTTAACACCACTACATCAAACAGCAACTTCGTAGCACCACTACATTATCTATATTCACTTGGAGACGCTGTTGGCCCGGTCCTTACGACTAAAGAAGTCATAAATGTATATGTCATTAGTATAGATAATTCAGATATCTAAAGTTCATAGTAAAGCGCGCGTTCATAAAACCCACGGGCAGTTATGACATGCCAATTCTATCAAGTATGTATAAGAGCTGTTTCGTTGTTCAAAATACGAACGACACGCAATCTACAAGCAATCAATTACTTACAATTTTTAACTTAACACAAAACTTTTGAATTCATAAATTTTCTAGATGTGGCGGATGCATTGTTTTCTCTTTTTGAAATTTCCGTCATTTCAATTGTGTTTGGTGAGTTTATAAATTTATTCACCTTATATTTTTATTTATTTACTCGCAAATGTGATGAAAAACATTGTGTGTAACACGGGCGATACGGAAATTACAAACTCAAGAGTCACTAAAACCTTCGGCATTTGGTCTGAGGCTTCTAAAGTAGTTTTAGTTTTCGTTAGTAATTTTCTCTTTACCACCCTTAATGCACAATATACTATTATTAGGGTTAATAAAGTTTTTGCGACGACAAATATTTCTGCTAAACATTACCTACGACTAATGAATATTTACATTTTAAACCGAACATAAACGCCTCTTCCAAGAGTGTAAGTGATCCAAATTTAGCTAATTTGCGTGCATCTAAAGCTCGACTCACGACTGAGAACAAAGCTCGCGCGACCACCGCAGAGCTTTCTTAGAACACGCTTCAAACATATTTAGATTTTGCATCTCTTCTTATAAATAGAACTTCAAACTAAATATTCTTATATTCTTATTTGAAGACGGGAATTACAAAATGGTTTTTATAGTAAAAATCTTTTTGAATTAGTAAGTAGGTAAGATTTTTTGGAAGAAATAAGTTTGCAAGGTATAAGCTTATCATTCTCTTCATATTTTTAATTAATAAAATAAATAAAAATTAAAAAATTAAATATTTTTGATTTCCTTTACTTGTAGCGGTGTGTAGTATTTGAATTTATATAAAAAAAAAAATTGGTGCAGTGGCTGCCATGTCAAGGTCCCGGGTTCGATTCCCGGTAAGGTACAAATAATATTCTTACAATTTGATAATTGTAAAGTTGTCTCGACTCTGGTTTGACCCGGCACGGCGATAGACTCACCACTCCTTCCTTCGTCCTTCCTTAAAATTTTAGTAAAATACCTGTATACATAAGATGAAAATGGGGGGAGGGTCTTATATATGTTATTAGTATTATTTTGTTGGTAATATGTAGTAATTTGCATAACATTTACTGGGTGATTTCTAGCAAACCTTAGCAAAGGGAGAGGGGGGTTCAAATAGAAGAAAAGAGACTTTTCTAAAGATGTTGATTGGAAAATATTACACCTTCTCTTCTTCTCACCAAAAATTGTTATCATGTTGTTTATTTCTTTTCTGTAGTTAAATTAACCATCTTTTTACGAAAACTTAAGTCACATGTCAAGTTAAATAAATAAAACTATTTATCAATACAAATGTAGTACATTTCAAAAATAATACCTAATCTGTTTGACTTGAGATAACTCAAACATTATACTCTTCCTATCTCATTTCTGGTCTCAGTTCCTAGTTATGACGTATAATCAGAACACGAACGTTAAAGATAGGAGACCTTGTGTGGCTACCACGAAATTAAATATTCAAAATAAACTTAATGTATCAAAAATAAGATATATTTTTGTATGTTTCGTAATGGTATTGATTCATCGAATGAGAAGGAGGGGTTCGAAAGAGGTCGAGGTTATCGCTGGTGGTGATAAGAAGTGAACCGACGACGCAGCGCAGGCGGGTCTTGCTAGACTGGCGATTTCATCCCAATAATAAAATTTTAAATAAAAAGAAACGTTTGAACATGTATGTGTATCGTATCTTTCAAATAGACTCTTATTTTATATTGGTAAAGAATCCTAACTAGAATCAGGTATATTATATTTACATATTTGTCAAACTTTTCAACACAATTATATTTACATATTTGTCAAACTTTTCAACACAATTATAAATTGCAAAGGTAAAAAGCTTCGAATTTTTTGGAATATCAAAAGGGTCTCTTTTTTTCTTCATGCCACAAACAGCTCACAAGTGGCAAACAAGCTCACGGTCCGCCTGATAGAAAGCGGTAACCACAGCTTATTTAAAGTTTAAGTTAAAGACTTTTTTATGATATAACTAAGTGGAAAATAGCAGAAACGTGCGTACGCACACGATTGCCACAAATCGACTCAAGAGAACCCTACATAACAAGATGTCGCCCTTTAACCCTTCGCCATTTATACAATCCATACAGCATTCTTTATCGCTATAGAGCGACAGCGAGAGTGAAGTATAAACTTTGTGGGCGGATTGGCGGTTTCTAAAATAAACAACATAGATTTTATAATTATAGTATTGCATTCACCATAATTTAGGTAAAGTAAAATAGGAACCGAGAAAAATTAATTAGGTACCCATACGGTAATAAATATAGATGACTATGATGACGATACAAATATATATATATAAACATAAGTATATAGAACGATATCATGACAAAGGAAGACATAAAGACAGTAGTATTAGCGTTTGTGGTTTCAATTTTAAGGTCAAAATTTTATCATTCTTGGCCGTATGGATGAATGAGTGAGCTCTAAAGCGTGCTGGTAACGAAAATCATTTGAAATACGTTTTATTCTTGGAAATTGGTATAAATTCATGATGGCTTCATGAAAACATTTACAGTGCCACAAACTTTTTTGACCGGTGTATGGTCACTAGTGTTGTACCTTGTGTCGTATATATGGCGACTGCAGTTTTTTTTTTTTTTTTTTTTTGATGTGTTGTTACCGCTTACAGTACAGATTTTGCTATGCGCTCGATGCGACTACTTACATCATTTTTGTTTAAAAACTAACGTATATTGGTCATAAAAGAACGATTTCTATCATCATAGGCTGACCTACCTATTAGTAACGGGATACTTTAATCCTCTGCCAGTAAGCTAAGCGAGAACTTTTTAAATTAAATACCTTTGTTAAACTGAGATTAGTTACATAGATAAAGACAAGACGTGATAAAGTTCCCTAATGCTATAGATTATCTGTCAATAATCTTGCTTTGGGTCACACACATACAACTCAGTCGCCGCTTGTCTAATTAACAATTCTGGTAATGAATCAGTATAGTGCCGCAATTCCACATAATGACACAATAGAGTCTTATCTTATCCACTCATTAAAAACAGACGTAGTAAGCACTACTAAATGTTTAAAAAATTTTAGTATACAAGAATTTTAATCTGTAGTTTTATGTTTGGTTAAGAGGGGGTATGTAAAGGTAAGTTGCCCATAATTGAATTAATTTGAGTGAGTGAATCCACTTCCAAATGAAAAAATTAAAAAAAGCAATGGATACTACGTTATAATTCCAAGATCTTAGTTTAGCGAAAACATAATGCAATCAAATTTATTCGACCGAAGAAAATCACAAAATTACCTTTAGATCGATTAATTTTTATAACGTTACATATAATTCTGCTGATATTTTATTAATCGCTGTTATTAGCGAATTTTCTTTATAAGTTAATTAATGTTTAATTCTTTTCGCCTACACTACGTTTATACATACAATGTATGGATAGTGTGCCTGGCTATGATATGCCCCGTCTTAAAATGCGATCAAAAATCGATAAGTTTTATAATACTATAAAATCCTTAGCCAGAGCATTATTTACTTTTACTTTCATTTTGTAACAGCAAGCTAGATTTTAGTATCTAGCTCTTTTACTCTAATGTGTAAACAAATACATCTATCTCCGTCAGTTTATAAATGCCTTATACAGGCTTTATGGCAGCGTGCTCCGATACCAGTTTGGTTCAAGCTTAGTCATCTTGCGTCACAGATAGGAAGTGACTTCCTTAGTTAGTAATGTCTCGCAGCAATCGGTTTCACTCACTCAATATTGCTTTACTTGCTATTAAATAAACGGAAAAATAATAAAGATAACAGCCGATTTATAATGTTAACAGATTTCTGATCCAAATGCATTTTTAATTAAAAATCTGTTAAGTACCTGGTTGGTCCGTGAATTTATATAGAGACCTACTCTTTTAAGTTAGCCGTCGGTTGCAAATAAACTAAATAATCCAAATGCATTTTCAATATTTAAAATCTGTTTATTACAATGGTATTGCATATTTAAACAGAATTAGGTACGTCAAATATTGTTCACCTACTGTTCATTACTAACAAGTCAACTAATATTATCACAAATTTTATACTTCCATACAACGAACGGTTTGTTTTTATTTTTTTCTACTTTCATATCCCTCATTCTTATTATCTTGCGTTTTGAACTCTCGATGGGAGTTTTGGCGCGAATCTTAAGAAGGAGTGGTGTTTTTTTCTGTTTAATTTTTCTAAATTCATTTAGTGACTTTCGATGTATATATATTAGCAAAGTTTTACGAAAGCGTGTTAAGAATTGTGCAGCGAAGGCTGGCTGAAGGAAGGACATGACGCGCAATGTCTGAGGATCCACACCAAATCTCCCGCCCAATCTTGGGACATGAAAACGAGGACGCGCGGTAACGCCCGCGCCACGATACGATATAATATAATTGACTTTGACTCTGGCAAATGCATAAATGGTCTGCTAAGACCGTGCGAGCCCATCATAATATTAAAAAAAAAAAAAACTCTCGATGATTCTCTGACAGATAAGCTGGCTTATATTCTTTGAATTTGTTTTTTGAATATCGCCTACTATAACAAGTTTTTCAGCCTTCAAAATTCCATTTTAAAACGTGTTTGGCAACCAAACATATTTGAATATGAAAATTAGTAGCGACTAGAACGCAATATTATTCAGGCGTCGGCGACCGACAGCGTAATGTAAACTCTGGCCAATACAAATTTAAGTTGGTAAAAACTACCTAGTTTCTTGATTATTATGACCTACATTGCTGCTTTACATCGGTAGTCTCTCTATACTTTTATGGTTTAAAAAGTTAAGAAAACAAGCTATGTAAGTAATGTAAAATGTTCTAATTAATATCTTACAATAGTATCAAAACAAATAATTAAAAATCATTTGGTTCCAAAACGATTATCTATCTTATTACTCGTTTTTCGCCTCGAATGGTTAGGCTATACAGTTGTTAAGCAGCAATGTAAATGATAACTACATATATGGGAACCAGGTGACTTTCACAGACTTGAATTACCCCCATGTTTTAAATTTCAGATGTACGAAACGACCATGATACGGCAATATCACAAGTTTACGAAACATACCCAATCTACTACTACAATGCCTTCAAGAACACACATTTCATACATTCAACATTTTCTGACTATTTTATCTACTTACACATACTGTCATGGCCAAAGAATTAAGAACGCCGAAGAATTAAGAATAATGTAAGTAAATAAATTTTTATGATAAAAATGTTACTCCTTCCTTTAAATTTTTGACAATACTTTTAATTACTAGTCTCCGAATATAGAATCTCCATGAAAAATACAACGAAACCATAGCTCCTATACTTTATATTGCCCTTTATTTCGTATCATATTCTATTAGTCTAAGAACTTTCAAACAAGCTAATAAATTGAAGGGTCAAGACGATCCGTATTTCTACTGCAGGTATACTAGAACTATTAGTTATGATTTTATACACAGATTGTGTATTTTTTTGTCTGATAGACTACACTGTAGTTAGAATTTGTACATTTACAAGGCTACCATAATCGACAAAGAAAATAAGGAATGATATTTCAATATACTGTTAAATTTAGTCTTTGTTAAAATATCGTTTACATCACAATGGAATGTAAATAAACGAGTCCAAGTGTCTAGAATAATATTAACAATATTTTATTAATTTGGATAGTGCTTTTGCCTTACTGATTAAGCAACATTCATTAGTTAAATAATCATTAAGGCCCATCTTACAGTCCACTAGCGCCGCCATTAGATATTCTCAATTTTCTCTTCGTAGAAAATAAATTTCTAAAATCTTAATGTCGCAAATATAAAGCTAGTCATAAGCTATTTTTAGAAGGTTTTATATAGTTTCTAAATAATATCTGTGAGTTTTTGTTGGCATTTATGCTAAAAGTGGCCGTTTTTAGCTAAAAAAAGGTAGATTTCAGAAATTAGTTTTCTACGAAGAGAAAATTGAAAATATCTAATGGCGGCGCTAGTTAGCTGCTATATGCGCCTTAATATTAAGAGTAAAAGTCCTTGACAGTAACAGTATATGAGTAACATGAAAGCGGCGCTAACATTTTACTCGGCATTTACGCTGTTTTTAATATGGGGACGATATACGCCTGTGACCTTGCTCAAGTATAATGCAAGCTTAAACCATTTTAAGCGTGCTCACATAAGGTTTACCTTTGCCATAACGTATATATAAATTTGTTTAAGGCTTTTTCTAATTTATTTAAAAATTATAAAGTTCTCTGACTAAATATCGATCTACAGCAAGAAAATTTAATTTTAATCATTTTGTTATTTTTTTAAAGTAAAAATTTCGTATAAAATTCATTAAAAGGTACTTGAATGAAGGTGGTACTTGTGTAAAATAGGTATTAAATATAAGTTTATGAACTATATAATATTGTAGAAAAACTAAAATTATAACATTCTGAATACTAATACTTATTAAATTAGTAACAATATTTACATTCGTATTCAGGTGTGACGGTTGGCGGTAAAGGGTGCAAAGGTAATAATCTAGTTACTCTATTGTAAAAAGAGCACATTGTATGTGCATTAGTAAAAGTGTGTGTAAGCTCTAAAATAAAACAACAAATAATAAAAACTAGTCAAGTGTGAGACGCACCCGAGCCATTGACAAATCTTAAATCAGCATTACAGCGCCATCTAGCTATTATTAAGCGAAACATTAACACATTTTGTTTGTTGGAAACGATATCCAAAGTTAAGCAACGTCGGGCTTGGTCAGAAATAAGATGGGTGACCGCTTAGTGACACATTTTTTGTTTTTGATTATGTTTGTAAATTACGTAAATGGTCTACACCATTTACGTACCTACGTACGGAACCCACGGTGCGTGAGTCCGACACTTATTTGGCAGGTTTTATTTTTTCTTATGTCTATAACTTCTTATTTTCTGATTTTGAGTATTTAGATTATTAGTATGTGCCACTTCTTCAATTTTGCGATATATGACGGTATATCATATTCTTTGAGTTCTGTAATCTGTCCTATGGAGTGTGCAATAGCCTCACAAAATTTACCACACCTTAGAAAGATAAATATAATCTGCGGGTTATCTTTAATTTCTGCAAAAAAAATCTAATGTAGAAAGAGACAACTAATGCTTGTACTTGTTTGTACGTCTTACACTTAGGTGACCGTTTTGACTTCACACTATTGCATTGCATATGTTTTACAGTTTAAAATAGAGTCTAACGCGTTGTAAAGTCTCTTTAAGTATTAACATTGTTACCAATCGGCTTAAATTCCAAACTTGATTATCTGTCCTTTCAGCTAACCCTGTTAATCCAGGGTTTGGTTGTATTCTTTGTGGCCACCATGAGATTTGGTCTGGTATAGGTCTTTTGGGTCGCTGATCACTAAAATCGGGGTTTCGCTTTCAGAAAATTGGGGCTACACCCCTTAATTAGCAAAAACTACCCCAAAATAGGGATATTGTCTGTGTATTTGCACTTTAATTGTTAATATATGTCCTAAATCAGCGTTTTTCCCCGATTTTTTGGAGTACAATAGTACTTGAAAAATTTTGAAACATTCGGGTTAATTGGGGGGGTTAAAACTACCCCTAAAGGGTTGTTTTTGCTATATTCTCAATATGTGTGATACGTATTTGAGGTTGCTGAATGCTGAAACTAGCGGTCCTCTCTGACCCCACAAACGCTGTTTTTACAGGCGCGCCACTGCGATGTTATTTTAAAACTGCGATATCTCGTAAGATATTCATTGAAATCGAATGATGGAAAGGGCAATTTTGTTTTAAATTAAATAATTGTGATCAATAACGCATTTATTTCGCTAAGGATCAATATCATGTTTATAAAAACACCTTCGCAAATAATGCATTATTTTAGAATAAATTTGGTTAGCATAAATTAGGTTATAGTGAGCCAACCTTAAAAGATAGACATATACTGTCTCGGACTTTTTTTTGGAACGTTTAAAGGGGCAAAATTCTGTCATACATGGCTTTTGCGAAACTTTTACCGTTTACGCAGCGCACGCAGCGGAAGCTCTCAAAAGGAAAAAAAAAACCCCGATTTTGAAACATTATTCATTGGTGCTCAGCTCCGATTGGTCTTAGCGTTATGATATATAGCCTATAGCCTTCCTCGATAAATGGGCTATCTAACACAGAACTGAATTTTTTGAATCGGACCAGTAGTTCCTGAGATTAGCGCGTTCAAACAAACAAACTCTTCAGCTGTATAATATTAGTATAGATAGGCATTTATTTTTTAAGTTTTAACCCCCCAATTAACCCTCGGGTAAAAATTTTCATAAAGTATATGAAGTATTTGAACTACAAGACAAAACGCTAATTTAAGGATGTAGCCCCAATAACCTGAAAGCGAAACCCCGATTTTCGTGATCAGTAAAAAAAAATATGTCTATACTAAACCAAATACAGAAACGGACTGGATTATGTTTTGGTCTTTGCACCGTTGGAAAACGTCCGTAAAGGAATATTGCCCCCTCGGTTGTGAAGTCCCAAAACACGTGTTAGCCATCTTCCTTAGTATAATCTATGACGGTAACAATTTTTAAGGGTTTATCTTTAATAGTTCTGTAAATGCTCAATATTTCTTGCTGACCTTTGACCTCGATTTTAAACTCCACGTTTCTGACAAATGCCAAATGTGTGTTAAGCGACCTTAAACCATACAAAATCATGCCTTTATAATCTTTCAGTAATATTTTATTAATCATAGATAAGTACATACCTGGGTAAAATAAACTTATAAGTATCTAAAGCTCCTAATACTATACTTATAAGTAAATGAGATTGTCATCGAAATATTAACTATGTAGGATACCACAGCCTAAATATAAGTATACAATGCAGACAAAGCCAAAGTACATGCGTGGCACGTGAAACTAGTCAAAGTTAGCTGGTTAGTAGTGAAGTAGGTAGGCAGCGCACGTCCGTCCAAGGTCAGTTAGTCCACGCAACGCGCCATCACTTCCTAGTCAGTTGGCAACACTGGCTTGGGCAACCGCCTCTCACCAGAATCAGTCCCCAGGTTGCGACACGCTGCCGTTACTCAGCTTAAGAAGCGATCTGTTTTACTACCATTTTTTTTAAAGAAGAAGATAATTCTAGTAAAATACACGCAAAATACAACACAACTGCAAAGTTTAAAAACGCTATTACGCAAAACATGCTTAAATTTAGAGACTCTATGTTATGTGGTACTTAGTGCCAAAAAAGATTTAAACTCAGTATAAAAAACTGTGGCCAAAGATCACTAATTGTCAATGGGTACTTTCTGGTAATGTTATTACGTCTTACATGCCTCCTTGCAGAACCAGAGAGAATATCATTTAACAGAAATAGATAGAATCTACATGAAAATACAACGAAACCATAGCTCCTATACTTTAGATTGCCCTTTATTTCGTATCATTTTCTATTACTCTAAGAACTTTCAAATCAAGCTAATAAATTGTCGATCAAGACGGTCCGTATTTCTACTGTAGGTATACTAGAACTATTAGTTATGGTTTTATATACAGATTGTGTATTTTTTATTTGGACAGACTGCACTGTTACAATCTCTATTAAGTATTTAAATATATTTTAGACTAAACCTAAGTTAAAACAATTTTAAACGGGGAAAACCATGTAAAACTGAGAACTCTGAAGTACTACAAAAGAAACCATCATCACCAAATCAAAAACAACTTTGACTGACAAATGTATTTCATGTGAAGGTACCTTTACAATTTGTCTTGTCTATAATAACAACAAAATGATGTAGTTAGTACGTTTGTTTATAGATTAGCTCTGGAACGCAAGCACAGATCGTTTGTCAGCGTCAAAGCAATGAAATTCAAGGCTGGGACAAGGTGTCAGATAGTCGGCCGCACGGTAAACTAGGAACAGACATTATGGTAATCACGTTGTAGGTTTCATTTTATAATATCTTAGTAAGCATTCCGCTGTTGCTCTACCTTAGGGTTGCCACACCTCTCGGTACAAAACTCAAGTGCCGGTCGATCCGGTACACAAAAAATATTGGTGTATAACAATAATCAAACATCATATATAATAACCAATCGTAAGGCGATGCAGCGAACTTATATTGCAGAAAAGGCTTTCAAGCAAGTGAACTTACAAAACCTAAATAATGATATGCAGTTAAAGAAACTAAAAAACATTTGGTGAAGAAAGGGTCGTCACTGAATATAATGTATTTGACTCGTTGATCCCAAGTTGAAGAGAATCGAAGAGTTCCTCTTGCTACCTCCAGGATGCATCCTCAGACCTTCATCACCAAGTGTGATATATTCGACTTGTTGGAACGAACTTAATGAGCGCCAACTCGAAGGGCTTACTAGAAGCCATTAAAGAGTTTCACTATCTACCTCCAGGATAAGTCCTCAGACTTTTGTCACCAAGTGTATATATAAGACTCGGTAAAACAAACCAAATAAGCCCGAGCTCGAACCTCGAGGTGTTATATATAAATTCCCTTACACATTCATCAAGGCTCAAAGACGGTTAATGAGTTTAAGCTATACCTACAGATTTTAACAACTAAGTGTTGATGTAGGTAATATTTGATCGACTGCAGACGATTAATAAAAATTGGCTCAAAATGGTTGACACTTCAGCTCTCGAAAAATGTTCCGGTCAGTACCGATACTGACTAGACTATTTCGGCATCACTACATGTAACTCGACTGCAAACGAACACAATAAACAGGTTAAGTGTCTGAGAGGGTTTTTAGTGGAAATAATAAAATTATTTATTCATATGGTCTTTTTTTTAATAAGTTAATAGAACAACAGCAGCCAATAATAAAATGCATTGTTGCCTTGAGCTATCTACATCTTTAAATGATTTTCATGAAATTTAGTACGCAGGGGGCTAATAAATCGATCTAGCTTATTTTTTATTTTTAGAACACATCGTTTTGCCCGTGTTTTCAGGCAATGATAAACTGATAAATATGACATCTACTGGCGAGTAGTAATACTATTATTTTTACCGACACAGCAACACTAAAGCTACTTGACAATAGATGGCGTTGGTAAAAAAAACGAGCAAAGCTTGGTTTTTTAGGTACTTAGTTATAAATTAATAACATTTTGATCTTTTTCAACAGGCGTAGACGCAACCAATTTCACTTATCTTATCAGATTATAAAATCACTAGCTGATTATGTGCGGTGTTGCCTGCAAGATTTAACTTTTTCCGCCCTATATTAATTTTCACATAGGTATCCTTCACTTTAAAATCCCGTGGTGGAAAAGCTTCTTTCCCTATTTTATTCCAAAAATCCTAAAACACTTTCCTTGTTATCAACTTGGAGTCTATTTAAGTAACCTGAAAATATTTTCATGGTTTTATTAACAAAAATTAAAATTCATTTCAAAGTCTCATACTCTAATTTACTCCCTCAGAAATGTTTTTTTTAAAACGGTGAAAAATGTTCTTGTTTCTTGTTTTTTTTCATACCCAACAAAAGGCCAAATATCAGTTTTCATGGATTCAAATCCAAAAATGACAATTTCAACTCCTATTTTTCCGTATTATCCTGATATCGTAATAGTACATTGTTTACCAAGGGGTGAAAGTGACTGATTACCGACGCGGGTGTAGTTAAAACACACGAGGTCGGAATCGTCTTTCATCCCGAGTGATACATAGTGCTTTACACTACAAATGCGAGGATAATAAAATATAATTACTTAAAGTTTTAATTTACTTAATAAATATTAATTCACTTTTATAAACATAGATGGCGCGGTTCCGAATAATTACAAGCTATGGTTATGTTTTCTGTTGTTTATAAATAGAAATTTATTTTTTTCAAAGTGAAATTGGTTCGCTTTGATAATCACAGATGGCACTGTACCAAATAAAAAGAAGCTGTTTAATTGGTTCGTCAACTTTAAAATAGAAAGTGCTTTATAATTTTACATATTTCCCTCCAAACGGGCAAGAAAGTGATAATCTCTGCAAACACGTACATTCTATCCTATTTTTGAGTATGCATGAAGGTTCTTTCAGAGCATGATGAGTGTAAAATCCTTATTAAACAGAGCCTGCTACGTCACACAAGTCATGAGCAATTTAGGCTGCATGCGTAGGTGGAATAATCAATCAGGCAAGTCAAGACAAATTTTACCATCAGTTAGCTAACACAGTGTAGAGTAAAATAAATAAGGTAAGAAAAGAGGGCGTTTATTGAGAAATTAATGTAAAACCAAATGATAAAAAACCTGTTTTTGTTAAAAGGGTGTCTTTTGAGGGCGAGATTTTTTTCTCGACTTTTTTATTAACGAGGAAGCCCTGTTATTTTCGGTAATAATTCAGTTTGTTTCATCGTGATAGGTCATGTAGTTTAAAATTTACATTGAGGTGGCAGTAGCGTCCCAGAATTTAAGTAGTACCACAAAATAAAATCATATAATAATATTTTTATGGTTTTGTATCGATACAATTAAGTATAGTTTCCCTAATTTACATTTTTGCACTTTATGAAGACTCACACTGTATATGAGCTGACTAAAAATTAGCATTATTTTTTCATTGTCATCGACGTCCCCTGTTGAACGTAGGACCTGAAGCTCCCTCTGTATGTATCTACAGCAGTCCTACCTGATTTCAAGCAAGTTCTTATTTTAGATTTAATAACTTATTTTCTGTGATTCGCTTATCTGCAATTGCAGTCCTTATTGTTATTCGACACTCTAATCTATAGAACTGCCGCGGACTGCAAACACAGTATAACCGGGCGATCGTGAGTATGCGGGCCGAGGCATCGCTGAGGCACGCATCACAGAGTCCGGTTATGCTCAGTTGTGGCCAAGACATAGTGCTTTTCTCAAACATGCGTGTAATAAAACTAATTATAATAACTTACTTTTTTAAATTAATTAAGTGGCGCATTCTTTTTGTTGTGCCAGTCCGCAATATAAATAAAACTTATTGATGAGTTATCTCTTTAGTTATTAAATGTTCGGGTTTCAAAAAGCTCGTTCCATTTTCAAATTTCAAACATTGCGGGTCGCTTTTTGATACTGTACTGCAAGTACGATTTATTCCAAATAACCTTGTGCAAGATATGGTCGCACGCATATCGTAGCATGTTCGAGAGAAAGACATTTTAGTTACTGGTGTGCGCAAGCCTTAATGACTAACAAGCAACGAATTAATATGTAAATTATAACACATATGTTTATTGATGAAACAAAAAGACATTTGCATGAAAATAAATAAACTTAATCAAAGGATGCTGCTGTCCGACGAACTAATAAAGCACAAGTACCTAATATGTTATAGTGTTAGAATTAAGGGCAGGTGGAAGCTAGTAATATATATTTTATAACGTTATCTGCTACATTGATTAATTTATGCTTGCAAGAGATTTTCAAAATATTTACGAACCATAACCTTAAAAAACTAATTTATTTGCAGCTTTTGTAATGTTGACTGAAAGCGAGTTCCATAGTTTTAGTAAGGAAATAGCTAAGTTGAAAATGAACTAGGCGTTCGAGGACTTTGACTAGAAATGGGAGAAAAGATATAGGTCTGTAATCTGAAAAGGTAGTAAGATGAGCTTTTGTAGGTAATGGAATTATTTGTGCATCTTTCTACATTATGGGAAAAAACCAGTGGATATAGAAGTGTTGAGGATTTTGGTTATTGCAGGAACAAGAACATCAAGCAGTGGAAGGATTGGATGAGTTCTTCTTAACATCACAATCGGTAAAATGTGTGAAATTAAAACTTGAGGAGTTCATTGTGTACTCCTGGTACATGGTTGTGAAAGATTTTTTATTTTTATTCATTATCAATACTAAAGAGATCAAATGAACTTGGAAACATAAATTTTACCTATAATTAAGTTTTCAGCTTCTTCGTACCTAACGATGGTAATGCTACAATTATTGCAGTATGGTATGCAATGATCAGGAAATATATGTATATATAAATCTTACATGCCTTACAAGTGTGGTTAGTCTTTTTTTGAAGGATACACCTGACCTGTAATTTGTGAATGACATTACTGTAAATAACTAAAAAAAAAAGAAAACTATATCAAGAAATATAAAAAGCACAAGTAAAAATATGTCAAAAAAAAACAACGACGTAATTGACGCTGGGTCATATTCACCCGCTTTGCTTGACCTGGGTTCACTAACGGTAAGGTTGGACGGTACCTAACTATATTTCCAGCTACTAGAAAGTTCGAAACCATAAAATACGCAAAATTCAAAATATGCTCGCTTGAAATGAGCTCGGGTCAATATGAACCAGCGTCATAAACCGAGTTAAGAAAGAAGTTATTCGATTTTTGAACAAAAATATATTAAAGTAAAAGTACGTTTTTTAAACCTTTTTTATGTTAATTATATGCTATTAAATAATTTTTTTTCTTATTTGCAACCCTGGTTGCAAGGGACACATAAGGAGATAGATAATATCTATACTATACGCAAACGTTTAAGAATAAGTAAAATGTAGGTACGCAAAACTGAGGTATAAAAAGCTATTTTACCTACACCAGCAAAGATTCATTTAATTTAACCTTTGTAAAGATTTACCTTGATTTCATCATAATATCTGTTTGACTCATCAACATAAAGAAGCGAATAAAAAAAAACATATAAGATATTACGAGAATTCATGCAAATCTAACTCTTCCTGCGTTAATCAGACAAAACTAATAATAAACAATAAAAATAATAAACAAATATTAGTGATTTTTCAATTTTGTTGAGCTTTCATTCCCCATATCCCCAGTGGAATATGGACCAGGCACACATTATCCAAGGAGCGACCTTCTTCGTCGAACTTTCAATGGGTGAGGCAATTTCATGTATTTGGCTGGTATTTTACACAAAACAATAGCGTAGTATAATTATTATTTTTTTATTTGTTTTCAATACCCATTCAAAATTCGCACGAGTGACCCCGCGAGTATCAACTAGCATTACCTACATAAAAGTTTGTTTTCTAGCAGGAGAGGTTCTTACAAAACCGATTATGTACAGTTTGTTTGTCTGTCTGCAAGTACGTGTGCTCCATACTCCGCACACGTACTTACGAGACAATGACGACTCCATTATTAAAATCTTTTATTACATCTATTAAATGCGCACAATGAGATGTTAATTCTATTGATTGACAGACAGATTAGTATGTATTCATGTAATTTAGTATACATACATTATGCCATATCGTTACCCGACGGAAATCAGTCATACCGGAAATTTGGTATAAGATATAAGATGGTAATTAGAAAGCATATTGATTGTTTTTTTTTTGTTTTGTATTTAAAAAGATTTCTAAATAGAACCAGTATTATTTTTAGTTTTATAAAAAGGAAATTAATATTCGAACATTGAATTAGTGAAATTAGCTTTTTAAGCTTAGCAAACACTTACCATATAGGAGTTATAACTAATCAGCTGGTAATTTTTATTCTTTATTATTTTTTGAATTACTTACCTCAAATTAAAACAATGACACACTTCCTTAGATCACTTTTGTGTCTGCCTATCACAAACATTCTTTACGAAAGCCGTTTGACGTAGAAATTTTATATTTCAGATATACCCCAAACTGTACATCATGTTAGGTTAGGCCGCATTTTTCCAACACGAATAACTATCAAAACAATTACTAAAAAATGTACGGATTGCCCAAAGTATAATATTACTATACAATGCCTAAGTATTGTAGGTCCAGATCCAAATTCCAGACACAAAAGGGCTATTTCTTGTCAACTTTCGTTAAACGTAATATCTGTATGTAATAAAGTAGTATATATCGTAGTTGTAGAATATACACTATAACTAGTATAGGTACACTACTAAAATAAGTGTTAAAATGTTTCAGAAAACCAAAAAAAATGTGAATTGCAATAAAAATATGATCAACATGTTTAGTTTAGTGTTTTTTGACATTGGCGGTTTATTTGACAATCATTTTCATTAGCATAAAACAATACGTACACCTAAGTACTTATTTAATCGTGCAAATCTACACGAGTACCAAATAATGAATATTTAAACAAAAGTATTTAATACTCACTATAAAAATACCATCATGTCTATACGTTAGGAAAAACCTGATTCATATTATTACCTATTATTTCCACTTACCAGTGCCATATGATGAGTAAGTAAACTCTCGAGAACTCTTGTAAAACCTCTTATTTTTGCCACATACCTAAATATAAATATTAGTATTACTTGCCAGGTAACGGTAAGTATGGGTACTTAATAGGTACCTACTTATCTGTCAAATACGTGTTGTTGTGATACGGTTATACAAAGTATCCGGGTCGTGGTTATTAATGACGCTACTTGGATTTATTTTGTTTTTTGTATGTGTTATGTGTATTCAAATCGAATTACATAAGAAGGTGCTGGTATTTAGAAGATTATATACGATTTCATGAGGATAAGAAGCTTCATCGTCAAGAGAAGACATTTTCAAAATAAATAAGTTATGTCATTCGTTATTTTTATGGTAAAACACTAAGGCTGGGTTGCAACAACTAACTTTGACGTTAACCAGTCCCTAAAAATGGGAGATTGTACGGATTTTTTTATCGTCAGCTATTTTTGAAGTTAACTAGCTAGTAGTTTGCTGAACTTTGACGTGCCGGTTAAGGTTAATAAAAGATGACTATGTTAATTTCCATACAATCTCCCATTTTCGACGAAACTGATCTGTCTGTTACCTATTCACGCTTAAACCGCTGTACCGATTAAGATGAAATTTGGCATGCAGATGGTTTGAGTCTTAGCCGGTCATATTTCTACATATCAGAGGAGAAATGGTATACGAATCGATCAAAATTAAAAACTGACATATTCAGTAAACAAGGCAAAGTGACATTTAACTCCACCCTATAATTAAATTATAAATCATCTTACACTTT
This sequence comes from Apoda limacodes, assembly GCA_946406115.1. Lineage (NCBI taxonomy): Eukaryota > Metazoa > Arthropoda > Insecta > Lepidoptera > Limacodidae > Apoda > Apoda limacodes. The sequence continues at coordinate 13,923,071 of OX291558.1, forward strand.
AAAATCGTACATTGGCCAACCGGATAGGGGGTTTATTGTTGGCAAAAGGAATTTTTACCCACTGAGTACCTACCCACTATGTAATACCCACTGAGTACCTACCCACTATGTAATACCCTCTGAGTACCTACCCACTATGTAATACCCACTGAGTACCTACCCACTATGTAATACCCTCTGAGTACCTACCCACTATGTAATACCCACTGAGTACCTACCCACTATGTAATACCCTCTGAGTACCTACCCACTATGTAATACCCTCTGAATACCTACCCACTATGTAATACCCACTGAGTACCTAACAGGGAAAACATGAAATTATCAGGAACAGGAAAATATAAGAAATAAAAAATATTATATATATCAAGAACTTTGGTAATAAAAACGATTTAATTAAATAAGTATAAACAGTAATGCTTCTTCAGCTTTGTTTAATAGTCTTAGTTTGGGATTTTGTGAGGAAATATAAGTTTAGAATCTGGTATCCCGACTTTATTAGTTGATGACGAAATGACTTTATTGTATTTTTTTTAAATCCACGCAAGTCTCGCAAGTATATTCAAGTCGAAAAATGATTAAGATAAATTTTCAAAAGATACAAAGTTACGAGGTATCATTAATGTCTTGATTTTGTTGATACACAATACATATAGTCATACGTTAAGTTACATAACTAAAGTTCAGTCACCTACGTCACGATCGTCACGAACGAGGAAGACGTAAATAAACTTCCTCTAATATTATATAAAATATAACAACATATGCGTCCACTAACTAACTAACTAATATTCCTATACAACATCCATACTAGATTACTGTCATCATTTACGTCACTGAAACGTGGTCTCTATTGAATTGAGTTTGTCTCACAAAGAAGCTCAATATCGCTCAGCGAGCCATGTGAAAGTGATAGAAGCAGCACAGCTCTGCTAGGTGCCTTATTGCAGCACTGCACGGGAAAAGCCACAATGAAATTTGCCGAAGAACCTAAATTACCGACATAGACGTTGGACATACTCATAGGTCGTATAGCGTACAGTCGAGATATATGAATTCGGTTATCGGTGTAGGATTTCAACGGCAACTCCTCAATTATAGAAAAAAAAAAATAACTTGCAATTGATGTTTTCAAGTAGCCTATGTCCTTCCGCGGGACTCAAACGGAGGTAGTTTTTTAAAAAAAAACTAAAGTTCATCTAAATCGGTTCAGCGGCTTAAGCGTAAAGAGGTAACCGACAGACAGATAGAAAGCCAAAGATAATTGCGTATTTATAATATTAGTATGGATTAATATATATCCACTGACATAGGTATATAACAATTACCTCTGGGCGTATATTCCGAAAGGTTAATTAAGTATAGTATTTACCCCCGGCTTCGCCCCCGAAAAATTCGGTCGTCGCGTGAACCGAAATAAAATTATTTCAACAAACACACTTTCGCATTGAAAATATTAGTATGGATATAAAACCACTTAGCCTTTACCCGCAAATCTGTCTGTGACGCGTAGCGCACAAAACTACTTCTATATTCAATTAAACAGACTGTATCACCATATGTATAATAAATTTATACTTATAATGTCACTGTGTGTTTTCATGACTAATTCAAAATCAAAAAAACACACGTATTTGTAGATAAGTATATACCTACCTACTTGTTGAATCTTAAAAGTCTTCGAGCAATTAATCTTGATTTTATTAATGTGTAGAGTGACCATTAAATAGGATTTCAACAAAACATGTTTTTCGAGATAAAAAGCCTAAAAAACTAAAGAGCAGTTCAAATAAAGTAATGACAATGAATCTATAGATACTATCTAAACATGTCGCCCAATCTATGTTCATACTGCCCTTTAACTATTCCGGTGACTGTCATTAGATACCTTGTCTATATACATCTTCTTTATGATTAGTAATATACGTCTGGCTCTGGATTCCCCTACTGACGCGGCTTCGTTTGTGAAGATTTCCAAACTCTAGTAACAACATACTTAGGTTTTTTAATTTCAATAGTAGGTACCTAAATATTGAAATCAAAAATCCAAACGTAAATCCTACGTTGATCGAGAAATACTGTGTTAGAACATTTTACTATTTTAGCATAAACGATACAATGCATATCGATAGTGCCAACATGAGTCATTCTTGATCTTTGTATAATTTTTAAAATAAAATGGTTTTTAAGGATTTATGCTCTTTTAATTACTTTTTGGCTGTGGCACTAGTGGGCAGCAAAATCATAACTTACTCACCTATATGTATATGTATTACTTCATATTATTATTTACTGGTTTTGATCGATATGGAATGATTAACAATCGTCGTTATTTCAGCCTGTTAGACGTCCACTGCTGAATCTGCTGAATATAGGCCTTCCCATGGCCTACCCCATATGTTTCTACTACCGCCAGTCTTATCTTAAGCCACCTGCATCTAGTGACTTCCTTCAGCTCTTACCAGGCAGTCTGTTCAGAGCCTGTCAAACGATGCATCTTCAAGACGGTTATTCCCGCACTCAATTTCAACTTGTTCACTATTTGAGTTAATTGAAATTAAATTTAGTTTGGTATCGAAAATAAGAAGTTTTTCTTGTAGGTATATCGTAACACATATTTTGTCCTTTATCAGGGCGTTGCATTCAACTCCTTTGTAGCAGAATTGTTAGCGGTTGGTGTTTCATTAGCTTTTGGTAGCAAAATCTAAGGTTGACTTTTAGCGTTTCGTTTAAGCGGTTTTACTACGAAATATTGCTACCAAAAACCCATGTCGGGAGGTAGGTATTTTGCGCTATTTTTTGTCAGCTGTTAATTGTAAAATTACTCGAAACGCGTTTCGTTTATACAATAATAGCGCCGCTGAAAATGTCAGCTTATTAAATGCTATTAAATTACAACGCTGCTGAGAAGGAACGTCCCTTTATGTCAAACAAGACTCACACACGTAGTGAGTTAATTCGAATAACAGTTATAAAGTCAGTAACGTGAAATTATTTCTTGATGTCAAAACCTTTGTGAATATGATGCATTTATGTATACAAATAAAATAAACAAATCGTTTATATATTGGTATTCTTGTACGCAAGGTTCCGTCTGCTCAGAACCGGTTTCGCGCAATGCCCTCAAGTCTGCCTCACCCAACCCAAACAACCATCTTACACAAAAAAACACAAGCTTAATTTAGTTCTTGTTAACACAGAAATGTTTTAAAACAATAATAAAAAAGGTTGATGCTTATTTTGATTAAACGTAACATCGAGAGATCGTGACTATATCGGTAGGTACTCTCAATTTATATCTGGTCAAGTGTGAACAGATATTATAGTATAGGTATGCATGGAATTGGTGCTGCAATGGCTAGGAATCTGTAAATGCTTTTGTTGCATCTTCCACCTTGATACATGACTAATAAATAGCCTAGCAGACTATAATGATTAAATATTAGGCTGCTTATCCCCATACAAACATATATCCCTGTTTCCTCCCTGAATTTTGGCATAAAGACCTATAATTTTTAATTATGTATATGACATATGTAAACACTCACTATGTCTGTATGGTTTACTTTATTCAAATGCCGTTCGTAAATAACTGGCGCCCTGCAAAATGCCAGAAAAATGACTGTTATGACATTTTCAGACGTGCTGTGTACGAATATGTATACTTCATTTTAAGAAAACATAGAATAATTAATTAATTACAATACAGGCATAGAATCCATTAATTTCCAGGATAAGTAATTCTCATATAATTCGGTTGAGATTTGCAGGAGGAATTCGGGAAATACAAAACACCTACTTTGATGAGTGTGACGAGGTGTAATTAGCCCGAGGCGCAGTTGTCTCCATCGCACATCGGTGTCTACAACTCATAACGACATCACACGTGTTAGTCCTGCCTCACAGGTGGTGGGTGAGCCCATCCTTGAAACACTGCTTCTAATTCGGCATACCTTAACTAAGGTAGCTCTATATACACGTCTCATACGTCGTAAATTTCCAACTTAAAAGAAATAAGTAGTAAAATAATAGAACATGGACGAAATAATATTGCCGTTGCTCAGTTCTTGAGTAACTATACGAAGTTTCAGAATTGTAACCCGGTTCGCCACAAGTGGACATAGGAGTTTAAATCATCTCATATTACCATGTTTTTATTTAAAAACAAAAGAAAAATCTCTATTCAAAGATGTCGAGGGCTAAAGCTAGTTCCATGTAGAGATTAATGACTTAAGACTTGACATAATGTAAAGTGAAGGTGAACACAAGAATGTCGATTCAATTACATCAGCTAATATAAACTCTAATGGCATGTTCTTGGCTCTTGGAGCAGTTTCTTGTACCGAGATAACTCGCAACGCACCAAACTATATAATAATACAAAATATTTTATAACTGTAATAAAATAAGTCAAGTAAGGTGTAAAAATACGGTGTAATATTAATATTTCGTCTAGCTAGGTCCTGTTTGCACAAGGAGCAGTAGATTAACACGTAAGCCGTACCTACCGTATCAGGTTACAACACTGTTGCGCTTGCACAGCGTTGGCGATGATAGCTTAGGCGGCGGCAAGACGTGCGCAGAACGCAAATGCACGACATATAAACGCATATATCTACGCACACGTTTTAGGGTTCTGTATCGAAATGGCAAAGTAGAAACCCTTATAATTACGTCATGTCCGACTGTCCGACAGTTCGTCTGTCACCTCACAGTCCTATATTTCTATAATTTTACAGCCTTATGTGCACCACCATAAAGTTTTATATGAAATAAGGATATAAGATTTTTTTACTTTTAAAAAATTTTCATCCCTCAGAATTTTATGTCCTCACCCCCTTTAAATTTTTAAACCATAAATTCTAAAATCCAAAAAAGTTATAATATTAGGGCTTTCTTAAGCGTTATTAGAAAAATTGTGTCTGAAATGGGGCTCGAAGTCTGAACACCAAGTATAGGGTTTGACTAAGTTTATGCAATATAGTTTTTAACTTTAAACAAAAATTTTACAAAAATTACCACCTCATCTTCGAAAAATAAAAAATTTACTTAGAACTGATCAAAGTTTTTAAGATATAGGTTTTACTTTTACTATAGCCAACTATCACATAACCTATTTTTTTAATCAGTAAAGTACAGAATGTAGAATTACCAATAGTCGGTAATATAACTAGATATAAGTAGTTTCCGTGGCAATAGGTTGGTAGGTAATTAGGTAAGAAGGTACAGGTTCACAGTTCGAGCTCAGATAAGGCACGACAGCCAACGCAATGTGGGCGAGAAATATTAAACCGCTGACGAAGTTTTACTCATTTATTATTATTTAATATTTGCTTGCCATAATTGAAGGCTGTTGTAAACTCAAGTTATCAGTATTTAACAGTAACGAAATGAGTGAACCAAATTGTGTCAATCACCCCAGTGAAGAAAGATTAGACATGTAATATGTATGTTGTATACATGTTTGTATTCAGATAAGTTGTCTTACATAGATAAATAAATGATAATAGTTTCATTGGCCTTTTTAGGGTTTCGTACCCAAAGGGTACAAAACGGAAACCTATTACTTAGACTGCTGTCCGTCTGCCAACAGGCTGTATCTCATGAGCCGTGATAGTTAGACGGTTAAAATTTTCACAGATGATGTATTTCTGTTGCCGCTATTACAACAAATACTAAACAACAGAATAAAATAAACATTTAAGGGGGCTCCCATACAACAAACGTGACTTTTTTGCTCGTCTTTGCTCGATATTAATAACAGCAACAGGTAGAAGTTGCAATATTCACAGAATATTTAGTTATATATTTACTTAAAAAAAAAAAAATTAAACTAAAATAAAACAAATATTTAAAATCCCATACAACAAACGTGATTTTTTTTGCCGTTTTTGTAGATTCGCACTTGGGCGGTTTATTCTAAATACTTTCGCTTTTTTTAATTGCAAACCGAAAAAGAATATTTGCACCAAATCTCCTGAATAAAATTGTAATAAGTATTTTTCAATTTGATAATTAAAAGAAAGTTATGAATTTATAATGAAATGCAACTGGCAGCTGAACTGCAAGCTTTGACTTTTAGCCATGTTATTAGTGTTCAGTAAAAACAAACCTATTACATTTGTAATATCTACAGTGTAACAAACTTTTCTGACGCGGTGATCAAAAATCAGAACTACAATCGGCTTATTTTTTAAGTTATAAGTCATAACGAAACTAGCGACCAAACACCCAGGGTTAGGTACATTTTTTTTTTAATTTATATCTAACGCGGATTTGGTTACGTTTTGTATGAATTGTATTATACCGCAAGCACATTATTTTTTTGTAGAAACACTATATTCAAGGCCTTTAACTGTTTGTAATGCTTAGATATTTGACATTTGACATTTGCTACTTGAAGGTGGTCACTATTAAGCTGCTCTTACTCTGAAACTTGGTGCCAGCAAGCAACAGCATCAGTTTGTGTGCAACACATTGTAACCAAAATTTACCTAAACTCGTTGCCAACTATGCACTGTTCGTTAACACCAACAACAAATCCTACTTAGTGCTAAGGAATAGTCAGGATCGTAATCTACTATTCTAACGTGAACACCTACTTGCTGCCAGCAACCACTAGTGAAGACTAACCTTTACTAACTATAATACTGACATAAATAACTCCTGCTAGCAACCACTGTTAGGGCACTAACTTTAATTCTATTGTAGGTACCTGAATACGTCCCATCGGCAACCACTGTACTAACAAGTCCACTTACTACCATCTCAATCTCAATATGAATATTTCTTATCAGCCAGCACAATTAGTATGTGCAACTATAGCGCGAGGAATTACTTTTTGCCAGTACGCAATGTTAATTGGCATCAACTACAATCTTGAGATGAATGCACATTAGATGCAACCCTAACGTGTAAACTTATTGCCAGTCGCTACTGTTCGTGTGCAACAGTTGCAACCTAAGATACTTGCCGCCATTAGACTTAGGTTCATGTACACAAGCCCTAATCAGTTGATGCGGCGGTGTTTACGCAAACAACCGTATTTACTTTCCTGTATAGCGACTTCTTTAATGGCAGATACAGAGACGGATTCTATATTTAAAACACAAAGTTGTTAACTAACCGCAGTTCTTTATTGTTAATTTTGTGCCTCTTTACAATTAATTTTGTGCGTATAATTTTGACGAAAGAAAATATTTTATCACCAAACATCGCAATCACATTAACAACATAAACAGTTAGTAAGGATTTGCAATCTAATCTCATATTGTAACATTTTTGTAAATAAATAAATATAGAGAAATAATCTCATAAGTAATAAATCCTAAAAATCCATACACGTTATAAATGTAAAAAATGAAATTTTGTTTGATCCTTTCGTATACGAGATAGTAAAACAACGGAGAAGGACATAGGCTACTTTTATTCCGGAATTTAACAGATCCCGCTGAAAAACTATGACCAAATGTTTTTAAACGTGGAAGAACTATAGCTACAGATTTAGCATGCTCCAGGGAACTTCAAAATTATAATCAAGAGTTGCCTTAGAAATCCCATACGCCGATAATTAAATTAAAAGCGGGCGGAGCCGCTGGAAAATAATATTAATAACTATTATTTAATAACTAAAGATAGTCTACCTTAAATTTAACCTATTAAAGTAAATATGTATAATTAGAATTAGAAATTGGCAATGTAGCTTAAAGGCTGAATTAAAATGACTGTTTGAGCCTTCATCATCTGTTTTGCTTTTATCTATTAATCCCTTTATAACACCCCGTTTGTGTACAAAACAGTACGGTTTTTATCACGTAAGAGTCTTCCAAATACAGAAAAATATTTGGTTTCAGTAGCATTTTTAGAAAACTCAAACTTTTCTTTTTTAAACACTGAGACGACTGGACTCAAAATTAATAAATGAAACAACAGGGTCCCTACTCTATACTGTTGTATATACTTCTAAACGACTACGTTTCAATAACGAGGATCAAAATTTTGACCGGGTAAGATACCGATATTAATACACACACCGTTATTTTTTTCACACGTTACCACTAATATAAATTAAATAAAATTACTGTCTCCACTTATTCCCCCTGTGACAGTTCACGAATGCGCTGAAATCGGCCGTGAGGAGATGCCCTTAGCACTTTCGCTGTATTACTCGATATAATACATCTAATGCTATCTAATTGAGGTATCCAGTGTTGTGAGGGGAACGGGATTCGAACCCGCACCACGTCCAAGTACTGACGTCGCCATGGATAGCGACCACAAACGAATGTTTTTACTCCGTGTAAAAGTTATTGCCAGATTTTTTTTTTGCCAAGTCGGGATTTAGGAACTTTTGAGTGAAAAATGTGGGATTATTTCGTCGAGTGCGGGACATAGTAAAATAAACGTATATAATCAAACGTTTTTGAATATTTATCTTTTTATTTGACTTCAAATTACGTTTTCGTAACAATAGATAGGTACCTAACCTAGTAAAAAAAAATATCCATAGAAAATGCATTTAAATAAAAATATGATATTCTAAATCAGTACGCTGCACGCACGGTCGAGTTATGCCCGAAAAGCGGGATTGAGCCTGTCCCGCGCGGGTCATTTAATTTTGAGTAAAAAATCGGGACGTCCGGCAACGCTGGTAATTAGACTAAAGGGAACCTGGTGATGACTCGACCTCTGACGAGTGTCTCGAACCCGTCAGACACAGTCGTCTTTTCTCTAACAACTATTTTTTCACTTTTCTTGTAGAACTTCGTCCTATTGCAAAATATATTGAAGACTTTTCATATGTTTAAACGTCGAGCGTTTTTCGCTTTCAGCTCTTTTCTTTTTAATATTTCAATTTTATACCAGCCAGTTACGTATTTAATCACTAACATGGAAGTACAAATTGACAATATTTTTTTACAAAAATCAAAACGTATCTAAAATCAAATTATAGTCTAGGGCCTGCACTCCTTTAATTTATAATCATTTTAATAGTACAGGGGCCAGCAACCGAAAGTACATCAACAATAGTATATAAAAACATACTCGTTACAACACAAAGATAGATAGATTTTTATATACAAAAGTGCAAGTGACTAATCAAGGTCTTATATATGTAACTCAAATAAATTTAAACTAATAAATCTTTCAATAACCATTTCTAACTTGGTATACAGGTAGGTAGGTAATGTTGGCATTTGGAATTAAATTCACCAATCACTATAATACAATGAATAATATCGGTACCTAGGACATTACAAACTTTATTATACTAATGTTTGTAAACAAAATTCCATTAAACCAAATACGTCCCTGTTGAAGCCAGAGTAGTCACCTGGGGACCGGTTGTACTCGTTCTGCAAGCCCACGCGAAATCCGCCTTAACCTCGTACTATATCATTTTAAACATCTCGATCAGCTCTTATCTTTAAAGTCCATCGCTGACTAACAAACAAAGAAGTCAGTAATTTTAACACAAAAGCAGCGTTGTAAATAACATGTTTAAGGTTATCATTAGCTGCTTGAAATTGCAAATCCAAAATGGACACCTAATAAGAAGGAATTGGATATTTTGCTAAGCTGTTTGCATTATAAGCCAGTGTTTTTCCTTGAAATGTCTATAACTATAAAGCTTGATTTACTAGAAATATTAACAGTATAGTGCATACACCCCGTACCTAGGCACATAATTAATTATAGTACTAAATCTAGGCATAAATAAATTCTAATCTTTATTAATATTAATTTGGATATTATGTAGGTACCTTCTACAAATACAAGGAAGTCTGGCGTGGGAAGTTTGGATTTTGTTCGATATTTCTTATGTTTTTTTAACCTTTTCGTTCGATAATTTTATTTTATTTATGTGGTTATTCGTTTGTGTGACACAGAAACACCTATGTGGGACTGATCGGATTTCTTAATGGGGTTTCCCGAATTTGTATTTCACTTGTTTAAAAAATCACAATCTATGAATTCTAATATTCGTTTAAATTGTATTCAAACTTCATTTTTACTCAAGAGTAAATTTATGCTGTGAGACCGAAAACCTTATACACTGAAGGCTGTTATATTATAAAACTATGCAGGTTTCTAGGTAACTTTGAAACCTAAACATCTTTTTTATTATTTGTAGTTTTTCTTTAGAGTTTACACTATAATACTTCATTTTTATTTAAGAGTAAATTTATACTGTGAATGCGAAAACACCATGACACAAGGAAATAAAACCTATTTAAATAACTTTGTCCTTTTTTTTGGCCATTCCTTTACCACTGCAGTTATTCTGGCTAATAAAAAGGCTGTTATGTTAAAAAACTATGCAGAATTCTAGGTAGCTTTATCCTAAAATCCGTTTTATTATTAGTAGTTGTACTTAAGGTTTCACACTATTAAACTTAAAGATTGAAGCTGGTATGTATAATATTACCGTTATTACGTCACAGTAATAAAAAATATGAAAATACATGTTTCTTGTATATAGGGGCTACTTTTAATAATACATCGTACTATACTACTAATTTTATAAATGTGAAAGTATGTATGTCTGGATCGATAAATGGATGGATGTTTGTTACTCGATAATTCGCCAACGATTGAACGGGTCGTTATGAAAATTGGCGCACATATTCATTACTATCCAGATTAATAATATAGGCTAATTTTTATTCCAAAAATTCAAAAGGTCTAGCGGGAATAACTAAACGAGAGTCCGAGCTTAAACGAACTATTACTGACTACATTAATATATTTAAGGAGTACCACACCGATAACCGAATTTAGGGCGGGCGCAGCCGGTGGCAAAATCTAGTATTCCATATATAATTTAGCCTTTAACGGTTCTAAAAATAGAGCCCTTTAAAGGTGGTACAGACAGGCAGATAACGTAGGGTTAATACTAAGGTTTCGTATACACGCTTAGCTGGGGTACGAACCCTAAAAAGCAATTCAATAAACAAACTGTGCAATAGGACTTCTACATACTATCATAAGATGTTTATTAGAACGTATATAAACACTTATCTCCGTGTGTTCCGTATGCAAATCGGTAATGTGTACCGGAAGTGACGTGTCCCGTCTTCCTAGTGCATTGCAGCTTCCGGCCGGAAGAGCGAAGCTTCCTGGTACGTCACTTGTTGCGAGGTCACTTTTGTGTTCTGCATTACTCTGTGTAAAGCGAACTTCACGTCGCTTGCCCTCGATTTCGTTCAAGTATTTCATACAATAGTAATTACATACAATTATTGTTCCGTGAGATAGTTTTATGTATTTGGTACCCACTTTAAACAAGGTGGAACGCTAAAAATAATATAAGATTTGAGCGCCTTGAGTTTCTTAATTACAAATAATAAAATATCAATTCCTGTTAATAATAATAATCTCGTATTTATGATAAAAATTTAGAAATTATTTCCGCATGGTATTAATTTCTAAATTTGTTTATAAAGTCAAAGCGATTATTTAGGCAATAGTCATTATTATCTGAATTCACTTAATAGTAAATTTTACTTTTTAAGTTTCTATTAAGTCCGATACATGTCGATTTTTTTTTTTAATTTCATAGCAATTTTATACGTTTTATGATTTTTATACGTACAGTGCGGTTTTAGACTAACTTTCTCCAGCTAACGCTCAAGTTGTGGAATAAGCCCCTGTCAAAGTTATCTCTTATAGACCACAAAATGGGGCTCCACAAGAAAGAAGTTATTAGATTTTTAAAAGGTCGGCAACGCTGGAGTTGCGAGCGTCCATAAGCTGCGTTGATAGCCTAATATCAGGCAGGCCGTAAGCTTGTTTGCCACCTAAATGGTATAAAAAAAAAAAAAACAAAACTTATTACCTTTATTTCTTATAGTCATTTGAATAATGAATGCTTAAAAAAACAAAAAGTACATAGACTCTTGGTTTTTTGGAAAACCCTACTAATTTATGCTTTGTGTGTGTTTTTCTTTATTTTCTTAGAAAACCGCGAAAACATTTAATTTCAGTTTTAATGGCTATTGTGTTTATTAAGAAATGATTGTTTAACAATTTAGTTTTATTTCCTTTGTTAGTAATACCTACATTAAGGTACATTTATAACCTATTATAACGCTGCCTCTGGATAAGCTACGTAGCTCAAGCCTGTAAAGTTCTGGGTCGATTTTAGAGGCACGACGCCAAGAGCGACTACCCAAGCCGAGGCCCTTGAGCGTTTATCGCTACATGGGCCTCAGGGTCTCGCCTCAAAAGCCCGGTGGAGCAGTAATGGCTGCATCAGCCAACTGCGGTGGTCATTCAGTAAAAAAAGGGGTAGAGGCACGAACATGAATTAAGATAGAGACGAATAGCCTAAAAATTACAGGATAAAATGTATATAAAAATTGGTTAAAGAAAGTGTACTAAATAGCCAAAAATATGAATGAAAGTAATAAACAGATTGTAATAAAAAATGTCTTTAGTTGGTAATAGAGAGTAATAGCGAACTTATCTTGGAGTGGTAGCCGGAACAGCGCCGTGGAAACTGTTCACGTGATTATTCGAGCTAACCATATCAAAGTTAGCTCTCCCTTTATGTTTGGCAAGTGTTTCTTGCAACTGGAAACTGCACTGTCAGCTCCTCCTCTGTGTCCAAGATAAGTAGTCTCCCAAATATGGAACTGTTTTAGTCCAAGTTTTAACAATCAATTGAAAGTCTTTAAATCAAAGCCTAGAACCTTGAAAATATAATTTGAAGTTATTTTCTATCCATTTTTAAGACGCGAAAGAGCCTTGTCCAGGAGCTAACATGGAAATACTTTAATAAAAAAAAATTGAAAAAAAATATATTATAATATATACCTTCGCTTTACTAAAATCGTTTGAATTTACACGACACTTTACACGTTTGTTGTATGGGAGCCCCCCTTAAATATTTGTTATATTTATGTTATAATATTTGTTATAACAAAATATTCTGTGAATATTTTAAGCGTCTACCTGTTGCCGTTATCAATATCGAGCAAAAATGGAGCAAAAAAATCACGTTTTTGTTGGATCTCATACATATATATTTATATAATCCCATACTTAAATGTTTTACTTTATTCTGTTTTTTAGGATTTGTTGTTATAGCGGCAACAGAAATACATCTTCTGTGAAAATTTCAACTGTCTAACTATCACGGTTAATGAAATACAGCCTGGTGACAGACGGACAGCGGAGTCTAGAATAAGTAGAAACAGTCAGATAACTCATATTTCACCAACCTATTGCGTTACAAACCACGTCATCTCGCAAACCAGCTCTGATGCATGCTCTTTACAAATATTATATCAAATATTTTCTAACTAAACAATTATAGATATTGGCAAAAAGATCGGTAGTTCATTGAACCTGAGACATACAATGACAGGTTCTGAAAGTAGTTCTTATTATTGCTTTAATGGCATAATTTTGATAAGAACATTATATTGCTATGATTAGGTGTGTAGCTGTGAGTAATATACGATGATAAAGTTTGTTGACATATATTAATTTAGCTAGACGAGCACAAGTTATTTGTCATCTAAAATGTATGTGGGAATTGTGGAATCGAAATATATAGGTATAGTATGAAAAGGAAAGGCCGAGGTTGAAGGTAAAGTACCTATAAATATTGACTATATAAAATTTTACTCAAAGGAAATATTTCTTTCACTTCCAAAAATAAGTAAATCTGCATTTAAAGATTTTTAGATTACTCACCTGTTTTTGTCAGGAATCGAACCTGTGTGATATAAAAAATAAAACGTGTATTTTATGACACAGGTTGAAAGAATCATTGGTAAAGCAGATTTAGTTGTTAAAAACGTTGTTGGGAACAATATGAAAATAACTACAAGTCCGCACTGGGCCCGCGTGTGGACTATGGCCCAATCCCCCTCGCTTAGGAGGGTAGGCCGTGCCCCAGCAGTGGGGACGTATGAAGGCTGGTAAGTATGCACTTCATAGAACGAAGATAAAATGTGCTGTAATCTATGCGTATCATAAACCTCAACGTCTTTCAGTCAGTCCGTTTATGTTCACTGTTAAACCGCTGAACATGATCTCGATGAAATTCGGCAGTGTGATAGCTTGCATTAAAATTGTTAAGTGTGAGTTGGATTAGTGCACAGAAATTTAAAAGGAATTGGGCTAAACCGCAGCGATGAGCCGTACCCCCCTTAAAATATTAATTATTGTTTGGATAATAAATTTTTAATTGGTATGAGCTGCCCCCCCCCCCCCCCCAGCTCAAATCCTCAAATCCCAGGTACACCCTAGATGAGCCGATTTAATTGTAATTTTATGACGGGAGGAGAAAGACATAGCTGCTTAGAAGATCAAGGAGATGCCGCGAATACCACGCGGCACAACCGAGCCGCGAGCATTTGCCTTCTTGTGATATAATGACTAAAATAGACGACAGACATAGATAAACTGAATGTAAGATCAGAATATTTATAAAAAAAACGTGTAAAATTAACTATGCACCTCATACATAGTCAAAGTTATCGGAATTAAGTTCTATTACAACGACTTTGTATATCTAAATGTGGATATTCCATTAGAATACAGAGATACTTCATTAAATGTGAGATAGGTACAGTGGAAAAACTACTATAAAGCGACACTTGCACTATTCCTTATTCTGCGACTGGGGTTCATAATGCCACATCTTTAGTTTTTTTTTTTATTTTTTTATTTTTAAAAGAACAATAGTATTAGACAGAGCGGACAATATAAATGTATGTAAACGGCAATAGTACATTTTAATTTCCTGTCCATTTCTGGTAAGTGAGTAGGTACCGCCTTTTCTGACTACCATTCAAAAGTACATATAATTATTACAAAATAACCGGAAAAATTACTTTATAATAGGTATTTGTCCAGCACTGCACCTTGTACCCAAACATATTGTAATTCAATATATCCAACGCATCATTTAGGTACGTACTACTTGTTTACCAAACAATATAGAAAGAAAAGCATGTTTTGTATGATTCACGACTTCACCTCAAAGTTCACAGCATTAGTCAGCTAAGTGCGGAGTCATTATGTCTGCTCGCTCACTTGCTTGCCATTATAGTGCATGCCTATTTTAGTTATTTATTTGTTTATATATAAGGAAAATTGCTATATATCTGTTTGTTAGTTATCGGATGAGAACATTCAGTTGACTTGATTCTAAGCACAGGGATACTTGGAGGGACAAAAAAAATATAGAATGTAAATTGTATCCTATTCAGGCTATGTGTTTGTATTTATTTTCAAACATTTATTTGTCCTAAAAAATGAAAAATCCTAAATATTTGAAAACATTTGTTATATACCTCTGATTCTGAATAATAGCGCCACTTAACCCACTCCGTACTATAAACGTGGTACTGGGCATAAGCGATAAAGAAATTTATGACGAGCGATACATATCGTTTTCTTTCGATGATAACATAATTTTTCCGCCTGGATTTAAAACATAGAAAAATGTGTACTCACTGTACTTACATTATTGTTATAATTTTATTGTACCTTTTTCACAATTTACAAAACTTTATCGAACCCGTGTGCTTCTAGTGACACAGGAATGACGCTGGAAGTGCAACAAGAATTACCTTTAATCCTGATAAAGAGTTTCCAAGGGAATTTATTTTTCTTAGACAATTTGACGGACATGCCTTATTTGACAGTATTTAAATCACAATCTAATTCCGTGTAATCGAGAAGTTATAAACAATTTTATTTATTTATTACGGCGGTTGGCACTCTCAGATATTCGAATTTTGTAATATTTCTACATATTAAAAGAAACATAGGTAAGTACTAGAGATGTATTTAGAGATGGGATGGTTTATTATGACGAATCTAAGTTTAAAATTATCAAAGCCAATCGACGAAAAATTCCTTGTAATTAGCGGCAAATAAGAATCTTAATCTCCGGGATAACATAAAGTAAACTTTAAGTTCCTTTAAGCTAAATCATAAAGTGAAATAAATGGGGACATCGAATCTGAAAACCAATTTAAGGTGAGTTACGTACTTGGTTGTTAAAATAGAAAATAAAATAGGGGTACTTAGTACGATCCCATATCTACATTCTAGCTACGTATATTTGTTGATAAGCACGGGAATCGGGGAATTCAACTTATTGTGTTGGTGTATCCTAAAATTTACATTCGCAGCCCTACAAATAATAACAATTTAAGTCTCGTCTTTTTTCAACAAATTGTCGTTATCCTCATGTCCACGAGCAGAATAATCATCAAACATCTGAACTGCACAGGGATGGTAAGGAAGATGGAAAAGAAGATAGGATATTTTTTAATCCCATTTAGCTTCCACGGGAATTATTTTCGCAGCAGGTATTGCCGCAAGGCACTTCCTTTACATCTTAACGGAGTAACCAATTGGATTTATTTTTGATACAGAAATAGCAGGGAGGATGAAGAAGTAAATCCACTGCAACAAGTATTTGTTTATTACCGGGGGCACTCTTCTTAAAACGTGGCAACGAAACATCTAATGGATTTGATTTTTGGCACACGGATAGTTAAAGAGATAAAGAAGGACGGATTCTTTTTATCCCAATCGAGAGTTTCCACGGGAATACTTTTTGGTTAAAAATAAAATTACGTAATTTATAAAACATAAATATTTGACATAATACTTAAATATTGGTAATCTAAAGCTCATGCAAAGTGACAACCCTAAGCACAAAAAAATTGAATTTAATTTTTAAAATTTATAAATTTTGGGTAACAGCAAATTAGATTGTGATTGAAATACTATCGATAAAGGCATGAACATAAAATCGTCTCATATATAAAACTTTATCTTAAAAAAAAAGATACAAAAATTATTTATTCGTAGTCAAAAAGCAAAAATTGTGGTAGAGTCTGTTTCAATATTAATAATTATTGGACGTTATTAAAACAACCACAAATACTATATATTATTTAAAAATTTCTTTGCATATTAATGATTCGAATACAGGCTACTCGGACATTTTTTTTAAAAAAAAGCTAAGCGCCGCCTTACATATCGATACCGGAATTTCACTCTAAGTAAGTAGGAGTTTAATTGATAATATAAATAGTTTCGATTTATCGAATAAAAACGACATGTTTTAAAATTAGGGTTTTGTGTTGGTACATGTAATATCTTGAATGAAGTGTTTCAGAACGAAGGTTTCAATAGCTAAACATCATTTGCAGTTAGTGACATTAAACAGTTGTTCGATATATTGTCAACAATGTATGTATAATATTGTAACAAATGTCACAGAATTCTGTTTCAATATGTTCTTATGTCAATGCGAATTTCCTAGACAATATTTGCTAAAGACACTTTATTTATTGGTGGTGGCGTTCGAATGGACAGATAAAACAGCGATTGCCACATCCTTATTCCAAGGACATTCGACGGGTCGCCAGCGAATCGCCAATGAAATGCTAATTCCGCAATACGCGCTCTACGGTGAGTGAATAGATTATGCGGTTTTTTCAAAACTACTACTAAACAACATGCCGATGATACCAAAATAAAGGTAAATAATATTTCGTTTCGAAAAATCCTTTCGTCACAAAATGTGATGTATTTGACTTATTAAAACAAACTCGAGGGGTTTACTAGAAGTCATTGAAGAATTCCACTATCCGCCTCCTGGTTCCATCACCTGATCAGCTCGATGGAACCATATTATTCTATTGACAAAAGTGTAGCGACAACTATTTCTAAGTTGATTCGATGTATAGCGAAGACTTATTAATGGCGAAAGAGAATAAGCAAGTGGTTTCGATGCCTGTTTAACGTTCTGAGGGGAAAGAGGTTCTAGCCCGGCGTGTACCAAAGAGTCTTGTAAGGAAACCGATATACGTCAGAAAAGATGTAAACAAGTATGTGAAGTCCACAATCCCCCACGTAAGATGAGATTTGGCAAGCGGTAAAAGTGGCGTGTTTGCGCTGCTGTACACAGTCACTCACAAGAATAGTTATACGTTAATGAAGGTGAGGCAACTACGGATCATGCGCTGTCGCAATTACTCGACCTGCCCCTTCGCCCCTCTGCGTAAGGGACCTATAAGCACGTGGTGTGCGAAGTCTTATGATACGTGGCACTTATTATGGCCCAAATTGCCTTTGCCCAAGAAAATGGTATGTCGTGCCCCAACAGTGGGCACGTATGATGCTGGTAAGGAAGCAATTTCTTTACTTGTGTTTAATTTTGATTTAAGAAAAATGCGTTGTGGCCTTCTAAAAGAACATTACGACATTGGAAGAATTGATACTCAATCGGAATCTAAACTTTTCATGAATAAGGAAAGCGGATTAAGAAATTCCACTTTTTATTAGCTTCACCTGTAATAATATAAACAATTCTTGGAAATCGAATTTATCCAATATGTAATAGTCGAATCGATTTAAAACTTTGCAAAAGTATGTAATTACCACTAACCTGCTTTATTAACCGTGTATTTGCTATCTTGAAAAATGGTTTAACATAAAAAGAAAGCTTAGTCAATCCATTAGAAACCCTTTCTTAATAATCTAACAAATATGTATGGAAGTTTACATAACACATTATTTTTGTAAAATTGTATTACAAAGATAAGGCTGTATAACATACAGACGGAGGAACATGACGAATCTATGAGGGTTTCGCTTCTACAATTTGGCTACGGAACCCTAAAACTAATTGATACTGAAGAATTAAGAATCTCCTTTTTAAATACACGGTTAATAAAGCACGTTAGTGGTAATTACTGCTTGTCTGTAAAGGACCTTAATCGTGAACTGTCGAAGGCCAACTGGCTGGCGACGAGTTCCCAACAGCAGATTACACGACTGTCATATGTACAGGTATGTACACACTCCTTCTTACATTTATACATATCTACATACTTGTGCTTGAAGTTCATGGTTACAAGATAAACTACAGGAGCGAAAGTGTAGCGACAACTATTTATAAGTTAATTCGATGTATAGCGAAGACTTGTTAATGGCGAAAGAGAATAAGCAAGTGGTTTCGATGCCTGTTTGACGTTCTGAGGGGAAAGGGGTTCTAGCCCGGCGTGTACCAAAGAGTCTTGTAAGGAAACCGACATACGTCAGAAAACAATATAAAAAAAATGTATATTTGTATCTTATTAATTATTTGTATCTTTTCTATATTATCACGTTTTGTTTTTAGGTTCCCGTACCCAAAGGGTACAAAACGGGACCCTATTACTAAGACTTCGCTGTCCGTCCGTCTGTCACCAGGCTGTGTCTCATGAACCGTAATAACTAGACAGTTGAAATTTTCACAGAAGATGTATTTCTGTTGCCACTATATCAACAAATACTAAAAAACAGAATAAAATCAATATTTAAGGGGGCTCCGATACAACAAACGTGATTTTTTTGCCGTTCTAACAGATAATGGTACGGAACCCTACGTGCGTGAGTCCGACTCGCACTTAGCCGATTTTTTATTATTAGTATAAAAATGCACTGCATTAACATATATTCCGTAACGATTTCAACATTAGCTATAAGTACCTTGTACGCTTTAAAAGATAGAGCCTTTTAGAGGTAGGACAGCATAGGCTTAGTAATAGGGACTTGTTTGCCCCGTTGGCTTCGGAACCCTAAATAATAAACATACCTATTAATTATAAAGAAAGATAGGTATTTTCAAATTCAGAAATTTTACTGTTGTAATAGGGACTTGTTTGCCCCGTTGGCTTCGGAACCCTAAAAAATAAACATACCTATTAATCAAATTCAGAAATTTTACTGTTGTACTCATTGGTTTAGGTGAAAAACTATCCATTTGCACAACGTATGTATGAACTATGTATTTATTTATACTTATGACCTTCATTAATAAATCGTAAAATGAGGTGTCTTACAAATATAACAGGATATTGTGTAAATAAACTAATTACCAACAAAAGTAGAATATGAAAGCAAAATTATTAATTCAATGATTTGCATTTTTATCAGGTTAGAACTATTTATAATGTTTATCATAAGTATAAGAGAAAAATCGGTCAATTTTGAAATCGGAATTTACGAACACTTTATTACACATTACTGACGACCAAACCCAACGTTGCATAACTTTAAAATCGTTTCCAACAAACAAATGTATTACTGTTTCTCTTAATAATCGCTAGATGGCGTTGGTAATTTAGGATGGTATTGACTCGAGCCCGTCTCACACTTGACCGTTTTCTTTTATTTGTTAATATACTTTGACATAGGCTGTGGAAACCGCTTACCACCAGGCAGGCCGTTACCTTGTTTGCTACCTTAGTGGTATAAAAAAAACTGCAATCTAAAGTGTTTATTATAGTCCAGTCAAAATAGACATTTTACTTAGCCATAATTGGCATAGAGCTGAAAATTGGCAGAGACGTTAAATACATCATTATAAATAAAAGCAGCAGACAGAAATTCTGCAAGAAGAAGGAAATGAAGACGAAGAAATAATTGTCGAAGTAGAATTAGACAATTATCTAATATAATAACATTTAGAAGAATGTTTTCTACCTATTCCACTTCGATCATTAGCAATCTTACCATTATTTCATCAATAGGACACAATCTGGTCAAACTTTCTTTATTACCACCACCACGTAATGCGTCAAGTACATTACCTCATAGGTGGTGCGAAAATGTGTGCATATTATGTAAAATATGAATTTCCTAATTATTAAAACCGCGACAGTCACGAATTGTGACTCGTAAGAGAAAAAATTACTGGACCCATTTGTAGAGAATTGTATGATCTACAACTTTTGTCTGAACTATTTTCACGATAAAACTTACCGTTTTCGAGAAAAATGGAAAAAACCTTAATTTTGTAAGTTTGATCTTGAATAATTTTTTTTGCAGATGTAGGATCGATGGGGACTTTTGACATTTTATTTGTAATGATGTATTTAACGTCTCTGCCAATTTTCAGCTCTATGCGAATTATGGCTAAGTTATGACTTATTCTTGTCCATTTTGACTGGATTATTAATGTTTTTACGACAGAGCAAAACCAACTAAAACGTGTTTCTTGGAGGATATATTTAATTTTTATTATTCGTTAGGAAATCCGCCATAACAACACAAATTGTCTTTAAATTTCAGGGTTCTGCCGATTTCGGTCTAAAAGATAGCGCCAATTGAAGGTCGGTTCGACAGCGTTGGCGTAATGATAGAGCTCCATTGGCACCTTTTGAGTATGGAACCCTAAAAAGGTATCATGACGCATTTATTAAATAACGCAAATCATAAACAATGCCTACAATATGCCTAAGATCCATTAATTTCAAACACACACATAACAAACACATAAAAAATAAAATAAAAGTATAAACTAATTCGTCTAGAAACAGCGAACTGAAAATAACGTTTATGATTAAAACCGAAACCAACTAAGAATAACTGCAAGGAATTCACTCGTCTTCAAATTCGTGCTCGCTTCTGAGGACGTATCAAAGAGTACCGCATGTGGGAGGACCAGTTTTTAGACCCTCTATAATTTAAATAATCCTGCTGACTAAGGTCAGACAAGTACCACAAAAAATATACAACGTGATATAACTAGAGATCTTTAAATGATAGATTATGTTGCCTAGTACTTATCTTGGTATATTGATTTTTTTAAGACCTTTAAGCAGGTTTTTTACACTTTGTAATCAAAGGTACTTGTATCCCGTATATATAAGTAGAGACAAAATCATTTTTTTTTGGGTTTACCTTGCAACTACAAAATAATCAATTAAGTAGGTATTGTTATATAGATGTGATTTTAGTGTCTGTCAGTATGTCAAAGTTGTATGTTCCACGATTAAGTATATAATATACGTTGCTATCGCTATAAAAACATTTTCAAAAAGTTTACTTTCTACTAGGTTTGATGAGGATTTCTCCTTCTCTTTCTCATAATATTCATTTTTTTGGGATCCCGCATCCTTTTCCTCTTCCCCAATAATTGAGTTTATAATTCCTCTTCCGCTTCCTCATTTTTAAAAGGAATTTATGAGCAGTGTCATAAACGTTTGTTTACTTCAAACCTGCTTGCACCGCATGAAATCTCCCGTTTCTCTTCCGCTGCAGACGACTATATGCTATCAAAGCAATAAAAAGATAAAAACATGTAACTGTCACTTGTGACAACGTGTCTAACCATGGAGAATAAAAGGGGTGTCTAACTGACTTCTCCGTAAGAATTCTTATCCTTCTACATCGTCTACCTCATCCTCATAAACAAATCGCCATCCTCATCCACATCCTGAACGTGTATTCCTAATTCTTCGTTATACGCACCTTCTTCCTCATAACCTTCCTCAACAACACTTCTTTCCACATATATTAATATTGTTTTGCAACGAATAAACGTAAAGCAAATACAAGTACCTACCTGACAATTTCTATAGAAACCTGTTTTACACCATCGATTTACTGTAGTATTTACCTACGTAGAAATCGTTGTTATAGGTACACATTAGACATCCATACTAATAGTATAAATGCGAAAGTAACTCTGTCGGTCTGTCTGTCTGTTACCTCTTCACGCTTTAACCGCTGTACCGATTAAGATTAAATTTGGCATGGAGATGGTTTGAGTCCCGATGAAGGACATAGGCTACTTGAAAACGTCAAGTGTGAGTCGGTTTTTTTCTATAATTTAGAAGCTGCCGTTGAAATCCTACACCGATAACCGAATTTAGGGAGTTTGAAACCGCGGGCAAATTTGGCATGGAGATAGTAAGAGTCTAGGACTCTGGAGAAATGGCATAGGCTTCTATTATTGAGGAGTGAGGAGTTGCCGTTGCAATCCTACACCGATAACTGAATTAATTGAGTGTGAAACCGCGGGCAAAAGCTAGTTTTAAATATAGCCTAAAACTACCTATGATGGTACTTATACCTACTGACTTAAATTATGCGAATGTACATTTTGTACCTTCCTTGTATATATGACGGTCACAAATACAGCAGCCAAGGTCACTAAGTCTTCCTAGATCATTAATGAACCATAGAGTTTTATTGCCAGTCAGGCATTAACGACATGGTTTTTTAGTTCCTGGAACTTTAATCAGATGTCGTTATTGAAAAGGCTAAGCTTTGCCAGTGGCTCCACCCGCCCTAAATTTGGTTATCGATGTGGAACTCTTTAATTATGCTATAGTTTCAGCGATAGTTCGTTTAAGTTTGGTCATAGTTATTCCCGCGGGCAGTTTTAATTTTTGGGGATAAAAAGTAGCCTATGTCCTATTCCAGTACCTAACCAATATGAGTGCCGATCCGTACAGTAGTTGAAGCGTGATTAAGTAACAAACATCCATCCATCCAGGCATACTTTACATTCATATTATTAGTAGGATAGGATAGAATTAAGCAGCCTAATTGTGTCAGTTCATATTTTGTAGGAATAATGCTCAGTATCTATTAATGTTCTGCAACTGGTTTGAACTTCCGCCACTCAGGACACAAAGTGAAATCGAAACTGGGCCAACCAGTAACCAAATGGCAAAATTGGAACCCTCATATGGGTACTTACCTACATAGTTTAATCATACATCCGTCGCGTCGTCGGTGTAAAGTTCTTTATATCGGTTATGATAAAAATTTACGGCTAGGTGTTTTATATAACATATTATAATAATCGATGTAAAGACGGCGTAGTTATAATCCTAAGGAAAACCGTTGTGTCATTCAATTTGGCTACGGAACCTAATAACACTTTATATCAGCTTACGAAAGCCTTAATATTAATTACCTACTAGGTAATCATTTCTTTTTGAAGCAAGAAACTTGAATTATCAGGTAATGTAAAAAATCTAATTTGGATTTCAATTTAATAAAAGCTTATTTTAAGATACATATATTTTAAATCATGACAATAACTTATATTTTATACGATTGTAAATTAAAGCACGTTTGCATGTGAATATAAAAAATATGTTTTGATATAAAGACAAAGAGCCTTGTTATGTATTCGAGAGGAGTTTCCAAAGCGTCTCGTCGCCGCCACCGGTTCTGTGAAACAAAATGAAGCTACCGTGTCTTTAAAGCTTATGGTTCACAGTAGCTTAAAAAAGCTCCACTGAACCTTTATGTATGTAAGGGTTTTAAGCCTTAGAAAAGTACAGTATATATATTATACTTTTAAAAAACTATTTATGCAATAGCTATCGTGTCTTTAGAGCTTATGGCTCATTGTAGCTTAAAAAAGTTCTACTAAACCTTTATGTTTGAGTTTCACTCAAAAAATTAGTCAAAAATTACTTTCTACTATTTCTATTATACTACGCTTATACCTTTGAAAAAGTATTAATAGCAAGTATTATAATTCTATTGTACGTGTGTATGTCACTGTACTCCTCCTTAACGGATGGACCGATTTGAATGAATTTTTGTGTGCGTTTGGGTGGCGCCCTGGATGGTTTAGATTAACAAATTAGCCCGGCAGATGGCGCTGCAGTCGGATGCAGGACAACGTCTGCCCGGTCAGCTAGTATATATATATATTACAGCCAGAAATTAGTGCACTTAGTAACCCCGTCATGTCAGTGTTGTCTGTCGGGTTCGTGACAAGTTACAATGTGGAGACAATACCAGTGAACCAGCTAAGCAAGACACTGCAACGCAATCGTCGTAAAAGTACGATAGTATATATATAGTAAAATATTTTCGAACCTCGCTACATGGCTTTTTCTTCTTCAGTTTACCCATGCAGATGGCGTAAACCCACTGTGTCTAATATCGGGACATGGTTACCATCTCTTTTCTAATCTCTAAGAAACTAATTCGTCTATTTTATAAAAATAAACACCTAAGGATTCCGATCCGAGATAAAAATTCCGAAATGAGAAATAATATAATGTAAATACATCCTATTCTTTTCCAATTCGGATATACCTCTTACTTTAATCTACACATCTATACATAAATAAACCTACAGAAATCAAAACCTTAGGGTTATTAAGCTGTAGCTCAGGAATTCGAAGGCAAATTCTCTCATTTAAAACTTTTTACTTTTTTTTCCCCATATATAGATAGAAATAAAAACCTGAGGATTTCGATCCTAGATACATTCTTCATTAAGAAATAAAAATACTACACTTTTCACTTTCAAAAAACTATTTATAGAAACGAATAAGCTATCTCGATAGATAAGATTGTAAAAATAAACACCTTAGGATTTCTGTCCAAGATAAATCCTTAAGAAATAAAGAATAATTTGTATTTCATACACCAAACAAGTGTACGCCTCAGGGTTTCGATCAGAACTAAATTCTTTAATGAGAAAGAAAGTTTTTTTTCTTTTTTTTTTGAAGTTTGGATACAGAAATAAACACCTGAAGATTTCGATCCAAGCTAAATTGTGGTTTTAAATTTTGTTAGGAAACACTTGAAGAGCTGAACATCTGCTGTTTATTTTCAGTTTGCATTGGAGAAATATCGATTTGAAGTATTCAAATAAATTTCCCCACGGTCAGTATTGAATCACTGCCAAAATACCTTTCCGTAGCTTTTATAGCCTCATTTCGATCGCCTCGAAGGCAAATCACGTACGAAAGAAATCAAAGAGATTCGTCTTCGCGCACGTGACTACATTTCACAATACAAGTTTTTTTTAATAATTATTGTGCAAGATGATTATTTTCCACGAAACTTTAATAAGTAAGAGTTTTCCGTTATCTTTTTAAGGTCTTAGATTACGGACGTAGGAGAAGAATTACAAAAGTTTATTATTGTTATATTTTAACATAACTTTATTAATTTAATATATCATTATTAATTTACCTATATCGATCTATGACCATGTTAATACAATAAATAATTATTGATTTTATTATTTTGTTTTATACCCGAGTGGCCATGCAATCATTTATTTGGAAAACTCCTAAATTATTGCATTTTTTTTTATATTTTATATATATCTTTTTTCCTAATCCTTGAAAATTAGCTTTTTTGAATATAACATCATATGCTCTTTATTATTTTTGTTCCCTTTTTTTATAAGCAACCCTGGTTGCAAGGAGCACTGCATTAGGTAGATAGATAACTTATTTGTACTTATCTACACAATAAAACTTGTAAAAAATTTAGTTCTTGTAAAGACTATAACAAAAAGTAGAAGTTTGTTATCTATGCACAGGCTAGGTGCTCAAGAGAGAGAGATTCAGGGAAAGTGGGTTCAGAGGCAAGGAAAAGAAAGTCGCAATTCAAGGTCAAGGAAAGTTATAATGTATACTCATTCAACTCATTCAAGATTTTAATGGTTAGCAGTAAACTTAAGGTGATTCATAATCCTTAATATACCGAAATGACATTTACAATATTAGAAACTACCTATCTATACAGAAAGAAAGAAAACCGCAAGCCCGCCTATACAGATTTCTGGATAGTAGGTTTGCAAAATATATATTAGGGATAGAAAGTACATTCAATTTCTTCAGCCTAAAGCCCGACCGATGATGTCTTCCACGACGTCAACATCCACTAGGTATCTGCCGGCAGAGTAGGTTTAAGCGGACGGGACAGATTTTTGTGGAACCTATGGACGTTTGGTGTGTAATGTTAACAGGCACGATGCTATGATGCACGGTGCTGATGCTCGCCCCGTAGAATCGTTGAGCAGTGTTGCTCAGGCCGAGGATCTGGAGTATAGCGAACGCCGAGATTCCTCTTCAGCGCGGATGTCGCTCGAAAGATGACGAGCAACGGCCACCAGAGCAATTGAGGAGGATAGCCTTCTTAACGACAGTAGGTCCGGCAAAGAGCCGTAGGGTAAAAAGAAGACCGTTGTGACTACTGTGAGTACTAAACGGTCTTGGATGAGCACGTAGAATAGGCAACTTTAGTTGCCGGTTAAGATCATTTAATGAATCTAATTAGATTATTAAGTTTATTTAAGCGTTGTTGAAAATAAGTTAGAAGAAAATTCAACTCAACGCTAAGGAATATAGAAGTAATGAGAAAGAACTAGGAATAGTTGCTGGTAACTTCCAAAGTTTCTTGCATCCTCCAGTCATTTACCTGATCCGGCAAACCTGAAACGGTAATTCCGTTATTAGACAATAAGTATATTGGGTCTATATTTATTGGAACTCGAAGTCAACTGAATATACGGATCCAAACTAAACCCATGACCGAATAATAAAAAAAAACTTTTAACTGTATTATGTAACATGCCAATAAAATATAGAGACCTAGTGCAGTGATGTGAACACATAGCAAAATGCTACTCGGACATCATTAAATAACAATTATTCTTATGATATTTTAATTATTCTTATGGTGTAATTGAACTGCCATGCAGTTTTATAATATCTCTTTCAACGTGGATTTAGATATCTTTCGAATAACGAAAAATATTTTTTCGCACATGCAATAGCGTGAACACCGCACCGGACAAAGAGCGTTCGGTGGCTCATACATTTGAAATTTTAGTAGACAGATAATTATTCAATATATGAATTATTCAAGAATAGCAGTCAATGTTTTTTTATTTTTTTTTAATACCACTAACGTGGCAAACGAGCTGAAAGTCTGCCTGGACGCTTGCAACTTTTGAGGTTATCATATATCACTCGCGCGTTGCCGACCCTTCAAAAATCCCAGTCCCAAAAGACCCCATATTGTAGTCCTTAGAGAAAACCTTAGGAGGAACGCATCTACACTTTACAATGTCTACACATTAATGTTTAACACTAGGTGGTTGAAAATAGATTATCTTATCGTTATGATGTGATTATCATTCACTAAAGTGGGTGCCGAGATTATAATAGGGTCCCGATGTTCAAGTAAAAGTTGTTACATTTATGTTAATTTGAATATTACTCGGTTGTTCTTTTTTAATAATTGCAAATTTATAACGTTTTTTTAACACTAATAAACCAAAAAACCCTTAGGACAAAGTTTTGATTATTATCAGATAGGGCCAAGGATATCCGGTTCAACGAAACTTAAAAAAAAAAGAAATTGTATATTAAGAGTGGTATGGAGAGAATTACTAACGAGAGGCTATTTAAAAGCCTAAGGCCGAAGGCCGAACGCTTTAATGACTCGAGTTTGTAATTTCCGTACCGCCCGTGTTACACACAATTTTTTTCATCACATTTGCGAGTAAATAAGTAAAGATAAGATAAGATAAGGTAGTAAATATAAATAAATAAACTCACCTAAACACAATTAAAATGGCGGGAATAGAAGTAAAGAAAACAATGCCACCGCTATATGGCGCTATATCTAGAGAATTTATGAATTAACAAGTTTGAAGTTAAAACGTGTACTTGCTTGCTTGTAGTGTGCGCGTAGTTCATATTTTGAACACACAAATTTTATACTTACTTGATAAAATAGTTGCGTCATTACCGCCCGTGAGTTCTATGAACGCACGCTTTGCTTTGATAAAAGTAAAATTTTCAAAGGAACAGCCCGTGGGAGTTATTAAGGTCTTGGCACCCGCTTTACCTGCACGTAATGACACTGTTTACGAGTTAGTGTGTTGAAAAAATATGTCAATAAACTTTCATCGTACAGTACTTTTGAATCGTCAATTTAATTATTAATTTGATGATCTAATACCTAAAATAACGATAACATAGGTAAAGACGTAATTTAATGGTAAAATCCACCATTAGTCTGCTTTCAATAACAAGGCATTTAATTGTTTTTTGTCTGCAATTGTCGATAGTTATAATTGTTTTTTGTCTACAATTGTCGATAGTTATCATCGATGTTTTTTGTACTTGCAATGCAACGCTTTAACACCAAATGCACTAAAGGTATTTCCTTATAAAATTTGTTTACCTAAAACAAGTAGCAAGTGGTAATACAAAAAGAATTTAAAATTTTAGGGGGTTAAAACTCTGCTGCATAAGTGATAATTTATTACAAACCATTTAATCATAATTTATGACCCATTAGGACTCGCCTTTTAAACACAAAAGTGCGTGAAATTCAATAACAAAACGACAAGTTTAGTATTTCTTAGAGACCTTCAAAACTTCTGTTTGTCATCATGCCAAGATTTATTTTTTGTTAGACTCGTCAACCCCACTCACTTAGATGACAAAACATGATTTAGTGTGGTGTGTGATAGACTGTAGTTAGTATTATCGATGTTTTAAAATTTATGTTACTCAACTTCACATCACTACTTATACTTCCTATTAATTTCTATAACTATACTAATATTTCAGATGGACATAGGCTGTATATTGTGTATGTAAGCGAGAGGGAGTCCCTCAAAGACACAACGTTCGCCAGGTTAGCTTTATTATCAATGTGCAAGATTTGATGTTTATTACTCTTCCACGATTCAAAACATCCAATTAATATGAATTGTAACTACACGGATAGTCGGAGAAGCCGCAGTTACGGAGAAGATCATAGGATTTAAATAACCAACGACAGTACCCACGAATAATTTTTTACGGGATACCATTCGTGCACGTCGGACATTTGGAATAACGGAAGATTTGATTTTCGACACCGTGATAGCCAAAGGGCATTAAATACTTGGCATTAAATACCAGGACATTAAATACTTTTAGGCAGGTTAAGCATTAAATACCAGGACATTAAATATTTTTGGCAGGTTAAGTCTTAAAAGCTGTTGGCCAAGCCGTATGTCGTGTTTAGGACACCCTTCTACAAATCGCCGCAACAGCGGAGTGCAAGCAGAACTGCAGCAAAAGTTAGTCGCGTGTAGTTGTCAAGGCCATCTGCGGCCAACAACAGTAGTCAGTTGCTAGAAAAAAATTGAATGCTTTTTAGGATTCCGTACCCAAAGGGTGAAAATCGGCCAAAAGCGAGTCGGACTCGCGCACGAAGGGTTCCGTACCATTCTATAAAAACGGCCAAAAAAATCACGTTTGTTGTATGAGAGCCCCCCTTAAATATTGGTTTTATGTTAATTTAATTATCTTTTTGTAAAGTTACTATATAACTAAATATTCTGTGAATGTTTTAAGCGTCTACCTGTTGCCGTTATCAATATCGAGCAAAATTAAGCAAAAAAAATCACGTTTGTTGTATGCGAAATAATTCATTAAATATTTATTTTATTCTGTTTTTTAGTATTTGTTGTTATAAAAAAAAAAAGTGAGGAATTCGTTTGTATGAAGCACGGTGCGGGGCGCCGCCAATCGTATCCTCTTAATCACTGTTAGTTGTTTTCGAGGTTAGAATATTGTTAGCAAAATAATACAAGTTAGAAAAAATAAGGTGTAGGAAAAGTAGGAAAAATCATCCAAAAGGTACTAAACTTCAACTATATATCTATGTCACTTCATTGCGGAATTTCGACTTATACACACATTAATCAAAATTTTAAAAGCTCATTTTTAGGGCTCCGAATAATGGCCAAATCCAAAAAATCAAAACTAAAGAGAAAATGTATCGTGTATGGTTTCAAGATACTTTCCAAATTTACTTTTATACCACTAAGGTGGCAAACAAGCAAACAGCACGCCTGATGTTAAGTGGTAATGGTTTCCTATAAACGCTTGCAATACTAGGGATATTCAACGCGCGTTGCAGACCCTCTAACAACCTAGGGCTGTTTTTATTTTTTATTTTTAATTACTGTATCGTAAGGAAATTTACACATTCTAGCTTTTAAACGAATTAAACAATCATTACTATATCAAAATTTGTTTAGTAGTATTTGATGCGATTAGTTAACGTTACGTAGTCTACAGATGCCGGTTTTAAAACAAAACCTTTAATTTAACAATAAACTTTTGATCAGCCAGTTTTTTTATATATTTTTTTTTCTGAGAAAAGCAAATACTTGTTCTTTCTATATATTTATGCATTAAAATCATAAAAGAATATCGACAATTGCTTTTTCAGTGACACCACATCACTAATTCCAACGACACAAGTGCAGGGTTGAGTTAGGTCAGGTGCCATTCTACGGCACCCCACGGACTCACTTTAAACCACATGTGTTTAGAAACACGTTGTTCTTATACATACTTATACCGTCTTATACTTTGGAGATACTGATTCGTTTTTACTTTAATGCAGAAAGTTCTTGGGTCTAAACACTATTTTTCTTACCTACTTGTTTTATGTAGTTAACCAATTTCTAACATCAAAACCTCTCTTATTTTTGACATTTACAAATCAACCATTATGAAATTTTGTAGGCATCATGGTCTGTGGTTTTCCAAACTACTGAAAAATGTTTTTATCAACTTAAAATTTCAGTTAAGACCATTTTGTATGAAAAAATTAGAATCCTCTATATCTTTTAACCTATACAATTAAATAGGAAACTGACACACTGCGAACCTAGATATTAATTTCTAGAACACGTCTTCAAAATTTCGTGGTGTTTGATTAGTAAGTGTCAAAAATAAGTGAGGAATTCGTTTGTATGAACAACGTTGCGAGGCGCCGCGAATCGTAACCTCTTAATCACTGTTAGTTGTTTTCGAGGTTAGAATATTGTGAGCAAAATAATACAAGTTAGAAAAAATAAGGTGTAGGAAAAGTAGGAAAAATCAACCAAAAGGTACTCAACTTCAACTATATATCTATGTCACTTCATTGCGGAATTTCGACTTAAACAGACATTAATCAAAATTGCATCGTGTAAAGTATCAATATACATTCCAAATTTATTTTTATACCACTAAGGTGGCAAACAAGCAAATAGCACGCCTGATGTTAAGTGGTAATGGTTTCCTATAAACGCATGCAATACCAGGGATATTAATCGCACGTTGTAGAACCTCTAACAATCTAATCAGGAACTAATTCTAAAAAGAACTGACTCTTTGCTAAAGTATTCTCTAGAGAAAACCTACTTCTACAACCAAAGCGTTTACGGGAGAAAGTTCCTTTGAAACCACATTGTGCGTGATTATTTAAGGTGTGAATTACCTGCAGATTCCGAGCAGTGCGATGGTAGAGTGTAGCCGTGGGCATCATTTGGAATAATTCTACATAAATATTAGAAAAAAGAGTCAGTTGTAGAGCCAGGAAGAGAGTCAGATTGCGGCGATAGGTATATAATTATAATGGGTCCCGCCCCCGACTGATGGTCATTATGTTCCGTACTAGCATTTATTATTATTTAACACATAGTCCTAGACTCTACATTTGCATAAGAGGCCCCTTATTATGAGTAAGTACATAATATCATGTATAATATTCCCAAAAACAGTGTCTTTGACTAATCTAACATCTTGTAAGTCTTGTAACACCTACCTTCTCTCTTATTCGGGTTTTTTTTTACCCACCCTGTATTCAAATTAATATTTCATTTATCAATTATGCATCAATCAGTTAGCGTTGAGGCGACAATACTGAAGCCCTAGGCGTAAACGAGCAAGAAGAATACCCGGGAGGTAAAAATCCCCAACGTAACTTGAGCTTAACTACTTCAAACTTTCACAAACACGACACTGAAAAGATAGGTCATCCAATACTGGAAGATAACACATGGTGTGTTGGCAAACGGAGGGGGGGATGGAACGTCATCGTGGGAACGTCGCGAGCGCACATATGGAACGCAGCTTTATCTTGGCCATGCGTATCGCAATTCAACCGAAATGTGTATTCGACTAAAAGGGGCGCTACTGTCTATTAGCCTGTTAAAATGCTTAGTAAAACATACTTAGTATTCTTTTTTGCCGAGTGTATTAATAAGTATGTTTATTAGAGCTGAGTAAAATAATATGATAGTTAACACAATCTAAATGGAAAACCAACGCATAATCACCATCATCTGTTGCTTCATTATTAGCTTTGCAGCAATCGTAGGTAGTGTATTTGTGTTAATATTAACACATCTATTGTGCTGTCCTAGGTTGCCCTAGCTATTGTTGGTATTATGGGTAGGGCTTACTTCACGCATGTGGGCCCAGTAACCTAAATTCCGGATGAAAAAGTAAAAAAATGAGAATTTGGACCACTAGAAATATGATTTATAGAAATCAACAGTTTTATATACTATTATATATGGTGAAAACAATGGTATGGTAAAAATAGTACCTACGATGTTACATAATCAAAGGGTATGGTAGTATATATTTGGAAAAAGGTCCAAACTACTTTTAAGTATTATTTAAAAATAAAATTTTAAAATTATAACTGGCGATTTTGATGACGAACGTGACATCGCACACCATTAACACATTTATTTCGCCATTCGTTATCGCAAAAAACCCGCATAGTTAGAAGTTTTTTAATTAGTTATTGATCAACCCAAAAAGGGGAGGCGTCCTGATTAAGAGTGAACAGTGTCATATTAACATGCCCTAAAAAACAGGATATCCCAAGTAAATCAGGTGTACTGTAATGGCCGGACTGTATTGTTCCCTCTGTCGTAAGAATTGTTACCCGCAATATTTAATGAATTTGCTAAAATATTTATGAATCACAAAATGTTACATACTTAACAAACCCATCTGTTATTTTTATTCCAGTCATTAACCTCACAAGGCCTCTGTATACATCATTTTGTTGAATTTTCTACATGCATTTAAAGTTTACTTGTACGAGTATCGTGTTCTTACCTATACTTTAAAATTTGACTTTAAAGTTTGTAAATAAATAAATAAGAAGTTTAAAAGTGTACAACTTTTTCACGTGGTGGCACGTGGACAAGGTGCCAAATTTAGACTCTTCTTTCGATAGGCGATATATCCGCCTGATAAAAAAGTTGTAAAGCAGCAAAGATAACCAAGTACTCATAGTAATAATTTACCATTACTACACCCATCCCTGATGTGGTCCGTCAGGGACTTTATTGGTATTAGTCTCGAGCTATTCGGACTCTGGAATTCGAGAGGTAAATCAGACTTCCATACATTTTTCTTTCAAAATTCCAGAGTCCGAATAGCTCGAGACTATTCCCAATAAGCTCCCAGGTCAGTCAAACGCAACATACATTTTTCACCGATGATTTTTTCAATGCCAACGTAATATGTACCTAACTCTAACTAAACTGGATATAACTTTTTACAAAACAAAAAATTTGTGAAAAAGTGTCTTTTTGTTGTCCCTGTCGGGAATCGAACCCAGGACTATCGACTGCAGTCCACATAAACTTGAGCCCAATATTAGAGCCTAGGTGTCCAAATGGCTATAAATACATATGTCTATAATAGCTAGTGCCTCGAAATGTTATCTATCAGCGGGAGTCTAGTTTTTCAGTTCCATACAAGCTTTAATCCGTATTAGCCTCATACGTCCTCATTTTTGGGGCACGGCCTTCCATCACCAAGGGCGATTTGGGCCATAATGCACACGCGGGCTCAGTGCGGATTGTATACTTACTGTTCCTATATATTTAAGGTCTTAATCCCCAAAAAGAGTAGAGAAAGGTAACCAGTGGTTAGGCAAACCCAGTCCTGTGTCAGGTGGTGAGGTTATTGCCGCAACTTTGCTTATGATGCAGTGTGTCTGACTAATCCAAGGTGGCTTTATTTTTATTCCGTACATCATAAATTACTAGCTTTTAAGTAATAAGAGGTTAAATTAAAAACCAGGGATAAATTATAATCGTCCTTTGCAAGTACATGACAAACTGTATTTAGTCAGAACGGAGGCTTAGGCCATATAGTCCACCATACTTGCCCTGTGCAAATTGGCGCGTGCTGTCGAGCTGGTGGCCATGCGGCTGTCAGAATTTAAAAATAGGCCTCTCTGACTTGGCTTACCGACTGCTAACTGTCATATGACAAATGCCATGTAATATTTTTAAAAATTGGTAGATAATTTCTACATTTTATAGTTTTCAAGAACAACGGTAAAATCATGTATAACTGTCCAATTCTGTCACCAATTAGCAAGCTCCAACTGGCAACTTCTCAACATCACGTCAGAAAGTAAAACATTTTTCGCGTGAAACAACGAAAGTCAGGTTCAAGGCGAAAAGTATTTTGAGTTATTGCCTAAGGATTTGGCTGGTATCCAAAAACTATTTGGTATTTTACTACGTGTGTTTGACCGGGCATTCACTTGAGTCTTTGGAGGTTGACGTACAAATTGTGTTGTCGTAGCACTTGATCGTCCTTCTGTGTTAATTATTTATTTGGTTGTTTTTAGTGTTCCGCGTTAAAAATGGCAATATTTATGGCTTGCTGTATGATTCATGATGAGTCATTGTAATATAATTTAGTACATCGCTTATTTAGTTGATGTTCACGAAAAGGACAGTAGCATCTGCCATTTGCAATACACTGCAGGCGCCAGGGCATTTACAAGTAATTGCTGCTAACTTCTACCTAAGTACATAGTACAAGTACATATATGTCATCCCTCGCATCCTAGTTGGTAGTGTGGCCGGTTGCTGTGCAGAGGGCTCGGGTTCGTTCCCTGCTCTGGACAAATATTTATGGTATATAAACATTTGTGTTTGTCTTGAGTCTGGGTGTAGTTATGTATGATATGTATTTTTACAAAAAAAAGGTAATATAAGTATGTATTTGTATGCGTTGTCTGGTATCCATAACACAAGCTTTATTTACTTTCGGGCAAGACGGCACTGTGTGTAATGTCCAAAAATATTTATTATTTAATATTTTATTTATTTACATAAATACTATGTAAATAAAGAATTTTATATACCTATTTAAATTAGTCTTAAAATCGAAATTGCGTTTTCAGTTCTTGCTTGTTTAGTTATGAGTCCTGGAGAAAATTTGGCAACTATTTGTACAGTGCCTTTGCGTATTTATGTACGTACTCTTTTTTTGGATAATATGAAAACGAATAAACAAACCTTCGACACAATCGTTTTGCCTTGTCCTTTAATAAGTGTTTTTCTTTAATTCTTCTTTATCGATAAAATATAAATTGCGAATCAGTATTTTTCATCACATACTTATTCGTAAACAGTGTTATTACATTCAGGTAAAGCGGTTGCTAAGACCTTAATTACTCTCACGGGCATACAGTGGACTATACTATTTATCTATGCATACACATGCTTCTGAGCGGCACCGACCTCAAAAAGTCGTTGGCGTATTTACTTTAGATTATTTAAAAGATAAAACTTTTATTTATTCCTTTTTGTTATTAATTAAATAAAGTTTTGAAGTCGGTTTAATTTTTTAAAATTACTTTTTTACTATTCAAGTTGGTGCATCTAATATGGCGTGTAAGTATTTGATAAAAAAATCTTTGATTTCGATGAAAAGAAGTTGTATTTGATTTTCAAGGGTGCCGACCGAATTCAAATGAAGTATACGTCATTTTGTATTCAGTATATAAAAAGACACAGAGCATATTTTGTAGGTTTGTTTATATATAGAACCATCCGGACCCGGTGCATCTATTTGAAAGGTATATTATTCTTTTTTTTTTACCACTAAGGTTGCAAACATGCACACGTTCCGCCGATGGCTAGCGATCACCGTGGATAGGCAACCAGGGGTGTCACTCGCGCGTTGCCGACTCTTCAAAAATCCAATAACTTCTTTCTTGAATAATCCCATACTGTAGTCCTTAGAGAAAACCTTGGCAGGGAGGTCATACCACAACCCAAGCGTTCGCGGGAGCAAGTTTCTCTGAAAACGCACTGTACGTGACCATTTCGGTTCTAAAGTGTGAGAATGAATTCCCAGATATAGATCCATAGGCTATAGGTATGTTAGGTATATATGTAAGTGAGGTCAGCTAGATTTTTATACAAAGGGAATGTTGCGAAGGGCGTGCTAACCATTTAAGACTGTGATATCGGCTAGATCGCGAAAATACGCCGTTTTTGTGCAAATTTTGTGGCTAAACATAATAGCATATAGCATCTAAAGTATTGAAAAAATATATGTTTTAAAACTTGCTTTTGTCTCTTGGATTACCTCACTGAACGATTTTCTTTTATTGTATTTAATGCAATAAAAAATCTGGAAGTGACCATTGTTTCAACACTTGTGCTAATTTTTATGTTTTGCATTTGCTTGTAATGAAAGTTGGTTAAATAATTAGAATAGCTTGCTATCTAGTGCACTGACTCTAAGTTGTAAGAAAAAGTCAAAAAATGTGACTACAAAACGGTAATAACGTTAAATTTCATACAAAAAATTAAAAGTTTTAAGGCGTCATTATGGTATAAATTACTTAAGAAGTATATAACATATATATATCTCATAGGAATGTATATGACATTATCTAATAATTTATAGTGCATTTACATACACATACATGTTAGATTTACAGAAATAAGCTTTCTGGCCTATATCGCCCTTTTAAGATTAATTCAGAATTTTAAATTAGCAAAATAATTTTAGAGATGTGAAAAACATTCCACAGTTGTAAAGTGAGTCATGAAATAAAAGTCAGTGAATAATAATTCCTGGCTCGAAAATTAATAAGTATTGATTCCTGCAGCTAAATTGCACAAAATAATATTCCGTTGCCAATAAAGTTATGCTAAAATTGCAAAAACTTAGCATAATACACAATAAACGTAGTTAAATAAGATAGTTTCCAAGGTTACGAAACTAAGTACCTACCTACCTACTACTGGCACTTGACCATTTTGTTACAAATGTCGTCTTTATTCTAAATCCCTTCGAGCAACTAGATTTGATTACGTCACTATCTAGAATTCCGTAACATTATTCCATTAGCATACCAATAACTATGCAAGTCAGTCATTGCACCGTATTTTATTGTAGCAGCTTTGTGTAATTACGATGTTAGATAAGGTAAGTAGGTTACGTAGGTTACGTTTGTTAACCACCTACTTACTAGCACTATTCGTCGTAAATACGTTTAAATAGCTATAGAGGGAAAGGTTTATAAACAACAAAGTCGTAAATTACTTACATGTAGTGGAAAACATGTTTTTTTTTCAAATAGGTCAAAGGGAGATTTCCATATAGGCGGATA
Source organism: Apoda limacodes (assembly GCA_946406115.1). Lineage (NCBI taxonomy): Eukaryota > Metazoa > Arthropoda > Insecta > Lepidoptera > Limacodidae > Apoda > Apoda limacodes. Next base: position 13,960,895 of record OX291558.1, read on the forward strand.
GACAGATAGCAACAAAACTTAATTAGGGGCCTATTTAAACTGGGTTTGTAGGTACTTTGTCTCTAAGTATTTATATGTGGGAAGAAAATTATACAATTACCTATATTATAAATGTGAAAGTGTTAGTTGGTATTTGTTACTTCTTTACGCCACAACCACTGAACCGATTTAGCTTAAATTTGGAATGAAGACAGCTTATACCCTGAATTAACACAGGCTATATACACTAGGCTACCATAAACTTTAAAAGTTCTAACAGAAACACCTATAACTGAATTCCTAAAGCTGCTAGCTATGGCTTGCTATAACAAACTTTACCCTGGTTAATTAAGGAATTACTTTAGAAATTCAAGCAGAGCGGCAAAACCTAGTACATATACCTTAGTACTTAGTAAATAAACGTTTCTTTAGTAGCTAATACTAACCAAGTGTTTCTGTTTACTAGTACCTAACACTCAAGTGCTTATGCCGCTGCTGTTCGTTCTTCATCTGTTTCTCATCATCCTTGACGTTGACAGCTTGTACTTACTCTAATGCTAATAATCTAACATTATTAAATCCATAATAATGATAGTGTTGTGTGAAAATATCAAAGTCTGTCTGTCTGTTGCCTTTTCACGTTCCGTTTATAAAACCATTTGGATTGTCACAGTTTCAGAATAATTAATTTGTAGCCATGATAGCCAACTGTAAACTACAAAAGGAGCTGGTTAGCTCAGTTGAATTTGGCACAAATAAAGGAGTGCGAGTCGGACTCGCGCACGAAGGTTTTCGTAACATTATCTGTAAAAACGGCAAAAAAATCACGTTTGTTGAATGGGAGTCCCCCTTAAATATTTAATTATTTATTTTTAAAGTGAATGTATAACTAAATATATTCTGTGAATATTTCAACCTGTTGTCGTTATCAATATCAAGCAAAAACGAGAAAAAAATCACGTTTGTTGTATGGGAGTCCCTTAAATATTTATTTGTACCCTTTGCGTACAAAACCCTAAAAATGACCATTGATTTCAAATTCTGCTCGAATTCAATAGCGTCTTAGCGTGGGATCTATAGTCGTGTTTCCTTCATCAGTACCGCTTACAGTTTTGACACTTTTAGTTTCTGTTGTCATTTTGCACTTATGTTTCAATAGTTTATGCGCATCCCAACGTTGCGCGACGCATCTTGGTGTACCTACTTCGACACGTAGACGTAACCTCTCATTTTTGTGCTCTCACTATAATATGTATCTTTTTATCTAGTAAACAAGGTCCATATTGTGTTGCTATCTCAAAAATACCGCGTCGCGTCGCGTCTCGGTCTGAGCTGACCCTAAATCGCCTTAACAGCCAAAAATATTTCTGGTTGTTCTGAATTTCTCGCGAACGAAGCCGGGGTCATCATTTGTATTATTTGTAAAGAAACAGGCCCAGTGCGGATTGTGGACTTCACATACGTCTTTTTTTGATGTATGCAGGTTTTTCAAAATGTTTTCATTCTCCAAAAAGCCAGTGGTGTTAAGAAATTAAAGAAAAGACTAATATGTACACGACGGGCTCCAACCTCCGCCACCACCGACATCCGCATGCATGCAGCAATAATAATTACTTTTAAAGACTGATTGTGTCCCGTGGTTTCACCTACAGAAAACACTATTACCGTGAAAACCACGGAATAGTTACCTAAGTGAGAACACTCGATCGGGATCCATCCATCCATATATCTCCACAAACTTTCCCATAAGCCACAACTCACTAAAATTAACTTTCCTAGAACTTACACATATGTAAGTATGAAACTTTACACTTTACACTTTTTTTTCGGGCAGTCGTGTAAAAATACTCGTGACATTCTCATTGGCAACCAACTATCGTACTCCTTGTCGTACGCAGAACACGAACAAATTAATCAACGAACGAGTATACAGTGTGTCTAGTGTGAGTTGTTAACGTAACTATCGTGTTCGCGTCAACGAAATACATGTATGGAAATGAAGGAGCGCCTCTAGCGGACGCGTTATGAGATGGTTTTTTTTTTATAGGACTTTTAATGAATACGCAAACGCGATAGTAGCGTTACAAATTCGCAAAAACAACACACAAAACACTCAGGTCGACATAGTCAAATATAGGAATACACTCGCTTTATAACAAAATGTGTATTCACATCATATAAACAGTAGGTTGTCGACAAACTAAGTGTTCTGTGGCGACAAAGTATGTTTTCCGGAATTGCAAAATCATGATGAAACAACAGTCTAAAATAAACCGAAGACAAAAAGGCCCTAAAGATGTAGCGGGATGGTAATGAGTGAAGGCGGAAGGGTTTGGACAGAGTTGGCTGGTTGCCGAGCTGGTGCGGCAGCAGCGGCGTGGCATTGGGCCAGCCAGGGTCAGGAGCGGGCGATGCACTCGCGACTCACAACCATCACGTTCCGATCGTTGTCACGCAAAAAGGTGACGGAATGGCAAACTCATCAATATTGGCTGTTCAATATTCTTTTGACACTTTTGTTCTCATAACAAAGCCGACATCTAAACATTCAATTAAAATTTAAAAAAAAAAACCCGAAACAGAAATCTTAAGTAAACAAATAATATGTGTTTGTTAGTAGCCCTCTAACTTCATTTTGAGTGCCCAGTATTTTGATTCAAGAGGTGTCGCAATGGAGGACTGCTAACGAAGTATTTTAACTATTGTTACATACATTAAAGTTTTATAGTTTAACATTACTAAGCTTCTTTTGATTTGTATTCTAATTTCATTTTATTTAATTAGCAGTCCCCCGACGCGACGACTCTTGGATCTAAATACTGGGTAGGTACATATAATAAAGTTAGAGGGCCCACTTATTAGTAGACACGCTACGAACAACGCTCAGTCTTCAAGTTTACGTAATACTTTTTGGGACGAAACACAAAATTGCAATAGAAGACTTTGCTTGTCGAAATTCATTCATCCTACTAGATTATTTAAACTACAATTTCATAAATACAAAAAACTGAAGATTTTCTTTGTACAACAATACACGTCGCGGGTTTATGATCAAGTATGATATGGCCAAAGACAGTACGTCAAACATATTGTGGCTATAATAGCGTCCTTAACTAGCTTTTGAAAAGAGAAATAAAATTCCAGACTTTAGAAATGCTGTATTCGAACCTAATTGTTAGACATGATAGGACTTTTTTTTTCATACCACTAAGGTGGCAAAAAAGCACACGGTCTGCCTGATGGTAAGCGGTCACCTTGGCCTATGGTCGCTTTCAACACCAGGGGTATCACTCGCGCGTTGTCGACCCTTCAAAACTCACTGTACGCGACCATTTCGGCTCTAAAGTATGAGAATGAATTCCCTGCCTATGGCAAGCGATGCGATGATAAAAAGTAGCCGTGGGCATCATTACGAACAATTCCTCAGAACACATCCCATTGTACAAGCGGTACACACTCACAGGGAGGCAATATCTCTTTAGACCGAGTCAAAAGGTCCAAGCTGGTATCCGGGTGCACCCGCCCAGAGATGGCAGCAGTACTCCATATGGGGCCGAACCTGCGACTTGTAAAGCAGCAACCTCTGCCCTGACGTGAAGTACTGCGATTTTCAACGTACGTGTAAAATGTATGAACAGTGCTACAGTACAATTATAAATTTGCTGTAAGTTGCTGGAGGTTACCATGTCTTGAAAATACCACTGAAGTAACAGTAAACCGAAATTTCTATCAATTAGACAAGAAAAAGTTGGTAAGAATCTTTTGTCAAGTAGGAAATGAGCTGAAGTGCTTCAAACTTCTGGGCTGATCTTCATAAGTCATAGTTAAGAACCATCTTGATCACATTAGCTATCAAACAATAACATCATCAAAATTGGTCCATTCGTTTGGGAGCTACGAGGCCACAGACAGACACACACGTCGAACTTATAACACTCCTCTTTGTATCGAAAAAATAACATCCACATTGGTTCACCCGTTTAAGAGCTACAGTGCCACAGACAGACAAACACATAGCGATCAAACTTATAACACCCCACTTTTTGCGTCAAGAGGGTTCAAAATCCAAACACGAAATTCTTTTATTTTAAATATTATTTTTTCAAGAATGTACGGGTTTACTGGATATCCTGGCTGCAGCATCAGACCAAGAATTCCATAATGCATAGTTATGTAGCATACATGGTTGTTTCGAATTTTAAGTCACACATATGTTTGAAAGTAAAGTAAATAACCAATGCGTCTAACATCCCTACCGCAGCTAACAAAAGAGCTGATAACTTTAAAACGGATGAACCGATTTTGATAAAACATGTTCAGGAACCACCGCTAGAAAACCTGCTTTCAAATAAAAAAACAGCATCTTTCAAACTCATTGCTTTTCTCGAGAGTTATCGCCTTAAGTAAGCCGTATCATTTTCCAAAATCATAATAATCTCTCATAATTTATTTCTTTAATACCTATACCTGCCTGCTTACCTACTGCTAGTAAAGTTTGATATTCATAGTTCATAACGTAAAGTTTAATTTGCTCTACCTTTTGTTCAATTGAATTGTGACCAGTAGAGTAGGGTAGAGTAAATTAAAAATCCAGACAAAATCCCTAACCTGAAATAACCCTAAAATATGACCAGCCTTTTCTCAAAGGCACACGGTTCTATCGCATGTATTTGAATTGTATGCCAGTTATTTTTTTTTAAAGAAAAGAATAGTTGTTCGAATAGGTATATGTATTTTTTTTATTACAAGGGTTAATGTTTGACATTGACAAATAAACATGACATTTTCAAAGTCTGGCCGGAATCCTGACAAGTGGTTAAAAATCCTGACATATCAAGACAAATCCTGACGTTTGGTAACTGTACCAGCAGCTGAAAAGTGCTAATGATGTCATATCAACAATGCAGATTCATAGTAAGCCATGACAGGGTTCAGAAATAAGTTTCCTTGTTAGTAGGTATATTAAGTCTAGAATACTAGAGCTAGAAGTGGTTACTTTGTAAATTTTTAATACAAAACGACATTCGAGTGAGCCCGCGTCATAAACAAAGGGCCTTATTCCGTTCTGAGGCCCAAATGGTCCAGAACATAGTCGAGCAATAATTAATAAACCTACACGGAAGTGAAACCAGTTAATTATAATTTAGCAAGAACAATAGTTACATACCCCAAAAGAGAATTAGTTATACTACTATTTGTTTTGTATTTTAAAAACGTTTTAGTGCTAGTAAGCGACATCGCTAAGTCAAAATGACATTAAAAGGGCAAGGCAGGTATAATAAAAAAATAAGACTAAAAAAAATTCAATTACCTACATTAAAATAATGCAGTAGAATAATAAATAACTCGTTCCAATACTAAACAAAAAACACATAAATAAATCAGTAACGTATTAATTAAATTCACGATGAAAAAAAACTCTCAAATTCAACCCAATTTACCAACGAGTGGAGTAAAAAATGCCTCTTGTGGATAAGATAAGTAAAAGGGGACTTATCTCATGTCTCCGAGGATCAAGAACAAAGATATTTAGAAAGCTGCTATTGAAAAAAAGGAGTGATAAAAACTCCCCGTCCCATACAACACAGCAGGTAGTGAGTTATAGTTCCCTCATGTTTAAATTGTTTTGTGGAGAAACAACGCTATTTTGGCAATAAAATAAATATTGTTCCTTAAGTCTTTCCAACAAAGAATGGTCGTGTCGGGCAATGGCTTGCCAACTATAGAGACGGAGCATGTGGCCGTGAAACTGTTTATTTAGGCAAAACTCGTAAAGTCCGATGACAGGATGTGCTTTGAACTGAACACCCAAGGTTAGGCAGGTTATTTCGATTTGTATTCGTATAATTTTAGCCGTTTAGTTATTTTAATATTGTGCGGCTATAACCTGACTATAAATAAAACGTTTTAGTGTGTTCCTGATATATTTTATGCAAATATTATTCTTTGTTAACTTTTGTAGCATAATTTAGCGTGCTAATTTTGTAGTTTTATTGATTAACAGTTTACCTAATATAAATGTCAGTGTCGGTCGGTAATAAATAGTTTCTTTTCAAAAACATCATAGAAAAAGAGCATTTAGTAACATATAGGGAAGTATATATTATATGTTTATTTAGGTGTAGATATACGCTTGCAACAATTTATCCACTGAAAGTCATTCCGTTCTAGAATAACCTCGTACCCACTGAAGTCCCTTGAGAAAACCTTGGCAGGCAGCTCATTCGGCAACTTAGGCCGAGAAAGGTACTACTTAACTATGAATATAGCACGGCCATTCAGAAGATATTTTGGATTTCCTCTTCGTATATACAAACTATATTTGAAAAATGTTAATAGTTAACCAATTATTTAAATCTATGACCTAATTATAAGCTATATTCAGAACGGTATATATTGGTTGTAGAATATGACTGAGTTTCAAACAATTCCTCAGTTCCAAAGAACACAGCCCTTTATTCAAGTGGCAGAACAAATACAGGGAAACAAAGTCTGTTTTCAGAATTCTTCTTCGATAACGCTTGTGAGTTTGGGATCGTCGAAAATTCTCTCAGCTTGTCGTTGTGTTGCTTGGTATCCGCGTGCCGCGCATAGATGGCAACAGCTCTCTATTTTGAAAGGAAGGTGAAAGGTTCAAAAAAATATTTAAGTTACTATATTTCGCGAATGCTATACAAACCTCTATTCATTTCGTGTTAATCCGAAAACGTCAACTGACCACGTATGATTTCACATCGGCCGGTTTTGAGCTTTCACAGGTTTCCTGGAGCTGTAACCGCCGTCTCACGCTGTGTCTTCTGATCCGGGGACACCATTCGAGAACCTTTCTGCCATAATTTCTGCAAACATTTTTGACGAGCGATGTTGCCGCGTATCTATTGCAACTTCAGCTTGCTAAGCGTTTGGCGACATTGGTTGCCTGGCAAATTTCCTCGTTCCGGATGTTATCGTGCAAAAAAATCATCGCTCTCTGCGTAGCTTGCTGCGGTACTCTAAGCTTATTTAACAGATAGAGACCACGTTTCTGTACCGTATACATATAAGTCATCACTGGCAACACACATTCCTCATAGACTTTCGCCTTTAGGCAGTGAGGGATTTTGGACAAAGATATGTTTCTTGATTTCCTGAATTAATTTAAAAAATAATCTAATTAACGATAAGGATTGCGCTGAAAAAAAGGCATCTTTAATTAGAAAGAATGGGAAGTTTACCCCTAAAATTGCGAAGTTAGGAAACGCTGGTTCAGAGCATATTAATAAAACAGTAAGTCCAGTTCTATTCAAATGTTTGCACTTTTTGCACCATACAATTGTAGTTCCTCCGAAATGTTGCTAAATACGTCCAAACAAGAAGTGCGCAGAAAGCCCAGCACGTACAGTCGTGTGCGTTTATTTACGCAGAGTCTCGCGCTCTCCTGGCCATCTTCCAGCGACAAACGGAAATAGCTAGAGATGTCGTTGTACTATAACAAGCTCCTTTCTATAAGGCACCCTTTTTGTCTATTGGCCATCTAAAAGTTTAATTATTTTTCTGATAGAATTATAAAAGCTAACTAGGTAGGTACTTCTTTTTTTAACAATTACGTCTTTGTCTAACATTTTATGAGAACTTTTAGTATTACAAATCACTAATTTTGCACAAAAACCGTTTGATTTAATACTACTAGCGCCATCTAGTGAACCGTTGACGCACCTTTCTTTTAGAGGGAACGGAAGCGAATGTTTTAATGTATTCAATACTAGATATAATGATGTTAATTAAATGCTAATTAAATTTATTTATGTTTTGTTAATAATTTCAACTACAGCAAAAATCGGAAACGTTTTATTGTTTTTTTTTTTTTTTTTTTATACCACTAAGGTGGCAAACAAGCTAACGGTCCACCTGATGGTAAGCGGTCATGGTCCTATGGACGCTTGCAACACCAGGGGCATTACTTGCGCGTTGCCGACCCTTCAGAAATCTAATAACTTCTTTCTTGAAGAACTCCATACTGTAGTCCTTGCAGAAAACCTTGGCAGGGAGCTCATTCCACAACTTAAGCGTTCGCGGGAGGAAGTCTCTGTGAAACCGCACTGTACGCGACCATTTAGGTTCTAAAGTGTGAGAATGAATTCCCTGCCGATGGCGAGCGGTGCGATGGTAGAAAGTAGCCGTGGGCATCATTTCGAACAATTCCTCAGAACACGACCCATTGTACAAGCGGTAGAACACACACAGGGAGGCAAAGTCTCTCCTCAGACTTAAGGGCTCCATACCGCAAGTGAGTTTGGAATCGTCGACAATTCTCACAGCCCGTCGTTGAACCGAGTCAAAAGGGCCAAGCTGATATCCGGCTGCACCTGCCCAGAGATGGCAGCAGTACTCCATATGGGGCCGAACTTGCGACTTGTAAAGTAACAACCTTTGCCCCGACGTGAAGTACCACTTCGATTTGTTGAGTACACCACGTTTTTTGGACGCCAGCTTCACCTTATCTTGTAAATGATCTCGAAACTGAACATCGCTGGAGATGTCGACACCAAGGATCCCAATGCTATTGGAGATGGAGAGGGGAGTGTTCTGGAATTGTGGGACCACAGAAAATGGAGTTTTCTTAGCGGTGAACGCGCACACTTGTGTCTTTGTAGGGTTTAATCGGACCAAGTTTACCCGTCCCCAGTCAGAGACCTTGGACAGTGTGGTCTCGATTTGAGACACAAGTTCTCCGCGGTTTTCCTCCACAACGGAACGAGGGATGTTTGCACGACCCGTGTAAAAAGCGTCTCCAGTACTGTCATCTGCATAGCAATGTATGTTGTTGATGTCCAACATTTCATTGATACGCAGTAGAAACAGCGTAGGACACAGCACAGAGCCTTGCGGGACACCAGCATTAATGTCCATGCTATAAGAGCAACTACCGTCAACTACGGTTCGTATGCGTCTGCCGGACAAAAAGCTAGCCACCCATTTGCACCAACCCTCGGGCACTCCGTAAGATGGCAACTTCGATAGAAGACCCCGGTGCCAGACCCGATCGAACGCCTTCGCTATGTCCAGGCTACATGCCAGGGGGACGCCCTGACTCTCAATGGCTAGTGCCCATCGGTGTGTGAGATACACTAGAAGGTCAACAGTCGAGCGACCGTGGCGAAAGCCATATTGACGGTCACTGACCAGATCGTGTACTTCTAGGTATCTTAGAAGCTGTGTGTTGATCACACGCTCCATCACCTTGGAGAGGAAAGAGGTAATAGCGATAGGCCTGTAATTCGATGGATCTGATCTATCGCCCTTTTTGGGCACCGGGTGCACATTCGCAGTCTTCCATGAAGACGGAAATTGCCTAGTGTGTTAGGAAAGCGCGAAGAGGCGCGTGAGTACGGGACATAACTCAGGAGCACACTGCTTAAGCACCACTGCTGGTATACCGTCTGGCCCACTCGACTTATGAACGTCTAGAGAGACCAACGCCCGCCTGACCTCCCGCTGCGTTATGGAGATTTCCGGCATGGTCTTACGGCACCACGGTATAGTAGGTACAGCGCCTTCATCGTTCATATTCGAGTTCGAGGCAAAGAGACTGCCCAGTAGATCGGCTTTCTCTTTAGCACTATGGGCCAAGCCACCATCGGTCTTTCGCAGTGGTGGTAACGACGACTGGCAAAAGTGCCCTTCGGCAGCTTTGGCAAACGACCAGAAAGCACGACTCCCTGAAGGATAGCTCGCAAGTCGCCCACCTATTTTGCCGATGAATTGGAATTTTGCTCTGGCAGTTGCTTTCTTACTGAACCTCGAGGCAGCATTTAATTTGCGTTTTAACTCAGAAATATTTGGATCATTATTATTACGAGCCGTGGTCCAAGCCTCATACGCAGTTTGCTTTAGAATTTTAGCTTCTCAGCAAGACCTATTAAACCACGGTCGTTTTTTGACGCCGGCAGCTACTCGCAGGTTAGGAATGAAACATTCCATACCAGCGAGGATTATCTCAGTGACTGCGGCTGCACAGAAGTCGGGATCATCTGAGCTAAAGCAGATCTGCCTCCACGGGTACGATGCATAAAATTCTCGCAATCCGTTCCAGTCTGCCGACTTATAGTGCCACACACGATGCCAATTAGTTGGCCACGAAGGATCGGATTGTGTGCATGACATTTGAGTCCGAACGAGACAGTGGTCCGAGGAGCCAAGAGGCGCATCCACTGAGACGGAGTATCCGTCCGGACGAGTAGTCAGCAGAAGGTCCAGTAAGGAGCTCGTATGTTCCTCTATATCTGGTATTCTCGTTGGAGAAAGTACCAGCTGAGAGAATCCATAGGTCAGAGCAAATTCATGAGCAGATATCCCAGCATAGTTATTGGTTCGAGAACTGAGCCACTCGTGATGGTGGGCGTTAAAGTCTCCCAAAATAACTAGTTCTGCTGTGGGATATTGCTCTAGAACTTTGTCAGTCGTCAAACTCAGGTGCGTGAAGAGTCGAGTTACGTCCGTGTCACCGCTATGAGACCTGTATAGGCACGCATAGATACGAGTGTGGCCGCCGTAATCTACGCGCACCCACAATATCGACAGGTCCCTCATGACCTCGACGACTCATAAAATTGTGTTCGAGTTTGTAGCCGGGATAGTGAAGTTATGATGTGTCGGCCGGGTAGAATATCTGCCTCTCCGTTAGAAAAAGAATTGTCGGCTGCGCAGTCTCGAGATGGTGGTGGACTGCGTTAAGATTTGCGTGAATACCCCTGATGTTGCAAAAATCCACATTATATGTGGATGGAGTAGCCGCTGTACAAACTCTTTTCTTTTTCGTTCTCATGGCCATAATATATAAAAAAAGTTACTTAGACTAAGGATGAGGATTCACTGCACAGACAGCTTAGAGGACAAAAGTTGCGGTTCTAAGACTGCCAAAGCCACCACAGACAGATGATACGTTTGCCGGCACGGCGGGCGGAAAGGCCCCTGATCCCCCTCTGTTGTAGTAGCCGGGTCCACTCCGGTCTCCTTCTCCGGCAAGACTACCACTTCAGATACTTTACACAGGCTGGCGGATCAGCCTCCCAGGGCGGAGATTATGTGATCCCTGGGTTCGGGATCCCCTTCAACCTGCGGGCGGCCAGCAGTCAGCCGATTCATCAGGTCTCCCTGACCGCCGAACCAGCACGCCGCGTCTACGCCGAGCATGACAGCAACAAGCACCGCTGGTCCTCCGCTGTCCGCGCAGCGAATCCTCAAAGAGCTGTGGCAACCTTACTCACCGCCAGGAACACAACACTACTCAATGTTAGTGTTATTATGGCCGCGGTTTTCTGTAAGGTGGAGGTATTTCCCAGTTCGGGCCGCTCATTCGAGCAAGTACTCGCTATGCCCTGCTTTAGTTGTTCGGGTGGCTTATTCGAGCGAGTACTTGCAGTGCCCTACCTCTCTTTAAATTGATAATAAGTAATAATAATACCTATACTTTATATTACACACGAAAAAAAACAAATAATTCCTCCAAAAATAACACAACATAAGAAAAGTAAAGAGGTGGTCTTATCAATGAAAAGGGATCTGACAACCTTCGGGTAGAGGATGAGATAATCTTAAAATATTACAAGTATCTGCATTAATAAACAATTTGTTAGGTTTCTAGGTCGAAAATTAGCGTGATAGTGCAATATTAAAATAATTCGTTAGATATCAGTAATACTACTCTGTCAAGAAAGTACCGGGAAAAGATCAATAATACACAAACTGTTTGTTAATCATCCAAATTTATTTTATCACCTTCAAAGTATGCTCCTTCAGAAACGATACACTTACGCCAACGAATAATCCAATCATCAAAACATTTTTTAAACGCTGTTTCCGGAATTGAATTCAGTTCTCGGCGCGAATTCTCCTTTATGTCTTCTACCGATTGAAAACGGGTGCCACGAAGTGGTAATTTGAGTTTAGGAAAAAGAAAGAAGTCGGCAGGAGCCATATCTGGTGAATATGGTGGTTGCTCGATGGTATTTGTTGAGTGTTTGGTCAAAAATTCTTTCACAATGATGGCCTTGTGCGAAGGCGCATTATCGTGGTGCAAAATCCAAGAATTTTCATTCCACAAATCTGGCCTTTTTCGTCGAATTTGCTCTCTTAAATGCCGCATAACGCTCAAATAATATTCTTTATTTACCGTTTGACCTTCCGGCAAGAATTCCGAGTGCACAACACCGCGATAGTCAAAGAAAACAGTCAACATGACTTTGACTTTTGATCGACTTTGGCGTGGTTTCTTCGGTTTCGGTTCAGTTGGAAGGCGCCACTCCGAAGCTTGTTGACTAGTTTGCATGTCAAACTCGTAAACCCACGTCTCGTCACCAGTAACAATGCGTTTCATGAATGTTGGGTCGGAATTGACTCGTTCTAGCATGTCCTCAGCGACTCTCATGCGATTGAGTTTTTGGAGAAAATTCAGGTCTTTTGGGACTAGCCGAGCGGTAACATGTTTCATACCCAAATGATTAGTTAAAATAGTACGGATCGACTCGTGAGATACAGAAAGTTCGGCGGCTATCTCTCTCAAAGTTGAATGAGGATTTTCAGTCACTATTTCCTTCACTTTTGCGATGTTAACTTCAGTTGCAGACGTTGATGGCCTACCAGAGCGAGGCAAATCTTCCATCACATCTCGACCGCTTTTGAACGCTTTGTACCACTCATAAACACGTGTTTTTGATAAAGTCGAATCACCGTAAGCCTTCTGTAACATTTTCAGTGACTCCGAACACGAAATTCCATTGGCGATGCAAAATTTAAGACAAACTCTTTGTTCAATGTTTTTGTCCATTATGAAATTCGCAATACACACTAGATATGATATAACTAAAAACAGCACTGTATTTAATATAAATAACAGATGCAACTCAAACTCCGCGCCAAAATAGAAAACAGTTGTGCCAATCTAACAACAACAAAAAAAACAAAAATTTGAATTTGGAACCATAAACAAATCATCCATTCCCGATACTTTGTTGACTGAAGGTACATTAACTTTTTGGCAAGCGCTCGCAGGTACCTCGTAAATCTTACCGTCTTTATTCTAATTTGATCTCAAGATTTATAAGCAATTTATAACAAATGCGTTAAAAAATATTTCCGTTGTGATTAAAGTAGCATAGGTACCCCCCAAAAATATTTTTTCTTGTATTAAGTTGGATTTAATTCAAACCATAGCCACCAGCTGTTAAGAAACCTTTTCTTATAACTATCGTTATATACAACACTAGTCTATGCTTCTAACGATAGTTTATTAGCGAACACTATAACTTAGGTACCTATGTGTCCTTATGAAGGCGTACCATTCTTGCTGGTACCTGCTGCCAAAATTCGAAATAATTATAATGGGTCGCACATTTGTAACTAAACCACTAAAATCTTGAAGCTTTAAAAAGCTCTCTATCATAATAACACTTGTAAGCTTTTATCTTAATTACTATTCAGGTAGGTTATTGACATTTTCTTCGATGATGCGATGCTCTGAAAGTAACTAGAATTTAACGCGAAATGCGGGTTGTAAATTAGATTTACTTTAATTAGTAAGTTGAAAAGTCGAACGAGGCTTTCACCGTTCACCACGGCACTAAGCCACTACCTACATGCGAGAAAAAAGTCGGAATAAGCGGTAGATTTTTTTCGTTATTTTTTTTTAAAAATTGCCGCCAAGCAGATTTAGTTCTTAAATCTTACGGGATGTAAATCGAATTTTCATCCCATGAGATGAAGTTAGTTCAAAAGTCGAACGAGGCTTTCACCATTCACCCAGGCACTGGCCACCATGACCAACATGCGAAAAAAAATTTGAAATAGAAAAAAGGCGGTAGATTTTTTTTGTTTTTTTTTTAATTTCCGCCAAGCAGATTTTGTTGTTAAAAACGTTGTTGGAAGCATATTCTGTATATAAAAATGACGAGTTTAAGCGATGATGATTTGGATTAGACGCTAGAATCAAAAAAGTTAAAGCAAAGGCAATTGTAGAAAATCTGTTACCCCCAATATCAAAATAAAGATATGCATATGAAAGCGTATGACAACTTTACTTTTAGTGGTGGACTTAAAATGAGTTTTTAGTTTCCTATGGTTTCCTCGCATACGTAATGAAAAGCAGAGTGTTTAACTCAGGTGTTAATGTGATCAATTCCACCCTCGAACTATAAGCACCCTCACTCGCTTTTGTTCGTGTATCGTGTAGCCTAAAATCGCGTGGTGTAATTCATGACTTACATTTACATCCTATGTTTAACAATCTACTATTTATTGCCCGGTCTTAGATTGTGTCATCCAATGACTCTCTTCAAGGATCCTCTCGCAGAAACCTCTATCTATCCTACAGATCCAAAGGACTCCGAAACTAAAGAGAACGTCAAACGTTTTTTGTTTTTACAGAATATACTTACACGAGTATCTTAATTTTACATTAGGTTAATAAAATTGACACAGTCAGTTAAAAAATCATGTGTATTGTTCACTGTATATATGTATAAGAAAACATCCCGATTGAAAAGTACATTTAAGATCGAAAAGGACGGTAACAAAAACTGGGTCGATTGGTTCGCCCAACGCTACAGCTCAGCCCTTTTGTTTGCCGTACTCCTTTTTACTTTTATGCTAAAAATACCACATCCACGAACCAATTTCGAAAGGAAACGTGATTCTTTCCAAGGTCAACCAAATTAGTATTCGTGTGGTGTTTGTAGGTTTGGCCGGACGCAAAAACTCGTTGGCACGATCATTCGGCGTTTTTTTGGTCTAATCTGAGTAGATTATTTTTTGTTCCAGGAGTAGAAGTAGACTGACTGGGTCTGCTTTGCGTGGTACATTGCACACCTTGTGTGATATGGATTGTCATTGTTTATACAGAAATATACCTAGACATTACAATGCTGGTCTTACATTCACAGACTTTTTATTAGATAGGTAGGCAAGTGCCCACTTCTATTTTTGTGACAACGACAGAATACTATATACTTACGTGATTTTTAGTCAGATGTTTGTTTCGTAATAGGAGTATTTTGTATACCTAACTATGTTTAATGTCAGAATTTATTGTTTAAGTACAGAAGGTACAACTTGTACTTACTTGTACCGTAAGACCGTACAAATAATTGGGTAAATAGTACGGATTCGGATAGTTGTTAAGCCAGATACTGAATACCGTATATCCAACAGGAACCAAACAACCGGAATTATCGTGACATATGTACCAGATTTTGGCCCGGTAACATGTTTGATTTGAAACCATAATTTTATTTTCCTGTATAAATAGATAACTAACAGTCTGAGTCATTTTAGATTTTTTGGCTCGTAAACTCTAAAGATAAAGGTAGGAAGTGGTGCCTTTTTTGCCATAGGTAACTCAAAAACGTGCTCAAAAATATTTTGAAATGTACTTACAAACAAAGTCTGTTAGTATGTCATCCTACTTTCCGTAGTATGTACCCCGCTTTAAAATTATAACTCCCCATTTCAGAATATACTTTAATTAACTTGTAAAATTATTTTCTAAATTTTTACTTTAGATAAAGTCATCTATTACCATATTTCGAGTCTATCCTTTTTGTTCACATTAGTCTATCATTTGTAGACACTGAAAAAAAAATAGCAATGACATAGAAACAGGCACTCAGGATTTTTATCTGAAAATCTTGTTTTTGGATCTGGTAACCTAAGCTACGGCACTTTAATAAACTTTGTTTCTTTTTTTTATGTCTTGCAATTATTTTTTCTTTAGTAAAAGACCGATCTAAAAAAACAGTTCGAAAAATTGAATATCCGGCCGCAGAGTAAAATTACACCTATGAATACCGGATAGTTTTCGCATATCCGTCACTAAAGAGTTTGATATTTGAGCAAAATTGACTTCAAAGATTTGATGCAGGCAGACAGACAAACAGTCAGGCTAGTATTTTATATTGCACTACCTTTTGCCCGCAGCTCCGCTCGTACTGACTTTGGTTATCGGTGTGGCATTTTAACAGAAACTCCTTGATTACAATGAGAAAGTTTGGTATAGCAAGGTATAGTTGTAGCTATAGTTAGCACGTGGAGTTCGGTTATAATTATTTATGTGGGAATATTTGAATTTTTAGGGACAAAACTATGTCCTATGTCCTTTTCTGTCGCTTTAACGTTGCGGCGATAAGCAATTAAAAACAAACAAATTAAACACAAAAAAAATTACTTTCACAAGTATATTATGTATTTAGTATTAGTAAGGATTATCATGTGAATCCAAAGTGCGTGATAGATCAGCTCATTGCAGTTGGTCAAAATGATTTAACACAGCAGTAACTACTTTACTAGCGCCGCCAACAGATATTCTCTATACAAAAATGGTTTTAAAAAATTAACAAACCAATTATTTAGAAACAGTCATAAGCTTTGATGTTATAAGTTGTTACCATAATATACCTGTGAGTTGTAGATAGCGTTTCTGCTAAAAGTCGCAGTTTTTAGCAAATTATCTACAACTCACAGGTATATTCCAAATACAATAAATAACGTTCTAAAAATAGCTTATAAATATTTCTAAATAATTGGTTTCTAAAATTTTTGAAATGTGTTTCTACTATACAAGAAAGGAAATGAAAAATATCTTTTAGCAGCGCTACTTGTTAGTCACTGCACCTTAACAGTTGTTCGGTGGCGCAAATAGACTACAGAAAATAGACTAGAGAAAATGAAATATATATATATATATATATATGTAAATTCCTAGACACTAGTTAATGGTCATGTAGTAAAATTATTAAATAAGTAAATTTATTATTAAGTAAGCTCAGCGAGTTATGAAGAATGCTATGAATGGTGGTGGAACGATAAAACGAGGAAATTCGAAGAAGAACAAAGTCACCGAGAGAGCTCATTCAATTTCATTTAAATAAAATGAAAATTTATTTCAATAGTTAGCAAGCTAAAGTGGCAATGTGCAGGCCACATCGTTCGTCAAACTGATACGACCGAGGAAAGGACTATGGATCAAAAGACGCAGTGTGGCCTCCTACCAGGTGGACAGATGGCCTGTTTAGAGCCACCAGGAAGACTATAGGTATGGGCGTCTCAGAACTGGCCATTATAGAGACATATGCGGGAGGTCTATGTGCAGCAATGGACGTCTTCCAGCTGAAACTACGATTATTTACATATTATTATCTAATTACAGCAAAGCGCCGGCAGTCACAATTAAAAGTACGCTTTATTTTGTAATACAAAGGATACCAAGTAACTATATACGTCCATTACATATATGTTTCTTAGATCTCGGTATAGCATCAATATTGATTCAAGAGCCATTCTTGCTTCTATGTATTTTTGATTACCTACATGTTGTAGGAGCTCCTACATTTATTATATGTTGGTACTAGGCGCTGCTAACTTAGTTTTGGTTCACCTCTCCTGGAATGAAAACTATCAAAAAATTTTTTACCATAAACTATTTTCACACTTTTTAGGCAGAAGAGTACTGTCTAAGTTTCACAAACATTTCGATATGCCATTTCAGAATTCTTTAGCAAAAGGAACCTTTCCATTAAAACGTGCACCTGCCACAAATGCGCTTCATTTACATTCCACACTCGGCACTAAATTAATACCTTTCGATTTGCATATTTAATAAGGCATTAATATTTTAGTGCCGGCAATAATCAAAGTTATCAGAGAAAGAGAAGTTTAAAAAATATCAAAGATATAGTTAACACAACTCAAGATTTAATGAGGCGAGAAACTAGGTTATTGTAGGATAACTACGACATCTTCAGGCAGACAGTTTTATGAATGTTATTGTTGTTTTAAAATGGTGCATTGTAATAGCCGGCATAACCTCAAAACGGTACCAGTGGAACCGGCCATGGCGTGTCAGCAGGGGAGCGCGCGCCGGTCAATGTTGTCACGCATGCGCCCTACACCACACACCATTCGTAGGCCAACATTGCACAAAGCACAAAAACCGCGATGTCTGCCACTGGCACAAATTCGTTTCCTTGTTAACAAGAAAGAACTTATCTAATCGTGCGCGACGAAATATGAGAAAAGATTTTCAGCAAAATACTAAGAGTAGTGTTTGTTTTCAAATTTATTAGCAAATAGAAACCTTTGTCATGTATAAAACGGTGCGGCACGGTGAGAACAGTCTTCAGTACACTATTCTGCCTCAAACGGAAGAGGTTCTACACAATAGTGGTTTGAAAGGAAAAGGTCGGGATTACAGCCCTTCCATCCATGTGCGGCGTTCCAGAAAAAGTACTACTATCAAATATTTTTTTCTTATCCTGTTCGCAGTTGCGATTGCATTAGCACTCACTGGAATTCCACTTTACGTGATGAACGGTGCTATACAGGCACGGAGGAAACATCAAGAAAAGCAAGAAGTTATAACCACCGTTCCTCTCACCCCGACAGGACGTGAGATTGCAAAATCTCGTAAAAAAGAGCTTAAAATTTCTCCCGAAATTGCGCCTACTTTGGATTATAAGTTTGAACTGAGTACTTCTTCTCCTGTATATAGTACTCCGTCCACAACAGTGTCTTCGACAGTGATGGCTGAGAAAGCTACTACACCACCATGGATCATGCCTGCTATTAGATCATGGAAGAGATCCACGTCTACTAGTACAATACCACCTATTCCAACTGAAGACAATGAAGAAATTCCTTTTATAGGAACACCTTCTGGTAGTATTCGTTTGCTAGATCATTATATGTTGATGAAACCTTGGGAGAAAGACATCATAATAAGAGCTACTGCCACTCCAGAACCCATTACATTACGAAATTTATTAAGAAAATATTCCCAAACTTTTATACCTCCAGAAAAACCAATGATAGTCAATCCGAAACCATTTGATGACGTTTTAATAACGACAAAAACGATGACGACCAAAAATCCGATAACCAGCGAGCTGACAACAACTAGCTCAATTTCTAAATTTAAAGATTTGAAAGACTCTATATTGTCTGTTGATGATGATGATGATTTTAAAGAATCCCTCGAGGTGGATGAGGTATTCTCCCTGCCACCCCTCAAGCCTGGTGCAGCCTGGCCGGATTCAGACGAAGTGACAGTATCAAAGGCTGGTGACAGTTGGTATGGAGCTCGATGGCCGTTCGTTGATACTTCGTCTTATTTCCAGTGGACGGTAGGTTTTTAGTGATTTTATTGTTTTTTTGTCGTTGTTTGGTTGCGACACATCATAACTACTTACTATCCGACTACAAAGGGTTATAATTTAACAGTCTGTGTACATGTGTAAGTATGTTCATTTGTTTCCCTCATCACTCCAAAATTACAGTATACGTCTCAGTTTCTTTTCTACTAGTGAAGCTATACTGCGCAAACCCCCCTTTTCTGTCCTCGTTACTAAAGGTTAACCGGAAGAAAATGCCTATAGGCACTAAGTTCGCCTGTGCAAACATTTGTTTCATTATAGAGTTCTGTATTTTATTTATTGCTCATCGGTATTTTGGCAAATAAGGTGTTATACCTACCTACGATTCGTCATGAATATCCGCGTGACTCATAAAATCCAATATGGCGGATTTAAAAAATAAATCAAACGACTCGGAAAAAGATTGTAATAAATGTTGTGTTTTCTATCAAGTGAAAGGCCATTTGATAGGTCAATAATAACTACATGCACAAGTATGTCCATAATGTCCATTCATTCATACTTAATATTATTAATGCGAAAGTGTCTCTGTCTGTTTGAATTTTAGTTTGTTTGCTACTTAATCACGTCGGAAGCATGCAATTAAGCTTAATGCTAGAACAGAGATGGTTAAAGAGATAGTGAAGGACATAACCTACTGTCCCTTCAAAATTTCCAGCGGAAATAACTATGTATAACTGAATTCTCCTTAAAATAAAAACACTAAAATTTTGCAATTTGATAGCTTCCACCACAGAAAATTATAAGACCATTGCACCTTAGGGAAGGACATAGGTTCTAAAAAAAACTTCCAGTGGGATAAGCGGACAGAGGTTTATAAGGAATGGGGATAAACCGTTGAACTGATTTCAAAGAATTTGTTGAGGGGAAGGACAGCTATTTAAAAAAAACTTTAAATGTCACTCCGACTAACGCAAATATATAGGCCACTTAAAAAAGTCAAGTGTGAGTCAGATAAGCGCACAAAGGTTTAAATGGAATTAAGCTGATTTAAAAAAAAAAATAAGAGGAGAGGTGAGGGAAAGCTACTTTATAACACATAAATTGTGAGTCGAAGTAGCACACAGAGGGTTTTGTACATAATAAAAAGGAGAATGGGCAAAAGTCTATATAGTCCCTGGTCCAACAATTTAAAAGTCTGGCGCCAGGACCAACATATAATTCATTTGGAAGAGTCGTTTCATAACATTATTATTTTGTAAGGGACCGTTTAAATATTTCTGCAGAACAGTTTTACGTATTTTTAAGTGTCAAATTCGAGACTAGGCTTCGTTTTTTTGGACCAATTTGCCCATTATCTTTTCAAAGCTTTTCAACCGAATCAAACATAGATCAACACGGCACTCTGACGCAACCGTGTTGCTTTATAGTCTATATGGAATCAAAAGACGAGGTGATTTTATACTTAAAAACGTCAAGTATGAGTCAGATTAGCCAATGAGAGTTTCGTATCTACCGCATAAAAATTCGGAGCTTCATTAACCAACTTTAAACAGAAGACGAGTCTTAATGGTGGATTTATGCTCGAAAAACGTCAAGAGTGACGGATTAGCGCACAGGGGGTTTTATACTGACTGAGAATGACAAAGCTTTTTAACTCAATTCAATAATACATACAGGATTTTTGTACTAAGAAACTTCAAGCAAAGCTTTTTGAACTGAATTCAATATTACAAGATTTTTCAACATAGAATCTTCAAGTGTAAGTCGTGTTAGCGCACAGCAAATTTTATACTTTACAAAGATTTCTAACTAAATATAGTAATACAAGATTTTTGTACTTAGAAACATCAAGTGTGTCTTATAAGCGCACATAGGGTTGTCTAATGAATGGGACTTCGAGTCATCAACGCCGAGCCGAAATTAACTAATGAAGCAAGAAACGTGAAATTTTGAACAAATATTATTTTTATAACAAAAGAATTCTGCGGAATTTGCCTCATAAATGAGTGAAATTGAGGTTGAAAGTTTTCTAACGGATGATGTTGACATATTAAGAATAGTACATTTCATTATAAGTGCAGGAAATCTGTTATGACGCGGAGTTCCGACTGATGCCCGAGCTGAAAGACAAGGGTCGAAACGAGTTGGAATGAGCTGTATGTAAGGACTTTCGTTTATAGTTGCAAAAAAAATTATATTTGGTAAAGCAAAAAGCATTAGAGTGTAATCGACAATTTTCCGCACACAAAACCTCTACGTAATAAATTACTTTTCAATGAACTGTATTCAAAAATTAAAAAGGATTTTATGACCGTTAAAAAGATGGTTCAAAGTTTATATGAAAGTCCTTTCTCTGATATCACGGACATGAGATAGAAGACTTTTAATCTATACTAAAATAAAAAGTGGCTCTGTGTGCTGTAGACTTCACAATTCTGTCTCGAGAAACTAAATAAATGTTCACCGCGCAGCTCAAAACTAAAAATAACGAGATGAATATCTGAAATTTCCGTTTGTTTTTTCATTATTTTCTACAATGTTTTCACAAAGGTTGCAACGCCACATTATGGTATAACCTAATTATTAAGTATATAACATATACATTTCATAGTAATGTATATGACATCGTATAATGATTAAACATTACCATAGTGCATTTACGTAGGCATCGTTAGTACCTATTACAAAAATTAGCTTTCTGGCCTATATCGCCCTCTAAGGGTAACAAAAAGGTTGTAATTTTTTTAAGCATTTTTCGAAATAGCTTAAATATGATTTTTAAGTTTCTAACCGTCATTTCTCCGCCGTTTTAAAAAAAATCAAAAACTGAATCGACCAATAAATTCCATTTAACTATCGAACCTGCTCACAAAGGTTTATCGGAAAGCCGGACAGACATACGAAAGCGTTTTTGCGCAAGCTGAAACGGATTTGTTTTAACATCACCAAAGTAAGAGCAGCAAAGGAAAGGGCAGAAAAGTCAATAATTTCCACCCTGAATTACAAACACCAAACAAACAAACAGATTTTCGCATTTCTATATACAATACGGATTAATAAATAAACTGGTCAAGTGCCTCGCTAATCGCGTCGCTATAATAACGTCCGGAATCTATTTCATTGTCCGAAATTCTACACTTTCCGGATTTTGAAAGACAAGACAGTTTTACTAAGTTTACGTTACGTATGTATGACGTAAGCACTATTTCTTTAATATAAGCAACAATATCTGCAACAGAATTTTACGGAATCGCTATTTCGAAATTAGGCTGCTCTAGAAGTTTTTTCTTTGTCGAACAGAATTACCGATTCAAAATTAATCTTCAGCGGTGTAAATGCAATTAAAATAAAAGAAAACGCCACGTGTAAGTCGGACTGAAGTCAAAAATACAACTTCTTTACAACAAAGAAATGTTCCAGAAAGCATTACATCTACTTTACGATATTTAACGTAACTCCTAATGTGACATGATTTCATGGGAAAAGAAAGAAACACACGTAAGAAGTGATAAATATTCATCTATCATAAATAAACATGTGTAGGGCAATTTTTGTTTGAACACGGTATTTATTTTGTCTTTTAGGCCAAGTCCCATTAGTTTTTTCTATACCTTATCTATAACTAAAAACTATATTTTTTTTAAGGATTTTAGGCTAAATAGTTTAAAAGAAAAGGGTCAATTATTTTCATTTTATATTTTCAAGCCGATAAGGCCTCTGAACTTCTGTCATATGATTAGCAAGATCTATAAGGACCGGAAAAAAAATCGAATACCTACCTACTTGTTACATTGAAATATATTTACGTCTTATCATAGTTTTTCTATACGGGCCGCGATCTAAATACTTAAGTTTTAGTCAAAAAATCTGTTACCAGGATTACTCTCCCGGAGACAACCTTCTGCTGCCGTTGCTGGTGGCAGCCCTGTCTTCGGTAGCGCTGGTGCTACTTCTTGCGCTGGCCGTCAGGCGCCGCAAGAGAACGCACAGTGTCGCCGCACAAATTGGGGTAGGTAATATTCCTAACACTACCGTACCAAAAAAAATATAAGATACGACATGCATAGTACACATAGTACATATTTCTGAAACGGACGCGCGTTGACGTAGATTTTTTTGTAATATCACAACAAAAAACACATAAAGTACCTATTTATCTAGGTATCTGTCCATAAATTCTTATTCAAGCCTTTGTTACAAGTTTTGTTTAGGGAGCCCCGTGCGTATTGCTAGACTTGATACATGTCTTTTTTTTCATACGTAGGTTTTCTTACGATATTTAACTTTATCCAAGAAAAGCTAGTAGTGTTAACGAACAATGTTCCTACTAAAGAATTCAGAGAAAGACTTATTAGTGGGGTGAATGGACGTATTATCATGATATACGTAATGTCGTGACAGTTGCTAGGGTTCCGTTCCCAAAAGGTACAAAACGGGACGCTATTACTAAGACTTCGCTGTCCGTCCGTCTGTCCGTCTGTCACCAGGCTGTATCTCATGAACCGTGAAACGACAGTTGAAATTTACACAGATGATGTATTTCTGTAGCCGCTATAACAACAAATACTGAAAAACAGAATCAAATAAATATTTAAGGGGGCTCCCATACAACAAACGAACAAGTGAAAACTTCTTTAGCGGCGTTGTGCACTTTTTTTGGTATGGGTAAAAAATGATAAACTCGCGTCAGGTCACTTGTCCTAATCGTGGAAATTCGTAAGACGGAAACCGTAATGCCACGCCTATTATAATTTTTATTTTTAGTATTCGCGATTATGAGTAGTACAGGGAGGTTGGATATGGAATTTTAATTCTATGACAGATTGCGATGTCAAATATACTACGTCAAAAAAGTAAATAAGCAAACATTATTATTTCTTGACAATGTCAAAGACATGTCTTGTGACATATTTGAGTGTTAAGCGCGAATCGTGTGTAAAGGTTTTCACTTCTGCCGGCACTCCCGGAGTGCAACTGGTTTTTTTTTTGCTCGTTTTTGCTCGATATTGATAACGGCAACATGTAAACGCTTGAAATATACACAGAATATTTTATTATAAATTCACTTTAAAAATAAATAATTAAATTAATATAAATCAAATATTTTAGGGGGGCTCCCATACAACAAACGTGATTTCTTTTCCGTTTTTATAGATAATGGTACCGAAATGGTTCTTACACGCGAGGCTCCGGGTTTTCAAGACAGTAAAAATCTGTAAATAAGATATATTGAGTTACATTATTTAAAAAAAAATTAAACTTCGTAGTAAACTATATGTATAGTTGTATGTATGTACGACATTTATAAGTCTTACAACTTATTAACAGTGCGCCAGTTATTTATACTTTACACCATACTCAAACAACACTCTAATTTAACATTCAACCCTGAGCTACTTATAAATTTACGGCGACGTAAACTCAAAATATGCACTCCTAGAAATTTCCGCACAAAATTTTCACACAAATTCTTCTGTTTTCTTGGTCCATTTCTTTATAATAAACTAAATTATAACCTAAATATCTACTCATTAACAAAATATGAATGCAAGAAAGCTGTTTCTAAATGGTTGCAAAACCTTAACTATGATGAAACTGAAAAACTATTACTCATGATATAATAGTGAAATAAATGATTTTAAGAACCCAATTACCTTATAGTACCTCAACTTAATTATACACCCTCACACCCACACACTCTCACACACACACACACAATGTCATATACGTCCATTTGCTCCAACATATTCTCAACTCATACCTACTTTTAAAAAATTAAATTTTATTAACTAAATATTTACGTTATATTAAGCTACATCGGTGTATTATTATTATTGTAAATATGTTATTTGAGTTTTATTAACTTTGTGTACTAATGGTGGTAGAGGCCTGGTGATCTGAAATTACAGGTGCAAACCTAGTTCGGACTCCAGAGTCTCACAAAGTAAAATTTTAATTCAGTGTACATGCTATATTGTATTTATTATTTAAAACTTTTTGAGACCAAATAAACAAAATTATTATTATTATTATATTATAGGATAATACAAGAGGGATAAACTTACTTACTGTTTATTACTCACTTGCTTACGGCAAAATAGAGAGACAATATTTTTGAGAAAATTAAAAACGTTGCGACACGGAACGTAGTAGATTTTGACATTTTTAACAGTTTTTTTTACTTTTGAATAACTCTTTGCCTATTTTTACTGCAGGCATTTATTATAATTTACTTTTTACTTAACAAGACATCAGGGTTGTTTGTAGTTACAAATTTATTAAATTCAACCATTTAGGTATTTAACTGGATTTGTTCTAGAAGCTGACAGATGAACTCCAAGCAGACGACAATACCAACTTGCTGACTGCTGATAGTCCAGAAGAAGCCGAGGAGTGAGCTTTAAAGTCAAGCGTCTTGGTTCAATTTACCTATGCTTTAGCTTGTAAAAGTCTCTAAATGCCTGAAGTACAATCTGATAAGGTAGTATAAAAGGCCCTGGAATGAGTGTTAGAACGATCGAAAGTAGGCACTGTTATCTATGTATACCTAGCCTAAATATAAGGTACAATTCATACATATTTTATGTGTTATAAAATTTTCACTAAGTACATTAGGTACATAGATAAACGTGTATATAAAAGGACTATAGGAGTACCGTAGTTAGGTTACTTTTATTGGAGGAGTGTACTATATTTATATTGATTGTGCGTTAGGCATTCCAAATATGCACCTTGTAATGTACATTAGCTGCAATAATAGTTACCATGACACAGTCACAAGAAAAGACTCGAGAGTAGCCAGAAAAGTCAAAATTACGTTACTACACTAAAATGTTAAAGACATTCGCAAGATCCTTACAATACCACTGACTGTTAGTCTTTTCGAAAGAGTAAACCTGGTACCAAGAACTCATCGTAAAAATTGGGGTCTTTAAAGAATCGGGATGGGATGTATTTGAAATCAACTTATCGCGAGAAAGTAAAAAAAAATCAGTATTTTTTTAGGAATAAGGAATCAAACCTTTACTCGATTAAATATCATTACTATCTTTATTGCTTGTTTACTTAGCTTTTAAAGTATTAAAGTACAGATTGACCTTATTATTTTTTTTATACTAGATAATCATTTTTCTCACTTGAGTTAGGGCACAGGGCAAGGTAAAACTGACCTACATTACTGCTTTTCATCGCCTGTCTCTAGTTTTACTGATAAGAACGTTAGGTGAAGGAGCAATGTAGATCGTAACAATTTTATTCGAGTATTCAAAATTACTGAACAAGTTCCACCCAGGCACATTTTTTTAGCATTTTTGCATTTTCGCGATAAGTGTTTTCTTTTTCAAAACACCCTGTTCACATCAATCCTGTTTTTTATAGGCTCTATTTCTTACAACGAGATCTCTTAGATCAGGTCTTTCACGGGGCTGTACTGTCATCGCTAATGTAGAAGCGACAATGGTGTCTAATCCTGGTTACCCTCTTGCTAGAAGAAATTGCTATGTTCGTCTTCTAACATAGCTACCGTTCATATTTCGAACTTTTAGGTTGTTTATAATGTTCGATTTTGGTCTAAGTGTCTATCGGGCATATAAGGATGATATGATATACCTAAGTCGACAATGAATATTATCAGCGCAAAATGTACTTTATTTCTACCATTTTCGTAACTTTTGGTAAATGGTTAAATAAAAAAAAATCCACCATTTAAAATAAAAAATAAAACACTGGGGCCCTGCAAAAGTACAAAAAATGCACCTTTTTTATGACATCTTTAGACGTGTACTATACAAATATGAAAACTAATTATTAAGAAAACAAAACATACAGACGCGAAATAATTCATTACCTTTAAGGTAAAGTAATTTTTATCAAATTTGGTTGACATTCGGAAGAGGAAAGTGGGGTATACGATATGCATGCGCTTGAAAGCCCCTACCGCACTTGTCATGTCGAAAAATCAAATCTACAAGTAGCTGGCATGCCATCGAGCTACAGGCATGTGTATTTTATAACTAAAAGCTAATAAAAGCTAGCTTTGCAGTGGTAGCCATGTTGTTGTCTAGGCTCCATATAGATAGCTACTACAAGCAATACGTAGTAACTCTACTTTAAAATAAACTAACCACCATGCCTAGAAAGTAACTTCATTTTTCAACGCAAGTATGATACCAAATCCTTATCTAAACCGTATATAAGGCACAGGTTTTTGTTTACAAAATATAGAAAACTAGCTTTTAGACACTTAGGTATATTATATCGACAAAAACTGTGTATAAAAGATACATGTTCTCGTCAGTATTATTATAAACACTGTGTTACTAAATGTACCTACATAAATAAGCATATTTATTTTTGTGTAGTCAAACTGTAGGATAAGTTAAAAAATATCAATCTCGATGTACCTATTTAACATTATCTTTTAATTTGTATTAGTCTGTTTGAATATGTTAGAAGTTAAAAACGTGTTTTAAAATTACAAATCATATACATATATCAGCTGTGTGTAACTTATATTTTCATTACTTACTTATAGGCATAAGACTGATTACGTTTGTGTTGTTTTGTAATTCATACTTAGATGCTTAGTTTTGCATTGGGTTAGAGTAGAAATTATAAATATTTTTTATATCGGCACTATATTTTAATTTAAAAAGGATTCGAGTAAATTGAACCTAAGTAAATGATCAGCAATGATAGCTTTGAACAATAAGAGTGTAAGCGTGCCAGCCACCCGACTAGGGTTGCTACCTCTAAAATCTGGCAACTAGGACAAGAAGCGTAAAAGCCCCGGATTTTGGAGCTTAGAACCCAGACACGTCAATAGTTTCTTTTCAAAGTTATTTAGAAAAATCAAAAAAATAAAACAAAACGTTTTAAGAAACTGTTTGCAGTCTTACATATTTTACTCTGTTATCAAAAGAAAAGGTACTTTAAGTTTTTAGGAACTTTTAAACCCGGACGCTCCCCGGACGCCCTCTTAACTAGGACAAATCCGAGGAAACCCGGACGGATGGCAACCCTACACCAGACCAACTAGGTATGTTCCACACGTCGGTTTAACTCAAACAAAGCATGAATTATTCTAATGTTTATAATTTATTGAAACAAATGGTCATAATTTTAAACTGTCTATTACATACCTACATGGTAATTCAATTTATAATTTGCAAAAAGATAAATCAAAAGTCACTATACTAAATTGTTTTTTATTTACTTAAGTTATTTTTTTATATCTACATATAAGAACCCTACCCATATAATATATATTAATTTACAGATGAAATATACTAAACCATTAGTAGTTTTGATAAGTTTCTGGTAGCGTAGTTATGCATGACACAAATTGACTTTAGGGTGTGGTATACTAAGACCAAAAATTTTTTTTGAGGGTTCCGTGGTCAAACAAAAAACTCTTATTATGTCTGAGTACGTATCAAAATTGACTTTCTACTGAATCTTATACTTTGTATGAGAGATCTATAATTGTCAAAAACTACAGTACCTTAACATAGTCAATTCAGTAATGATTACCAATTTAACTTAAGCGTCTTTTTCTTTTTGAATTGCCGTGTAATGAAAGGTGGCAAAGTGGCAAAGTCTGAAATTCGTACTCACATTTTTTATATAACGCAAATATTTGCTTGTATATAAAATAGTAAGACCATGAATCACAGAAGTTAGTTTCGTATGAGTCACTTATCAATTATGACAGAAGTAAAGTCGGTTTATTTAATGTAGAATTAAAAAAAACTGCCTACATCACAAACGCACATTGCACAAAATATTCAAAAAAAATCATGCTGAGAATTTTATTGAAGTTATTACCACAAAAGTCATATAATCGATTGAATTACCTTACTGTTACGTAATTTAGTTATTCAATTAAAGTACAAAACCAGTACTTATTTTACAAAAATATGTGATTAATGATAACCTACTTACTGTGTGTGAGCTGCAATATTAACTCGAGTGAAGCTGTAACTGGCAATGACATGGTTTTATCCTAATTATTGAGAACCTACCTAAAAACCCGTTTGAAATAAAATAATAAATTTAATTTATTGATAATATATATACTTGTAGCTATAAATTTAACCTGGTCACACATTAGTCAAAGATTTTCATAATAACAATCACAAATTACTTTATTAAATCATAAAAAGTGTTTAAGTTTATAAGCCATGTGGTTTTTGTATTAGCTATCACACACACATCATGTACATAAATAATATAATAAACTGTGTTTTCCCACCCAATGCCTACTTTTATTTATGTGTTCCACTTGACTTGGTATAGGTATATTATAACTGAAACTTGCAGATACAAAATAAACCTAAGGGGCAATTCACAACCTTATTCGCTATCTGAGTATCATTATCAGATGGATATTTTTTGATCGATTGATCTAGAGTACTTATCTTCTTGAAACCATTTGTAAAATTCATACAGTATACGTTTTTATCGATAAAGTTATAACGAGTTGAATAAGGGTCTGATCATAAATGTATATTCTTACATGACTGGTTAATAAATGGATTCGCATATACCATAGACATAAGAGCCGAGACAGCGCATTTCTTAGACAACTGTTAGTAAAAACAGTCGCTATACGTTGGCTACGGTCCAGCAAACGACCACAAAATACCACGTATTAAGTTGGTTTTTGTTGTAGTTAAACATCTGGACCCGTTGTCGAAATTTAACAGTGACAGTTGAAGTTTATATACTTTCGTAAACTGTATATTTCTGCTTATTCTATTGTTTTCTGGCTTTTAACTGTGATTTTTAGGCAAAGATGAATCAAACAGAAAAAATAATTAATTAATTAATAAATAATAATAATAAATTATATTTAACAGTGACAGATAAAACACCTAAAAAAAAAGAAAATTCATGCTATAAGCGGTGTTTATTTGTACTCAGTTGGTTTAAATTGGATTATTTTCACGTCGTGGACCCGTGGTTGTGACGTAATTTGGTCATATTTAGTCGAATATGGTCGTTGCTTATCGTACCTGGACCGCACTCTATGTCAGATACAGAGCAAATCCGCGGCAACAATTTATTTCTTCCTAAAGTTTTCTTTTTATTAGAGACATGCAGTTGTAACGTATTAGCTTTCTTTTTCTAAAGTGTGGTCAATTTTGCGAGGCTATTTCGCAGTCTATAGCACACATTACAGAACTCAAGGTTTATGATATATACCAAACAAAAGTTATTTAATTGAAACTACGCTCCTCTCCGCCTACGCTGAATTCGATCATCGGCTTGAGATTCCTACAGCAAAAGCGGCAACACACAATTATCGTCACTGCTTATTTTGAATCTTACTTTGGCCCACAAATCTATCTTTATCTATCCTTTACCTTGGGCAGTAAGCGGCCTATGGGCGCTAGCAAAACTAGAACAGCACGATGTAGCTACGCTAACCCGAGATTATCCGAACGATCACAGTCGTTTCATACAAGCAAACGTCACTTTGGCATTTAAGTCGTCGGAACAATATAAACTCTGCTCGAAGTTGGTCTTGACAGTATTAACACCGGTGTGGCAACACTGTTTCCGAACGACTTGTGTTGTCACCCAGGGTTAATTCCGAACGAGTTATCGTTGAAACACTAACACTGAAAAACGAAACGGAATGTTAAGCGGTCATCATAGCCTTCGGGCATTATCTTATCAGCCTCATACGTCCCCACTATTGAGGCACGGCTATGATTTGGGTCATTGTCCACACGTGGGCCCAGTGCGATTTGTGGACTTCACATGTTTTTTTTTTGAAATATGTAGTTTTCTAACGATGTTTTCCTTCACCACTAAACCAGTGGTGTGAATGATCAGTGTAAACCTCCGCCACTCAGGACGCAAGGTGATATCCAAATCCCTGGGCCACCACCGACTATGGGAATTACTCGGGTAAAAAATATTATGTCAAAAACCCCATACTAAAGTTTTAATGAAAAACGGAAAGATCATTCCACAATCTAAGCATTCCCATGAGCAAGTTCCTCTGAAACCGCACTGTGTGTGACCTTTGAGGTTCTAAGGTGTTAAAACGAACTCCCTGTCAGTGTCAAAACTAAAAGCCATTTTATAATAGTTAATATTTTCTTTATATTTCATTATCTATGATACAGCACCTAACCTAACAAAGGATACATTAAATAAACTTGTTTGTAAATAATCAACACGTTACTTTTGTCATTGCATAAATCATAAAATAAAACGTATAAATATACTTATAATTTTACTACCTTTAATACTATTACGTAAGTTAGTAGGGATGCACACCTTTTGTAAGTTGAACACGTAACATATAATGCCACACAAAAATATACTACGAAAACTACTCCGTGTCGAGGTAAATATGATTTAATTTTTTTCATACAAACTGCGTTACACTGAAAGGGCGTTCCTTCTGAGCCGCGTTGCAATTTAATAGTAAAACCTCATTTTAGCACCAACTACGCGTTCCGTCTAAGTACTTTAAGTTATTATTGTTTAAACGGAACGCGTTTCGCGTCATTTTTTAAAGGTTCCGTGTATATATGTTTGAATATTTTATTTAGATTTTTAAAATAAACTTTTCTTTACAAACGTTTTTACTGTTTTTCTTAGGATTCACATTTGACAGCTGACAAAAAGTAGCGCAAAATACCCACCTCTCGACATGGGTTTTTGGTAGCAACATTTCGTAGCAAAATCGGTTAGATGAAACGCTTCTCAACATAAGATTTGCTACCAAAACCATGAGCAAAGCACTCATAATTTCTGCTAAAAAGTAGTCAGATGGAACGCCCTATGAATATCTATAACTATAAACATTTTTCTACTATATTTATCTATCTATTTACTATATCAGAAGAACATATTCATTCACAAAATGCCAGGTAATTATTTACTAATTCACTGACATTCATGAAATTAAATGCATTTTCCTACGATGGTAAATAATGATATATAAATAATAATAATAACGCATTTTAAACCTATGGCATACCCTAGCAAAAGCGTGCCGTTCGGACCAGTGTACATAGACATATTACACTATTGAAGCATCTAAAGACACACAGTTCCACGTACGATAGGCACGTGCGGTCACACGTTGAAAATCTCGATTTTCTCGGTTTTTTGTCTGTATAAAATTCAAATATTTATTTAGAACTATGAATTAAGCAAATTCACATGATCATGTTAATATATATTTTATGAAATAAGAATGTAGAAAGTCTCACTCTGTTTTCTAAGCAATGTTAATTAAAGCCCAAAAATAGAGTGTCAGAATATTTTTTTAACTGTTTTAATAACAAATCATTATAATATTAGCAAATCCACTTTATTAAAGTTTAAACTATAACACATATGTTTTTCAAGTCAAACAGTTAACTTAGGACTCGTTTGGGTATACCATCACATGACAAATATTTATATAAAGATATTTTGTGCTCCGAAGTATATATGAAAAAAATTCTTCAACAGTTTCACCATAAACTAAAATGTGATAAAAAAAACAATGCCAACAAATTAGCAAGTAATATTTAAACATTAAGTTTTATCAACAAGATCCAGTTTAGGCATGTGGTTTAATCCCATATCTCAAAAAAAAATTTTTTAACATAAACTAAACCAATTGTAGATTCCGAAAATCAAATTAAAATAAAGTATTAATTACATCTTAAAAGATAATATATTTACAATTTTTATTCAGAACTTACTTTTACATTACCTACTCGTCGCCATCACAAAAAATAGTTACAAAGCGCATTTTTTCCTTCTGTTTTATAAACAATACAATATGCCAAAAAAGGTAGCTAGGATTTAAGCATATCTTTGAGTTGCTTTACTCTCACTTCAAAAAACTGATTATTCCAATTCTTGGTTAATCACGGATTCTACAAAAAAATTCATTTTAAGACCTGCCCAAATCTGACTACTTCTTATAATTTATTAGTAACTGGCTTTTCCCTGGTCTTTCATCTGATCACTAATCAATATGAAGGTGGAATTTATGACTTATGGGATATATAAAACCACCTTAGTCCAGATACACTGCATTTGAGTAGTGTTGTGGCGATGGGCTCACCCCTTGTCACGTAGGTCTAAAGTGGTTGATGAAAAAGACTGTCCGCACATAATGATATGGATGTGTTTAGCCGCTGGTTACTTCTGGGGATTAAAAGCCTGAAGACATACCTAAACACATACATAGATTCAATTATCGAAAAAAATACAATGCGATCCAACTTAAAATAGGAATGACCTTAGTGTTTTTGTTAACTAACCAGATAGAATGTGCAAAATGACAAGAAATAGAATGAAAACTATTTATTAAATTAATAGAATTTATAACTTTTATATTATTCCTAGTTTTTTTTTCCGAATTTTAATTCTTCGATTTAACTCAATTGTGCCGGTCATAATCCAAAATAAAGATTTTGTTAAGTTCAATCTGTCCTATGGACTACGCAATAGCCTTTGCAAATTTACCACTCTTAAGAATAATACAAAGCAGATTCTACTTGCCGCGAATTCACTTCGAATCTGTCTGTCACACTTTTGCAACCGATTTTACTTTACAGCTGATTAGGTCTAGTCTCTGTCTATGATTAAGTCTAACAATTGAGTTGTAGCTAGCAGCAAATTTGCTTAGTAATAATACCGATTTCTTGAATGTTATTTGCAAAGCAAAGGTAAACAACATTGTGGAGCGGTGACAAAGAGAAGATCTCGTGCCAGGCGAGCGTAGTGATTATATTCTCTTTACTGGAGAACACCGTGGTCCACTTAACTTGCGCTTCGGTTTCTATAAGTATATGCTGAACTGCCGAAGAAACTTTGATAGCGCGATGTAGGACGCGTGACGTCACTCTTACTTGTAGCGGTACGATATGATCCGCTACAACATCATACAATTTACTCTATTATATTTAGTGATTATTTCAGAGCATAATTTTGAGAAGCTTATAGTCATAACCATTCCAACTCTTAACTGGATCGTATTGTAAATAATATAATTGAAAAGTTAAAAGTTACTTTCATTAAAATCGACAACAAACAAAAACAATGTTAACTATTTAAATGTTGCTTAAATTACTTTGTGTTTAATGTATAGTGCATCTACAAAATCTTGGCACGTCCTACAAAACACCAAAACGTATACTAGTGTATGTAAGTACAGAGCAAAACTGTTATTTAATATTTGTTAGTAAACAACAAACTATGTATATATTACACAGGCATACAAACAGTTTGTTTATTTAGACTAAACAGACTCATGAAGTCAATGAGAGGCGCGCGGAGTGCCAAGATTTTACTGACAGTCTATATCTAACTATTCATTGATATAAAACAAAGATACTATCAGTATATTTAAATTCCCCTGCTTTGATAAACGGTAAACATTAGAGAAAACCTATACATATAAAATGAAAATCAAACATTTTTTTTCTGTATTGATGATTCTTCAGTTACAAGTACCATAAAAAAGCTTTAACATGCGCTGACGTACAATTTCCTGTTAGACGAGTAATAAACTACTGTACAAAGGCAAAGTTAAACAATACTCTTTTGTAATTCACTCCTAGAAAATCGATTGTAAGCAATGTACAAAGCCCTATCTTATTTCTTCATTGCGGTTGATTGGCGGGACGCAATAGCCTGGCCAATACGTGCCTTCCCCCTACCAGCTTCAACTGTTGTCCATCCATTACCACGCTTCGTACTGCATTCACACCGCTAGAGGTCGCAACTGTGCCGCTTGCGCCAGCCTGTGGGTTTGTAATAATGTGTCAATGTATAAAAAAAAAGCAATTTCAAGTCAGACAGGCATGTTTTTATATGCGAAGATGGCAAACAAGCTAACGGCCAGCCTAATAATAAGCGGCCGCGACAGATCTTGATATAGGACTGTGGCGGTCATCGTACCCTGACGCTTACAAAACAAGGGACATAACTTGCATATTGCTGACCCTTTAAAAATCTAATAACCTACTTCTTGTATAACACATGCTCGTCCAGGGGACGTTTTCGCGCATCCACCACCATTTTTCTAAACAAAAACATTTCACTTGGTAAAAAATCTATTCCTGTACGAACTGTCAATCAGTTATAAAAAGTCTAGGCATTTATCCCTGCGACGTAAAAAAAAGATAAACTTTCGTATTTATAATATTACATATAGATCATTTGTATATATTTATTGTAAAACCATGCACCTTCACCACATTTGTTGGTTAATTCTATTAGTTAATATTTCTAACAAAACTTCTAAGTCAAACAAAGACAAGTAAACAAAAGGATTAAATTTCAAAGTTTAGTTTCAATTACAAACGCTTTATTAGTTTGTGGTTATGATAAGTTTTAATACGCTACAAACCATGATATATAATTATTTTATAATAATTTGATCAACAGCATCTAATTTTATTATCTCCCAATTTTCATTAAATTCATTAATGAGTTAAGGAATAAAAAATTAAACAAAGAAAAGAAAAAAATTTATAACTTGTTTTTTGGATGCACACTCAATGCATGAAATAATCGACACCATCCAGTGTTATTCTTGTAATTACATGCACAGAACCAGAATTAGTTTTTATCATACTTCAGTGCCAATAAAACTTAGA
This sequence comes from Apoda limacodes, assembly GCA_946406115.1. Taxonomy (NCBI): domain Eukaryota; kingdom Metazoa; phylum Arthropoda; class Insecta; order Lepidoptera; family Limacodidae; genus Apoda; species Apoda limacodes. The sequence goes on from OX291558.1 coordinate 13,996,620, forward strand.
AACATGCAGATCGTTAAGAATCACCTGTTGTATTTTAATTGCCTGCGGCAGCTTAACATGTTGTAAAGGTGTCACCTATAAATATTATTCCCAAATATTATAATCCATTCACTTGATAACTACAGGTTTTTATATCAGTGTCACAGTTTTCTGTATAAATAGATACAAAAAACCAAATAACACATTGTTGATGAAAAATCGTTTCACATATTAAAAACTGGTACTAAGAGCAGTTTACTATGTAAATAACACTAAGGGCGGGTTGCACCAACTGACTTTGACGGGCCGGTTAAATTTTTAAAAAAAGTGCCTATGCAAATTTTCATACAATCTTTCATTTTTGACGACTGGTTAACGTCAAAGTTAGTTGGTGCAACCCAGTCTAAGTGCAAAGACTTTGAGTTCTGTAATCTGTCCTATAGACAGCGCAATAGCCTCACAAAATTGGCCATCCTTTAGAAAGCGATAAAGCAAACCTGTGGTCTCTTTTTTTTTTATCAACGTCCGCCATTTTGTTTGTTTATGTCATCGATTTACTATCTAAGGATGACGCATAAGCAATCCATTAATGGCACATCTAAAACTCCGCTAAAACGCGCCCGTAGCGGAGTTTGCATTGAGTAATGACTCAATACTTACAATCAATTTTGAGTCTTATGAGGTTGTCAAAGAGTAAAAATTTCTTTGAATGTCACACTTATTAAAGTAAATATAACTGGCTAGTTGGTGTTCCACAATTTTCGTAGCGATATGTTCGGCGCGCGATATCCTTGGTTGTTTGTAGTATATCGATGGTTTATGTCTATAAAAAACAAGTATGAGATACAAAAGACCACAGGTTCGCTTTGTCTCTGTCACACTTTTGCGACCATTTTTTTTTACAGCTGGCTAGAAAATGCACTTTCCAGTTCTCTATGTTTATGACTAATCCAATAAATGTATGAAATCAACAAAATCTTTATTCATTCAATAATTCACTGGCATTTCATGATTAAATATAATATGTTCTGTACTAGAATTATAAATATCAATTAATGATAATAATGCATTCTAAGCAGCTAAATGTTTATAGTTATGGATATTGGGTGTACAGAAAGTTGTATGAGCAAAATTTCATTAGCATTCACCTTAAACTCTAAAAGATTATAGAGACAAGACTAGAACTCTTTATCGCTCAAAAAATTATGAAGTTAAAAAAAAAAATGGTAACTGTACAATATTATTGCCAGATGGTGATTTCTACCAGATAACCTTAACAGATAGAGAGCTTAGTTTGGAAATGGTAGGAAGTGCAATATTGAAGGTCCTCTTTAAAATGCATATGAATATCACTTGTATATAGACTACTTATAATACATATAAAATTCCTAAAAAAGCAAAACAAACAATATAAAAACACAAAAATACACATGTGATACATAAACACTACAGACATATATATGTATGTATTTAAGAGGAACATAAGACTTACTTGTTGTAATTTTAAAACGGGTGCTGTTGATGTAGACGTAGTAACTGTCTGACCTCCTGTAAAATTAGGATTTTATATAAATAAGTAGTAATATGTAAGAGCTCAAACATACAAATTACTTAAGAGGAAACGCTGTGACATTTTTTCCATTCCTTTCTTTATCCTTGGATTATAACAATATGTTGTGATTATTTTTGGACAGACAGGTAAATATTTGCCACTAGCATGTCTGTACGTATCGTTTACTCAAAATCGTTAAACTAAAATAAAAAAGCAAAACGTACAGACATAGAACGTGTTCTTCTCAACCACATCTTGAAAAAATCATTGAAAACGATTAAGATTTGAAGGAGGAAATCGAGGAATACGGAACATCGATTTTACCGATTTTATTTAGGTATGATGAGCCTGAGGTGCAGTTGTCCCTTTCGCTCAATAACCGCAGGTAGTAGTATAAATACGTATATACGGAAGTTGAAGTGATGCGCGCATATCGATAATTGTATCGATACCTAGTGTTGTCTTGAGTTATCGATATTATCACTCATCTTCAGCAAAGGACGGCTTATTATATATTAAATTCACGCGTTTCGGCGATATTTGTAAATGCTTTGTAAATGTAAATGCATAAAGTTTTAGCCGACTACGGCTAAGAAAAGGTAGGGTTATATATATCTAATAGTCTATGTATATAAGGGTTCATGGTGCGGATTTCAAAATTACCTATTCGAGGCAAGTGGCAATTTCGAATTCAGTTGTATATTATTTTTTGCCCGCGTCTTCAACTACCAATATTATTAATATTCAAATTGTTACCAAATGAAACAATGTTTTTAAAGTGAAACCTTCTTTAGCGGCGTTGTGCACTTTTTTTGTGATGGGTAAAAAATGTTAAACTCTATAGGACGAATAAAAAGTAAAAGGAAATTGGGTTGATGAAAAGATGAAAGTGCTGATGACACATATTACAATGTTGTATCCAGGTTGTATGTTTTTGAAGTGAACACTTTAGAAAATTCGTAAAACGGAACTCGCGTCAGATTTATTTACATTAGGTTAGTTTTTTATTTTTAGCATATGGCGATTATGGGTAGTACAGAGAGGTTGGATATGGGATTTTAATTTTATGACAGAATGAGATGTCAAATATACTACGTCAAAATACTAAATAAACAAACATCATCCTACTAATATTATAAATGTGAAAGTTTGTTTGTCTGTATGGATGGATGTTTGTTACTCTTTCACGCTTCAACCACTTGACGGATCGGGATGAAACTTGGCATACATATAGGTTAGGTCCTGAAATAGCATATAGGCTACTTTTGATCTCGACATTCCCGCGGGAATAACTATAACCGAGCTTAAACGAACTATAGCTGTAGCTACAGTTTGATATAGCAAACTTCATTAGTGTAATTAAGGAGTAAATCACAGTCGCCGATAACCGAATTTAGGGCGGGCTAATTAAGGAGTAAATTACAGTATTAATACTGTGATTAAATAAAGGAGTCCCATGCCGAAAACCGAATGTAGGGCAGGCGGAGCCGCTGGCAAAGTCTAGTTATTTATAATAATGAAAGTGCTGATTACGTTACGATACGATACGATACGAAGAGAGATACGAATTGTAGAGCATAGCTTACGTTATATTGGATAGAAGGTACATCTATGTGCTGACTTGTCAATAGGTGATTTTATAGGAAAATTAATAAACAATCTTTATTTATTATGTTAGGTTGTGTCGCAGAATATAGTCGAAAGTTAGAGGAGTTAGAGACGTCTGATAGAATAGAGAGCCGGTTCCATAGTAGTAGTGGCATAGTAATATAGCTTATTAAATATAGGTAGGATATTGCTCAAAAATATACAATAGGTCGACGTGACATGTGTGTGATTTGAGTGTAAGCGCGAATTGTGTGTTCAGGACATTGGTTCTGTACAATTAAATATGACGTATGAGTTGTCTTGTAACATATTTAAATGTTAAGCGCGAATCGTGAAAGTGCAAGGTTTTCACTTCTGCTGGCACTCCCGGAGTGCAACCCGTTTTTTTTTATCAGTTTATTATACTACATTTTTATGTTTGCAAATTAAGTCTTTCTCTTACTGGTAAATTTCGTGTTATACGACTGTCAAATAATTCCGGTTAAAAGCATTGGTAATAGAAATTCTCCACAAGAGGTTCCATTTTTCCAACACAACACATCCACAACCTTAGAGAAATTTCGCCGACTCAAATCAATCAGCCAGCTGCGGCGCGGCGGTGGGTTGCGGGCGGACAGACCACGCGGCTCGCACTGACACACACACTCGCTCAGTTTGGACTCACCCACACATAAATAGCTTGCTTGACGCGTCTGTGCGACAGCAATAGTTACGAGAAATACCTATTTTTCAAATGTCTTGACCACAGCCATTCCTCTTTAGAACCAGTACTACGTGATAGACAACTTGAGTAAAAACAAGGATGACGCGAAATATAACTGAGCGTGCGCGAGTAGTACAGCTTACATCGCAATTCACTGATGTTTATTCATATATCGAAAATGCGTTTTTTCAGGGTCTAAGGCACTGTCACAGCTATGCTGTAAAATAAAAAAAGCTAAATTGTAAAGTAATGAAAAAAAAAGGTTCACTTTAGGATTGTGTTTTCGCGTTTTTCAGATCTGAACCATATCCCGAAGAACACAGACATTAAATTTTGATCGATTTCGGAGAAACATTTACCAAAAAAAAAATTAGAGTAGAACTGCCTCTTAATTGCAAGAGCATACATGCATACAATGTTAGAAATAAATAGGTTTTTAAGATGATAGATTCAAGCACACTCGGCCACATACAAATACCGCGTCATTCGTACCTATATACTATATATATGTAAAATAAATGCATGTATACACACCCACTTAATAATGTGGTGGTCAGCTTCTTTTCACCAACCACTTTAGTCCTGCGTGACAGGAGGTGAGCCCATCGCAGCAACACTGCTTATGTTGCAGTGTATCTGGACTAAGGTGGCTACATATGTGTCCCATACTTAGTTAATTACCAGCTTTAATGCAATAAATGGTAAGAAAAATAAAAGACTTCATCTTCTTCTTCTTAAATAATATACCCCCATTGCCAATTTCTGAATAAACTATATATACATAAATATAGAAGTCAGAATTTGGCAGGGTTTTTTTTACACCACTAAGGTGGCAAACAAGCTTGCGGCTCGCCTGATGGTAAGCGGTCACTGCAGCCTATGGACGCTTGCAACACCTGGGGCATAACTCGCGAGTTGCCGACCCATTAAGAAACTAATAACTTAAATGTTGAAGAACCCTATACTGATGACCTAGCGTTTTCGGAAGGAAATTTCTCTGAAACTGCACTGTACGTGACCATTTAGGTTCTAAGGTGTGAGAATTATTTGTCTGCCGATGGCGAGCGACGCAACGGTAGAAAGAAGCCGTAGGCATAATTTCGAACAATTCCTCAGAACACATCCCATTATACAAGCGGTTGAACACACACATTTAGGTGTCGCAGGTAATATAAGTTATCCAGACTTTATATCAGATACATACCAATATTACTTAATACTATCGCCTGGGTGGGTGTCGCGCCGCTCGCTGATGTCACCCGAATAGCGCTTCCGTCGCTCTGCTGTAACAAATATTGTAAAAGTATTGACATGTAAATAAATACTCACCGCTGAAAATATTTTATTTGACTCAGTACGTATATGCGCGTCTGTTGAGTTTTATGCAGCTCTCACTTTCTATTGCGGTATCTATATCTCAACGGGCCACATCCGATACGCGCGCGTCTGTATTATGTCTAAGTTAGGACAGGTAAAAATGCCCGAGGTACAACCAGGTGAACTAAATCTGCAATTCGGGTAAACAAAATTGACCTTAAGCCGAGTCCATAGGTTACATTTAAGGTTCTTAAATATTTTTCGTATGTTGAATAAATGTTACATTTTCAGTCACTTTTTAATTAAATTCAGTGATATAATGTGTTTTTTACCATTGCCACTCGAAAAAGAGCATCTTATTCATCGATAACATAACGCTGAATAAAACTCACTTTTACTCACTAGTGAATAAAACATTTTCAATTTGAACAATTGTTTTAATTGTTATTGTGGTTGTTTTATGTCATTGTTCTCTTATTACCCGGTAATAATTACCGAAAATATACCATAATGAAAATAATAGTACATTTTTTTCTCGCAATCAATGGTAAAAATTAGAGTATTTAACACGTGAAAAAAAAATTTCGTCTCAGTCCTTTGTAACCCTCGCTCCGCTTAAGATTCTACTCTAGCATCTTTCGATGCTCTCGGGATCCAACTTACTCCCTCGAATTAAATTCCCTTTTTTTTCCACTTGTTGAATAATCTACTATTATACGATTTCTCGATTGTAGATTTAATGTAGTCTTAGATAGATTGTATTTTTGTGCGTTTCGAAAGTATGCTTGAGGATTTTGACATGTTAAAAGTTATAGATTTAATTTAAATATGTATATCAAAATAACGAATGTGAATGCATGAGCGGGCGCGGGTGAGCGTGGCGGGTGGCTTCAATCACGCGGCTGTATCGGCCACACTGGATGTTGCGTGTAGACTGTTTAGTCGCTCATTACTGGCGGGTGAGATAAACCATTTTTAATCTAGACGCCTCAAAATTGGTAATAAATACGGAGGAATCCATATCATAATCTTTTGCCTATTTTTTCATTCTTGTATATTTATAAAATTTGTCAGGATGCAACCTTTAACACATTGACTGGCAACTACGAGATAACTATACGAGTTATCTCGTACTGTGTTTACTTGGCATTTTCGCGCAGCTACGATTAAACTCCTAGCATATCAGTGCTAATATGGATAGATGGCTTCTGGGAAGAGAACAAAAATTAGTGCTGGCTACATGAACAGAAATTAATAAATAAACAGAAAATATACAAATTAGCCAATTGGCTTTTTAGACCGGAATTCTGAAAATTGCCGTGGCAGTCAACGTGTAATCAGCATAAATTGTGTTGAATTATTCACATTATCCAGATTCCACATAACTCATTTTCCATTGAAAGTATGAATTAATCATTAATAAAATGTCTTCTTTATCCGTTATATAAACTGTCCAATGTTTTATTACGTCTGACCCGCCAGTAACTCGAGCGCTGACGGTGTACCGCAACGGCGCCAAGCCACGCGCCCACTTTGTGCCTGTTTTTACAATAAGCGTATCCATGGCGTATCCGCAGTAAACTGCACGTTTTGCGGATTGTTAAAGGCCGTTTATTATTAACGTAAGACAATTTTAACCATAATTCAACTCCCTTCCTCCCCTGTGTTCTAAGAAAAAATGAAACTATTTTTCACTCTCAAAACTACCTTATGCAGACATTAAAGTCCTACCGCCAGTCGTTATAGATAAATTTTACATTTGAGTTTTTTCTTTAAAAAATAGTAAATAATATATGAGTATAAAGCTTGGTGTAAGCGTTTGTAGAGAAAAATAAATCTATTCAGTAATAAAACACTACTGGAAGAAATGGGCTGTATGGTCATAGTACCTAGCTCTCTTTTCCTAAGTGAATGAAAAAATAATTGAACACTTTGTTAGTGTATGCAACTCTCATCGCAAATTTTGAATTTTGACGTTTAATCAGTGTCGTGATTAAAAAACAAGTTAAAAAATGTGTAAATAAAGAATAAAATATAAATATTTAAATAATTTGTATGTTATTTACCAGAAAAAGTGAACATAAAAAAGTGAGGTTAAGTTTACCCTAATTGCAAAAGATTTCAAGATACGGGCTATAGATTCTCTTAATACGAAGATCCGGGCTATAGATTATCTTAAATTATATCACATTTAATACCTGTAGGATGATGTTATGCAAAGGCTTGGAGGTGAGGAGCAGCGGCCGCGCCAGGCGTGTCGTGGGAGAGATCAGGCGAACGTTCGCACGTGGTCGGACGCCTGCCACTTGGATATCAGTACCGTGCACGGCGCGACTACCTACTAAACTCTCTAATGATATCATGCCACCCTGTTAAACCACAAACAAGTTTATATACCTGCATGCAATATACATTCTTATATATAAAAAGAAAAAAATTGGATACTTCGAAGGGTTGTCGAAGGGACGACCCCAAGAGCGACAACCCGACGCTCCTTCAGAGTCTCGCCCCAATGGAGCCTCGCCTCGGTGGAGCAGTAATGGCTGCATCAGCCGACTGCAGTAGTGGTACAGAAAAAAAAAGGGGATACTTACCTAATCACTGTTTTAATAGAAACACGATAATCCGAACTACGACTTGCTTTAAAGATATAATATCTGAACCCCTTCCTTTGGATTGCTTGCTTTTTCGTGTTCATAAAGGTATGTCAAATGTCTAAAGAAAATTAAAACATACATCTCCACATGTTTTACTGTTTGTTATTCGGTTTATTTTCTAATTGCTAAAATTAACTGTAAATTAATTCTTTTATTGGACACTGCTGCTAATTTATAGCTGTGTTGGGCAAAATGTAATTGGTATACATTTTTTTTTTTTTTTGTTAATCTTGACTGCAGCAATTCAAAATCTATTAATTGTTGAATACAATAGCCACAACTAAAAATTAAGTAATTGTTAATTTGTGACTTCAGCAAGTAACATATTTTGATTAATGTTAATGCGACAGTTAAAATTAATTAGCAATTCAATTGTGCCCAACACTGGTTTAAAGCGTTTGACTACTTTACTTGCACGACATTAAAACGAGAAAGAAGAAAATAGCTTCCATTTGATTTTATGACAAATTGCATTCTATACCAAAAACTCACCTGTGCATTAGTCAATAATTTGGCAACTATTGGCTGAGAAGGTTTTTCGACTGGTGACTGAGTTCGAACAACTTGTGCTATCGACTTCACCTGTTGGTTAGCCAGTTGAACAGTCTGTCCACTGGCTAATTGTAAAGTTTGTCCACTGGGTAACTGCACAGTTTGTCCACTGGCCAAATGCAATCTTTGACCACTCGGCAACTGAACTGTCTGACCACCTGCCAACTGAACCGTTTGTCCTCCAATTTGAACAGTTTGTCCTCCCAGTTGTACACTTTGTCCACTAGGTAATTGCACACTTTGACCCGATAATTGCACACTTTGTCCACTAGATAACTGTACACTTTGACCACCTAACTGTACAGTTTGCATGTTTCCACTAGGTAACTGAATATTCTGCATGCTTTGAGATGGCAAAACACTTTGACTTGCCACTTGAACACTTTGACCACTTGGTAGCTTGACTGTATGTCCAGTTAATTGTACACTTTGACCACCTAATTGGACAGTTTGTCCTCCTATCTGCACAGTTTGTCCAGCTAACTGAACTGCTGATACTGGTAAATTTTGATTCGTTTGTGCATTGGACTTGACTGTAGGAGACGGTTGATTTCTTACTGGTGTTGTAGATACTGCTCTAACAGTTTGGGGGGAAGCCAGTTGTACAGTTTGTCCACTGGGTAACCGAACACTATGTGTAGGTAGTTGCAAAGAAGATAACTGGAGAGTATGCCCAGGAGTGAATTGGACTGCCTGGCCACCCGGTAGATGAACTGTCTGGTTTGTTGCTAGTTGGACAGTCCTGCCCCCTAATTGCACGGTACGTGTCGTGACCGATGACGTCGCACCGGTGGGCACACTGCTGACAACAGTCACAGTAGAAGAAATCTGAAAAATATTTAAGGATAGAAAACATAATAAAAGAAAACATAAAGGCTGTTTTGGTAACCATTACCGCCAAACAACGAACAAAAAACTGTAAAGGTGAATTCAAAGTAATTTTTCCCATACAAACTTTATTGCAACAAATATCAATAAATATAACATTTCGCTAATCAAAATGCGTTATCATTCATTCATAAATCGTTATATATCGCTATTTACCATAGTTGCAAAAAGTGTGTACATTAATGAAATGTAAGTTAATTATTACGTTACCAGAGTTGTTGTTAAGACATAAACCTTAATTAATCATTCACTAGTCATATAGACGAATATGTTTTATGTGGCAGTGGTAAATAGTAAGATACAACTAGCTTTTGCCAGCGGCTCCACCCGTCCTGAATTTAGTTATCGGCGCGAAATTTATTATAGCAGGTTTGTTATAGCAAGCTATAGTTCGTTCAAGTGGATTTCGGTTATTAATATTCCTGTGGGAACTTTTGGATTTTCGGAAAAATGCTCCGTTGCGGCAGTATTGAGTAACAAACGTTATAGTTTTTCCAGCAGGAAATTTTGAATTTCCCAAAATGAAAAATAGCCTATGTCCTATTACAGGATCTAACCTTATACTACGTGTGCCAAGTTTCATTCCAATCCGTCCAGTGGTTGAAGTGTGATTGAGTAATAAACATCTAAACTTTCGCATTTATAATATTAGTGGAATGATAATAACACTTTTTAAGTAGCGAAATGTTTATACTTAAAAATATTTAGTGTAACGCAGTTTGTATGAAAAAATTTAAGTCTGATGGTAAATAATAAAAAAATTAAGGGTAGAATTACTAATAGTGAAGGCTGTTTCGGTAACCAACATATCTATTAATCTATTAAAAGTACAAAAAAAACTACATTAAAAAAAAACAATAGTTTTCTATATGAAAAACTGAGTTATTACCTGTGCACTTGTAGTGACAGCAGCTGAGTTAGGTAAAGAACTACGTTTCTTCACTGATGACGAATCTGTTGACATAAAACATATTATCATACATGCTTTAGTATAATAACCAATCAGTATATTATAACTTTCAAAAGACGACGGGCCTTTATATGATGTAATGATGCACAAGTGTATAATTATAATCCTTTTACTAAAAATCGTTTCATTAAGCAAGTTATCCAAGTTATTCGCTTGATTGAGCTATGGAACGCGTGGCCCAGTCGCATTCGTTTATCGAAAACGATAAGCGAAGTTAAACAACGTCGGGCGGGGTTAGAACCCGGATGGGTGACTGCCTAGTGGATAATTTTTTTCTCCTCCTCCGTGCTTCGGAGCCCGTTGAACCGTCACCGCCTGTCCTGGCTGTTGTCATATAGGATGAGGTCCGCGACAGTTCCACGGATTGTATTATTAGTTATCGATTTTGCAGATAAGTCAATCAAAAAAATAGTAACTTTACAAATTTAAATAATGGATTCACTCTTTATTATCTATATTTATAGGTATATAAACATGTATGTTGTCTTATTTGTTTGTATCGTCCCACTGCATTAAATCTTCCGAAGTTTTTGTGCCCATGGCCTCTAGGAAGGTTTCGGATAAGTTAATTAAGAGCGGAAAGGAGAAACAGGGAAAAGAGGGATAGGTGAAGAAGTATTGTTAGTTTACTTTGACAGCTGTCACAGAACTCTTACTTATAGGGGCGTTTTGTTGACGAGTATTATACGTATTGAATGCGCTCAATGCTGTCTAATGCGCACTTTCGATCGTTTTGTTGACCAAAAATGAATGCGCTATGACGTCACTTCCGCACCGCATTCAACGCATTGGCTGCACATGCTCGGTGGAGCTACTGCGCTGTCAAAATAGTGAACGGCCATATTGTTTGTTTACATTTGGTGAACAAAACTATTTCAATGTCTATGCGATGTCATAGCTCTCAATGCTGTCAACAAAACGCCCCTTATATTTTACAAGGTATAAATCAAACGGACCGTTTATCAAAATTTGACATTGGCAGCTGGCGCACAACTGCAAAAAAGCAAATAACCTTGCTCTGAAGAAGCTCTTCTTTCGTGTTTAGAAAGTTAGTTGAAATTACATCATTTTAGATTAAAGTTCATGGACAGTGGTTATGACGTCATTAGGTCATTTAGACACACACTACTGGACACACTATAGTATAGTGACTATACAATATAAACACAATAATATACCTTTGACAGTGCCTGACGAACTATAAGACCTATAATTATATAGTATAATTCGGGATTGTAAGTGGACCGCTCTTTTTATGAGTAAATTCTAAAAGTTTCGTTCGGGAAGTTTAAAGACCAAATAATTTTGTTCAGTATAAATAAAAAGGTAACATTTAGATTCTAGGAGCAGGGTACAAACCTTGATGCATAAGTGCTTGTGGTGATATCAAAGATTTGCCCGACGATGGTGTCGCCGGACTCAACACTCTAACCACGCCGCGACGAGCATTTGGTAACGACTGAAACAAAATCAAAGAGATTTCAAATGAATTCCTTTGATAGAAAATTCGATATTTCCCGCAGGAATAAATGTAAACGAATTAACTACGCAGATGAACATAGCTACAACTAGAGCTTGCTATACCAAACTTTCTAACAATAGTCAAAGGGTTGCCTACACGAAATTAGTAGCAATACCTTGTTACTAAATTTTTTCCTAGCGTAAAGGTTTTATCAGTCTCGGATACGGATATTTACATTCTATAAGATTTTGCTAGCGACTCCGCTTGCCCTTAATTCGGTTACTTATATATATTTATATTATTAAGCTCAGTTAAAGTTATTCCCGCGGGAACATTTGAATTTTCGGAATTGAAAGTAGCCTAAACTAACCTATATGTGTACCGTTTCATCCCAATCCGTCCAGTGGTTGATGCTTGATTCAGTAACAAACATCCATCCATCTTTCCAGGCATACTTTCACATTTGTAATATTAAAGGTTTTACATTACAGTTCTAAAATTAATATAACATATTTTATGTTGTACATAGTTACTTATTATAATTATAATAACTCAAATACTAAAAGAAAAGGCACATAACTGGTACATTAATTTGTATGTAAGAATTAAAAGTACAAACCTGCGCAGTTGAAACTACGGAAGCAGAAGTAGTTTGAACTGAAGCTGGTCGAATTAGCAAGGATCTTGTCGCTTGAATCTGAAATAATGATCATGCATAAATATTTGCATCTCAATAAAAACAAGTAATAAGTACATATAAAAAGTGCTATAGTATTATTGTAATAAAATAAAATTAAAAAAAGGCAGTATTAATAAATAGTAGAGTAGAGAGAGTAAGAACCACCAGCTGGGCGACAGAGCTTTGCTTGGGATAAACTTGGAAAATAGAACATCATCTGAACATAGAATTTCATTCGAAGTGTAGAACAAAAATTAAAAACTACACAAACTCTGATCACATCGCAGGATCCAGAATTGTTTTTTTTTTTTTTTTTTATACCACTAAGGTGGCAAACAAGCTTACGGCCCGTCTGATGGAAAGCGGTCACCGTAGCTTATGGACGCTTGCAACACCAGGGGTATCACTCGCGGGTTGCCGACCCTTCAAAAATACAACAAGTTACTTCTTTCTTGAAGAACCCCATACTGTAGTCCTTAAAGAAAAGCTTAGCAGGAAGCTCATTCCACAACCCGAGCGTTCCAGGAGGAAGTTTCTCTGAAAACGCAATGTACGCGACCATTTCGGTTCTAAAGTGTCAGAATTAATTCCCTGCCAATGGCAAGCGATGGTGGAAAGTAGCCGTGGGCATCATTTCAAACAATTCCTCAGAACACATCCCATGGTACAAGCGGTAGAACACACACAGGGAGGGAGTCTCTCCTCAGACTTAAGGGCTCGATACGGCAATAATTCTTACAGCCCCTCGTTGAACCTAGTTAAAAGGGCCAAGCTGGTATCTGGGGGCAGCAGTACTCCATATGGAGCCGAACTTTTAAATCCAGGATTTGAAATTGTCAATAATATTTCAATAAAAACTAACATTCACATCACAAATTCAAACCTTTTTATTCATTTTTATTCACATTGAAGAAAAAATATATGTAATGGCAAGATTTAAGTGACATTTAATATTTTATCATAAATAAAATTTAATTCAAGAGTTAAAAAAAATGTAATTACACGGGAATTTTAAATATATTTCCAATGTAACAAAGTTCCGTGTACCTTATTCTGATTTTGATGCACAGAGACTGTGGCAGAAGGTTGTACTGGCAATGGCAAATTGACTGCGGTAGACAAGCTTTGTTGACTTGGAACTGGTGTAGATATCTAAAACCGTATCAATACAAAAAGATAACAAACGGTACATAAATATATGTATTTGTTAATTAGTAAATGATTTATAAAACCCTGTTTGGATCCTTATATATCGTCGGTTTATTGCAAGAAGTAATTACCTGCAAAAATGTAGTTCCCAGATAAGGGCACTTTTAGGTTATAACGGGGCAGGTTAAAGCAATAGTGCCCTGTTACTGAATGCACCGGCTAGGTGCTCAGAAGGAGGAGAAAAGATACAGGGAGTTCAAAGGCGAGTAAAGAAACACTTTTCAAGGGTAAGGCAGGTTATATTAGTATACTCTTTCATTATATAGTAACAGCTTTTAATGCACAAAATCCTTATCACATAGGGTGATTCTTAACACTTAAATATCTAGATCACAGCTACCTAATTCACAATCAGATAGGACTACCTAAATAAATAGAAATATAGCCAAACGCAAGCCTGCCTACAAGATTTTAAGTGTAGTTTTTAAATCTTTTATTAGGGAACTAGTACACTCAGGTCTCTTCGGTCTAGAGCCCGATTCGATGTCTTGCACAGGCCGAAGGTTTGGAGTCAAGGAGACTCCGGGCAGGCCGAGGATTTGGAGTTTAGTAGACTCCGGCCTTCCCCAATAAAAGAACAGCAAAGCAGCTGGCGTGCGCCGTCGTTAGACAACAAACGTGCACCCGCATACAAAGACGTCTTCTCACGGACCTCAGTTTAGGCGTAGAGCCGTAGTAAAGCAATATATATACGTAGTATATATATACTAAGAACCGTACGAGGACGGTTTTCTTTTATAGCATAGAAGTAGATATGCAGCAATTTGTAATTTAATAATAGAATCCGTGAAAATAATTATCAACAGAATTTTTTCACGACTACGTCAAGTATCTACGTAAAGTGAACTGTTTTTTGACTTACCGATGTCAAACGTCTAGAGATTCTTTGATCTCTAAATTTAAATTACCGAAGTGGTAATGGACCTAAGAGCGAATGCCCAGAAACTTCTATCGTTTCCTACATCATCCGGTCCTTTACCGGAGACGGACCACCGGAAACGGTCGTTCCGTTATAAGGTTTACCATTATTTTTGGCTATAACATTAAAAGTTTTAGTCATAGAGAATTAACCAAACTACAATTTTGTAGTTTATCTTGTTTTATATTGAAGTAGAAATGAAATCATGCCAAAAAAGGTTTCCCTTTTTAAGGTTCCGTACCTTAGAAAAAAATGTAATTAATGACTTTTGCTACAAAATCTCATAATGAAAATCGACCAACCTTATTCAAACTCTTAGGTAGTTACTAGCTGGTATTTAGAAATTTCTAGATAGGTATATAATTATAAGAAATATTAAATTTTGTATAAAATATATTTTTTTTTAATATAAAACAACAAGAAAAATAAAACAGTTTTAGATTTTTCATTATGCGTTTAACTTCTAGTCCTATATTTTAAATGAGTTTATGAAAATGACATTAAAATAAAACAATATCATATTTTGTTATATTAATAAAAAAATACATAATTTTTTTTTAATTTTATTATTATAATTAAATTATTTTTTTATTATTATAACAAAATTAAGAATAATTATTTAGTAAGAAGGTATCTTTAACTTTTGGTAAACTGCAGTCTAAGTGTTTCATACAGTCTTGTTCCTCTACTATAAAGTAAAATAAATATACTTTAACAAAACTTTAAAAAAATTAAAAGAGAAATAGGTAAGCTTTTAATTAATACTAGATTGCACAGCCTTATTATCACTTTGAGGACATTTAATATCTTTGTTCAATCTAGTTATTAATCTTCTAGCAACAAACCAAACATAAGAATAAAATTGAAATTATTAACCAGAAGATCAGCAGCAAGAGAAGATTTTTGTCATGTCTCCTGTTATCTTACATCGTCATGCCTGAGGTATTATGATATTAAATGACATAAAAAAATTACAAATCTTTTGTTGATATTCCAGTGCTACGCGGTAAGTGAGCTTCCTCTTGTTAATTTTACAAAAAGCAATAAATGCAAGCACCAAAAATAATGAAAGGCAAACCAAATATCGGTTACGATTTTGTGCAGCGCAGGTGTTAACACGCTTCTTGTCTGCTTCTTTAGTTGCCTGGATCTGGTCTCTTAGCTGAATATGTTTAACATTTTTTTGTTCCTAAGTCCGGTAAATTTTCGTTTTTCGCTGTTTTATATTTATTGAAAATTAGACATTGGTCTTTGTTAGGTTTGCATCCCGCATCCCCCAACCCCCTTAACCACGGCAACTCCTTCATTATACTACAGAAGCTTTTTATAGCAAGCTATAGCTGCAGCTGTGGTTCGTTCGTGAAATTCGGGTATTGTTACTTCTGTAATAACTTTTGAATTATCCAGGATGAAAAATGACCTATGTCCTATGCCAGGATCTAACCTGGTGGTTGAAGCGTGATTGAGTAACAAACCTCCAAACATTCGCATTTATAATGTTAACGGGTAGCTAGTAATTAAGGAAAGCTAGTATTTTAAGAATTTTGCCCGCGGCTCCGCCCGCCCTAAATTTGATTATCGGCGTGGGATTCTAACGGCATAGTATAATCATGGGATTATAGTAAAGAAGTTTGTTATATAGCAAACTATAGCTGCAGCTTGGGTTGTCAGGCATCCGGACACAGTCAGGCTTTTTGGTTGCGTGTCCGGCCAAATTAGACAATTTCCGGCCTGTCAGGCTTTTGTTAGGATTAAAATTTTATCTTTTTTTATATTTGTATTGGTTTCTGCTCCGCACACCTGAACATTGAATGATTATATAATGATAAACAAGACTGATTTATTTAATTTTATTGTTGTTTCATTAGAATTTAAGATTTTATGGTAAATAATAAAAAAAAACCCTTGTTTTACTTTCAAAAGAAAATTTTCATGTTACACTAAGACTAAAAAATTAAAGATGTCCGGCCTTTTCACCTAAATGTCCGGCTTTTCAGTTTTAAGACCTGGCAACCCTAGCTGCAGCTTTGGTTTGTTTGTGGAATTCGGTTGATGTGGGAACTTTTAAATATTTCAGAATGAAAAATAGTCTATGTCCTTCATATTTTACAAAAGTCATTAATATTGCCTATGATTTTTACGTAACAACTAAGTTTTGGTTAACCATACAGTTCTTATCTTCAACTAAAGTAAATTAGATTACTTTAATAAGTTAAATCTCAAAACAATTTTGATGTTTATTTAAAAATTCAAATAAAGCATAGTAATGATTTTAATCCTTTGTCAAAACTGAAAATTGCAATAAATATTTTTAGCTTCAGACATAAAGTCTAATATCTTTTGAACTTAGTATGGAATGAAAATAATGATTTCTGATTATAGTAGAGATCAACGCCGTCTAAATGCTGAGCTACCTGATGCAGTTAACAACTTCTTGCAATAAGCCGACGATATATAAAAAAATATAAGTGTCCGAACAATTACTAATTGCAATGTGATATTAATGATAAGTTAAAATGATACATACCGTAGTAACAGAAGTATCCGTTTTCAGCAATGGCCTTTGTTTCAGCAACGGTGACTTCTGAGGCAGTGCAACAATAGATGGCGAAGACTTTGGTACTTGCGTCACAGGTACACCTGCTTGTTTTACACCTGGAACTGGGACACTTTGCTTTACCATGGTCTGTCTAGGGGGTTGAGTAACAATCTGTTTAACTGGCTGAGTAGCACTTTGTTTAACTGTTTGAGCAACACTTAGCTTAACTGGTTGATTTACACTTTGCTTAACTATTTGATTACCACTAGTTTTGACTTGTAAAGGATTGCTTCCTTGATTAATTTGAATTACATTTGATTTGTTCACGTTTTGCTTTAGGTTTGATATGTCTGCTCGATTTGTCGATTGAGCAACATTTATTTCTTTAACAGACTGAACTGGACTGACACTAGGTTTTGCTGTTTGAGCAATGGAACTCATTTGTTTTGTCAGTGGAATCACAGATTTTTTAGAGGCTTGAGCAATAATATTTGGTTGTTTTATAGATTGAACATTTGGCAATTTTGCAGATTGAGCCATTAACGGTTGTTTCATTTGCCCTGTATGTTTTGTTTTTTGTGGTGATACAACTACTTTGGGTTTAGTTCTCTTTATAATGTGAGTGTTATGCTTCAAGTGCTTGGCTTGTGTGGCTTGTATGAGCAATTGTGCTGAAGAAAGCTGTGGTTCAATTGAAGACAAACTGGTATCGTCTACATCCACGTCAGTGTCTGATGCATCTTCTATTACTTCTTCTACACTGGCAACTTCAAGATCAATCTGAAAACAAAACACGACAGTTACTTATAAAAAACTCCTTACTTTTATTGTAAAAAACCGGCAAACTTATATTTCGATTCCTGCACTGGATAAACATAATGTGATAGACATTTGTGTTTGTCTTGAGTCTGAGCGTATTTATTTATGTATTTACAAAAAAAAAGTAATATATGAATTCTGGTATCCAATACACAAGCTTTGCCTATTTTGGGGCGAGACGGCGATGTGTGTAATGCAAAAATAGTTTATTTAATTTCATTCATTTTTATTTTATTATTTAATTCATTTATTAGAATGAAAATTATTGCGATTATCTGTAAAACTTATGAACCGATTTTGTTAAAACTAATTTATAATTTTTTTTTTTTTTTTTTATTTGGGTTTATAAACGAGTTTTTACAGAATAGTTAATAGTTACATGTTATAGATATAAAATAATAACCAACACAATAATAACAAAGATAATAAATAGTATTTGTCAATGGGACATACAATATGTAACGGAATACCCCCAAATCCCTTAAAGGGGTTGTAGGGTATCCAGTACACAAGCATTTAGTAATGGGCCCAAGGGTGAAATCATTAACCTGAAGCATCCACAGCTTTCAGAAATTCGGTGAAAGCTTGAAAAGAACTTCTCCTTAAACTCAGCTGTGTGGGGGTCGATAACCGGTCATGTTGTCAAAATTTGTGATGAAATATCTGAATATTTTTTTCTATTTTTACCTACAGGTGATGTCTCTGTGACGCTAATTTAATAAAAAAAAAAGTAGTTTAAGACCTTTTGCTTTAACTTATTATTTTTTAATTTATGAGTGATAAGACAAGAAAATTATTTCCAAATAATTTATACATCGTAAAATGTGCTTTATCGCTAATAAAGATACACGTTTCGTTATTTTAATTTATTAATACGCTTGTTCAATTTAGAATATTAGTGCAGACCGGTCTAGTAATTACTAGCCACGTAACATGCAACATGTTAAGATTGTGTATTAATAAATTTTAATTACAATAAAAACTTAGTCAATGTCGCTACTGCGATTCGTTGTTCTTTGAAGAACCCGGACATCATAAATTGTGCAGAGTGAGAGGGAAGATTTTTCTCTTTTCTGCACATATTTTATCTAAAGGGTTCTTTATTAATAATTACATGTTTTTCGTAATTAACGAAAATTGGTTTAAATCTTACAATAGTGAAAAGATTCCAGCAGATTCCTTTTACAGAATATTACCTGTGTAGAGTCGGCACAGATAACAGAATACCTACCTACTAACCGCGCCACAAAAAATCATACCTACTTTTAATAACATATCCAGGGATCAAATCAAATAATAATTATTTGAATTTAGTAGGTTGCTGAGAACACTTTTTAATCGTCGATACGATCTATTTAAAAACGTGAATTTGTGCCGAAAAGAGCCGGCAAGATTCTTAATTATTATTATTAAAAGTAATTATATAATACTTTGATAATCAACTAACAAGTAGGTATACAATCTGTATTGAAGCACATCAGGATGATACTAATTCTATCGCAATGTCTTATCTACAGATGGTACAAAAAAAACTCTGTATGGCAACACTTTTTAGTTTAAAACGTAATAGCACAATCTGGACAATAGGTCCTGTATCTACATACTACATTCACTTTATCTATCGATCAAAATCTTCAGTCAAAAGCCGACGGCACGCGACTTGACGCGACGTCATTGTTTTCTTTGAATAAAAAGAGTGAAATTCGTTATTTAAGTTGTTTTTTTAATAAAATGGGTGAATTTCATTAGCTAATACAAGATGATTCTGTGTGTTGGAGTCTTTGAAAATAACGATTTGAGTCAAGGACAAGATATGTATGTAGAGCGTTTTATCAACGGGAGGCCATCGCAAGCATCAAAGGTTTCCGTCATATGATGCCTGCAGAAGCATGTCACCGCGGCTACAAATACTATTATCTGTGCTGCGGCTGTGCTGTGGCTGGCACATGCTACTCTTACGGTGTGAAGAAGAGGATAACAGTCGCGTTTAACTTCATAACAGTGGAAATGCTACGAAATGTGTGTTGCGGCGCGTCTCTTTGTTGACAACAATGGAGGCAACTTTGAATCATTTTTGTAAATGTTACGTACCTACGGGAAGGAAGCAAATGTTTGAAATTTAAGTTAAAATACTCAAAAGTTTTTTTTTTTAGTGTTTAGTTCACTTTGAACCGCTTTTGTGAAAACGTACGTGCGTACGTACCTAGCTAATTTTTAAAATGGGAAGTTAAATAGGGTTTTAATTCAGTGTTTTAGTAAGTGAAGGTTACTTTGAATCATTTTTGTGAAATAAAGATATGTACCTACATAGGTAGTTAATGTTTGAAAAAGAAGATAAGTACAGTGTTAGTGAATATACCTATGTCATTGAACCTTTGTTGTTAAAACTGAATTTTTTTAATGCAGTGCTTAGTGAAAAAGTTTAGTGAATTAAAGAAGTAAGCTGCTGCTGCAGCTTTTTAGTTAAGTAGGTAGCTTTTAGCCATCCTGTTTTTATTTCTGCGTAGCGTCGCATAAATTCGCGTTTCTACGCCGAAAAAAGTACCAGGAACACATAAACGACAGGAGCATACACGTTGTAGGTAGATAATTGTGTAACTGGAGTCGTACGAATTCAAAAGTACTAGATTCTCATAAATTAGCGGGTGGCATATTCTAAAGTTCATTAAACTTTATGGTCAAGTCAGAAACGTAAAATTATTTTATAAAATTAGTATGAAAAACTGAAATGCCGATTTTCAGCGTGAAACTTTGAATAGTGATTGCTGAGTAGGTGCACTCTTGCCCCCTTTAGGGATTTGGGGCATTTCCGTTACACTCTGTATAAGTTATTTTTTTTTTTTTGGTTGGAAATTCATTATATTAGTTATGGATCTAATCTTAATCTATTTACTGTGATTTTATCTATTTTTAGAAAAATAACTGTCTTTTTAGCGATGAGTAAGTTCTTATTTTATTAATTCATTCAGATGTTATACAGAAAAATAGAATATAGAACAGAAAGTTTGTAAAAGAGTTGTTCCATTTTGGTTCTAAATAAATTTAAAAATTAACCAGCCTATGAGTAGATTTATTTAAAAGAGCACTTAAAATCTAGAAATTCTAAAATTAAAACAAATTTTTTTGTAACTACAATTCACCGAAAATTGTTAACAATTTTTAACATAGAACGGAACGTAAAATAACGAAACGGAGCGAATATCTTATGGCTGATGGACTAATGGTCAGTGCCCATACCATAAAAAAATTTACGGCTCAAATGTAAATATTATTATTATTTTTTCTTCTTTTTTCTTAGAATGTTATGGCCTGTGCTGATAATTGAGTATGAATAATCATACATTTTTGAAAATCAATTTTAATTTTTAATGCAGGTCTTAATATTATTATTATATCGCTAAGTTCTTTACCACAGGCTTTAACTAAATACAAAAGTTGACGTTGGTAAAATTTTCTTGGAAATAAAATACCAAGCTCCATACTAATTCGGTATAAGTCTTTTAACTACCACTTTTACTGTGAAATATGTACTCAATTTTTTCTATACTAACGTCAGGCGAGGACGTGTTCTGGCGATCTCTCAAAGGCGTGGCTGTTGCCATGGCTGCAGAAGGTACGGCAGTCGCCTTAACTCCACGTCCCCTTCCAAGAGTATTCTTCATCCAATCTTCTTCAGTCCTTTATAGCAAATTATGATAATTATGTTGCAAGTAAACTAAGTTGGTGATTACACACGTGTCAGGAATTCAATCCGAGCCTTCCATCAAGAGTATAATGACCATAGCTTACGAGTGTCCTACGACTTTTTTAAAGACACTTGCACAAAAATATAAAAAACAACACAAAATATTATATCTGGACAAATATTCGTGTATCATGACGTGAGATAAGTAAACATACCTACACCATACACTGTCATTGAAGGAAACGTACTGGCTAGCAAGGCAAATATTTGCTTAGATTTAAAAAAAATGCGTTAAGGTACGTCTAAACGTCATTTTTTCATACAAACTCTATTACACTTAAAATTTCAATAATAAACATTTAGTTACTCAAAACGCTCTTAGTGCCAGCCATGTAATACGTCACGGAGGGAAGGAGGCAAATTTTTCATACTAAAATTGGGAAAAAAGCGTGACAAGGGGGGAAGGGGTGTCTAAAATTACAGAAAATTGCGTGACGTACTAAATGGATGGCACAGGGGCAAAACGCATATGGATTTATCGATGAATTTTGAAATACCCAAGTTATTGTTGAATTTATATATATTTATATAAATTCTTATTATTCAATAATTTACAAGCATTTTTTGAATGAAATTACATTTTGCGACAATGATAAATAGTAACATATGTTAGTAACGCATTTTCAAAGTAAAATATCTAAAGTTATAGATATTTAATGCAGGTTGTATTAGAAAAATTTGATTCGGATGCACCTTAACTAAAAAGCCCCTGAGTGGTTTGCAACATATATGTGTTATAAGCATATAACACATATATTATAACAAAAAGAGCCACTTTACGAGCAAGTGTTTTAAAAATACATGTATGTATTTATCTACCAACAAAGAATTCGGTAAATTATATAATTGGGAACTATTATGTAGTTACTTTGTCACTTACCTATTTCTATGAAGATATGTCCATATTGATGTCCTTGCATCGTATTTGACAACTGGATCTCGTTTCATAGAGCTGAGTCTGTCCAGGGCGGTTGAGACTGCTCCATTGAGAGTTTGGTCACTGCATGGCGCTATCCACTGCGACATCCTTCACAAAAGGTTCAATATTAAACAAGAATACACCTGCAATGCCGCATCGTCTCACCGCACTATAATATTCCATAACACACTGTAAGATAAAATTGTATAGAGAGATAAATAGAACCCTTGTGAAGTAAACATCCTTTGTCTGCATTTCCTTTGTACACAAAATTAAAGATATTAGCGATCGAAGTAGTACCTTAGTATAGTATATATATAATACCTAGTATGTACCTTACGACTCTAGGATATAAGGTTCACTTTTACGTATAGCGTGGTTTGTCGTTACTCTATGTTCATAGTTGAATAGAATACTATCACATTTGGTTTTTTTATCCATCGCTCGAAATGCAGGCGACTAAAAGTTACTCGAGTAACAATATAATCGTATGACCTCGTACATACAATATGAATACAAATAGTTAAAATACAGAGCATTAGGCGAAATTTTATAAATCACTTACTACCTGGCTTGGCAGGTTCTCTAAAAAAATAATTGTACGTAATTACTTTAGCAGTGTGAGTAGATCTCGCCTCGTTCCCTGTCCGTTGGGCATTCTAGCAGCCGCGTCTCGCACCAGCGCCAGCAGAGTCGCATGCCGCGGCCGCTCAACGCTCAGCACAGCACTGTGACCGCTGCTTCCTATTGACAGTCTCGCACATGGACCCACAACGGAGCGGTAACTGCAATTAATCAAAGTAAAAGACTTGCTGGATGAGGAGAGTTCTAAGGCCGTACTGAAGTAATTCGAATACAGCAATGACATCACGGCGGATACTTGTATAGTACCAAATAGCTTTACTCAAAAACGCAGACTAAAGAATAAGGTTTCTGAATTAGTACTACCTTCTTCCAATCGGTGGCGCGTAGGGCATGAATATCGGCATCTCGGAATATCGAAATCCCGGAATCTTGGACCGTTAAGTCCGATATTATAATTCCGATACTGAGTAGTCCAATATCGTAATATCGCAATTAGTCAAATATTCTGTTCAAATTTTAAAATCAGACGTAAACGGTGCCAGCCGGCGCTCCGTTGTGCGGGCGATTTGATGTTATCTCACTAACTTCTTATTGAGCTGCTAAAAAGTTACAGAATGCTATTACGGCTTTCGTACTTTCTTCCACCAAAGTCCTACAAACTGTCATACAGCACCCAGTACACTATCTACGAACAGCCACATTGCTTAAAAAAAATCTTACGGGGGCCCAAGTCCCGGAAATCATAGGGCTCATACATCATAAAATATTAGGGCTCAGCGCCGCAGACACTTAACATTTGGGGGCACGAGCACCATAGAGTCGGCGCGACATATTTTTCAAACCAACGAGTAATCAGGTTTATAATACGTATGTATGCCCTAAGCTGTCACAGAAACAAAGACTATGTTTAGGTAGTTTTATTACTTTCCGATTTAAGTAACTACCCAACCATTACAAGGTGTAATATGACTTTTGACCAAGAATTTGAGAAAATCTGAAAAAATAGGAAGGACTTGCATGTGGACGCCTATTTTTACTTTTTTAAAATTATAATAGCTTATTAACTTGTATGCGACAAAAACGGAAGGAGGTATTAGTGTATATATAACATGCTTATAGAGCGTTTGTATTTTACATAAGTTTTGCCTTAGTGTTGAAAGTAAGCGTGTTTTTCGTCAGCTGGATATTTTTGATGCATTGTCCGAAGTTTGCTTTTGCTGAAATCATTATCATGTTTCTCTCTTAAAAGCATATAAATATTGTTAGTAAATAAGTAGATTCGTTCCATTTTTTCCAATTGTATTTTTGAAGATGATTTGGAGGAGTTTCTATGAACGCATTATAAAATTGGTGGTTGTCTAAAAAATAAATAAATAGTACAGGATTAGTAGTTTTATTCTCTTGTTAATTTTTTTTCAGTTTTTGTTTAAGTATTTTAGTGTAATTATTTAAGAAGGTATTTTAAATTTAGATTTTGTTCATAGGTTGTGCTATTTTTAGATATATTTATCAAAATTGATTTCAGTTTTATGTTTTTATTGTAGTTTAATCATCACAGAAGTTGTTTAATTTTTATGTTGATTACAAAAATAAAATAATTTAAAACATCTTGTATCTAATACAACTTTATGAAAAATATGTTCAATTCCGATATTATTAACGGAAATCTAATCTAAATCTAATATCGGAAATCAATATCGGAATTGAAAACCTTCCGATATTACATACCCTAGTGGCGCGCCAGTTGTTCGTTCGCGTGTCTACTAGTAGGATTATAATTATTACTATAGGAATTCAAAGTAGCATTTTAGTCCAAAAGGATTTTTTTATAATTTATTTCAGCAATCCAGAATCGATGTCAGTGGATACTTCTAGTATTCTTTTTGAAATTATAATTTGTACTTTTCTTAGCGTTTTAAGTACACTTCTGTCGAGGCCGTAAAAGTAAGCCTTTGCTGGACGAGTAGAGATTGCAAAGCGAAAAGGGAGTCCATCAATAATACGAATCCAGCAATGGCCTCACGGCCGCGACTTGTCTTGGCCGAGAGCTTTACTCCAAAACGCAAATCAAGAAACAGAAATTCACAAAATATTAAACTTTAAAGTGCTTAATATTGTAAATGTCAAGTGTGTCCCCCTCTGCCAGTCAGATATTTGTTTTTGTACATATTCACAGTAGTAGTTTATATAAAGAAGTTAAAACGGATAACTATCACAGCTAAAACGCACTTGTACGGTTTTTTTTCTCCTCTGTTTTCTTTACAATATCTGTATTTGGGTAGAAGCATGTACGAAATCCAATTCAAACCCAACTTTATAAATAACATAGAACATAGAAGTACAAACCACAAAGCAGTACTACCTAAGGCAATGTACTTGTTATTGACTATTATCTTTCTACATTCTTCATTTGGACATTGTCACAATATGTCAATAAATGCTAAGAATTCAAAAACAGCTATAGTGACATATTTTATATAGGTATTTAAATGACTGTGTGTGTATCGTACTGAAAAATTAACATAAGCATTTCAAATACAGCATTAAGTAATTAAAAGCAAACATTGGATCACAAATCCTCGTAACGAAAAATACCAGCGAATATAAATCTTTATGAAGATTTATTGTTTACACCTGGAGATTGAATGGGTTCAACGTAACTACTCTGCTGCATGAACATGTCTTAGGATATACCATTCTTCCTTATCCTCGGAACTCTAAAACATTACAGGTAAAAAACATACCCATGTTGAACATATGTAAAAGGTTTTGCAGCCGAAGAAAACCTCCTGCGTTCTTGTGTACGAAAGTCTGCTACTTCAGAACTCGAAGGCGGACGTACGACCCAAGACGTTGTGTACCTTGCAATAACAGTGTTATTAATTTAGAAAATACATATTGAATATACAATAGATATAGACAATTAAAAAAAATCCTGTATCTTTGAGATCACATTACATGACATGTCAGCGAACATTGTATGCAACTTAATAAACAAAAACCGAAAAAACATCTAAAAAAAGGGAATTTTCTCTCATATTGAGAAACTTTGAGACCTAGTCGACACGGGTAAGAATAATAGTAAAAAAATATTTTTTTTATATAAGTAGGCCATGGCAGTTCTGAAAAAAATCGGGGGTATGCGTAAATAAATAATAAAAAAATAATTATTGGTCATAAAAAGGAAACCCTCATATAATCTATCAAAATAAAAATAAAGGTATAAAAACTACCTTGGAGGTGGAGGATCAGAGCTGAGTAAAGGTGGAGCCGGTGAGGTGGATCGGAGCCATCTTTCACACAAACGACCCAAGATAGCATCGCAATCTCGTCCTGCACCAATCCACTGATACATCTGCACCATACAAAGAACGGAGAAATTTGAGCGTCTTCAAATATAATTTCTACAGAATGTATTTAAATACATTATGTCAACTTAACACCTATGCTAGTGAAAGCCAGAATAAAATATACTTTTTATTTGATACATCATTGTTTCTAAAGGTCGAACCGCACTAGAGCAGCGCTGCGCGAGTCGCGTCAATATATTGTTTTGAGCAATTGGTATAAGAGCATACCACACTTAAGCGGCGCGGCGCTTGACTGCACTGCGCGTCGCGTCAAAGTTGATTCCAAAAGAATGTTATGAAGTGCGGCGGCGTGAGACGCGCTGTGACGCAAGGCCATTGCGGTACAGGAAGCAGCGGCGACGTGGCGCGTCGCGTCAGTATACGGTCTGCGCGTTGCGCTTATTGAAATGACACCTGCCGCTCTAAGCGGTACAGAAATGGAGATGAATGAAGTGATATTATTTTGATATTTGTTCTTGGTATTTTTTTGTTACATAATTTGTTATTGTCCCGCACATAACAAAGATGTGATAATTATATACTCATTACCATTACTGTCACCCATCTCCCTGTGCGGCTCGCAGACGAATAAGCAAAACATTAATAATTGAATAAATAAATAAAAACCATACTGCAAAAACATGTAGTGCGATAGGTATCGTGAAGCTCCAGTGCGGTCAGACCTTATTTGTTTCATCATAGTTTTTTATTTTTCATTTTATGACATCTAAGACCCTTAGGTCAAATCATAGACTATAGAGGATTGTTCAGATATTTTTAAAAACAAAATCTAGTATCGTTCGCCTTAAAAAACTATTGATAGATTTAGCTATCAACAATTTAAGCAATTAATATATCGAAACTAGGAGTAGAACTATCGAAAATAAATAAAAAGTTCAAACAAGCTTTGGTTACACCTGTACCAAAACATGAGATTAGAGACGATATCACCCAATACCGGCCTATTTCTAAACTCTGCATTTTTGGAAAATTGTTAGAAAAACTAATTGCTGAACAATTATCATTTTCATTAAAAAATTTCATAACACCTAACCAGCATGAGTTTTTTAAAGGTCGATCTGTTGATACTAATCTCATTTATTTTACAAACTTCTTGCTGCAAGCTATGGATAAAGGCCATCAAATAGACGCAGTGTATTCTGACTTTTCCAAGGCCTTTGACAAATTAAGTCACAACCTATTGTTAGAAAAGCTTTGGAAGTCTTGAATACAAGGAGATCTTCTGAGATGGATATCATCCTATATCAATAATCGCTCTCAGGCTGTTTCACTCAAGGGTTTTACCTCAAAATTTTTGCCTGTCTCATCTGGCTTGCCCCAAGGCTCTCATCTTGGGCCACTACTCTTTAACATTTATATTAATGGCATAGGAAACTCCCTTCACCATAGTAATTATCTTCTATATGCAGACGATGCAAAATTTTACAAAATAATAACGTCACTAGATGACTGTACTAAACTGCAATCCGATATAACTTCCCTTGTCTTGTATTGCAAAGATAATCAACTTTTCTTAAATTCAAACAAGTGCTTTATCATTACCTACACTCGTAAAAAGAATCCTATAATCTATAACTACAAGATAGGTGAACAATATATTTCTAGAGTTGGTCAAATTCGAGACCTCGGTATACTTTTAGATAGTAAATTGACCTTCAATCTTCATATTGACAATATTATACGGAAAGCCTTAAAACGGTTTTTGCTAAGAGTCTGCAAACCCTTTAAATTAGCTTATTCTATTTTTGGCCTAGATCCATACTAGATTTCGGTAGTATTGTTTGGTGTCCATTTTATACTTGTCATAGGGAGCGCTTAGAAAAAGTGCAGATTTTTTTTTTAAATTCTCGATTACAGAATGGAAAACAATTATACTTCCTGTGTTGAATCATTACAGCGTCATAACATTATGAGCCTTGACAACCGACGTATGCAATTTGACCAAACCTTTTTACATAAACTACTCAATGGTAACATAAATTCCCCCTCACTGTTGAGCAACATCTCGTTCAGAATTCCTACTCGCACCACACGCAACACGCAATTATTTAGTTTACCCAAAACCAGCACTGCATACTTTTCAAATTCTTTCTTTTATTGTTGTCCTAATAACTACAATAACAATTTCTCGCACATAGACCTATTCTCTTATAATGCAAAGCGCAAAACGTTTCACCACATTTACTCTCTTCTTTAAGTATATATGTTATGTTTTCTATGTGGCAATCAAGGTCTAGAATCTAAGCAATATTGTATTTTTGTCATTAAATAAAAACACTAAAAATAAAACTGATCTTTATGATTTCTTTCTTTAAAAATGTTATTGAAAAAATAAATATTTATATACATATATAATGTACGTTAATTTACTTTATATTTTATCCTGCATACCTCGATAACAAAAGATTATATTGACGTACAATTATTTTTTTTCAAATACATATTTAAATAAAGAAATGATAAAGGACCGTTTTCTATACTGTTTTTTTATTCAGTGACAATAAAAAAGCAATTATTTTAACATCTCTTAATAGTTGCCGGGCTGGCAGTATTTCGTGTGACAGAGATACTTAATGAAGCCTAAACTAGTCGATTATTTCAGGCTCGATGTGCAATATATATCGACTGGACAATGTCATTCATGGTCATAAAAGATTATTTTATATATAAATATATTTTCCTAAAAGTAATTGTGATCATGAATTTAAGATCGGACTTACACATAGTAAAAAGTTTTGTCTGAAATATACTATTGAGACATATCTTTAACATACTTACTTGAGTTTCCACTATGTATTGCAAGTACGGCACAAAATCGTCTGGATGTGGACCTCTTTCTCCAGCAAGGAAGTCCAAAGCAGAATCCAATTCAGCACACCAATCATCACATACTAGAAGTAATTAAGATTAGTTAATTTTTTTCAAAACACTAACACAAGTATAAGTCACTATAACAAATTCTACTAAAATACTAGTGATAAATGTATTAGGAATTTTCCCAAATTAAAACACTATATTAAAGTGTAGCCTATTTAACTATGATATGCTATTAAAGCAACATTTTCATTAACTGTTTACTTCAAAATATTAAACTTTGTATTTTTTGTATAAAGAGTAACCCATAATTTATTTATCGTAATACCATTACAAACTGTACAGCAGTTCACATAAGTGGCCTGTCTGTAACATTTTATAGGCTGTGACATACGGACGGACGGACATGTAGGGAACTGTAGGGGTTCAGTTTATGCACTAGGCTCAGGGCCGTAGCTAAGGGGGGACATTGTGGGGCAATGCCCTACCTTGAAATACTAATGCCCTACCTTAAAAGTACCATAAACTAAGGTATAATATATATAAATTATTTTACCTTACTATAAATTAATACCATCTTGCTCTTGTATTCCCGCGATTCCACACAATTACCTTCTACCTTAATTACTCACGCTCACAAGCAGGTAAAAAAATGAAAGATAGAAAAATTACTTGCGCCGTACCCGTGCATGAAACCACCGCTGCCCTACCTTAGATTCAACTCTAGCTACAGCCCTGACTAGGCTACAGAACCTTAAAAATGAAGTAGAAAAGTAAAGTTAACGGTTAATGGCTAAAACAGTCAGACTGGACGAAATTATAAAGGTAGGTATTACTAGACTTTGCCAGCGGCTCTGCCCGCCCTAAATTCGGTTTTCGGCGTGGGTCTCCTTTATTTAATCACAGTATTAATACTGTGATTTGCTCTTTAATTAGCCCGCCCTAAATTTATTTATCGGCGTGGGACTCCTTTATATAATCACAGTATTAATACTGTGATTTACTCCTTAATTACACTAATGAAGTTTGCTATATCAAGCCGTAACTATTGCTTTAGTTCGTTTAAGCTCGGTTATAGTTATTCCCGCGGGAACTTTTGAATTTTTCGGGATAAAAAGTAGCCTTTTAGCTATTCCAGGACCTAATCTATAGGTCTGCCAAGTTTCATCCCGATCCGTCCAGTGGCTGAAGCGTTATTGAGTAACAAACATGCATCTTAAAAATGTTCACATTTATAATAATAGAAGGATTTGTTAGACTACAGAGCCTTAATAACAAAAAATCTTGCAAACTTATTTTAAAATATCTATACTTACAGCTATACCACGTATTAAGTGGAGCTATAGGTGATCTCATAACCGCCTCACACCTTGAGTGCAGTTGTTGTTTCGAAGCTCGATGTGCCGCGCGTGCCGGAAATAACGCACGGACAAGCGACAAGAAGTTCGCATGCGTCGTTTCCGTCAACGGCTCATCAGGATCCAGATTATTCTCTTCCTTGATTTCAGACGTAGCTATCGGAAGTTCTCCTGTATCATCTGCCAATTCCACAGGTAGTGCCATCATGTCTGAAAGTAAAGCATATTGAAAAAGTCTACCTGCCTAATTCTACGTAACTAAGAACTTAAACTGATAGAAAAAGCGACGTATTCTAAACGTTAAGATTTATTTATTTCTCCTACGTAGATAAACAAATGAGATCTTGAAATTGTAAGTTATGCACCTACCTACATATGTATTCAAGTAAGTCAATCACGTAACTTGAATGTACCTACCATAAGTGAGCACCGTATACACAAAAAGGACAGATAATGAACCATGAGGTAAACTAACAAATAGGTATATGATTTTTTACCACTGATGCCCATACATAATACATAAGGTGTTCCATACCATATTAAATTTATCTTTTTATACCATTTAGGTCGCAAACAAGCTTACGGTCCGTCTGATGGTAAGCGGTCACCATAACCTTTAATAAATAACTTCACTCAAAATTTAATCATACTCCACGGCTCCTTTTAGAGCTCATGTAAAAATTACTAACCAATTCCATCTAAATCTTCTAACTTAATTGGTACTGGTTGACATATTCTTGTATTGTGGGTAATAGTTGATGGTTCAACGGGCTCTTGTTTAATAACACTTTCCAACTTGGGCTCATTGGAGTTAATACTGCAAGGATAAAAATTTCATAAGGAATAATAAATAGATTGAAAAAAAATACATAATCTAGCTTTTTACAATTGCCTTACATCACAGACAACAAAACCAATCAAAAATCTCAATGTCTCGCTGTCTGTCTATCCAAAATTTTAATTTAACGGCTAAACTGCTGAACAATGAAATTTGGCAGTGGGATAGCTTGCACCTTGGAGAAGGACATAGGCTATTTAAAAAAAGTCAAGTATACGTCGGGTTGGGGCACAGAGTATTAAATGGGATTGGGCTGAACCACTGAGCCAATTTTATAATAATTTTAAAATCAAATTAGAGAAAGAATGACGCAAAATTAAGAAAGAAAGAGGAGTACGCCAGGGTGATCCAGTATCGCCTAAACTCTTCACAGCAGTGTCCGAAGAGATATTCAGGCAGCTTGACTGGGAGAAATATGTCTGTTGGGGAGATTATTTGCTGTGTTATAATATACATATTCATTCACATATTCTAATAATTTGTTGTTAATGTAGATGGATTAACAACAAATTATTAGAATATGTGAATTAATATGTATATTATAACACAACAAATAATCTCCCCAACAGTCTTTACCACAAAAGAGATAAAAAGACGCATAGGACATACATGAAAAAGATACTGGAGCCTGAAGGAGATAATGAAATATGGCTGCCAAATATGGGCCCTCACCAAAGCTCACACAAGAAAATTACAGGTATGTCAAAACGCAATAGAGAGGAGCATTTAGGGAAGAAAAAATCTTAACAGAATAAAAACAACTATGATAAAAGAAGTCACCAAACTAAAAGATGCCACAACAGCAGTCAGGAAGCTTAAGTGTAAATGGACAAGATATAAATTTAGAGGATGAGACAAATGAAGTAAGGCAATAATAAATTGGTACCCTAATATCAAAATAAGGAAACGAGGCAGACCATTCAAGCACTGGGCTGATGAGATCAAAGCAATGGCAGTCAGCTGGAAATTAGGATCTCATGGCGACAGTTGGAAGAGGCCTTTGCTAAAGGGCAAACAGATTCTCAAACATAATTATTAGTTAATCTTTGGTAAAAAAAAAAAGTAAATCTGAATAAAGGCTATTATTATTATTATATAAGGGATGATTAACAATGATTTTGTTTACCATCATTAAAAGCACAATAGCTGAAACTTTTAAAAATAATGTTTGTTTATAAACTGACTAACTCACAAAACACAATGAAATGAACAATAAGCTTACTTGGTGCTATCAGGATACTTGATATCAACAATTTCCTGTTTTACTTCAGTACTATCAATCATCTTTTTGAGCCGTTTAGGACTTGTTACTGGATCAACAAAGGATGAACTTTCCGAATCAGATTCTTCTTGTTTGACCTTTATATTCGGTAATAAAGGTTTATCATCAGTACAAAAATCTACCTCTTTAGGCTTTTTAAGGACTTGCTTAGTATCATGTGATTTCATAGTCTTTTGACTAGATTCTTTCTTAGTTCCCCGTTTCAATTTTTGTATAGGTGATTCAGATTTCTGACCACCAAACATAAGTTTCTTTGCACCATTTACTAAAGCGACCCTTTGTTTTATATCCTCTAAAGATATACCAATTGTATTTAGTTCTGGATGGTTCTGGAATAAAATGTTATGCTCAAAAACAATGTGTAATATGAGACTCTATCTAAGATTAAAAATAGTTTCATAGAAGATTCTTATCATAAGTTAAATAATACCAGCTAGGTGACTGAGCGTTTTTCAGGATCAAGTTGGAAAGTAAAGCATTATTAAAATATAAAGAAACTGTTAAAGGTGACATCGGATCACTTCTAAGCAATCATATTCCACGGGCTAGTCAATTTTGCTGCTTTGTGTGTAAAAACACAGAGAAAATTAATTGTACCTTGTACCAAAATTAGACAAAGGTAGATAGATTTTTCGCCCTCTAAATCTGCATATCATAAATTTCATAGAAACCATTAGAGCTGGTTTCAAGAATGCGTTTACAAATATATAGATATAGCTTGTTTAATAGTGTAAGTTATAATTCAGGGCATTTAAGATAGCGGTAAGTGGTCGCAAACTAAGCAAAGCTTGTGCTATGGGTGCCAGATAACAGACACAAATACTATGTAGGTACTTTTTTTTATACATAGAAAACAGCCAGATTTAAAGGTACATTATGTATTGTGTCTTGTGCGGGGATCAAACCTGCACCCTTTGCACAGCAAGCAGTCTGTGTGCAGGGGGTCTCAATATTAACTTCCCATTAAATTTTTTTTTCTGCATGAGCAGCTTTTTCAAAATAAAAAAAAAACTGTAAAAAAGAAAATGACAATAAGTCTTATACATTACCTCTCTCAATTGCCTACGAATCCTATGTGCACCAAGGACATTTTTCAAACATTGCAAAGATGTTGGATGTGAGGGATCTGCCCCACTTAATGTTCCTGAAACATTGCTGTCTGCAATCTGCAAAATTATTTTATGTTTATAATTGTAGGTTTAATAACTCATCTGTTAACTGTTTAGGAATTATACCTACAGTTATAAATTTTATCACAATGATTACCAAGATCTAAGTGAGAGATATTTGATACTACACAGTAAACAATCCACACATCTTTTAATGGTTGTGCCTAAATGATTTAAATAGACTGCAAATAAGGATTTTTTTTCCCTTTTTCCCTTATAAATTCCCTGACATAGCTATATAGTTAATCATTATGATCTACATTGTCGTATTATCACTTCACCCATTACTTAGACCATACCCAGAAAATCTAGCTTTTAAGATGACATGTGAGCCTTTATTTATATGAAATTAACTATGAAACAGAAACATTATCTACTCTTTTTCATAGTCAGAAAACAAAAGCAGTGTGTTTTCTGACTGTGAATTTTCATTGCTTTCTTTCTCTCTTTTTCAGTCAAAAACATAGTTATATTTTTTATATCCATCATATCATGCACCATAATTGCATAGATTATATTGGTCAATTATGCAAGCCAAATGTTCTTTGCAATGTATAGACATGTGTTTTGTTATGGTAAAAAAGAGAACAATTCTTGAAGTGCAGCTTCTTGAAAGAAATACAAGAAAGAATATTGATATAACCTATTTAAATTTTCTCATTTGATTACAACAATTGAACAACTATCCAATTCAATACATTTATATTACCTGAACAGCCATTTGCTTGTGTTTTTTAAGTTGATCAGGTGGCCCTTCTGGGTAATTATCATCCTCAGATTCTTCACCTCCAACTTCACTTTGAATTGCAGCCAATTCTTCAAAATACCTTTGTCTTGCTCTCAAATACAGAGGTTTGTAATTGTTTTTTGAAGGTTTTGGTGGCAACGCTGGGATATAAGGCAAATGACCAGGTGGTGCTCCCTTGACTGAGGTAAGCACACGTTCTCGAGATATAAGGACTTCTGGCAATAGTTTGGCATAATAAGACTTCAACTAAAATAAAAAAAATTATAGGTAAACTTTATAACTCAAGGATGGTGGTTTCCCTGACAACTTCTCATACAAAATGCAAAACATTATATTCCCCAAATGTGAAATATTCTAGCAAATTATCCATATTATATATTATATAATGTGAAAGAAAACAGATAGTTTTAACTTTTCAAATATTTTTTTCCTCAATCTTAAAAATACTAAAGAACAAATCCTTTTGGCTGAAAAATATAGTGAAAGTATCCAATAGAGGTTTTCCAATGACATAGGTAATTAAAAATGTAACTTTAATTTAATTTAGTAGGTACCTCAGTAAAAAGTACCTAATTATGTAACATAATTACAATTTTGTCATCATATTACACAGGCATTGATTATATTGTTTTAATAGCTGCACAGCTGTCAGTAATGGTGGTATACTAAATATCAAAATAGGCAGCTATAGGTACCATCATATAACGTTTA
Organism: Apoda limacodes; assembly: GCA_946406115.1. NCBI lineage: Eukaryota > Metazoa > Arthropoda > Insecta > Lepidoptera > Limacodidae > Apoda > Apoda limacodes. The sequence goes on from OX291558.1 coordinate 14,032,013, forward strand.
TGTGTCCATAGTAGAGTAACAATTAAGATTTTTTTTGTTTGTAACAAATAGTAGTTTTTTTTGTTTATTTAATTAGCACTAAATAAGCACTTAATTATGTATTAACTAACTGTTGGTTCTGTTGACTTTGGTCTGCTAACTTAGGGTCATTTTACCCATGTCTATTGGATCAGAGTTCAAGATTAATTTAAGGGATATAAAATATTCGACAGGATTTTTTGGAAAGTTATGAAAGCAAATATGCTCATCAAGGCACAATTTTGTGCAAGTCATAGCTTTGTTAAAGCATATCAGAGGCCCATTTAAACTGGGAACAAATAATATAGTGTTGTGTACAATACAAATAATTTGTACTCCAAACAGAAAATATCAAATTGTGTGTAATATCTGTGCAGAAATTTAGATAGAAATATTGTTTTTTATTAATTCTATTTTCCTTAAGCTAAATTCTGCCTAGTGATTATCAACCAGTAAAGTTGCTTTTCCACCAGTTTCAGGAGTTTGTCAGTCAATTTTCACACTGACAGGAGTGATTTCCACCCATACAAATTTGGGAGTGTAATAGTACTACACTGTGGTACTGTACCTGGCAGACCAAGCTCCACTTTTTAACAATGCTATCTACTGTCAAGTAGCTTTAATAAAAAAACGAAAGTTAAGAAGTCATATTTTTCAGTTTATCATTGCCTGAAAACATGGATAAAACAATGTTTTCTAAAAATAAAACCTAGCTAGAACGATTTATCACCTCCAAAACCCCCCGCATACTAAATATCATGAAAATCGTTGGAGCCGTTTCCGAGATTCAGATTATATATATATACATATATACAAGAATTGCTTGTTTAAAGGTATTAGATATAATGGTATCCAAGAAGGTTTACCCAAAAAATATGATAGTGTATTATTTGTTACCTTATGCCTTTGTTGTTTCCTTCTAGCTTTTTTTAGAAACTTCCTCATTTTAGCTATATCTGGTCTATAATTACCATGCTTCAAATTATTGTAGAAATCAACAAGAGGTGAAGTAAAATGGAAAGGTTCTAAGTTAAACAGCATTTTAATAGTTTTCTCCTTCTCTTCCTCTTCTTCCTCAGGGAATTTTGGCAATAGATTCTTCAAATGATCTTTATGCTTCTCATCTAAAGTTTCCCAAGTTTTTATAGAGAAAAACTCTTTGAATAGTGAGTAATCTTCACATAGTTCTTGTGGCAGCTCTAAAGACTGACCCATAATACGCACAGGTTCCATCACCTCTTCGTCTCCCACCGTACTCCCGCTAGAAGAGTTAGATGAAGAACTGCTTCCTTCACTATAACTATGTTCACTTTCCATCTTATCCTGAATGTAAATTTGGTCGACAAAAGATTAAACGCCCTTGCAGCGCAAATACTTCATTAGATATGTAGCTCAAATAAGTAAAGTTTTCCACTCACTACATACAATTTTCGCGTTGTTTTGTTTAATGTTTACGAAAAACCGATGGAATGAAACACAAAATAATGAATTACGATCCATGAAGTTTCTTATACAGCCGTCATCTCTTGTCTAAAAGAAAATTTAACGCACACGACAAACCGCGTTGTTTCATACATGCTATGCGCCAGAACGGCACATTACGATGAGAAAATAAATTGACAGCCAAAAACAGCGACATTTTGCTCGACCGTGGTGTGAAAAAATAAAATCGTAGTTTATGAATTCTCTATGGTGAGATGATACCATATGAAAATTAGATTCCAAAAACTAGGGAGGTAAAGTTTTATACGTTTTGTTTTTGTCATACGTATAAAAACTCAAATAGTAAATTAACTCAGCCATTATACGGACCGACGATGAGAGAGATGCGTGCTTGAGGGAACGGCTTACCCTTTTTACCCACGTGTCTGTTGCATACGGGTATTTTATTTAAAAACCTGGTATTGTGCTACACTAAAACAACACATTTTTGATGGGTCTCAATCAGGGGCGGATCCAGCCATCGAGGACGGACGAGGAAGAAATGAATTGTAATTTTTTTTTAATATATAAAATTTTATTACATATTTATAACATATAAATCCAATTGTAATAAAATAAAACGTAGGAAATATAAAATTGTAGAAATTTATAACTAATAAATTTGCAGATTCAAAGTTCAAAAAATTCCTTCAGATGTTATGATCGGCCCCCCTTAACTTTTGTTTTGGATCCGCCCTTGGTCTCAATGCATTGAGAGACAACATTTATACGTCATATCTTTATGATCAACATGTCAATGTTATTTTGTAGCCCTTTTTAACTGATTTCCTACTAGGATATCGTAATCATGGTGAATAAGGCACGTGTGGCCACGATCTAAGGAACTCACACTCTACAATGAACGTGGCAATGCTCGGTGCGGTTTCCGCGTGGTTATTTGTAAGGAAATGTGGGCGTGGCACGGTTATCGCTCCGACTTGATGTGCAGAGTTCCGTAAATTAATTAATAATCGGATTAAATACTTGATCTTGATTTCTTTAAGGGGTTTGCCATTCAAATTAGCCTCATCATTCCTAAAATTAGAAAGAGTTATGTCGGCGCTCGGTAATAAATAAGCCATCTTTTGACGCATGCAATTGGGACCCCTTGGCCAATTTGTCAACATATTCAAGATATTTGCCTATATTAATAACCACATTGTTCTCTCTTGGTTTTAAATCACTGACTTTATTAAGTGTAGTAGGTAACCTGAGGAACATAATTCAATGGACTTTATGAAAACTCTATGGTGAAGACCTAACTGGCTGATAGAGCCAGAATTATGGTAGTTTTGGCTCAGATGAAGTCAGTAAATCTTGCGTTAAGAGTGCTTAAATATAAATAAAATATATTTGAATAAATTTATTGGAAATTACCCGGGGTTTGTTAGAACTTTACGAACATTTAGAACATAATATTAATATTTTTTTAGTTTAGAATAATTAGGCCGTTTTATCTAGACCTATCTATTCATATTAATCTAGGACTCTATAATAGTACCCCAACCAACAGAAATAGAATTATACTTAAAAGATATTCTTTTACTTTGCTAAAAATTTATTAGGGTCGGACATCCGTCCGGAATAAAAAAAAATGGGGGGGGGGGGGGGTTGAAATGTGGAGTGAGAAGGTTGCTAGAGAGAGGTTAGTGGTGATAAAAGTGCGTGGTCCTATACATACAGAACATTCAATTGTCGTCGTTTAAATTGTCGAAACGCTGCCCGACTAAGTCACTAGAAGCTAGGAACCACGTGGGGTTAAACTACAGCTAGATCGTGCCACCATTACTGGTTAGTAAATACTTATATATTAGAAGTTACAGTGAAAATATTCTGTGTTCGTTGTGTAATTCTTTAGGTTGTGTTTTAAAAATATCTAAATTAATGTTAAAACATCCAAATGACGGGCGCGCCTTTGCCGGTTACAAATTATGGTAGGAAGAAATCTCAAACACCTCAGTAGGAAGGAATATATTAATAGACTTTGTTCAAGGAAATTTTTATCTACGTACAGCAAAACCTTCAATAAAAGTAGAAGTGGGAACTAAGATTTTACCACTAAAGAGCTAGGTCTGCCAAGAGATACAGTAATTACTATGTGTAATCCATGTCCATCCTTAGCGGCGTTAGTAGGGTTTTATTATTTTGGCTGGTTAGCTAGTGTAGGTGAGCGTTGATGTTCATCCTAAGAGGGCGCCCCTTAAACCTACTTTCAGGTCGCAAGTCCTGAACGCTTCGCTACCAGGTTCCCATACTACAAATCGAATGGATTTAGCATTCGTATGGATTTTTATGTGGAAGTAGCATCAATTAGGGTTTCTTTGTGTAGGGATGACGGAAAATCATATAACGCATTAGTACTTTTGTCCCTTTAGTTCTAATATTTGCGTATTTTCTTTGTTTAGGTGGGTTTGTACTGACTTTAGAAATGGTGAAAAATTCAAAGTGGACATTATTTATGATCGTAGATTTAGCTATATTTATTTCTTGATTATTTTCTTTTACGCTTATTTGTATAGTATTGTTTGCTATATTACTCTGACGTACCTCTAAAACAACTGGATTACTACTTATTTAACACAACGGTTTTCGGGTCCTACCATTTTTGACAATCACGGTTGGCCAAATAAAATACTTCTCTACTATTATTATTAATTATTAGATTCTTTTGATTTCCCTCTCTCGTTGAGTGATAGTTGGGCTTCGAGGTTTTTTAGACCATTTTATTATATCTTAATATCTTGACATATATGGCAGGGGGGGACGTTACAATGATAATAAGTAATTTTTTAATCAGTTTACTACCTTTGCTAATCCTGTTTCGGTCTTACACTATGCACATCGTTCCACGTTTTCCCAGTAAAAACAATAGCTGTGTCGTCAGCATAAGAAAATATTGGACCATGATTCATTTCGGGATTACAAAGTTTATTTATATAGATCAAAAATAGATTAACTTTCTCACTCGTATACTGTTGATATTGTAAGTTGATAGATTATTTCTAAAGCTGAATTGTGAAATAGATAGTACATTATACCCGTTCAGGTAATTAAGTAGTCTAACGTTAATAAGTTTTTCAATAATTTTAGATATAGCTGTTAAAACCAATATTGGCCTGTAATTATTGATATCTTCCTTATCACCAGTTTTGTAAACTGGAGTGACGATTTTTAGAGCTAGCAGAAAAACTCCTTTATCGAAGCGCAAGTTACAGATTATGGGAACAACAATGTCTTTACCATTTTTAAGGAATTTAACGAGAATATTGTCATATCCCTAGGCACTTAAGATCTTAGATTCATATCTCTTAGATTAACTTTAATCGGGTCAGTGTCGACTGGTACAAATGAGAAAAAAAAAAGAAATGAGGGAGTGTTTGTACACTTAGATGTATTATTAGTTTTGTCGTTAGAAGTGTAAGTATTTTAAGTACAGATGTCATTAGTAGTGTTAGTGCTTAAGTTAGTATAAGTATTAGTATTAGTATCTATACTGGTGTAATGAGAATTATTGTTAAGTTATTCAGCCAGTGATTTTCTAATATTAGCAAAGTGATTGTTAATGTGATTAATTAAATCTGCCGGAGAATTTTTGATATTTAGTAACTCTAAGTTGGGTATCTTTGTTGACTTAAATTTAATAATGTTATTTACTGTTCCGTTCCCACATTTTTTTGGTGTTATGAGTAGATTTAGCAAGTTGGTCCCTTTCATAGTAGCGTTTTAACCTTTTTTATTAAATTGTTGCATTAGTTACGACATCTTTTGTAAGTTATTTAAGCACTTCATTATCAGGATCAGATCGTAGTTTATTTTGCATTGAGTTTCTATTTTGGATGCAACGTAGTATGCCGCGAGTAATCCAAGACTTTAGAGTGCGTTTACTTTTAGGGATATTTATTTATTTTATTGCATCTAGTAAGCTTTCCTTTATTTTTTGATGTTTGAATTATTGTAGGATCTTGAATATTTTTATCTATTAAGATTTTAGCTGCTTTTTCAAAGTCTACAATTATTTTAGTTCTTGGGAACTTCGGGTTGATCTGTTTACTTAGTTTTAACAGAATCATAAAGTGATCTGTTATCGTAGTATTCATTACAGGGATAAAAGCTGTTGTTTTTTAATTTATCTAGTTTTAATATAAATCGATCCTGACAGATTTGTTCTCGCGTAGGTAAAAATTTGTCAGGGAGTAGAATAAAAACAACAGCTTTTATCACGGTAATGAATACTACGATAACAGATCATTTTATGATTCTGTTAAAACTAAGCAAGCTATTCTATTCTTGAGAACGTAGCTTTGTTCATTAGGTTGAGAAATGATAATTTTATTTATGTCACCTACTATTATTATATTTTGAAATGACTTAAATGTTTCTAAGTGATAATTTAAAGAATTAATAAAACAACACCAACGACTGAACGTCAGAGCAGGCGCAGGCAACGACGCAAGTAGTAAATAACGTAAAGCCACAAACTAGGCTGTGAAATTCACGCGATGCGACGCATGAGGTAACTCGAAAAACAGTTGGTAGTAAGGATAACTCCTATCCCTGTTCCTTCTTATAAAGTAATAATTTTATAAAATTAAAAATATATGCTAACTTGCTGTAACAACTTGAAATTAGTTGAAATGCAAAGAGCAACAATTATGTACATTAAGTAAAATACTGAATTATGAAATCAAAAAGGAAAATGTCTTTATATTATAGAAAATTAACTTTAACTTCAATTCACTGAAAATATTGATTATAATAGGGACTAATAAAAACACGAATTATAACGCAGACATCAAGTTTTATAAAAAAATATAAACAAACGGTTGAAAAAAACTTCTGTTGCTGACGACGACAAAAGTTACAGCAGTATTGTCATATACGCAATGCGGCCATTTACGGCTATAAAATAAAGTTTTCAGCTTAAACAATTTATAAATTTGGGAACATAATGTGCTTAGAAGCACGGCGAAGTGATATTTCGGTCACCCGTCTGGAAAAGAGAAAGTGCTTTCTGCAGGCCGAAACCTATGAGATATATGATAGTGTCATAAGATGTTTGTAACGCTGACAATAATGGAAGTGCACTAGTGAATTGGATGGAATTCTGTGACTCGTTTTCGATGCAAAGGACAAGGAATCCTTCAACTCTGCAAGATGGCGCAAAGATTACCTCACGTTCAAATATCTCCATCACTTAAACCAGCTTCTGACCACATTAAAAACTTTCTCTATTAGACTTTCCAAACAGTCAGCACCGTCCTACACTTACTGAAAAGCAACACCCTCCAAAACAAACAGCGACTGTGAAGCAGGACGTTATCGCGAACCGACTTGTAGAGGTAACGAGGTCAAAAAGAAAATCAAAAATGATCTCTATATACTAAAACGAGGCCAAGAATTATCTAAGCTTTTGGCATGGGTAAATAAAAGAAACGCGATGGGAGGGGAGCAGATGGACCTGGCCCACCCTAGAAAATATTAATTGTTGACGCACAAATAACACCGTAACCGTTACACAAAATGTAAAAACCACTCACCAGCACCGATGTTCTAGCAGCTGGTTCACTAGCTTTTGAACTCCATGCTTAAATAATTTGCGTAATTTTGCTTGCTTAACTTTGCAGATTATATTGTGAGAACTACATTTCGTTTTGATTTAAAATTATACATTTTTAATAGTTCAGAGCTTTGTGCTAACATCACAACACAAACGGAACATGCCGCCGACTTTAAAATGTATATTTTAATAGATAAATGAAAAACTGTGCTTATAAGTAATTACATGTTATATCTATTTATGAACTAGCTAACTAAATACCTATATTAATTAAAGTCTATTCTATAGGCAGTGGACAGACCTTTACAACAGGAGGTTTAGTAAAGGTTTTACCTACGCGTACTGTGATCACGCGAGTAATACCATCTAAGCCTGTATGTAGAGAGTGGTGTACGCGAGCCAGACGCCACTGAAGAGATGAAACTGTGTTGTCTATCAACACTACTATTGAACCCTCATTGAGGGGTGTGTATCTATTGTCATTAAACCATTTACTTCTTTGCTGAAGTTGATCGAGATATTCAACACTCTATCGTTTTCAGAAATGTTGTACAGCCTGTTGAATGAGTTGTCAACTCACTAGATAAGATAAGAAAATGTCCCGTTAAAAACAAAGCGGTCGTGAGATAAGCACGGGCACTATGTGACATAAAAAAGTATTAAAAGCGTCATGAGTAAAAACAAGTCGTCCAATGGCTCTATCTAGGGGAGTTTTTATGATTTTTACAGCAGCCTCGAAAATTCCACCAAAGTGACTAGTATAAGGTGGATTGAAATACCAGGTGATCTTAAAATCGGTCAGATTTTTGTTAACCTGTTACTGAATGGATTCGTTTTGTAAGAAACTAAAAACATCTTTTAGATAACATTCGCAGCCAACAAAGTTACGTCTGCAGACTGAATAAATGTCCATTAAATGAACACAGTCCTCGTCGAGATACAAATATCCGTAACGCGTTAGAAAATGATTTTGTGGAGAGGTCTGGCACCAATTTCAAATGTATTGCCTTAGTGGCCGTCCTCGGTTTGGGATGCCGCTTTTTGGGACACTCTTGCAGCGTCTCATCTTTCTACAACATCAGTTAGGGCTGGTTCTGCTGCAATCGTGGTCGAAAATTGCAATAGACGCAAAAACACAGCACTGAAAGAGAGCTATGTATTGTTGCTTTTGCTGCTGCAACCATGAGCCCATGGGATTGGATGCACATAGATTTTATAAAGAAATGTCTAAACTTTTGGTTGACGCATATCGTGACCAGCGGGCTAGCAGTTACTTGGCACAAAGAATAAGTTTAGCTATACAAAGAGAAAACGCTGCCCGATTGATGACTTACACCCCCCTTTTTGTGCAATTTTGCCAAGCACCAGCTCCACAGTTGTTGGGCTCACACGTAAGGCCCGTACAAAATATTGTTTTACGTTTTATACAGCAATTAATAACGAAATTTCGAACATGGACTGGGATTCACTTTTTTTTAAAGCATCAGCGGAATCTGCGAAGTTATTTACGGCTTAATAAAAAAGCACGTGCCTCGTAAAAGAATTATAACAAATAAATTCCCTCCATAGTTTACCACAGCACTCATTCACATATATAAAAATAAAAATAATGCGTGGATCAGATGGTAGAAATACCAAAATAAGTTAGATTATGAAATTTTTTCTCTGTATAGAAAACGCTTTAAACTTGAATCACATCAAAATTACATCAAAACAATTGAAGAAAGCATTAAAGATAACATTAAATACTTTTGGACTTACATTTCTAATAAAAAAATACATTCTGACATTCCAAGCACGGTTACTTACAAAAATCTTTTTAAATCAGTTTTCAAACCCTCAAGTATTTCTGACAACTAACAAACAGATGACCATCTGGGCAGCGATGTTAAAAGTATACTGTGACAAAGTTTTAAAAGAACTACGTGCTCTTGACTTATCTAATAATACCAGTTTTCTTATATAATACTGCTAACGCTATTTATATACCGTAATGTTGCATTTTCAACAAATGTTTATCAGAAGGCGTCTTTTCTAGCATCTGGAATACTGCAAACGTTGTTCCAATACACAAGAGTGGCTCTAAAAAACAGGTGGAACATTATCGTCCTATCTCGATACTTTGCACGCTGTCGAAGATTTTTAAAAGAATTGTATACAATAATCTGTATCCTCACTTGCATAATAATATCATACCGCAGCAACATGGTTTTGTGCAACAACGCTCAACTGTTACTAATCTCCTAGTATACACAACATATCTGTTTGAAAGTATTGACAGTAATAAACAGGTAGACAGTGTATAGTTATTTCGAAAGGCCTTTGACAGAGTGGATCACAAACTTCTTCTGGACAAAATTGCATATAACAGCATTCGTGGAAACTTATGGCGCTGGTTTAAGTTTTACATTACAATCCGTACCCAAAAAGTGGTAATTCAAGGTTATGAGTCTCAGGTCGAAGTAACTACATCTGGAATGCCGCAGGGATCTATACTAGGACCGTTATTATTTACACTTTTTATCAACGATATTAACCAATGCTTCAAATTCTGAAAATTTCTTTCATATGTTGACGACCTTAAAGCATATCACACCATAGAATCTAATGAAGACTATTATAAGTACCAAGAAGACTTGCACCGTTTGTCCGATTATTGTAGCACAAACAAAATAGACCTAAGCATTAATAAATGTAAATCAATAACGTTCACAAAAAAATAAAACATTATTAGACACTCATATAAATTATGCTGCATACAATTAGAACAGGTTAACTTTATGTGTATTTTATATATTTTATGAGTCGTGCCGGTGTATGTATGTTCGTCCGGGAGGATATCTGCTGTCGCTGCCTTCATAGCCTTGAAGACAGGGACCTGTCGATATTATGGGTGCGCGTAGATTACGGCGGCCACACTCGTATCTATGCGTGCCTATACAGGTCTCATAGCGGTGACACGGACGTAACTCGACTCTTCACGCACCTGAGTTTGACGACTGACAAAGTTCTAGAGCAATATCCCACAGCAGAACTAGTTATTTTGGGAGACTTTAACGCCCACCATCGAGAGTGGCTCAGTTCTCGAACCAATAACGATGCTGGGATATCTGCTCATGAATTTCCTTTGACCTATGGATTCTCTCAGCTAGTACTTTCTCCAACGAGAATACCAGATATAGAGGAACATACGAGCTCCTTACTGGACCTTCTGCTGACTACTCGTCCGGACGGATACCCCGTCTCCTCGGACCACTGTCTCGTTCGGACTCAAATGTCATGCACACAATCCGATCCTTCGCGGCCAACTAATTGGCGTCGTGTGTGGCACTATAAGTCGGCAGACTGGGACGGATTGCGAGAATTTTATGCATCGTACCCGTGGAGGCAGCTCTGCTTTAGCTCAGATGATCCCGACTTCTGTGCAGCCGCAGTCACTGAGATAATCCTCGCTGGTATGGAATGTTTCATTCCTAACCTGCGAGTAGCTGCCGGCGTCAAAAAACAACCGTCGTTTAATAGGTCTTGCTGAGAAGCTAAAATTCTAAAGCAAACTGCGTATGACGCTTGGACCACGGCTCGTAATAATAATGATTCGAATATTTCTGAGTTAAAACGCAAATTAAATTCTGCCTCGAGGTTCAGTAATAAAGCAACTGCCAGAGCAAAATTCCAATTCATCGGCAAAATAGGTGGGCGACTTGCGAGCTATCTTTCTGGGAGTCGTGCTTTCTGGTCCCTTGCCAAAGCTGCCGAAGGGAACTTTTGCCAGTCATCGTTACCACCACTGAGACCGACCGCTGCGAAGATCGATGGTGACTTGGCCCATAGTGCTAAAGAGAAAGCCGATCTACTGGGCAGTCTCTTTGCCTCGAACTCGAACATGAACGATGAAGGCGCTGTACCACCTACTATACCGTGGTGCGGTAAGACCACGCCGGAAATCTCCATAACGCAGCGGGAGGTCAGGCGGGCGTTGCTTTCTCTAGACGTTCATAAGTCGAGTGGGCCAGACGATATACCAGCAGTGGTGCTTAAGCAATGTGCTCCTGAGTTATGTCCTGTACTCACGCGCCTCTTCGCGCTTTCCTACCACACTAGGCAATTTCCGTCTTCATGGAAGACTGCAAATGTGCACCCGGTGCCCAAAAAGGGCAATAGTTCAGATCCATCGAATTACAGGCCTATCGCTATCACCTCTCTCCTCTCTAAGGTGATGGAGCGTGTGATCAACACACAGCTTCTAAAATACCTAGAAGTACACGATCTGGTCAGTGACCGTCAATATGGCTTTCGACACGGTCGCTCGACTGTTGACCTTCTAGTGTATCTCACACACCGATGGGCACTAGCCATTGAGAGTCAGGGCGTCCCCCTGGCATGTAGCCTGGACATAGCGAAGGCGTTCGATCGGGTCTGGCACCGGGGTCTTCTATCGAAGTTGCCATCTTACGGAGTGCCCGAGGGTTTGTGCAAATGGGTGGCTAGCTTTTTGTCCGGCAGACGCATACGAACCGTAGTTGACGGTAGTTGCTCTGATAGCATGGACATTAATGCTGGTGTCCCGCAAGGCTCTGTGCTGTCTCCTACGCTGTTTCTACTGCATATCAATGACATGTTGGACATCAACAACATACATTGCTATGCAGATGACAGTACTGGAGACGCTTTTTACACGGGTCGTGCAAACATCCCTTGTTCCGTTGTGGAGGAAAACCGCGGAGAACTTGTGTCTCAAATCGAGACCACACTGTCCAAGGTCTCTGACCGGGGACGGGTAAACTTGGTCCGATTCAACCCTACAAAGACACAAGTGTGCGCGTTCACCGCTAAGAAAACTCCATTCACTGTAGTCCCACAATTCTAGAACACTCCCCTCTCCTACTCCAAGAGCATTGGAATCCTTGGTGTACACATCTCCAGCGATGTTCAGTTCCGAGATCATTTACAAGATAAGGTGAAGCTGGCGTCCAAAAAACTTGGTGTACTCAGTAAACAGCGCGAAGCAGTACTTCACGTCGGGGCAAAGGTTGTTACTTTACAAGTCGCAAGTTTGGCCCCATATGGAGTACTGCTGCCATCTCTGGGCAGGTGCACCCGGATACCAGCTTGGCCCTTTAGACTCGGTTCAACGATTGGCTGTGAGAATAGTCGACGATTCCAAACTCACTTGCGGTATCGAGCTCTTAAGTCTGAGGAGAGATTTTGCCTCACTGTGTGTGTTCTACCGCTTGTACAATGGGTTGTGTTCTGAGGAATTGTTCGAAATGATGCCCACAGCTACTTTCTACCATCGCACCGCTCGCCATCGGCAGGGAATTCATTCTCACACTTTAGAACCTAAATTTTCGCGTACAGTGCGGTTTCAGAGAGACTTCCTCCCGCGAACGCTTAAGTTGTGGAATGAGCTCCCTGCCAAGGTTTTCTGCAAGGACTACAGTATGGAGTTCTTCAAGAAAGAAGTTAGTAGATTTGTGAAGGGTCGGCAACGCGCAAGTGATACCCCTGGTGTTGCAAGCGTCCAAAGGCTACGGTGACCGCTTACCATCAGGCGAACCGTAAGCTTGTTTGCCACCTTAGTGATATAAAAAAAAAAATTACACTTCGACTATCACATCGAAAACATAATAAACAAGGCCTTTAAAATGTACGGTTTTGTCATGCGCACAATTCTTTCGTTGATTCGACCACAAATTGAATACGCCGTAACAATGTGGAATCCATATTACAGTTAATACGCTGATAATTTAGAAATAATACAAAAAAAGGTTTTTCCGTTCTGTTCACTTTAAATGTCGAAATAACACGTTGCCATACTCTCAACTTCTAAAAAAGTATGACTTGCTAAGCTTCAAATACAGAAGGACTCTTTTAGATGCAATGTTTTTGTTCAACATATGCCATAGTAAGTACGATTGTATCGAGTTAAACAATAAAATATGCTATCGAATACCTACAAGAGCCCAACAGCGCCCATCACGACTACACCAGCTGTTCGCCACTGGTCGCTGCCGTACCAATGCCGGAGTTACCTCTCCTATACGTCGTTTAGTACAGTCGTACAATTCTAATTTTAACACCTTAGACCTCTTCTTATTGTCCAGTCACGTATTTAAAAGGGCTGTTATAGAAAAAATAAAGGACATAAAATAAAAGGCAACTTTATAACTTCATGTATTTATATGTATATATTAGTTAGTTAAATAGTTAGTAAGTTAAGCAATTTATTCCGTTAATTAATTAGTAAATTTTTATCATTAGGATTAATGTTTTTATTCTTTCTATATATCTTTTTTTGCTTTTTATATTTAATCACCAATGTAATTAACCACTACTTCACCTGTGAAACTATTTATCTGTATTTTACTACCCCGTTCACTTAAAAACGTTCGCATAAATATGACGTTTAGTCAATATGGGGTTAACGCTGTTGGCGATGCATTAATAACTATTTAACTATAGAATACGTTTTTTCTTTTATGGTACAGAACCCTAAAATATAGGAAAAGTAAGTACCTACTAAAGTTTTAAGAAAACGAAAATTAAATATCTCTATCAATTCACACAAAGCGATTTCATGGTCAAAAAAATGAGGCAAAAAAAAATATTCATACTGCGCTCTCCAGTGACATCCATAACTATATATATAAGCTTCTGGAATTCGATAATAATGAAAAACGCAAAATTAATTTAATGAAACGCTCTGAGCAAAGGACGTGATTTTTTAGCTTTCGCGGTTGCATTTGCTTTCGTGCTGTCTCTTACTGTTTAGATGAAAAATCTATTTGCTTTCCTGCTGTCAGTGTGATACAATTGCCAAATTTGCTAAATTTGCGAGAAATTGCAAGCTAAAGAAACAGGGCTAAAATGTATATGAGGCAAATGGAAACACTTTTATATGACAACATCTACGGTTTTTGTTGTTTGTGACGTAAATTTATTCGTGAAGTAAATATGGCTGACGAACTCAATGTTGACAGTCTGATTCACAGGCTTTTAGAAGGTAACAGTATTTGTAATATATATTTTACAAGCTATACAACGAATTCTAAGTGATCCTTTTAATCTTACATTAGTTTGTAATCTCCTTGCGTAGCCAGTTGCGTAATTATACCATCAGTTGAGGTACTGAATAGTACTGTCAATCTCGTAAATAAATCGATTATCCTATATTCTTATCTGATCTGATTCTATTTCTGATATATGCTCTTAAGACGTCTTATAGCTATCTTAATTTTTCCTTGAAGTCTTATTTATCTGCAGTATTCTGCAGTTTATTTAGGACTGTACTATGATGTCATTTATTTTTGGATAAATTCTTTAGAGTTTCCAGTTTTTATCATCAATTAATTAATTTTTTTGATCATTTATTATGCTGCTCTTGATGGCAAGTCAAATAACAGATTATAACAGCAAGCCAAATTAAAATATATCTATTCTGAAGTATGTATGCAAGGAGTTCAATTGGTTGTTGTTATACATATAAAGATATTTTATTTAAATTTTGTTAATGCAAAGGTTTTTTTTGCATTGCGTCCCTTTTCAGTTACTCTGACTATGGCTTTTAGTAAAAAACTTCTTATTCCTAATTGTTACTAAGTGTATGAGTAAGAGGGTGATATACGCCAGAAGCCTGATTTCTGTAACACTAACAATTTGCATTTGAATGTACTCAAAAATCATTATATAATGTCATATACAGAACAATTTGTTCCATTCTTTATAAATAATTTGTGCCACAAAAGTTGTATGGAATTATATATTTTTACTATTTTGCATTTCTGATTTTTTGGTATTCCACAAAAAATTTGAGGTAATGCACCTGTTGAGGTAATGTTTACTAATAAATTCTATTGATTTAACTAACAATCATAACAACTCCTTAAATTTTTTTAACAATTATTGGAATCAATATTCTTAATTATTTATTAAGGCTCAACTGAGATCCCGGTCTTGGCATTGTCGGCTACAAATCTTACCGAGAACTGTGTCTCAGTTTTGGGTAAAATTTGCCAAGATTCTTGGACTAAATTTGGGCTTTGGGTCCCATTTTTGCTAATAGGTTGGTCATCAATTTCTTGAAAAGTATGTATATGTAAACACACAAAACATTTTAGCCTTGAGGTCTAATATACATCTGAAAGTAAAAGTTACTTGAAACTCTAAAATTGGTTGTTTGCTATGGGTCTTCGTTTCCAGGTTTGTTTGGTGGAATCCGAACATGTTATTTAGCTACTCCATAAATTTTTAAATCATGTTTAACAACTGTTTTTAAAATACCTACATGCAATCATAGTTTATACATCTCTGCATGCAAATAAACCAGCTACTAAACATGTTTTTTTATTATTGTTTTGTGACAGAAGCACAGCAATGATCTCTATCTAGCAAATTATTGTAAAGTTTTCTAGTCTTTATCATTGCATAGAGATCTGAGGTACACAATACTCACCATGGTGACCAAGTTGCTAATGTTGAATGTCCTGATCAGAGTGATTTTTTCCCCCGGTTTATGCAGAGTCCATACTTGACACTGGCCTTTTCTGCCTTCTGCAGTAGGAGTGTTTGCTCCCTTCTATTAGTGCTTATTATGATTGTGTTGTCTGGGGACCGCAAGTTGTTAATGAGCTGGCCACATCACAAGTGGTTACTAGGGATTTATAAAAAATGGTTAAAGCAAGAAATCACGGGCAGATTTTGTTAATTTTTATGATTTCCTGATCTACTTTATAGATACACCCTTTTTTTCACAAAAGACTTGCATGAGGATATTTTGTGTTTTATTTATATATGTATATTTATCATCACACTACACAAGTTAAGCAACTATTAAATATGTTGTGGTAACCAAATCTGTGCTTTGTAAATTTAATTCAATATTTAAAAAAAACCTAATAATTTATAGTACGAGGATGCAGGCCTGGGAAAACAGTGCAAATGTCAGAATCAGAGGTGCGGGGCCTCTGCACCAAATCCCGTGAAATATTCCTACAACAGCCTATACTACTGGAGCTTGAGGCGCCGCTAAAAATTTGTGGTAAGTTATAGACTAGTGCATATTTCATGGTCAGTAAATTATTTATAAGTGTTAAGTACTAATTTTTGCATGGGGTTGATTGGTCTAAACATGACAATAAGTTATATATATATATAAGTATAAGTAAGTTGCCATGGTTACTGATGGACCAATAGGTTAGAGTAGCAAGAGGCAGCTGAATTCATTTCTTGTGGACATTTTATAGTGGTGTGCCTGTATTCAGCAGTGGGTATACTAAGTAAAATGTGATGAAGTTGCTGTGGAGGTATTGGTTTATAGTGGATTTATTACTATAACTGGAGTATATAAAGTAGGTTTTCTTACAACTTTCCACCAGCACCAGTACCTTATCAGAAAGTTTGCATACAGCTTGTCTGATGTTAAGCCCTCACAAAAGCCTGTGGACACTTGCCGCAAACGCTTACTTTGTGGAATGACCTCCCTGCCAAGTTTATCCCTAGGGAAAGTACCTTGCAGTATGGTTTTCTTCAAAAAAGCAGTGATATTTTTAAGGGTTAATGCGCGAGTGTTACGTCTGGAGTTTCAAGTGTTACTAGGCTATGGTTTAGTGTAGCTTAACATCACAGGTATCAAGAATCTATTTGCCACCTTCTTGGTGGTATAAAAAAATTAACTCTTGTTATGTAGGTTTTTTATTTATCCAATAAACCTTTATTTTATGGATGCATAAATTAAATGCAAAAATATTTAGTGAACTGTCACGTCAATAATCACCTTACAATCAAATATTTTTTTATATTCTATGGAAATAATTTTTTAAACAATTTAAACAATATTTTTTTTTAAATAAGTAACAAAAGCAATAGTGATCTGTTAATATTTAATCCAACATAAAGTAATTATCAACTTTAACCATCTATTGATAATAGTCCTTATCAGAAAGTACTACAACAGTAGGTTTAATATTAATTGTTAATGGCTAGTATTTAACTGAAAATCAAAAAATCTTCCTTATTTATACATAAAAAATCCCAATACTAATCAAAAATACTGATTGCACAGCAAAATAGCCACCTCAAAATATTATTTTTTTAGCGCATAAGGCAATTTACAAAGCTGTCATGCGTTCATATAACATAGATCCTACGAGCATCGGATCGCATCGATAATTTTCATCATTGGCGCAATTGTGCGTTGTTTTAATAAAGTTCTTATATACAGTAGTTTACACCGTATAGAAGATAATGATTTTCAACATAATAAATGTTGCCAACACGATAATCGAAATTTTACCAAGATTTGTCAGTGCAAACTGATCCAATGTTTTTTGAAAAATCCAACAAATTCTGAGGTATCGCTAAAGGCAGGCACTCATTCAGCGGCAAAGTAATAGAAGGCGTGCGTTATTAGTTTTCAGTATATTGAACAACCTTAAAAATAATGCTATATAAATAGCAATACTTTGCTATAATAACTTAACCAAATTCAATTTGGTTAGCGTGTTTTCTGAAATTTTAAGACATATATGTTGAGCAATTTTGAGATGCTTATTGGCAAACATGTAGCAAAAATAATATTTTTGTTTTAAGTGGGAGTATTACGTTTGTACGCTCTGGTTCATTTGATGTGCAATAAGTATATTTGATATGAAAATAATATTTTTTTGTCGCGCATTAGAGGAAAAAATATAATATAGTATTGATGCATATTTTTGGTACTAATTTTGTTAAAGATTCGGTTTGTATGCATTACAATAATTATTTTGATGTAAAAAATATTTAATTGATGTAAATAAATTAACAGGTGATAAGTTGTTTGATGTGCATTTAAAAATTATTAATTTTTAATATGGTATAGGGATTGCTGCATAAGTCTCAATTTATGTTTTTGTACTTGCAGGTGATATTCATGGCCAGTACACAGATTTGCTACGTCTATTTGAATATGGCGGTTTCCCACCCGAAGCTAACTATTTATTCCTGGGAGACTACGTAGATCGCGGCAAACAGTCCCTCGAAACCATATGTCTCTTACTTGCCTACAAAATCAAATACCCCGAAAATTTCTTCCTACTACGAGGCAACCACGAATGTGCAAGCATTAATCGTATTTATGGTGAGTTAAACTACTGAGTGGCTGACCAGGCGAACATTGTTGTTTCACTATGGCCTAAACTTCTTTTACAGTGTGAAAGTAGTTTGGTTGAAATTATGCCTTCAAATATCTACTTTTGATTTTTCTGGCATAAGGTTAATATCCAGTGATGGGCAGAGTTGATTGTAAAAGTTAATTTGTTAGTGTTTGTTAGTTAAGTTTGATAATCGCAGTTCTTATACCTATCATCAGATTGAGTAACAGTGCTATAAATCATACACTTCTTCATCATTTCTACTTCCACTAATGCAAACGTTATCCTTTTTGTTTAAGTCCATTTGTTTACTCAGAGCGACTGCAACTTCCACTTGCTGCAATCACATTTTTGCAGCCCAAGCAGTAGTAGAATTTTGGATAGTAGGCTGCAGCTAATTGGCATTCTTCGTCTTTCATTAATCGTCCAAAACCTTTTTTATCATTTATAGGGCAATACTTAAAAGAGCAAGGCTTTGACGCGGTGCAAAGTATGGATACTCTACATTTTAAGCGTTTCTGCTCATAGCATATAGCAGTTCAGTGTGTGTATAGTATAGCGTATTTTATTTAGATTTTTTCGTGGTTTATTCTCGTTGTGCTTAATATCTATACTTTTTTTTACTACCACCCATTTGGACTAAATTTACGTTTGATAACGTCGTTAATTTGACGAATCTAGACTTGAATGTGGCTTAAATTGTTTAACTTAGCACAAAATACCCACCCAACATGGGTTTTGGACAGTAATATTTTGTAGCAAAACCGCTACAAGTCAACATTAGATTTTGCTATCAAACCAACAATTCTGCTTGCCAAAAACAGATTTTCATACAATATTCCAGTATTTTTAACCGGTTTTAAAAAAGGAGGAGGTTGTCAATTCGGATGCAAATTTTTTTTTTTAAATGGTATACTTACGAGGTGGTCCCATTTTAATGCAGTGAATATAACACTTAAAGTTTAGTCAAAAAAACATAAATTGGTGTCAATTTGAAACTGGTGAAACGCCTTTTATGTTATAGTATAAAATTTTAATACGACTATAGATGTTTTTAGTGTACGAAAAAGCAATTCGTCACTCAAAAGAAAAAAATTAAAACTTTTAACCGAAAAAAACAACCGCCTTCATAAAGATGCACTAAATAACTAATTATTTTTACTTTTAGTGCATCTTTATGAAGTCTGTTGTTTTTTTTGCTAAACAGTTTTTATAGAATCATTTAGGATTTGTCTACATTTGAAAATTTGCATTTTATGTGAACAATAAAATTACTTGATAGTTGTAATAAACATATTTATTATTTAAGTACGTTTTTAAATGAAAAGTGAATAGAAGCAATAACTGCAATATTAAATTCCATGTAAAAATAAAACCTCACAAGTCCCGTTATTTACCTAGTAGATCTGTGAATGGTTTTTCCATAATCTATTACAATTTTTTTTTATTTTCTTGTTATTAAGGTAATCAACAGCATAACATATAAACAATTTAAAAAAAGTTACAGGTCAATAACAATACAAATTACAGATTACAACAATGTTAATTACAATTGGTAAGTGGGTATTAGTCGTTTAATGTGGTCGGTGCAAAATCAAAATATATATATACATACATACATACATATTAAAATATTTATTATATATATATATACATACATATTTAAACGAGTAATTCTTGTATATATATATATATATATATATATATATATATTTATTATCTAAATCTCGGAAACGGCTCCTCCAACGATATTCATGTAATTTAGTATGCAGGAAGTTTCGGGGGCAATAAATCGATCTAGCTAGGTTTTATTTTTAGAAAATGTTGTTTTATCCGTGTTTTCAGGCAATGATAAACTGAAAAATATGACTTACTGACATAGTATTACTATTATTTTTGCCAACACAGCAAAACTAAAGCTACTTGACAATAGATGGCCTTGAACGAGCTAAGCTATAAAAACATATGTACATACACATACACAATATATATTATAAAATATTATGTCATACTATATCATATCATAATACATTAAATTTTACTATTCAATTTACTGTGCTATTTGTGTATAGTTAAGATTTTTAAATTGGTTTCCTGTGTACTTCATTTTATTTTAGTGTGCCACAATTAATTTGACAATTTCTTTTTTAAAGACAGCTCTCGAGAGAATAAATGGGTCTATGATATCAAAACTTTTTAGATTAATATCTATAATACTTTGAGATTTTAAATAATTTTATCAGGTTTTTATGATGAGTGCAAACGTCGATACAACATAAAACTGTGGAAGACTTTTACGGACTGCTTCAATTGTCTACCCATTGCTGCTATCATAGATGAGAAGATATTCTGCTGCCACGGAGGTCTCTCGCCAGACTTGCAAGGAATGGAACAGATCAGGAGAATAATGCGACCAACAGATGTCCCAGACACAGGTAATCCTACTTTCTTTTTTTTTGCTTTTTGTATTGGTTACATCTACCTATGTATAGTATTTTTGAATTTGTTTGCTTTGTGAGCAACGACTCTGCGTCATCAGATCGAAACTTATTCGGGATACTTTGGCTTCGTTCGGTGTGGATAGGATAGGTTTAATTTCATATAAAGAGTTCTAAAATACGACTCTTACTTTTAGATTACTAAGTAAATATGGATATACGCCTTCATTATAAAAATTTACTAAAAGAGAAATAGCCAAGTGCATGTAGTACACGTGACAAATAAGAAACCCTTATTTAGATTGAATTAAATATAAATTATTGCAGATATCTGAAGAACTTGTGTACCAATTATTTTCTAAATAATTTTAGTTGAAAGTCTATTATCGTTATTTTTAGATCTTCTATTTAAAAAGATAGAGAAAGGGAAACAAAATATTCAACTTTCGAAGCTAATAACTCGCATAGTATGCACTTGAGTTAATAAGTTACTTCAGAATCTTAAAAGCATTTTTGAAGACTTATCTACATATCTCACACAATCAAGTGCGCAAAAAAAAATCGAAAAAATGTAAAAAAACATTAACACGAATATTTTACAAGAATCCACTTTTATTTTGGTCCTGACTAAACCTACGATAATATTGTTGCAGGTTTACTCTGTGACCTCTTGTGGTCAGATCCTGACAAAGACGTGCAAGGTTGGGGCGAAAACGATCGTGGTGTGTCGTTCACATTTGGACCTGATGTCGTTAGCAAGTTCCTCAACAGGCATGATTTGGACCTGATATGTCGGGCTCATCAGGTATGATGTGCTCAATCTTCTATCAAACTTTGATAATGCAGAACATTTTTTTTTTCGGTGCAGTTTTATGTTTATTATTTAACTTCTAAGCGTCTGAAAGGGAAAAAGGAGATGGTAATCATAAAAGAAACATACTTTGTAAATGAGATATGAGCACACAATGTACCAAGTTCGAAATTAATATAACTTATGTGTGTTATCCGACATGTTTTAGCACCTGAACAGCTGGTCTGCATTGAATTTGAGAATATCATTTATATATCTAAATAAAATAATTAAAATTTAGAGTAACCCTTCATACAAAATGGTTTATTTTTTCTCACTTGAGGAAGTTATTAAAATAGGCCCGAAAATCGAAATGGCTAAATTTGCGTTTTCTTGCCATGTGGCATGGGTATTTGATCATTTGTCATTTACAGAATTGCTCAAATACCCATATGCCACATTGTGATCAAGTTCAAGTATGCGCGCAAATATTTCTACAAAGATCTGGCGCCGGATTTATAGTTGTTTTTTTTTCTTCATTGCAGGTAGTAGAAGATGGGTATGAATTCTTTGCAAAACGTCAACTCGTGACGTTATTCTCTGCGCCCAACTACTGTGGAGAGTTTGACAATGCAGGCGGTATGATGTCAGTTGATGAAACACTCATGTGCTCCTTTCAGGTACTAATGCTGTAATAAAAACCATTCATTACACTTATTCAGGTGGTGGTCAGATATATGACGAACGTCAACTGATACAACAAACAGTTTATCTATATATATAAAAATGAATCCCTGTTTCCCTTGGTCACGCTAAAACTGCACCAAATTCTTTTATTGTTACTGTTAGGGTAAGATTTTGAATTACAAAGAGTCAAGTGCGATTCTGACTTGCGCACTAAGGGTAAACGAACAAAAAACTACCGGCTTCAAAAAGATGCATTAAAAAGGTATTTATTGCCAAAAATCTGATCTGAATTACTATGTACTTACCTACCAGTTTATAAGTTTTATAACACACTTCACTTGCTTTTGAGTGACAAATTGCTTTTTTTTCTCATACACTAAAAACATCCATACATGTAACAAAATTTTATACAATCATATAATAGGCGTAAAAGGCGTGTTTCACCAGTTCCAAATTAACATCAATTATTTTTTTTCTCCAATAGTTTAAGTTTTAAATCCACTATATTAATATGGGACCACCTCAGAATTGGCTGTTGAAGAAGGACAGTGATGCTATAACGGTTCCATTCTAAAAATGTACATTGCATGAACAGGAACTTATAACTAGGATTTGTGTTTATTACCCAGCTGTAAATGTTTGTGAGACACAAAAAAATGTTGTTTTGTAGTCTACTGTTACCGCGTTACACGACGATACACTATTATTTTCGGTTCCGTGTGGGCCAACCCTTAAGGTCATAATTCCATTAAACTACATAGAACTTCTTACATGTTTTGCCAGATATTGAAGCCATCTGAGAAAAAAGCAAAATATCAGTACAACGGCATTAACAGTGGGAGACCGGCCACACCGCAACGGTCGCCACCAAAAAAGAAATAACTGACGTTTGGGATCCAGTGTGCTGCACAGTGAGACGAATGCTACAAAATAATTGATTGTATCATGTATTATATTAATTTTTTAGGGCAGTCATTTGACATAGCCGAATATGTCATGTTTTGTTAGGAAATATTTATCAATTTACTTGTGCCTTCTTTATTTTTAATTTTATTATAGATATGAGTGATATTAATTTATGGATTTAGTTCTACATTGATTTGGGGGGTGAAATGACGTGAACATGATCTATTCGGAAATGCTTTTTGACTATCGCTTTCTCGATCCCTGATATACGCAGCCTTTCTAGAGAGAATGTACCCTTTATGTTTTTTTTGACTAGTTGTGGCAAAATTGTTTTGTTAATTTTGATTTTATGAAGTGGCAAGCAATCTTAAAGATGTGGGCATTGGACATAAATGTGTGTCATTAAATTTTAGCAACTATTTATTAAGTTGTAGCGGATCGAAAGCATGATTTCTTTGTTTATTCTGTAACTGATGTGCCTGTAATTGTAAAATATTTATAATAGGTCTGGTAAGTGACGATAAATTGTTTATTTTAGAAATTTTTGTCCTTACGAATTAGAAGAAAATTAAATTTGTAATAATATGTATTAGTCCATATTTATTTTCTATATACAGATATAAAATTCAGTGTTGTGTTTTTAAGAAATAGGAAACGATCCCGTTTGGGAAATGGCCTAAGGCATGATATTAACCTAATTCTGTAATATCTAATAATTGTTTTTTTTTGTTTGATTTCTAGGACTTTATTGCAATTACCTAGAAGTTTAGGGGATAGAGGTCCCAGTGAAATTAATTTAATGTTGCACTCAGTATTAATTGTATGAAATAAGTAGATACTTCAAAATTGATTTGAATTTTGGCAATGATCTCCCAAATGAGGCTTTCTTTACAGTCTCTAAGAGTAATTGTTGTAATATTAAATATGGAACAGAAGCAATATTAGTCCTCGCAGGAATAGTGCAATCGCTATATATTATAACAGTATATTATTAAATTATATGCAGTTAGTTCTTTCTTCCTTATACAACTTTATTTTAGCAATGTTAACAATGTCAGAATAATTTTCATGAATAAATTCTATTTTAAATCTAGAAGTTTTTCTTAGGCATTTACATATTGATGTATTTTATGCTTTAACTTTAGCATAGTATTTTTATAACTATGTAATTGCTTCATCTGTTTCAACTGCACTCCATGCTTTACTAATTTATTAATTTCTAGTCTTCATATGCTAATAAATTCCAAAAAACAACACAATTCCTCTTCTGTTCGAGAGTGTAACTTTGACAAATAATTATTCATATTCTGTTTACACATTTTATCACTCATGTATACATGTACTATCGACACAATTTCTGCCATGCCATGTCTTATCACCACTTAAGAAAATTTTCTTGTGCAGGCTAATTTATAATCTACTATCCCTTATCACATAAATGCCACATCCTTGCACATTGAATGAATGGTCAGGCAGAATTTTTGTCAACTGTAATTGTTATATTATAAAAATTAAAATTAACTGTATTTTTTCTCAAAAATATGTAACATTTTCTGAATATAAATTTTATTCAAATAATTTGTTCATGCACTATCAATTTCCATCTCCATTTCTAGATCTTTCTCTGACCAATTAGTTTCATTTACATCGACTGTTATAGGTGAGATAACATCGACTATATCATTATGTTTTTCTAATTTATCATTCATTCTAGATATAAAATCTTCATTTTTCTTTTGATACTTTTGAATGTCCATTTGTAAAGCTTTAAGGTAGCCTCTTTTAGCTGTGACACTCTTCTGTAATCTGGTAACCCTGATTTCATACTCTTTCACTAATGACTCTAGTAACTTCTTCTGTTTTTGTAGTGTTGCAACTTCTCTTGCTTTCAATTGTGCCTTTACATCACCAAGCTGAGGTCTCCTGTAAAGTTACAAAAGGCCCTTTTAAATGGGAACATAAGTAATGGTGTATTATATAAATGTTTGTTCTTTGCAAGGATTGGACTTGCACCTCTCCTATCTGCAGGTAGTCTCCACTACTAACAGAGTCACACAGTTGTTAAACTGTGTGTTGAGTCAGTCAATTAAGTCTTTAATATCTAAGTTTCCTTTGTACAGCATTCATCAATAAGATCATAAGCAAAAAAGAGGGTGGAATGTTACACTACAGTATAACCAGTAAAATATTTTCATACAAGTGTTACAATTTCGCGTCGCAATCGCCCTATCCATACACACACTACTACGTGGCACTACCTTGTGATGTGGTAAGCAATTTCAGCGATGCGTTAATGTGACAGGGAACAGCCTTGGCCTAGACACGTTTTTCGGGAATTAACAACTGGTAATAAGAAGATGGAACCATTATCTTTTTTGCACGCACACATCAGTATTGTGTAATGATCACATCGACGACGTCCCTATCAAAAGGGTCACAAAAGTTAAGGATTAAGGGGAAATATTACAAACAAGCGAATGCAGGAAAAGGTTTGCTATCGCTCTAGGACCCGGTCCAAGATACTGACCTATATGTGCGATAGAGACAACTGCGCCTCAGGCTGATTCTATGTAGTCTTAATCAAAATTGGTGTATTGTATTCTCCACTTTCCTCTTCCAAATCTCAAACAAACTTAATAAAAATGACTTAAAGGTCTCACCTTTTTTTGTATAGCATACGTCAAAAGATGTCATAAAATGAGGCATTTTGTGGACTTTAGTACGCATATAAAAAAAACGATCTAGATCGAATAGATAGCGGCACATAATTTGAACCAATATGGCGGTCGTCCGCGCAGGTACAGTTACGGACAATAGTACTAACGAATGTTTCTTGCGTGGCCCGTAATTATGTAACAAAGTACTTGTCTGGCACTGCCCTGCGCCCGCCACATGACACGAAAGTTGACACGAAAGATGTAATCATCTCATATACCTAGTAATTATATCTTATCAAGTGAATTAATTTAAAAGTTTTGATGAATACATCCTGTTTAATATAATAAATACGTAATATCAGATCATCTTCCATTTATTGTACTTCTTATAACAACAGTGGAGTGGGAAGTGGTCTCAGGTATTATGAAATTTAACAGTAAAAACATAAAAATTTCATAAACCACTAAGGGGTTAAAAGTTGTGAATGTTTTTTATCACTGCCACTTATTGGTAACAGCATTACGTCTTCTACAGAATTTTGAATAGACATTGGGCCAAAAGTTACGACTTTAAAAACATAAGTGCGTCATTGTACCCCAGGGCCTGCGTTGCTATGGTTACGTGCTGCCCCTCGCGTCGCACCGCATTCCCTCAATGGACCTGAAACTGTGTTACTGCGCATGGTTCAATATACGTGCCGCGACTTATACATATTTTAAGTTATAAGGGGAGAATGACCCAATGCAGATATTCCCGGGCGGTTGAGTCTGTGTTCCGGAGAAGTATGTGTGGCGGCGGCGGCGGCGCAACTGTTCGCGATGCGTACGCCGGACCAAGTTGGCGACAGAGGCACCGCTTTCGCGAGCCATTCGCGCTTTTAACCTCATAGCGGATGATTTTGGGCCAGACTTATTTTGCTGTGCTACGAGTTTAATCACATGAGTAGCCTTATATGTACTGGGTAATATGTTATAAATTAAAGTTGATATAATTATACACTATATTAATGTCACATACAGAAACAACATACAATACAAAAATAGATGATACAGATAAAGATAAGGTTTTACACACATATACTTATTCTGTAAAAATTTCCAATCAATAAGTGCATTTTGATGATTAGTTTTAAGGTTATTTCACTTTTGAAATAGATTGACATAGGAATATAATACAAATACTTGTTTTATAGAGATCAGTGGGGGTCTAGTGCTTTTTGTGTCTGCCTTGCGTTTCTTCTAAGTTCTGTCTGACTTCTGGGTCTTCCTTAATTTCTCAATTACATTGTTTGTTCACACCACTGGCTTTCAAGTGAAGGAAAACATCATGAAAAAGGCCAATGCGAAGTCCAGAAATTGCACTGGGAGTGGGAGACTATAACCCAAGAGGGTAGACCAAGCCCCAACAGTGAGAAGGTATCAAGGCTAGTAAAGAAAAGTTCTTTAATACTTACCACACTTTCTCATTGATTTCTGCATACTTTTCTTTCTGCTTTTCCAGTATCTTGAATTTCTCAGGCATGTTCTCGTATTCCCACATAGAACTCATTTCTTGTATCATTTCATCAGCAATACCCTGCTGTAAGTAGTTGAATACAGGGACCCATTTTACTCGTTGAAATTTGGTTTTTGGTACTATTTCAAGGAATTCTTCAACCCTAAAATAAAAATAGGTGAAGGCACAATAAAATGTAAAGCAGGGTGGCAGTACTCTAAATCCCAAAAAAAACCCCTGACTTTCCTCTCCATTTTTTCAAAATTCCCTGACCAAAAATGATAATTTTTAAGAAAGCTTTTAAGTATAGTTTGTTAAATTTAAAGTATCACACTTTGAAACCAACTTTAAAATTGAGGTTCTTTGCTTCACTGTTTTTAATTGTTCTTGGTCTTGCAATGTCTTTGATTTCAACTACGAACCCATATCAATATTGTACACAAACAAAACAATGCAATAAAACTGAAAACTGAATATTTTTTGAAATCAATTTCATTTTACACTAAGGCTATGTTCCCAAACCCACCGAGTAATTATCGCCCAGTGAAGTTTAAATTTTACACTGACAGGAGTAAATTTCAACCTTTTCTATGGTAGTGTAAAGAATTCAACTTGACAGTTGGAAAATTACCCTACCCCGGGTGTTCCAAAACCACTTTTTTAACTTCCTCATTGCGATTTGGAATGCACTCTAATAGTACACTGTAATAAATGAAAATGATGTCAAAATCTTCTACTAAATAGTTTACTAAAACAAAGAAATCTTATTATGTCACAAAAGAACATAATTAAAACCCCCCATAGCTTGAAAGTAAAATGCTTCTATAGACTTCATTAAGGTTAGCTTGAGCATAAAAATGTCCCTCATTATCAACCACTGTAGTAATAGCATTTTTGTTTTACCTATGATTTTTTCTGAATACCAGTTTTCCCTGACCTCCATCATTACAAATTATCTCATTCAGGCTGGATGAATTCCAGTTTTTCGAACAATCTGAGAGGGCTTTACTATAGACCCTATACATACATTCTGCCAGATTATACAAAACATGAGGGATGTGTAACATGTGTACAGACTCATAATTAGCTTTAGAATGGTTCATTTCTTGAATGCAACAATGTATTTTTAAGAAGATTTGAACTTGCAGAAACTATACTAGTTTAGGCTTAAGAGAACAGTGAATAATTTTGAAACACATGTATATACCATGATGACGTATGAATTTGCATGGTGGGTATCTAGATTTTAAGCTTGGCTGGCCCATCCAGGTGCCTCTATGCAGATAACAGAGACCAGTGTGGCACTGTAGACGCTACCAAGAAAATTATTGGCTTATAAATACCGCAACAAAATAGCCTCTTTTAAGTAACTCAATCATAAGATTTATTATTGTAATTGGAAATAAACCTTGTATTAAACACTGGCCTGTCAATATTCTGATCCCATTTTAAAACTATTAAAAATCAAACTCAACTGGTGACCATTTCTGCAAGAGTCGCCACAACATTCTGCTGGCAACGTCGACATAGTGTCACGGTAAAATAGGGCTCTTAGTGTAACACAAATTATGGAATTCGATCTCAAATCAGGTTTTAGTGTATTTGTGATTAATTGAATTCATAAAAATTGAAATTAAGCGGCTGACTTATTAAGTTGTAATTCAGTGACTACCAACCTCTTCTTTGAGAAACTTAGGCCCTCTTTTAAGGCTTAGGTGTGTAAAAAAAGTACAATTTTAACTGTTAATACTTACTTCACAAGATTAACAATATTGCTGAACTCCTTCAGAATGGTTAGATTATCAAAGTGTATATCAGTGTCAGTCGTATTCATATCACCAGTTTGATGTTTAATTGTCTCGGCCATTTCAAAAATATTTGGCAATAATAACAATGTTCTCATAAATTTAAAACAAATCAAAAATAACCACCCAAACAGTTTTTTTTGTTTTTTTTCCTATTTGGCCCTATGGACAGGCTATAGACTTAGACCATGCTGCCAAGTCTTTGGTATTTTTTTGATTTCATTTGTTCCTAAGGACAGGCTAAGGTCTTAGACCTTGCTGCCGACACATTATGAGACCAATAATGGCGCCAAAAACTTTTATTAAACTGTGTTGTTGTGTTATTGCTTGCTATTTTTTCAAAATATTAACTTGTTATTGACGACAAATTGCAGCAGTGTACGAAGACCTGTAAAAAAATATGCATTGAAGACATATAGAGGACAAATTGTGAACAATAAACAAGTAGCGATGCGCAGCATTGTTTCCGTGAACACGAAAATTCCTGCCATTTTATCAAGAGCCCAGTATATGTCGCTTCGCCCTAATTATATACAGTACTATATTTTCAATATATTTGACCCCAGAAAAATTATTTGCAATAATGCGAAATCAGGTCTTCACATTGAAGAAGAAAGGAGCTGAAAAATTTCACAATTTTGCTTGCCGATAGTTCAAACTAATATCAAAAAATCTGAAATAAAACAACTAACTAATATACAATGAGTGTAGGTACATATGTATATCACAAAGAAAATGGCACGAGGACAAACGTTACAGGTACATGTAACAAACTAATATTGTTCTCAATAATAAGAATCTTGAATACTTGCAAGATTTCTTTAGACAAGATCGACAAGATACATAATAAGTGAAAAATATTTACAGGAAACTAAATTACTTGTAATTTTAGTGAATTAGTAAACTTGTTATGATTATATTATTGGCAAGAAAAAATATGTAATCTTCTCAAATATGGACTTTATTTAAAAAGATTGGAGAGCTGCAAACCTAACCTCATTCTACATATTAAAGATGTTTTTTTTATTTAATTTAAATTTGGAAAACCAGGTTTCACAGGAATTTCAGATTGATTTTTAAAATATAAGTATTTACGGTGGTATCCTACGTGTTCCTAATCATTACTCAAAGATTAACACCTTTTGGAAGGGCAACAAGGTTATAGGGATAATTATTATAGGTGTCCCTATCTCCACATAGACAAACTTCCTTGCACATAAATCAGTACTCTCATTACCAGAAATACCAATATATTCTTCCCGCATTGTTCATATTCAAAAAGTTAAGACTTTATTTTAAAAAGAACTGTAATTGCTGAATAGAGCTTCTAAACTACTCTTTGGGTTTGTGCAACAAAAAAAAACATGGACTACATAATTTACGAAGACAAACAAAAACAAAAAGTGTGTCGCTAAGCAGTCACCCATCCAATAAGATCTCCTTAGAATCTAGAATATTTGTGCTACATGGCGCTGATACGGTAATTTAAGATGGTAATAGTTTGAGTCAAAGTTTGACCCGTCTTACACTTGGCCGGTTTTTATTATTTGTTGTTATGTATTACTGTTTAAACGATAGAGCAAAAACAATGAAAATGTGTTTATATACAGGATGGAAACGGTAAGTGACCTCACTCGATTATTTCTAAACCATACACGATATCGAAATACTGATTATTGATTCTTAAAGTGCTTCACGAGCTTTATCCAATGGTATCAATAATGGTTTATAAAATAAACTGAATCTATCCGAAAATTTGTTGTTTTCAGCTTCCACACATGTATTATGGCGCCATGGCATTCATCGCATGATATCTAAAACCTTAGCAAGTTTAAAATCTAATAGACATACATTATTCCCGTAAATAATTTTAAAAAAGAACGCAAAAAAATATTTAATTACATATCTTAACAGTGTTTTGTTGTTAGATGTTCGAAGTGGCGTCCTCTATTTTCTGTGCATTTTCTCACTCTATCTTCTATCTTTCTATGAACGTTTCGTACCATCACTGAAGTAATCAACGCTATGCATGTCTTATACGATTTTTTAATTTATCTCACGTATATCTCCTATCACAATTGTTGACAGATATTAACTGCATAATATCTTTTTAAGTACATACCTAAATGACAATATATCTTACTTCATGTCGCCATACTAAATGTATGGAAGCTGAAAACATAAAATTTTCGGATAGATCCAGTTTATCTTATAAACCATTATTGATACCATTGCATAGAGCTCGTAGCAAGCACTTTTAAGATCTATAATCAGTATTTCGATATCGTGTATGGTTCAGAAAAAATCGAGTAACATCACTTAGCGTTTCCATCCTGTATATATTGAGTGTTAGGATTTTATGTGCTAGGCGTTTGATCTTCCGCGATCACACCAAAATACTAAGAGATCGAGTCGCTTTTGTCCTCGGTTGTCTATATCCCATGATAGGCAAGTACAGTAAGATGTCGCTCAGATATAAGTTGACTCTTTACGTAACTTGCATCCGCCCCATACTAGCATATGCTAGCGTCGTTTATGCGTTGTCTAAACGCAGCCTCTACAAACTCCAGGCCCTCCAAAACTGCTTCCTCAGAGCAGCCTCCAGAGCCTACTCGTACGTCCGGAATGCGGACCTACACAGGGACTTTGAGCTCGATAAGTTTTCCGAATATCTTAAAGACCTGGCAGTCCGCTTTTTCGAGCGTAGACAAATTCATCCGAATCGATTGATTGTGCAATCCACAACCTATCATCCCCCCGACCAACCTCTGCACGGTCGAAAAACTACTGTTAGGCGGCCTCGGTACGTACTATCGGCCCCAGACGACGATCTCGCTATCCGGATAGCGAGATTAGTCTCAACAACCTCCCCTAATTGGGCCTCCCCCCTAACACGACGCCAACGTCTGTAACGGTTCTGTTTGATATTCGAACCCTAGCCTCGGCTAGCTATCACTTAGTCAGCATGACTCAACCCCATGGCCGTCAAATTTGAATATAGGAATATTTTGGAACAGACACTTTATAATAATATTCTTTAGGTAAAATACTATTTGTTAAATGCTTTCCTAATAACAAATTTATCTAAAATATAATTCTATTATACGACCTAGATTAAGTTAATTCTTTATTACCTTTTGGTATATTCAATAAATACACTTTGGCACTGTAACTTTTTATCACTGTATATTGGAGCTTTAGGTCAGCCTAGGTTAGACTGAATCACGTCGGGACGAATCGGAGAATTGCCACCAAGGCAACGTAGATGTCTGAGCCCATGGTCAGGTTTACCATAGCCAGCTGATCAGGGTTGCGCCTGGAACTCGGGGTCGTAGTACTCCACGGCCAGCTGTTAGTGGATAGGTACAGTCATTTGCTAAAGTCCATGCATAGTGTAAAGGTTAAAAATCTCGCACTAACACATTAACATTATCAGAACTGTCAATAATATTAACCTTAAATCGACGAAATTAGGTTTAGTTTTTTTTATACAAAATACTGGAACCAGTTTCTTTAAACCGTTCTTATTTCTTTTGGTTTCCTAACCTTAAGAAATGAATTAGGTGTAAACTGCATTGTCGTTCTACATACGTATTGTTTATTTCGCATGAAGTATTGTCTGCCCGGTGTTGTGATCCATAGGCGATGCGTCATTAAATGGCAAGCCTATGGTTCAAATCACGCTACTTCCGTTTTGAGTATTTTTGTTAGGAATTACTTTTTTTTTTTATGTTTTGACATGTAGTTCTCTCTGAAAAGAACCAATTGGTATGAGAACTTTTTGTTTTGTTTGCAAGAATTAAAACACATGCAATCTAATAAAAATGGTTCTTATTAAAATTTTATAAATAATGTTTTTGATAAATGTCTATATATATATATTCGTTTTTGTAATGAAAAGAAAATTAAAACTTAACTATAAAAATAAAAAATAATACAAGTCACCATTATTCGGTAACGCTGCTATATTTTGAAAAGAAAAGAAAAGTAGTACTTTATTTTTAGGGTTTCGTACCCAAAGGGTAATAAGCGAAACTCTATTACTAAGACTCCGCTATCCGTCCATCTGTCCGTCTATCCGTCACTAGGCTGTATCTCATGAACCGTGATAGTTACACAGTTAAATTTTTTACAGAAAATGTATTTCTGTTGCCGCTATAACAACAAATATTAAAATACAGAATAAAATAAATATTTGAGGAGGCAACAAACGTGATTTTTTTGTTCGATTTTGCTCGATATTGATAACAGCAACAGGTAGACGCTTTAAATATTTACAGAATATTTAGTTATATAGTTATTTTAAAAATAAATAATTAAATTAAAATAAAAAAAAAATTAAGGGGGACTTTCATACAACAAACGTGATTTTTTGCCGTTTTTATAGATAATGGTACGGAACCCTTCGTGCGCGAGTCCGACTCGCACTTGGCCGATTTTTTAGTATTTAATATAACCTTCATTATTTTCAATTACAGCAAGCAAGCGCCGCCGCATAGATCCGACTATATTAGAACAGATATCGGTTCCTCTAATATTGTTCCAAATTTCTAAACAGTGAGCCTCTAATGACTCTGTAGTTCTTTCATTTTGCATGTCCCATTTTTTGCACCATCAAACCCCATAGGTTTCCTATGGGATTTAAATCTGGTGATTTTGCAGGCCAAGGAATAACATTAATGTCCGGGTGCTGAGTAAACCAATCCTGCACTATATGCGCTCGACGCACAGGACAGTTATCATGCATTAACTGTATTTGTTGCATATCAGGTAAAGGATAAACACACCGCGCTTTTGGCAACATGATCTCGTCTAACACTTCCACATAATGAGAAGCTCTAGCGCGCCCTGCTATCGAGATTAATTCACCAGGACCAGCCGTAGTCATCCACCCTCACATATTTAGTGATATCCGTCCAGATTCCATATTTGGGACAACATTTTGTTCTGCATAACGGGTTCCATTTTTCCGCCACAAATGAAGCCTCCCGTTTTCAGATGATACGAACGACTTCTCATCGGTGAATAATGTGAGCTTCAAGTCAAAATCTAAATACTCCCTTGCAAACAACAATCTATTTTGTTAATGGGTATTAGTTAAATATGGTTTTTAGCTGGTTTTGTATGATGCAATCCTTCAATATGCAGAGCTCGACGAACTGTGTGTGTAGATGTATGAAACATGTGTCCAAACACAGCAGTCGGTATGAAACCATTGTTCTCGTATTGTTCCACCATGAATCTTCTTTGAGTCGCATCAATGTGCCGCGGGCGTCCACTTCGAGGTGGAGTTGATAATTTCCCCTCCTCTTGGTTGCGCGAGACCCAACGCTTTACGGTAATCCACTAAAAACCAAATAGCTAGATTAAATAAACATTTTTCATCCTACTGAAATTATATTTTAAATTTTTTTTAGAAATTTACTTTCAAAAAAGTGTGGTATTAAAAAATTATGATATAACATTAACATAAAATAAAATACTTACGGTAAAACCAGTCTAATTGCAAATTTTATATTATGTAGTTCTATAATACGCATCCTCTCTTGAATATTAATATTTGCCTGCATATTATTTTTAGCAAAGAAATTTAATAAAAACACAAAACAACCTTAACAACACAAGCACCTTCAGTAACACATCCACAACGACAAAAAAAATGGCTTCTTAAGTAATTACCGCATTTAACTTAATAGCTAAATAAAAACACCAAGCAACCTTATCAGCACATACCCCCAGAAACACATCGGCAACGAACGAGAAAAATAAAATGTCTACCTACGTAGTATCCGCATCTAACTTAATAGCTATTAGAAAATTGGTCTAAGCTGTTTAACTGAACAAAATATTCATAATTCGCAAAATGTAACAAAAACAAAAAGAAAGGCATAAGGTGAGATTCGAATCCACAACCTGTATTGCACTGAGTACCATATTAAGATCTGATACGTCAATCCACTAGGCTACGGATACGATAATTTTCTTAGTGAAATTATTATATACAATACTAAATGAAACTAATATTACTCAGGTTCTACAAGACATATTACTTTATTTCTTTAAGTGTGTGAGTGAATGTGCTTACCATTCCATTTTGTTTTGAAATTCTATATGCAATTCTGCAACCGACCGTACGTAGTCCGGTACGGCCAGCCGATCCCTCGAAGTTTATTGACCTCTGAATTTTCCTTTGGGCAGAGTGAGGCCCCTTTCTTCTATTTTAATTTAACTGGTCGACGATTTCAATTTTTGTTTAAATCCACTACTATGGCTTTGACAATTACACGCAGACTAACTTTTGCTGCGGTGCTGCTTGCACTCTTTAGCGAAAAGTTGGGGCAGTTTGCGCAAGGGTGTCCTGGACACAAACCTCGGCTTGGGCAACCGCTCTTAAAACTAAATTTGTATCTGACTAAAATTTACCGCCGTTTCGGAAAAGCAAAGGCGTTCTGAAGAGAAGACTAGTTACCCAATCTCTGAGCGCTCGCCATTTCGAGTTCGCCGATTGGTCGAGCCGTTCTTCAAAATTTCTGGGAATTTCAAAATTTCGCTTGTGGAAATTTTGTTTGGTTCACACGTCTTAGTTTCATTCACCCCGCCGTACTTGTTCTAGAAGTTTCTCGTACATTCAATTGTGATGCAACTTCCTGTCGTAAACTTCGTCTATACGTACTATATATGTGGGATGGCGAGCAGTGCCGTTGAATGTAATAACATTACACGTCCTCGGGTTCGTCGGTGAACGAACGGATACCCTCGCAATCGAAACCGCGTAACGGGGAACTTCCCTCCTGGCGCTGACTCACCTTCAGGTTCGAGGCTCATGCTGGTCGAAGGGATGACCCCAAGAGCGACAACTCAAGCCGAGGCTCCCTCGCGGGGAGCCCTTGAGCGGTGGGTGCTATATGGACTGAAATTCCTTCAGAGTCTCACCCCAAAAGCCCAGTGGAGCAGTAATGGCTGCATAAGCCAACTACATAGTCCATTCAGAAAAAAAACAGTGGTATCTACATGTGCGCGTCATTAAGTTCTATAATTATGCCAAATATCTCAACTCACTGAGTTTTCATCAAAAACATGAAATAAATTGATAGATTATTACACATCATTGTCATCAAAAAATGCTTTTTTTCAGGGGCTTTAGACTATCACGGCTTAGCTTTAGCCGAACTAAAAGCACTTTGAAGATTTGTTCGACAAAACTTAAAAAAAAACAGTTAAAAGTGGTCAATTTAGGAACTTTTTTATCGAATAAAAGTACCTAGTTTTCACGTTTTTCAGGACTGGAACCATATCCCGAAGAACACACTCTAGTCGGATCTGCTGAGCAGATGCGGAGAAACATTTGCAAAAAAAATTTAGGTAGTGTTACAGAGGTATGAAATAGGATTTGTAACAGTACGTACGCTATCTAGAAAACTTACTTCGTGTTATTTATACCAAAGTATCAGGAATACCATTATTTATTTACTACTTATCCCTTCTCTGATAGGTTTATGATTTGATTTACGAGTTAAGATAATAAAGAACGGCTGAAAAATATTTTCCCAAATTTTCTCCGTACCAAAACTTTTTTTCATAAAAATTTCCTTAAGGTATTTCGGTATTTGGCATTGTTTGGGCTCCCGAAAAAAAAATTTTGTCTAAGAAAGAAAATTATTTTTTGCTCAAAACGGGGAAAATAGCCCCAAGCTGGAGACCCTCTTGCCATTGAAGAAGTATATCGGAGGGTGTTAAGTGCGGATTTAAACAAGACATGTTTTTTCTTGTTTATTTATTAAAATTAGTCTAGTGAAATTCGACGACAAATTTCAGCAGTGTTATGAAGACAGCCAGACGGACAGGCAGTCACACGAGTGATGCTGTAAGGGTTCGTTTTTTCCTTCGGACGTATACAACCTTAAAATCTAACCAGGTGTGAAACGGCCTCGAGCTATTATCGCCACAAGTGCCAATAGTCTAGATAATTAAGAAAAAGTTACACTTAGCTTGGTTGATCATTGGATGGGTAACTGCTGAGTGGCACACTCTTTGTTGTGGTTTCTGGTCGTTAATTACGTAAATGGCGGTACAGAACCCAGGTAGCGAATGTCCGACACTTGACAGATTTTATTATTTATATCTATGCATCATAAGTGAGACCCAAAATATAGATATTTAATATAGGTTGATATAGGTTAAATAATAAACTGCTGGTCTGGCGGTGTAAAACCTGACATTTTTTTACCCGACTGCGCCAAGGTTATGTTTTTCGAGTGTATGTACATATGTATGTAGGTATAATACATGCATGCTACCTATATTATACAAAAAATGCATAGTGTAGGTATATTTCTTTGGCACGCTCTGTAGCCTGAACGGCTTGATTGATTTTAGAGGTGTAGCTAGATTCGTCTCAATTCGACCTATTATTCTTAAAAAATCAATACGGCGGATTTAACGCGACTAAATGTGAAACTGAAAATTTATTTTTCAAGACCCTCGAGTTGGGTATCAAAATAAAGTGTATTAAAAGGCGAGTACGAGAATATATAACACTTATAATAAAATTGTCAAGCGAAAGTAAAAAAAAATGGAAAAAATAACACTAAAAAGATGAGAATAAAAATAAATAACCAAAACAAAAACAAAACCCGACTGCAAAAACTTTGGAAACTAAACAGAAATTAAAACAAACCAAATATTTCACTAAAAGCAAACGGAATATAACTCATTTTAAGGTAAGGTGCTGTGTCGGCAATCTGTACTGTTTGAACTTGCACTAAACTGAGTCCCAGCTGCTTATAGTTATATTTGGTTTGTTTTCTGTTTATTTCTAAGTTATTCGCAGTCAGGTTTTTTTTTTTTTTTTGTATAATTGATACACACACACATATAGCCAGGCCCTCCCGGCCGCATCGAGATGTCGTGTTGTTCTATGACAAAACATAAGCTTTATTTTTTCTTATATGAAAGGGCGTTATCAGTAGAAGATAATATTTACCATATGAATACCAATACTATACTACCAGTACCGAGGATGACGGATGGTTTCTTATTGCAGTTCTTGAAGTGTTTAAGCTGTTTCATGAGCAGTGTAAGGTAAGTTTTTTAATTTCACCGATTCTACCTTTACATATATTTATCTTAGTAGCTGGTTTTCCTCGTTGTGCATTCTACAGGTCGAAGTTTCCACTACGAAAGCGGTTAAACCAAAGCAAGTTCGGTACGTTCATTAGCGTATCCTCTCCAAACACGGCATTGGTCTCACGTCGAAAATTGCTCTGATTTTTGCTTTATCCATCTTTACGTTACGTTATGATGTCATAAAACTTGGAATGTTAGTTTTAGTGGGATAAAAAGTTTCATTCTGGAGATTTAATTTATATTAAAGTGGCCAGTGCGTTAAAACGGTAATTTCATATTTAAACCTTTTATTTTAAATTTAATTTTTCGTGAAAATTTCAAATAGCAGAAACTTAAATGTACTATAGGTACTTTCGTCATATACCTCCGTCCGTCCGTATTCAATTTTAATTTTCTATCATTGCATTGTTTGATATTTTTTTAGAAATGTGTCTCATGTGAACTGTCAATACTGCCATACAGTTTGATTTGATACTGCCATATTAGCTGACCCGGCGAATGTTGTTTCTTTTTTTTAAACAACTGCCGCACCGACCTATTATGAAAGGGTTGTACTACTTAATTCAGAAACCTTTCCCGGCGTGTGCATAACAACTTGCCAAAATTTCATTAAAATCGGTTTACCCTTATTGCGCAAGTCCGACTCTTACTTGACAATTTTTTTTTCATAAAAACCTTGCCCTAACACTAACAAACACAACAAAAAAAATTACCCGAATTGGTCCAGCCATCTTCGAGTTTTGCGCTTAGCAACAAATTTTGCGATTCATTTTTATTTATATAGATTGGGAAAAAAAATTAAGAGCAGCTATTTATGGAATGTATGGAACATTCAACTGAAGGATGTAAAAATGGTGTGGGGTGTCATCAAAAACGCATGGAGGGTTTTAATGATTTTTTTTTCTCTTAAATGTGTATTTTGTGTCAGGTACCTACAACCTATTGGCTTCTAAAGTTAAAAGAAGTACCTGGAGGTCCGAGCATCGCTCGATTTTTTTTAAGCAACGCCATCTATTGTCAAGTAGCTGAACAACCGTCATCTATTGTCAAGTAGATTTATCGTTACTGTTTCGGTAAAAATAATGGTATTACCACTCGCCAATAGATGTCAGAAAGAGTCCATAGTTTTCAGTTTATCATTGCCTAAAAACACGGATAAAACGACGTTTTCTGAAAACGAAACCTAGCTAGATCGATTTATCGCCCCCGATAACCCGTACATACTAAATTTCATGAATTGAATGAATGAATTAGATGTGCTCCTCCAACTTACATAGTACTTGTTTTAAAATTTTCCATACATTATTGATGGCTTTGATGAAAATTGTATTGTGCAAAATCAGTAAGCAGATTGTTTAGATATCCGCAATAATTACATTCTGCGAAACCCACACTTTATACGAGTAAAACTTCCACTTGGCAGGTGTTTTATCCTGTTCGAATAGAATTGGTCTGGCACGTTATACTGTCCAAAGCCTCACCAAACCAAAAATTTACTTGTTTACTGCATATCATAGCGACCATTAGGGCCTGAGTTTTTCCTATCCAACTAAATATAGGCGGTGCAGGAGACAGTGCATAACTAAATCTAATCTTATTTTGGAGCAACATATAGGCTTTATATTATGGAAAGTAGTTCGCTGTGAGACAAGATATACTTACATAGGTATAAAGATATGCTGTTCAATAATAAAGCTGCAATGTAGAACCTCCGTATGTATGATATTGAAATTACATTACATTGGCATGTTATTATAACAATGATTTACGTTTTTATTCTTTTCAAATTTCTTTAACAAATCTTTTTAAATGTTTTAAAAGGGTTCGATTTTTGTAGTTCCAGATATTATCCATTACATACAAACAAAAAACATATACATTTTACCTGTTTATAATACATATTAGTTTAGCTTAGACTCGATGTAGATTTACACTAAATGAAAATAAATAGACATTTCTTTACAAAAAAACATGTATTTATCTGGTTTTGTTAAGTAAACATGTTGAAAGTATATTTTTTAAAGGTTTTGTCCTATTTTGTTCCTTTAAACTTATATTGTAGGCATGTTTAACCATGTAGGCAACTATTTGAGATGAAGACGAACTTATTGAATCAAGCAAAAGACAGTGACAACTAAGATAGGGTATCGATGGGGACTTCGCACATATGTCATTCATTACAGTGTCAAAATTCTGCTAGCAATTTTTTTAAGATAGTATAAGTAGGTACCTTTGTTTTTTCATATCGATGGTACCTATGCTGTATTTGTTTACAGAAAAAACCGTCAGGGTGCTTATTCTATTTTTTTAAATCGGGATAATAGGTTTGGGGTGCTAATACTGCTAACTTCACGCTGGTCCATCGAAAAGATTTTGTAAAGGGCAATTTGTGCAAATTTTTAAGGTTAAGAATGCGAAGGTAGATTTAATATCAAACTAAAAGTAGGTAGGTACTTTGGTTATATAAAATTAAATTCTGTAATGGTATCAGAAAAGGTAGGTAGTAAAAAAAACATTTTTTTTAAGTCTTTATTGTTTTTTTTTAGTTTTTGGAATACAAATAAATAATTTAATAAGTTAATTTCACTTCCAGATTTCCGTGGCAGTGACTATGTTATAGCAGTCTTTGAGATCTTCTGTATAAAATTGGTTATATAGCACATTTTTGTTCACAGGTCACACCTATTAATTGGAATCACGGTTTTGGTAACATAGTCGAAGTTAAACAGACTTCATAATGTTTATAAGATAATAATCATTGTAAGTACTATTAATGTTGTTTCGACGGCTAGCCCTTTAGAAAGCAGCGGCTGAAAAAAAATATTAGTTGTTAGTTCCATTTTGAACACGTAAGTTTCATTAACAGTTCTAATACGGTAGTTATTAAATGCAAACCTTTTACTACTTTTTCTTTGAAACATACATATACATTTACTTTCTCCTCTGATATGCTGTTAAGTTAGTTACAAAGGCGTTAAAAGAATATTTGATAATAGATTTTTTTTTCTTTAAGGCTTTACTTAGATATTTGCCAATGTCAGTTTACACGAAAAAAAAGAAAGATGCCGGTGAACGGTTGCTATTTTTAATATGACTGTTGAGCTCACTCAATTTATGAAGATTAAAATATATATGCACGAAATTGTGTTTAAGTAATCAAACTTTAAGTATTTTACACATGTCATTTATTAATTTATTATAACCACACACGCAAATCCGACAATGTGTGAGTCGTGCAAGAATGATCTTTAGAAAAGGTAAATTAAAAAATAGATAATGTAAATGGACAAAGAAAAGTATGTTTATAGAATTAAATCATTACATTAAGGGCCTACAAATAATAAATAAGTTTAAGCAACGTACTTAAGTACTTCGGTATAAGTGTCGCAGCCATCTGGTTAAATTAGCCAGTATTTGGACGCCTGGGCAGATCGTTAAGTATGGAAAAGAAAGGAACAGAAATCGCACTGTATAAGTCATGTATGTTGGGTTAGGTTTAGTTTCTCTTTTGTAAACGAAGATACGGAGCGAGGGAAGCCAGCGGAGTGTTCCAGCCAAGTTTCATTAAATGATCTGTTCAGTTATATCATAATTTCTTTTCATACATAACAATCTGCCTAGGCGCCCAATTAACCGGCTAATTTAATTAGATAGCTGCGACATAAGTAAGATAATGAGCGTGTCTTCTTAGTTTTAAGGATACTTGTCTGTTAATATGTTGATTATATAATGACTGATATAGAAATTTTGACTCCTTTGATTTCTTATCAGTATGTTTATATCATACAAATACCTACCTGTAAATAAGATTTGTGGTTGTATATCATACAAGATGTTCAGTAATCAGGGTATTTGCACAAAACATGCTGTGGTTACTGACTTTGTAAAAATATGAATTGGCAGCGGTGGATCCACGGGGGAGGAGAAATTCCCCTCTCCCAATCAGTAGTAATATATATCAAAATATAATATAGTTAATCAATAACAATAATATCATATTTTCCAAAAATCCTTGCCTTAAATGACCTAGATCCGCCACTGTAATTGGTAAATTTATGTGTGGATGTGTGCTTATGATACAGTCTTGGTGAAGAGTTGGTGACACAATCCTTGCAATGTTACAGAAAAATTTCAGTAAGTACTCTTGTTCAGTACTCGGATCATGAGAAAAGCGGTAAAACTATTAATTAATGTTTGTTTATGACGTAGTCTTTAATTGCACCAACAAAATTTCTCTGCCGTCTTCCTCTTTAGAATAATTCTAGACCCGCCACTGCATCATGGCAGGTTTTTACTATGCCAGTAACTGAACTCAGTAACACTATTTTCGGTATATCTAATTAAAAAATCGTGTTACTGTATGCAGCCGCCAATTTATTAGAATATATTTTATTTGTCGCTGCCATCTTGTATTCAAAATTGTGTATTTTTACCCAGTAACACGGTAATATTATACATTTTTAATTACAACGAAAATGATCTTACTGGCTTTCAGTTAGGTACTGGCACCCTGTAAACCTGCAATATTGTAAAGTTTTTATTTTGCTTTTGTGATGAGATTGGTTTTTCTATTTATATTTCAACGTGCTGGGGATACAGTGACAAGTTTTCACTAAGTACCTACGAACTACAAAGAAAATACGATGGAAATAATGACAGTAGGAATCATTCTACTCTGAAGGGTATTATAGTATACCTTATAATTTCAATTTATAGACTACGAATAAATGGCAAAGTCTTGCTTAGATTGTCCACGGTGAGGGCATCAGCTACCATTAGATCTGTCGTAATCAGAAATAAATATTTTAAATCATTTAAATTTACTTGTTGGAAAGTTACCTGTAGATAATAATATAGTTTACCTATTTTAAAATGAATGAATATTGAAATAGTATGTCATGCAATTAAAATTTTAAAGCAGCAAAATTGATGTCCAGGTATGTAATTGTACAATTTTTTTAAAGTCTTGTTAGTTTTAAATTTCAGTTTTTAAACCTGAGGCCAGTTTTTACAGCTGAAACGCCAATGATTGAAGTTGATCATCTTTTAGCTATATACAGCGACCCACTAACCTAAGGGCCGAATCGGATGCTTGTCCCAGAGGAAGGTGCGTTTGACTGGCGATAGGTAGGAATCACGGATGTACGATGGGCTGCGGTCCCATCGTGCAAGAGGCTTCAGCTCCGGCCAATCATACCAGAAGGGGTCCCGAGTAATCGCCGAGTACGGCATGGACGGACTTGGGTTGAATATGTCAGACCAGGGCCTACGCCTCAGCCCGCCTGCGCTGTAGAGCGGCCAACCTACACCCCACAATCAACTCTTGTCAGGACAACAGACACAATGTCTCACTGTACTTCGTCATCGCGATATATAAAGTCAAGCCAGAAGCGTTCAGTACAGCCATCAATTTTACAAACAAAACTAGCATGAAGTTAGAATACATAAGAATATAATAAGTATGATAAAATGTAAAAAGCATAATAAGTATCTTAAACATTAAAACATATAGATATATCACATCGCATCGTAACAGTTTATGTAGAGAGACGTGTTTTAAACCTGACCCTCCCAATTCATTAAAAACAAAAAAAAACAAAAGTTTCTTAAAACAGAAATTTGAATAGCAACAGACACATTAAGTTTATTCCATTATTTTAATATAAGTATTTGGTAAACTTATGTATGTATTAAGGTACCTTATTTTTTAATGAATTGAGAATGTCAAAAAATATTGAAAAATTATATAAATCTATTAGTGCTTAAATAGTTGGAGATGATTATATATTATGATCATGCATTTTTCGTGCAATTTATATTTTCAAAATACTAAAGAACACAAAATAAAAAAAAATATATACAGAGCAGAGTGTTCGTGAACAAAGATGTCTCGATGTCTTATTCACTTGAAGCTACACAGAGATTATTTTAGACACAAGATTGAAACGAGCAATTGTTTTACTTTAAACAACTACTAATACTGGTTAAACTAAATACGATAGGAATATGAAAATTTACAGATTTCATAGGACAGATAGCAGACTGAACCAAGGCTTTGGATAAAGGTAAATTGAACGGTTATCTTCTTATTTTCAATATACAGTAGCGTTTAAAATTCGTGACGAAGGTACAGGATGCAGAGGGTACTGTTGCCCTTACCATCGACGTCAAACGCGACCTCGCACTCCCGAGGTTGACTTATCCTTGGCTTCACAGGTGTAGGGGACTTCCCTCGGAGCGAACGATCAAAACCTGCCCATTTTTCGGCTTCAGCGAAAAAGGGATCCGTTTTGAACACGTCTGACATCCTCGGCAGCGAAGCTCCTTCGTACCAAGTCTTACAGTCAATATCAATTCTTACAGTCAATATCATGGTTCTCAGGAGGACGGGATATACAAAAGTGTTCGGTCTGCTGTAATATGGGTGTGGACACTCACGAACACTGGCCTTTGTAGTAAATATACATAATAAGGTATATATATATATATATATTTATAGATGTATGTAAAGTACTGTAATCAGTTTTGTGACACCGACTTTTTAAATTTTAGATTGTTTGTGCTGTGTTCTTAATAATTATTCTTATGTACCTACTTATGTATTTCAGATGTAAATATTTTGCATATATACAACGCATAACATGCACATGTAATTATATACATAACATATTATTTAACGTAACTTAAGTACAAGTTAAAAATAAAATAAATAAAGGTACTAAAACTACTAAATCAAAATACGGATTGGTCTTTTACACTTTTAATAAAAAATATTGTGTAAGATGTTAGTTAAAATTTTGTAGAGTTTGTACTAGAATAAAATGTAGTAATAATAAATAACACTGTATAAAA
This sequence comes from Apoda limacodes, assembly GCA_946406115.1. NCBI lineage: Eukaryota > Metazoa > Arthropoda > Insecta > Lepidoptera > Limacodidae > Apoda > Apoda limacodes. The sequence goes on from OX291558.1 coordinate 14,076,952, forward strand.
TAAATTATTTACATAACATTAAATAACACGAGTACAACAAGCTTAAATTTACACGTAAGTATAGAGTCATACTTCTACAATTTGTTTAACAGTGTAATCAAAAACTGTAAATATCTTATTTAGGATATAGATATCAGCCAATCCAAATTGTTCGAATACGTGTTTTTGATACAATTAAAAATAAATTTAATAACATTTTATGATTCAAAATAATGCAAACAAACGTCTCGGTATTAAAATAATTTTGAAATTCTTCTGTAAATATTCTAAATATAATTTTAGACACAATAATGCCACTCGTATTTCATTCGATAAAAAATCGAATCGAAAAGTGAACAGTGTCCTTAAACTATAGGTACATATTTCTGAATCCATGTGACTAGTTAGGTTCGGAATGTTCCACTAGAAAGGCCGCGGTTAGTTCACCAACATCATAATGTACTACATTATGCACTTAATGTCAATAATCCAAGTATAGAGATGAGACAAGATTTGTATTGTTGTGTCATACAGATTTATGACCTTTTAACTTGGCTGGATTATTATGACATTGAACGCATTAAAGCTGCGAACAAAACACGCCTCATGATATTTATGAAGTGTTTCGAGAATAAACACTCACCAGGGGCAAACCGGGTATAACTCATAACATGGACCAGCAACGACACCAAGATTCACCTATTCGTTTATACTATAACAATCAGTCTTTTTTGGACACGGAAAAAGATTTCGTGATTTGTGATAGTAAACAACGAAGAGATTAACCTCAGCTGATTTTTATCACTAAAATAAATCTAGAGATGTAATCGTGTTTTGATTTTAATAGTATTTACCTTTTCCCCAGTGAGGCTTTGAGTCAGGCTCATATTCGATGCCTTTAAGGCTCTTGGGTTCGAAGGGGTCGTAGATGGGTGCGCTCACGTCGGTGATGGGGTAAGCCCGGTCTCTAAGGTAAAGTCCGTAACGCGAGGGATACAGCCGGTCGATGGCGGCCAGCCTGTCGAGATGGTCTTGCCAAGCCTTGTGCGCGTCGAAGGGATCAACTCCGCGTCGGATGCGCCTCGGCACGTGGTACACTGTTTACAAGAAATGAAATTAGGCGAAAAGATCTCCTTGGTATAAAATCTCAAGGTGACATACAAAAAACCAAAGGGTATCCTATCATATTTATATATATGTGGTTTTGTTATAATTGACGAAAACAAGTAATTTGGTTTAAATATAAAAGTAATCTACTAAAATAAAGGGAAAGATCATACATCGTGACCAATATTGATACTATAGACGCAGTATATGATTCTAGGTGTTGGAATTTTGTGTCGGGTTTTTTTATTTTTTCTATTTTTTTTTAGTTTTTTTTTTTACTTTGTCTCAACAAATTTAAGAAATAAGTATAAAAAATTAAAGATTTTTTTCTTATCGGATAAAGTAATAAAAACGTTTAATAATTTTTTTTTATTAGTAAACAGAGTCCAAAGAGACGTTATAAGTAGTCATTTTATATAGTTATCAGTTATACAAATAGTTGAAAAAAGAAATTACGTAATAAAAAACCATAGACTTCGAGTTCTGCTGTAATCTGTTCTATGGACTGCGCAATAACCTCTTAAAATTGGCCATACTTTAGAAGCAGATAAAGTTAACCTTTTCTTTTAGGCAAGACACAAAAGTTTCGCTTCGTCTCTGCACACTTTTGCGACCATTTTTTTTCACATCTGGCTAGAAAATGCGCCGTCCAGTTCTCTATGTCTATGTAAAAACCGACACAAAATTTCAACGCCAAGTGGTTTAGAATCATGTACTGAATCTATGATATGAGTTTACGTAACGATGTCACTTACACCCTGTATTAACCAAATTCTAATATTAAAAAAATAGTACTGCGTTGGTTAGTATATTATAATGTACTAGTGAAACAAAGCATAGCACAAGCAGGATAAAAAATAAATAAGATGCAATAATTTTAACACTTAATAGAACTCACCTCTTTGTATTTTATGAATTAAATACTTTAATATAAGAAAAAATGTAGGCACATGATGAAAAACTACATCAGCTATGGCATAATTTAAAATAAAACAATGTAACGCTTGACAAATGCTAGAAGATTGACACGAAAGTGGACTATGATTGTTGAAATGACATATCGATTTAACATTCATGGGATATATGAGTGTCAAATGAGTGTAAAGTGAAGTTAGGCGAATGTCAGAGGTGAATTCTACCAAATGAAACATGCGATTGTTAACTGTGCCAAGAGACTATATAAACATCATACACACTGAATAATAACAAATAAATTACAGCTTAGAATGTAAAATATCTTAAAAGTAAATCGCTAAGGGTACAAAAGTCGATATATTTTGTGTTGATTGCATACATGGTGGACAGACCTTTGAGTTTTTTGATTAATTGTATCTTACATAGAAATTTTGTAGGAAAAGGTGGTATTTTTGCTTGTGTATCATTCCATGTATGTTATATCGATTCATAAATACTTATATATAAGCAACAACTCCTGGTGACTTATTAAGTCCTATTACATCAATCTTTCAAAGTAACTCTTCGAGCTTTTGGCAAGTTCTACTTTTTTGCATATTTTGTAACATTTTTATTTATAAACAATAAGTACAAAGTCAAATATAAGGACAGTTTGTAATAAATATTATTTTACACGAAAAATGATAAAATTAATATGGCAAATAAGTATAGAAATTTAGATACCACCGTTAATTCTTAATTAACATTCATTCTAACATATCACATAAAAATGAAAATTAAATAATTAAGTTAAAAGCGCTGTTTTTGCTGCAACAATCAATTTAAATACAAATTTAGTTAATAAACAAAATTTAATCAAAAAACAAATTTAGTTAATGATGTTATCCTAAGCGTTATTAGTATAAATAAAATTGTATTAAAGATTACGTATACTTGGCTTATTTACAGCTCTCAAAGTTTATATAAAACATTAAAAATTTATTGATTCCATATACTTAAGTATACCTACATACATATATAAGTACTTTGACTATATTTATACGATGGCAACACATTTTTTAGTTACGTGCCAATTTAAATTTAGTTCAAGTGCTATGTATAGGAAGCATTTGCCAAGCCAATCAATTACGGAATTCCTAAATGCACCAGGTGAGTTATATATATTAGCATCTTGACTTATTCATGTCAATGTCATGTCCAAAAACAAGAACAGTCACTAAGCTAAATCTGTTGGTTCCTAATGTTACCAATAAAAATACGATTCAAGAACATTGAGCTATTATGTACCTGTTATAGGTATACACGGCCAGACCTAAACCCATCAACTCGTGGGATTTCCGACAAACATTGACAATTTAAAATCTACTTTAAATTTGTATTATCAGTTTCTGACCAATATTTTTCGTACCAACTGCATTACATAAAAATCACTATATAAACATTTCGATGTTTATAAAAGTTATTATTATCAAACTGCGCTATTTCAATGTATTACTTAAAAGTATGAACCAATTAAAACTCTGGTTATTTAAATTATTGACTGGTATTCGTGAATGAATATGATTTTTGTGACAATGATAATTAGCAATATAATAACACATTTTGTGAGTGAGAAAATCCGATTCGGATTCACTTTAATACCTATAAAATAAAATAATATAAAGTAATAAAACTTCAAACGGTTCAAAATCCCAACGGTGTAGGACCGTGTATGTAACTTTAATCGCAAAATAATGCTTTAGGGTTAGCTCAGACCGTCAGTATATGGGATGTAGATGCACGAACACTAGTATAACATATGTTTCGTTTCGACGTTCATTTAGAGCGTCTCCGCTAGTGTAAACATAATAGCTCAATGGTCAAGAACAAAGCAATTTAATTTTCTTTTTTATTGTATTCTACTTGCCTGGCCTGTACCGATCAAGAGAGCTTAACCGAGGGTAGTTGTGGGCATAGATGGGACGTGGGGAGTATCCATAAGTTTCACGGTGGACAGGCAGGTAACGGTATCCAGGGACGGTGATCCTGTCTGCAGCAGCAATGGGGTCGTCGTAGATGGACTTGGTGTAAGGGTATGTGAGTTCAGGGAACACGCTGCGACGCGTTGGCCTGTACCTCTCTTCGGCTCTGATATCTTCCGACCCTATAATTTTTTGGGTTTAACATATCAGTTTGTAAACGTTAGCATTTATTCATACATTTGTTTATTTTAAAGGCTATACTAGCAACCTGGCTATAACTACATAACCACTATAATATGGGTGCTATAGGGAATATACACATTATTATAAAACCAAGAGCAATTAAGGTCATGCTTAGTGTGGGGTCCATAGCCGTTACTGCTATTGTTTAATGAAACCAAAGTACAAATTACTAAAATAAAAGTAATTTTTTTCATCCCCGCTTTGCATGGGAAAAGCCCTAAATGTTTTTTATATAATGTTTAAAGATTTTATTGCGGGTGTAATTGACTATATGCATGTGTGCAAAATTTCAGCTTTGCAGTTTTTATAGTCTCGGAATAACATGGCTGTGACATAACTATGACGGATAGATATGGCGAAACTAGAAGGCTTTCTTGTTTGACTACGTAACCCTTGAGAAATCATGGTGACATTTTTAAGAAAGCTTAATATTTGAATGTGTGTCGCTTCCAAATCTTTTAAAATCAAGCGAAAATTCTCCATTTATTCCAGTTCATCAAATATTAGAGAGTTTGCTTAGCCCTTCCCTTTACTTGTTTTATTGCATTACAAATCTATGTATCAGTTCACATAAGGCGCTTTTCGATAAACTTTGATTAGAATCGATACAAAGACGGCGAAATTAGGCTGTGATATACGGGCGGATGGACAAATAATTTATAAAATTTACGCTTTTGCCATTTGGCGCAACTTTAAAGGTAAAATCGTAAAGTTAATAAAAATCGTAATAGAATAAATAAAATAAACAAAATAAATTATCAACTTATTTTTTCGCAATTGAGTATTTTAAGTTTATACGTATACCTTACTGGTGCCTCATAATTCAGTGTAAATAGATATGTATAGCCCTTACCTTTAAGAGACCGTACGAAAGATTGCCAAAATCTGGCTTTCTTCGACGGCGTCTCATTTCTGCCAATCATTTCTAAATGACTTTTAAACATTTTGGCAGCTTATGTCGTGCTCGTACTCTGAAAAAAAAAGACAAAAATCATCATTCTCTTTCTCTCTCTCAGCCCATTAAAGTTCAAAACCAATACACAGAAGCTTTCCGAAAACCTATATCAAGGCCATGTCGCACGGCCAACTCGGAAACCTTGATTTTGACATGAATTTCTATTTTTTAGACCTATCCAGGTGACATAATTGAGTACAATACCGTGTTGGTAACACGTAAATAGACCAATGACGCGGGTGGTGCTAACATCAGGGCTGCAAATAGCAGTGTCGGGAGCTGGACGCGTATCGAACAGCCCGTGGACTTGGCCCATTGCCAAAAGCACTGCTGTTCAGAAGAAACTTGAAAATGCTCGTTTTTACGAATGTCTGCTCATTTCTGGGCTATTTTTAAGTTTTTCGCGACCTTGTAGCTAGTTTTACCGCCGTAAAGTCAGCGGCCTGCCGCAATATGAGTTAAATACGAGCTTTGGATGCCGAGGTTTAACTAGGGATACAGTTCTTTAATAGTATTAGTAAGCAATCTTTTGATTTTTGATTTACTAGTTTATTATCATAAATTATCACAATCGTTACTCACTATGATTTACAATAATACTAAACCCCATGTTTTCAAAAAAAAGCTACACGAACAAAAAAAGGTAAAAAAATTAGATCTTTACCTTGGTTGGCAACACTAGTGGTTAAAAAAAATCGAGTTTGTGAATCAATCATATGCAATACGTTAATTTGTATGTAATTATTAATTTAGGAAAATGTGCGTTATTTTTTGATATTTTTACTTTTGCCAATCCCTATTTTATCTGCGCCCATGACATTTTATCTAATGCCACTGAAATAATAAACACAGTCCATGCTGAATCTTCTTCATATTTATGACAAGTGTACTTTAGTACCTATAATAGCTGTGTTGTGATTATAGAAAGTGGAACTAATCATTTAGAGACTATAAGAGCATCCATGATTCATTAACGAAACATTAACTATAATCATTCAACATTACTGCTTTTCTTATAATTTTATTGCCTTGTTTTGTCAGTAATGACGCAATCTCAACCCACACAACTTTTTTTTATTTACACAAAGGTCTTCTGGAGAGACGAAGGAATAACTTTGAGTAAATTAAGAATCCGTGCGTCACTGGCCTATATTTAAATAAATCCAATTCATCAATTTGTGCCAGATTGACGTTTGAGAGATACGAAAATCTTTAAGTGGTGTATGCATCATACATTCTCATAAGGAACGGACTAAGTATCGAAATGCGAAATCATTATAGGATGTAGAAATGGGTTTTGGCCTGATTGCACAAGCTCGATTTGATTTTACTGCTTCGTAATATTATATTACAGTTAAATTGTTGAAGCTGCATTCATAACATCACGGTTGTTTCCCGAAGGAGTAAGCAGAAACCTCATATTTCCACCTCCTACAATCATTTCACTTCTCTTTTGCTTTATGCACGCGCTTTATTATTAAAGATTATCTATTTCTTTATTATTGTATATGGGAAATATGAATGTATGACTGTTTGTCTAAACTGCTGGAATTAAGTAAAAATTGACAGATTCAGATCTGTTGGGAAAGCTAGGTCTTGGTATATATATCTATAGGTAGCCTTTTTGTAAGTGCCTACTCCAAATTGGGTAGTACACTACCTACTACTTAAAACTTAATTAGTAATATAGTACAACTTGTTCAAATTTTCATTATTATTTTTAATTTAATTTGCGAAATGAGAAAATACTTACTAATTTTAGTAATGTCGTAGAGATTAGGTAGTGAGCTTATGTATGACAAAAAATATAAAGATTTTTTAAAAATATTACAAATGTTTTGCCTTTAAACTTAATTAAAACTTTACTCTTTACTGCATTAAATATTACAATATTTAATATTTAATCCTACAACTGAAATAAGTTTATGCTCCGTATTCACATACATGAATTTTAAATTCCAATTTTTTAAATCGCAAATTGTTTCAAATTAATGATTTAAATATTTATTACAATTAATTCTATTAAAATAGTGTAATTTCTAGGTAGTTTTATTCATTAAAGCTGTAATTATTACTAAGTTTCACGCCGTTATTGATTTCTAATAGTTGTCATGTTTACTATCAGGCAACCCCAAAGGTCATTGTCATCACCGTTTTCGTCATAAACGTGGATTGCCTACATCCAAACACGACAACGTAGGAACATTATGAAGCCACGCCAGGAAAGTCTAGGCTAAAACCTGTCATCGTCTATCAGCGAAGATTACGTAGACCAAGAGAAAAAAAATGGCGATTGTGAAACGATTACAAAAATACTTGAAGGCGGGTTCATTTGGCGGGATTGCAAATTTGGCTCGCGATGAGTGCGGACCAAAATAGTCCCGGAGCGCGAGCGGATCAGATTCACGGCATTCCGTCCGGTGTCGCACGCAGGTGGGCGCGGTGACACCTAACACACCTAGACTAGACACTATCGATCACATTGATTGGCTATGTAATCAATATCTATTGTAACAGAAAACATATTTTGTAATATCTTAGGATTCTTTTCACTTTTTTCTCTCTTTACGAATAAGTAGCCAATTCATGATACTTTTGAGATAAAATAAAATACACTGAAGTTTATTTAGTTTACTTAAAAGAATATTTTGCTGAAATTGATTTAATTTAAAAAACTGCCAACTGCCTTTTTCTGGTTAATAATTTTTTACACACTTATTAACAAATGTAGGTGATACAACTTCCAATCAAAGCCATACACAATGTACAATTTTTAAATAAAGCCAAAATCATTAATTTTATCATAATTCATATTTTCTTTTTATATTAACCCCGTGTTTTTTTATAATTATATATCTAATCAGTATTTTGTAAGAGTATGTTGTTTTTGTTTTATATTAATGTAACTAAAATATAAACTATAACATCAATTTAAAAAATATTTTAACTAGTTGATATATAAAGATGTATAAAATAACGCAAATTAAAAAAGCCTTCATACTTGAGTAGTGAAATTACAGAGGAGACAGGAAAACCTAGTAAGTTAGGTGAAACCAAATTATATTGTCAAGACTCATTTAATTAATTCATGAATGTTGATGAAGGTACTCCATTAATTAAATTTTTTAAATTACTACTTAAAATAAGCACAATTAATTTGTAAATAGCGTTGAAACTTACGTGCTGCAGGATCAATGTTACTTATCTCTTACGATCACCCACGAAAATGCAAACTAGATTTTCAGGCGGAGCGTAGTTTTCATAGAGCGAGAAAGCGATACAATTGCGCAACTTTCGAAAGAGACAACACGCACTCCGATGGAAAAACGTCGCGCGAAAACAGGCCGTACGCTGCTGCACTATAAACACAGATCTTATGATTTCTTTTTACTTTATCACGTTTTCTTACCGTTTTATATAGGTCGATAAATAGTTGTGTTGTTTCGTTGACGAGCCGACGTCGAGTGTCGGTCCTGGGCGGGCGCGCACTGTCCGCTTGGGCGCCGGTCTTGCGGCCGCCCGCCCACCCCTTCCCTGCCGCCCGCCCAAAACATTCAATAGCCATTTTTTTACTTTATTCATGTTTCAATGTATGACGTACTCACGTTCCCGGATGCGGATATGAAGTTTTTCGGTCACACATTTGTTTGCGGTTATTTGGCTTGTAGATGCATTGTCAATGTGACTACTTTTTGTACAATAAATAAAATATAGAACAACCAAAGCACTTATGCAAGACTGACTGATTTTTTCGATTTAATCACTTCTAATAACAAAATAAATTTTGTTTATTAAGATAATTAAATAATGTTAAAAAGGTTTTTAGTTTTTAAATTATCAAAAAACATACAATAATAAAAAATGGTAAAACAATAATTTGGAATTCTGTCGGTTTGCTTAATTAACACAAATTGGTTGTAAAGTAAATTCATTTGAGAACATTAAAACCTAAATGTTATACATGTATATTAACATGCTTTAACACTTTATATAGTGTTAGTATAATATTATTTATACAGTACTTCAAGGAATGTAAGAATTGCTGCAATTTCAAGTCCAGGACTCAAGGTTAATCTTTTGACTGCATTTTTGCTATGAAAATATTTATTTACATAAGATAATGTAGTCATGGAAATGGCATGTATGATATGTATTTGTAAGATTGATGTACCAGGACTTTATAAGTCACTGGGAGCTGTTAGTATAATGAATATATATATATATATATATATATATATATATATATATATATATATATATATATAAGAGTATAAGTAATTAGTATATAAAAACATGCCTTGCCTAACTTATTAACGCCGAGCCCAAACTACTGAAGCTAGACACGTGAAATTTCTACTAAGGTTTCTACTAAGGAAAGCTTTTTTGAAATTCACCCCTTGGTGGGGTGATAAAGGGTTGGAAGTTTATTTGAAAATTCGTAATTTTAATTGGTATTTGGCCTTTTACTTACAAATTATTAAGAATGTGTTTCACCAGTTTAGATCAATCATGTCCTAGGGGATATATCAACGTACGTTAAACAGCTGGGTAAAGAGAACGAACCCCATACTGTAGTATTAAGCGAAAAACTTGTTCAGAATAGTATTTCTTTTATAAGAATTTTGAAGTAGGTAAAAGTGATTATGTTTTGAATAGTTGGAATACAGTAAATATGTAGGTAAATACACATACCTTAACAGTCCTTTAAATTCAAAGACTTTGACTTTTTGTTTGAGAAATACTGTATAATTTGTTACAGAAATCTATATCGGTCAATTAGTTTCTTCGTTTGTCCTTACTATCCTGTCTGTCGGAGGACCGATGGCCGAAGGAGCAGATGTGTCCTAGAGTGGAGACCGCGTATGGGACGCCCTCGAGCCCGGTGGACCGACGACCTTAAAAAGGTACTGGTGGTGGCTGAATGCGGAAGGCAGAGGACCGGGAGAAATGGCGCGCCATAGAGGAGGCTTATGTCCAGCAGTGGACCAAAATAAGCTGATATGATGATGATGATGATGATGATCCTACTAATAATATATATTTAAATGTTTGGAAGTTCGTTTGATGGTTACTCAATCACGTCGCAGCATGTAGCATCTATTTGAGCTGAAATTTGGCACAGAGAAAGTTGAAGAGACGAAAAGCACATCAATTAGACTTCTAATCCCGAAAATTCAAAAGTTTTTGAGGGAATAGCTGTAACGAAATTTCACTCAACTGAACTTAATCCCACGCTGATACCGAATTCACGCGGGCGGAGACGTGGAATAAGCTAGTATACATATAAGATGTATAAACAGATACACATAATGTCTATCATTTATTCAGCCTGTACTGTAAACTGGATCTGAAAATAGATTAATTTGAAGATCAAGAGTCAGGTAAGATACTTACTCGTTACGCAGGTGTGACTCAAAGATTCCTCGACCGTGATTCATGCGTTTACGTTTTCGTTTCTCACTTTGCTACTGATTTTATATTTAGGTATTTGTATCACAGTAGTGATGACACAAATGTGATACAGGGCTAATTATATTGTACAATGGAGGCCATGTTTGATAGGTAGGCGCGCGCCACAGTAAGGTAATGAGAATTTTGGCATTGCATTGTTTAAATTTGTCCCCAAACATATTTATTTGCCTGTCGCATTCTTGATTTTCAGGGTTCCCTACCCAGAGGGTAAGAAACGGGACCTTATTCTCTCTCTCTCTCTCTTATAAGACTCCGCTGTCCGTCCGTTTGCACCAGGTTATATCTCATGAACCGTGGTAGTTAGACAGTTGAAATTTTCACAGAAGATGTATTTCTGTTGCCGCTATAACAACAAATACTAAAAAACAGAATAAATAAATATTAAGGGGGCGCATACAACAAACGTGATTTTTTGCTCGAAATTTATAACGGCAACAAGTAGACGCTTGAAATATACACAGAATATTTAGTTATATATTTGCTTTAAAAATAAATAATTAAATGTAAATAAAACAAATATTTAAGGGGGGCTCCAGTACAACAACCGTTTTTGCCGTTTTTATAGATAATGGTACGGAACCCTTCGTGCACGAGTCCGACTCGCATTCGCCGATTTTTTTTAAATTAATATAAAATAAATATTCCAATTACAAATAGTTATACACATAAGTACATTTCTTTCTTACTAAAGTTGTCCACTGGTTTAACATGAATATTTTATCCTAATTGGCGAGAAAGCCAAATGTATAAAACTTTTAACACCAAATGTCAGTCAGGTAAGAACCAGTGTATTTATAAACGGGGAGCAGTTAGATATTGTAGATAATAGAGAATTCTTAGGTATTACCCTAGACTCAAAGCTTCAGTGGGGCACACGTATACCTAGATTGGCGAATACACTTAGTTCTGCAACATTCGCCGTTAAAAGCTACTGCCCGGATAGTATACTTTAACTACTTTCATAGCGCAGCTTATATCCAAACAATGTTTGTGCTGGAGAAGGAGAGCTGTTCGAGCAATTATTAATCTATTCCATAGACACTCTTTATGAGATAAATTTAAAGAAATCAAGGTCTTAACCTTACCATCACAGTATATATTAGGTAATTTAATTTATGTTCATAAAAATATTGATTGCTTTGAAAAGAATAGCGATTATTCATAATCGTAATACACAAAATAGACACAAACTTGCTCCGATCCAGAACTCCACAAGGCTAAAGAAAATAGATAAATCATTTAAGGGGCTAAATAAACTCAAATCATACCTTCGTGCTGATTCAATACGTTAACAAAAAATATCAATTGATACCTTAGAGCCTTGTTAATATTTTGCTTTGACAGAATTGTATTTTTATTTGTATTTTCTGAAAAAAAAAAAACGCAGTGTGTATCTGATTTTAGAGTTTTTGCAAAAACTCTCGAGAATAGTATAAGCGTTTTAGTTTTTGTTTACTCGTAAAAAAAGGTCTTTCAAAAACTGACACTTCGATTTGAGCACTTTATTTTTAGCGAGTTTTACTTGCGTGAAAAGTACGTTTTTCCTCAAAATTGTAGTCTCACCTCGCGACTGCCCCTGCTCCGTCGCTCTGTAATCCCCCGCACAGTCCATTTTAGGACTTCGTGGAGATAGGACTGCGCGTCGGTGTCGGAGCGACTCAATGGAAATTAATAACGATTTTGAAAAGTTTTGCAGTCATTTAAAAATATATGTAAGATTGTAAATTCTTAATTTGTTAATTGAGTATTCAAAAATACTCAGCAATATTTTTTTTTTAATTATTTTCTTTTATGAAGGATTCAAAGAATAGATACGAGTTGCTTGATGAGCAATTAATATTACTACCTATTATATTGTATTTAGGATATTTTGCTATGCATTAAACACTTCTAGGCTTCCGTAGTCAAATCGCAAAAACGGAACTCTTATAAATTCGTCATATCCGTCCGTCCGTCCGTATGTCACACACAACCTTATAGTTTCGTCGTCTTTGCTCCGATTGTAATGAAATTTTACAGAAAGGTGTTTCTTGTAAACTGTTACAAAAATAAATTATAAAAAATAAGAAAAATATTTTAGTTATAAAACTTTATAAATAATTCCATGCAAAATTGTTTTAAACTAAATCGGTTTATAGGTTTTTGAGAAATCTGCAATAGTTGCGTTACTAAGGCTACGGAACCCTAATAAGTTAGGGTTAACACGTAATTGGGTGGTTTTTTTTTTATTATTTTACTCAACATGTGACTTTATATCCGTCTTATTGTGATGGTGACTTATGTAAACTGGCAATACCTTTGCAATAGTTTTGTAATAAAATTAAGACTTTTTTACAGCTCTTCATACATTTAACTGACGGGTAACATTTTTGTGGGATGTCACCTATTCGGCTATGTACGAATATATAGAATAGATAACCAAATTAGGTATCAAAAGAAATATACTAGATATATTGAAATGCGAAAGTTAGATATGTAGATACACTTATGTTATATTAAATTAGGGCTTTCGCCGCACTGATACCTACCGGATCGTAAAATGTAATACCTATAATGACATTTTGCAGTTTTGAGTTTAATTTCGGAATACCTACAGTAATGACAAGCATTGTTACTATGAAAGGAATGATAACCTAGGTGGTTATTATGTAAATAATAATTTACTCATACTAACATCTAAAATAATAGGGGACGTAAAGAATCAATGCATACCTACCTCACAGACGTCCGCGTCCATCATGCAACCGTAGGTACCTATTGATTATTAATAGCGTCGGGCCTACCTATAAGAAATCCATATCTCTACAAATCCAGGACACCATGTCCTCTTTAGTGTGCTAAATTTCATGTAATTAAATGTAATAATTTTATATTTTCTTTGCTATGATGTGTAGGTATTGTTTATGCCCCTAGATTTTCAAGCGTCCATAGCCTACAGTAACTGCTAAATGTCAGTTGGGCCGTAAGCTTGTTTGCTACCTTGGTTGTATTTCAAATAAAAAAAAGGTATAAAATATGGGTATAATTGTATAGAACTATTTAATATCAATCAATGTAGAGGTATCTACTACTTTTAGACGTCAACGAAGTAATTTAAAACAAGAGATATATGGAGAAAATCTCCATAAAGAACTCTGGGACTTCAAAGACATTGTCTTTACCACAGGCATCAGTAAATGAAAATGTTGTAACGTAAGTACCTACGTAAATTAAACAATATGTACTTGTTTTTGTCCGTGTCTTCATCCAAGTGGCTCCTCCCATTTGCTATAGCTTTATGATGTATTGTGTTCTGTCTGTCTGACTTCATGAAAAATAAATAAACCAATCTAAATCAGAATTTCACTGTTAAGGGTAGAAACTAAAATGATGTAACATAACATAAAATAAAAACAATACCGAATCATTTTTTACAAAATGGTCCTCCAGTACCGGCCGGGTGACTTGTAAAAATAAAACTTCAATTATAGAATATAATTATAGAATTTTATAGAACTGTATTCAAAACATACTATAGGTTCTTAGATATATTTTAAAAGAGTAAAAATATATGCTATAAAAATTTCAGTTTATCAAAATTATTTACAGATAGATAAATAATATGGACTACGGAACCCTAAAAAGGTAAAAATTTTAAGTCTGGCGGTATCAAGGCCTACTGCAACCGATCTGATTTACTATTAAGGTACTATATATAGAACAATAAAACAAATATGTACTAAAAAAAATTATATACCTACTTAATAATCACGGATAAAGATCATGTATAAAGAATGAAACTAGTGGCTCTGAGACCTGTTGTGTAGTTTTTTTTTTCGCAGAAGGGGTGATATATTTTTAAAGGGTCGACAACGTGTGAGTAATGTTCCTAGTATTACAAGCGTCCACAGGCTACGGTAACCGCTTAACTTCAGGTGGGCCGAAAGCTTGTTTGCTACCTTGGTTGTATATAAATACTTGTTTGTGGCATTTTTTTGTGTAAAATGAAGTCCTTAGTGTGCTTCTCAAATTTGATTGAAATTCGTCAATAAATAACGCTACAGAAAACTTCCCCCCTTTTTCTCCCCAATCAAAAATCCTAATCGCTAAATTTTTTTAATAATGTATGCCAAATTTTGTAAAAAATCGGTTGACAAATGCGACCTCTAGGTGAGAACAGACAGACAGACGGACAATAGCATTCTTTGGCCAATCTCGAAACTGAGACGTTCTCTCCCTGTTCCCTCTTTATTCTTTTAATCTTTGACGTATTTCAATTAGTTCTGAGAGTCACCGCTAGAGGCGCTGGTATCAGCAGCGCAGCGGAATCTACGACTCTCCGTTTCGATGAAGCGGTTCAGTTATGGTAAAGCCTTAAAGGATCCGTTTTTACAATAAAATCCCAAAGTTCAAAAATTTTGTAAAACAGAAACTTGTCGAAAAAGCTTATTACACAATCAAAGACTACCTTGATGATAAAAATGCATGGCATTCAATGATTTCAAAAGGAAGTATACGCCCGTATAAATATTTTACACCCATCTTCCTCATACAATCAACACGTAGCGCCATCTGTCATAACTCTTACGAACTTCGTGAGTTCCGCGTTGACTAAATTACGTATTAGGTCTACATGTAACCTTGTACGTGCGTACATTTAAAACAAGCTTGTAGCTAAAAATAATTAATATTTGTGGTTTTTACCCGACTGCCAAATGTTTTACGAGTATATGTATGTTACATACATACAGTATGCATCTCTTATTATTTTCAACGTTCTACACCCTAAACCTTTTGACGGAATTAAACTAATGAGGTGTCCTTAGATTGTCTCTATTGTGCCATACGCTATATTATTTTAATATGGTAAAAAAAATAGTTCGAAAATGTATTGCAGGCGGGGACAGTGTTTGGATTACAAATAAATAGTTTCTTACCATGCTTGTAAAATAATAATCCAGCTAGTTTGTCCCTGCCTGCAATACATTTTCCAATATTAGAGCTTGGTTTTCGCTTCTTAACCAACTTCAAAACAGGAGGAGGTTCTCAATTCGTCGGGGTATTTTTTTATGGATGTTTCCCGATTACTCGAAGACGGCTGGACCGATTAAGATTTTTTTTGTTTAAAAGGGTTTACTTTCCAGTTGGTCCCAGTGTCACCAGGTCGAGATCTGCTCTGCTTTTTAAGAACAGACTCGATTTGCTCAGTTATTTATTTCTTTTGTTTTAAATCTGTGATAATATCTAGCAGCGATTTGTTTTTTTTTCTTTAGTCTAGCGTTCTGTTTCTGTAAATTTTTTTTTTACTGCAGCATTTTAACGTTTTTCTAATTTCACAATCCTTTTCTTTAGTTTTATTTTTCTTGGCGTGTCAAATATTGAATTGAGATCGTTAATATCAACATCAATATCCTCTACTTGTGAGCTTTGGGCTGGAGTTAAAAGACCGGAGGTCTTTATTTTTACAATCCTGTAGTAATCAAATTATAGTAGATACGAAGAAAAAGTACAATATGTAATTTAATTTTGCTTATGAATGAGGTGAGTACCATCATCCCAAGTCGCGGTATAGCCGATTATTTTAGCCTCCGTAGTCCAGCTTTTGGGATACTAACATCTTTGTCACAAAAATAAGCAGAACATACACTTGTGTTTTTATTTGGCTTGAAATAAGGATTTTTTCTTTGTTTTCGAATATTGCTACTCCAATTTTCTTTGCGCACTGGATCATTAGGAAATCTGTAATTTAAACATTGTACGCATCGTTATTCGTTATCGCATATGAAGGGTAAGCGGAAAGAAATATTAAAAGAAATTTCGCAAAATAAGTTAATTATGCTATTTATTAAACTACGAACCTGCATACTCTAAAAAAATTAAACAAAACATTGTTCAAAGTGTGTGCTTTTAAAGTTATCGTACATTATATAAAATATTGATGTCATCTTAACAAATTAAAATACAGGTACTAATCAGAGGTAGGAAGGAACCAATAGCGCTGCATACACTTACGAAGTCATAACAATTGAAAACGATTAAGAAATGGAGTAATCTATAAGCAGAAATCAAAATTGATGTGCATATGTATGAACAACTCGAAAGTAATTCTCAAACAAAAATAACGTCCGTACAAGGTTACTTCGCTTGCGAAGCAAAACGTCACGTGACCGCTGCCATGGATAATAGTAAAAAAGTACGTTTATTTAATCGTTCAATAGGAAAAAAAAACCATTGCTATTAATCGTAATATTATTAACATTGTAACGTGACAACTTGTGCCTTTCACTTTTTATGTCTGTCTCTCTCGCTCTTAGGCGGGCTAACCATGCCGCGTGCCTCTCACTCGCTCTCATTGTGAGCGCATAACGTGAGCGGAGCGTAACGCAGTTTCTTGAAGTGTCACCCGGCAAACCAATTTATAAGACGTTGTCACGTCAAAATATATTCCGAGATTACTCACCGATGATATGATATCCAATGTTTCTTGGTAACCTTTGTATCGTAATTTTTGCAGCCTTTCACAACGCAACCACTAGGCATTTTTGTAATAAACAATATACAACAAACAACACACTGCCCTGACCGAGCTCCGCCGACGACTGAGCCCGCGCTGGCCCCAAAGTGATATTTTGGGGCCAGCGCGCTAGTGCCATTAGTCGCACGCGTTGGCCGGGTCCTTACGCTAGTAATATATAAGTCAATGATGGCATTAAATATTTTTTTTGACATTTGTATTGATTAATTAGAATTAAAAGAGCTACTGGAGAGTTTCTTTCACCGTTAATTCTCACCAGAACACCATTTTGGCTTCGAAACGGTAGTAACTTATAGTTTATTGACTTCAGAAAAGTGATATAATATTCTGTTTTCTAAGAAATAAAGCATTTGAATTTGACATTAATACTCGTGAACAAAGTGGTTGTTGAAAAGCTGTTCACCACATACCCACCTCTTAGGTATAAAAATTTAGAATATATACATACGTACATTTTCTTCTTGAAACTATAATAGAAAATACAACAGTACTTGCTTTATACAATAATTTTTACTATTGATTTTATCTAGTTTGTCAAATAATATTCATTAACAAAAAATATATTCCCGTGGGAACTCTCAATCGGGATAAAAAGTGTCCTATGTTATTCTGCCGCTTATAAATGATCTCTATGCAAAGATCACATCAAGAGAATAAGAAAGAACAGAAGGACAAATTAACAAACACACTTTCGCATTTCTAATATCTGTATCAGCAGTGAAGAAAATATTAGACAATTTTATTAGAAATGCTGACAGCACATCCGGCATTAAATCAAAAGTTGAAGGTTTTTAAGATTTTTTTCTGTAGTTTTTGGTTGATGCTGGATTTTATTGATCTAATGAACAAGTAGACGTCATACCTACAGATAAAAGTTTTGTTTCTTAATATTTTAAACTATGTTTCTTAAAAATTACTTGTCTATATCTAGACATGATGTTTTTAGAAAAAACATAAATATTTTTTAAAACATAAATATGTTTTAGTTGGCCAAATTTTGTTTTCAATCAGAGCGGGTAAAACATAAAACAGCGGGGGACATAAAAATAGTCCCAGAGACCACGACCAAAATGAATCATTGTTTTACTTCCAAAACTTATGTAAGGTAGGTAAGGTAGTTTACTAGGTTATACTGAACCCGACTAGGTGGGCAGTAACGGTCAAAAATTTCAAAGCTTCGGGGGTCATTACTGCTTTATTTTTTTTGTTTTGGAGTTTTTGTTTGAATTGAAAATGTCTAAAAACGGTATTTTTGTAATCCTGTCAGCCATAAAATTGATTAAAAAAAAAGAACGAGTTGCACTCCGGGAGTGCCGGCAGAAGTGAAAACCTTTACACACGATTCGCGCTTAACAATCAAATATGTCACAAGACATGTCTTTGACATTGTCAAGAAATAATAATGTTTGTTTATTTACTTTTTTGACGTATTATATTTGACATCGCAATCTGTCATAGAATTAAAATTCCATATCCAACCTCCCTGTACTACTCATAATCGCGAATACTGAAAATAAAAATTATAATAGGCGTTGCATTACGGTTTCCGTATTTTACAAAGACAAAGATGCACTTTGTTCAATTTCCATATTTTAAACACTTTACATACACGAATTTTACGAATACACAGCAGTATGGCCACTACACAGACGGTCGAGCCATCAGCTGTCACCATCCATGGATGCGCGTAGCACGCTGTAACATAAACACACACGACGATTCGCGCAAGCGCCCTGCGCCGCCTAAACGAAACAGCAGGCGCAGGCATACATTTTCGCCGCGCCGTAGAAAGAGAGGGGGATACTCCCTCTCCTACGCCGCGCCAGCTGGCTACTCTCCATCCGTCTTACGCATTTTCACTATCAGGACACGTGACCTGACGCGAGTTTATCATTTTTTACCCATACCTAAAAAAGTGCACAACGTCGCTAAAGAAGTTTTCACTTCAAAAAATTTACTATCATATCATTAATACAAATTGTCGCTTGCGACGTATACAGCTTGCGACTCAGTATACAGCATACAGTCGATATCCAGACAAATTGGTTCTTAATGTTCGCGCAAATACGTCCTCATTCTTAAGGCAAGCATATCCAATGTGCATAGCGATTTACAACGCTCTTACTAAATAAATAAAATCTGCACGATGATGTAGTAATTTCAACAAAAAACTAAGCAACTAGCTTAAAATTAAAATTTCTACACAATAGCTGATTTCTTAAAACGAAAGGTTGACTAGTAAATCCTGTCTCCGTGTCTTTGATAATTTGCTTCGGAAATAAAATAAAAAGAATGTAAACCCATAATATTATTGTATATAGTTACATACTTTTCTTGGTGTAAAATTGTGTGGAAGTAATTGTTCATTCAATGTGTCATTTTTGGAAACCTGTTCAGGACAGATTTTACAGTATTATAGTAACTCGGTTCATTTGTTTTTTATAATTTTTATTCATACAGTTTTGGCCGTAAAATGATGATACATGATTTTGGTCGTGGTCTCTCGTACCTACACTAACGTAAAGTTTAATCTTTTTCTTAAAGCAATAGTTTTTTATAAACCTAGAATGAAATTTTAACGATATCTCACACAATATGGTGCCCGAAAATATACACTTCAAAGGTTAAGGTACGATATACCCTAATATCCCAAAACAAGTTACCTTACTTGTTCTAGATTGAAGAAGTGGTACATACTACAAATTACACAAATCAGATTGCATAGGGGGGCGGACCATGTAATACATCAAAAGTCTTCAGTTATTCTGTGACGCGATTTAAAGTAACTCTCGAGAAAAATATATTCATATACTTATCATATATCACTACAGTGGCGGAGGTTCGAACCCCGGTCGGCGTGCACCAATGAGTCTTTCCTTAATTTCTCGAGTACACTGATTTATTTATTCACACCACTGGCTTTTCGGTGAAGGAAAACATTGTAAGGAAACCTGCATACATCAAGAAAAAAAAAAGACGTGTCTGTGTGAAGTCCACAATCCGCACTGGGCCCGCGTGTGGACTACGGCCCAAATCACCCTTTGCTTCTGAGGGTAGACCGTGTCCTAACAGTGGGGAAGTATGAAGGCTGGTAAGCAAGCAAGCATAATAATATTAAAAAACACTTTATTGCACAAAATCAAACATAAAAACAGTATTTACTATACAGGTACAAATGGCGATCTTATCGCTATGGAGCGATCTCTCCCAGATAACGTTTGGGTGAAGGAATTTAAAAAACGTTAAAAATTTCAGGATAGTGTGTGCGTTGAGATAAATCAATAAACAAACATACGTGTAGATTAATTATTAAACAATGTCATATTATAAATATTTATATAATATAATAATATGCATAAATATTAATTAACTATATATACCTACATAGAAATATTTAAATAAACATATGTAAAATATATCATACATATATATATATATATATATACATACATAAGGATAGAAAACATACTTGCGATGTTAATATACTATTTTTTTGTATACATATATATATATATATATACATATATATATATATATATATACATACATAAGGATAGAAAACATACTTGCGATGTTAATATACTATTTTTTTTATTTTTTTATTTATTAGCTCAAATGGTCAATTATTATTAGTGTTTTGAATGTTCTCAAGGACTGCGCTCGTTTTATGTCCAAAGGCAATGTATTCCACAACCTGATCGCTTTAACAGTAAATGAGTGATCATACATTTGTGAATTGTGCCTTGGAGTTTTCAACAACAGACTTGTGGAGTCACGAAGTAATCGAAAACCAATAAAACTGAAGCATTCTTTTAAATATACCAGTGATTTAGGATTGAACAGGACGTTATAAAGAAGAAATAGAACAGGAGTATTCCGGCGACAAGGATTGGGAGCCACTTGAGCTTTGTTCGAAATTCGGATATGTTGTCAAACTTTCGCAGACCAAATATAAATCTAATACATAAGTTTTGAAGCCGCTCAAGCTTATCAAGCTGCTCCTCAGTGATATCAAGATAGCTAGCATCTGCATAGTCGAGAACAGGAAGAAGAAGTGACTGAGCAAGAGCAATTTTGGTGGGAATAGGTAGAAAATTGCGTAAACTACTTAAAGACTTCGCGGTAGCAAATTTTTGCTTACCCACTTCTTTAATCTGTGGACCCCATGATAAAGTTTCATCGATAAGAATACCTAAGCTTTTTACAGTGTCACTGTATGGAACAGGAACTTTATTTACACACACTATCAATCCTGGAAATTAGTCTTTTACTACACACGATAATGACTTGTGTTTTATTCGGATTTACAACAAGACCATGTGACTCACTCCAGTCTACAATGCAAGACAGGTCCCTATTAATGATTGTAATAGCATTTGACAACTCATTAATAGAAGCTTGCGTGTATATCTGAAGATCGTCTGCATAGAGATGGTAGATAAGATATGTGGGATATAATTAGATTAATGAAAATTGCAAAGAGAAGTGGTGACAACACGCCACCTTGCGGAACGCCAGCAAAAATGTCACGTACATATACGTATACAGACATACATATTTACATTTTACAAACATGTAAATAAATAAATAAATAGGTATTCATATACATATAATAAAATAAACATACATGCATATATTCATATATGCACACATACACATAAAATATATTAATACATTATATATAAATATAAAAATACATATAAAATAAGCGTGGATGTATGTTTATTTACATATTTTTATTATAATTATGTTAACATCAGTTTAACTATCTGTGACATTACAGAATCATTCGCCAAATCGCCAGTTGCTGAAGAAGCCTACTAAGATCGAAACACTCACTTCTCGATCTCGATCCTAAATTAATTATTTCCACTCTGTTTAGTTACTATTCAAATCAAATCAAATCACACAATATTTAGTCAAATAGGTTTCTAAGAACACTTTTGAATCGTCAATACAATGTAGGTAAACAATGTTAATTACTGCCAAAAAGAGCTGGCAAGTAGTTCTATTTAAAGTAATAATGCAATACTTTGATAATTAGCTAAGGAGTATACAATATGTACTGAAACACTTATAAGGTAATAAAAATAAGTTAGTAAGCTACTAAAAACAATGTCAAACTTGTCAATTATTATTTTTTTGTTTTTATGTAGCATCGGGGGCGCACCACGTGAAGCGTCAAATATCGTCAATCGAGTGAAGGAATTCAGATATTTATAAGTTTTCCGCTATTTAATAGTACTAGTGGCATTAGCGCCATCATAATTATATTTTTGCACAATCATATGTGCATATATATATATATATATATATATATATATATATTGCGCACATACATTCAGACGTCGCACACTCGAAAGTGGCCCAGCCCCTACATAACAACCCGGCAACAAATGGACATCATTTAAACTACCATCACTTCGGAAACTAGCCTACGGGGAGAAGAAGTGACAATAAACTCCCGGGTGAACACCTGTTACCAATCAATCATGCAGGAACCAAGCCATCAAGTACACAATATCTATCCAAATATGTATATACACACATTGTTACGTACGTGAAGTACTCGTGCGCCACACCCCCACAAATCCAAATCCCCCACCAAAACCAGGCAACCAAAGGCGGATTACACATGGTGCATCCCCTGGTAGCTCGCCACCTACCACTATAAAGTTAACAACAGAGACATAACATCGCTTTTTTATTATTATCAATATTGCCAGTACCTACCTACCCGTAATAGTGCTACCACACACTAGCTAATAAAACCGTATTCAAATCTGTAAAAAGCCGTGCTACTGGCACACTGCTGCCAAAAAGTTGGAGCGATCATTACAAGGGCACCATGAAAGAAGCATAAACTTCGTCATAGGCAACTGCTCTTAAAATTAAATTTAACAAAAATAGCTACCACCTCGGAAAACCCAGGTGTTCTGGAAAGAAGGAACGGAAAAAGAATCACTTAAGCTGTCGCCTTTCACTTTCATTAAAATTTAACTAATCAAAGAGTCCAGATATAAGTATTTTATACATGGTATATTGCTAGTTTTTCAGGTAATAAATATACTCTGAATATAAAGTTCTTATTTCCCTGATTGTCTGACTCTCTCCATCTGCTGCAGAAACTTGATTTGATTCTGCGAGTTTGTTAAGTACCTACCAACTCGTATCCCTACCATTCCTACCTCGCTGTCTAGACGTTTTATTTATTGTCTCTGACTAAATGTAAATTGTCTTTAATTAACGCTATAAAATAGTTGTTAATCTTTTGGCTGGCCTATTTACTTTTTAAAGATTTACATCTTTGCAATGAAGTGGAAACTATTAATGTTAATGTGGCGAGGAGTACATTAACTGCTTCTAACCTAATTTTGTCACATTACAATATAAAATAATAGACCATATAACGTCATATTATGTTGGTTTTGAGCATTTCACTTCTATATCTTGCAGCTAGTAAATGGAAATCGAAAACTAAAGGTTACCTGCCTACTGTATATTCTTCTAAATTAGGGAGATTGTGTTTTACAAATATTTTAGATTACCTAAATCATAGTCAAAAATGTATTGTCAGTAAACTTAATGTAGGTGGCATGCAACCACGGTTATAAGTAAGAATTACGGACAAGAATATTTTCTTGTTTCTTTCTTTTCAGGGCGCCTTTTAGTTCGTAGTCGGGTTTTAGTTAGTGCTTAAACTTTTTTTTAATAATTTGGGGTTCTGTTTTAAGTTGCAATAATTATCGAGTTAATGTAAACAAAGCAGCAAGCAAGAGCTAGTTATAGGTATATGTATTTTTAACCTAACTAACCTATTCTAATTTTAAAACGTTTGGTCGATGTGTCTCACGACAGAAGGGCTGGCAGTTATTTCGCTCAAAGAATTTTCATTTCAATTCAATGAGGAAATACTGCCAGCCTTTTAGGTACACTGCCCCATCAGGCGCTCCGGGCCCGATAATTATCATCTTACATACGTGTAATGCGAATGTTTAAAAAATACAGTAAATAGGGTGGTCGAATATGTTGTCTTGATATGAATTTTCCGGCTATGCATGCACTAATGCAGCGAATCGTCACCTTCCCCACCTCATCGCCTCATCACATATTTGTCGCATGTTTTTCGCAAAGATGACTAACCCATGATAATAAAAACCCATGAGACTGCAAGCATCTAGAAAATATTTTAATGAAATGTCATTGTAAGATTAATAGAATAACTTGTAACTGTGATGCTGTTGAATTGTCAATAAATCTATACGATAAACAATGTTGCGAGAAACTCCGCGTACCGATTTAGACAGTTTGCAGAAAACGACTTGTCTCAGACTGATATAAATTGTAAATTTTAGTGTCAATAAATTTAGGAATCGTGTGTGCGCCAGTAAATCTTGTAAGCAATGCGGAATTATGCAGAAACGCAACGAACCTGGTTATTATAACGAAACGCTTCTGAAACTCAAAGCGCTTTAATAGCAGACCAAAAAATGGATATACTATTAATAATTACAAATATTGACTTAAATTCATTGTACTTATAAAAATAGTTTTTAACGATACCATAGCAAATACATATACAATAGCTATATAGCCAACAACCAAAGTCCTGGTTTAGTTAAATTACCTATCCATTCATCTAAATTTAATTTCCTTATTTTCCAAGCCATAAATGTCTTCTTGCTCAGATAAGGCATACCTACGTATCTACGTGACCGAATTAAGATTAAACGACATTCTAAGGAGAACTTAAGTCGCCGACTTAGCTCACCGAGTCGCAAAGCTGAAGTAGAAGTTCGTAAGGCACATAGCTCGAATAACTAATGATAGCTACTTCTTGTACTAATCAAGAGCAAACATTACACAAATAAAACAATGTTTACAAACAGCGAAACCCACAGTTATTAGACGTAGTCATCAATGAGATGAGCACGAACACCTCATGTATGGACATGTCTCATTTTTGGCACAAAGTCGCGTGGATGGAACACGTTCCATCGTCACGTGTGAGAGTGGCAACATGAGAACGGCGATGACGAGCATAGTTTTCTGGCCTCTCAGTTCTTACGTGAATTTCATTGCGTAGTTAATCTTTGAAAGATCGTATAATGAGATTCGTTTACGTCTAGGTTTTATTTTCGTTTCCGTCCTGTTTTTTTTCTTATTTTTGGTACATAATTTAATAAGCCTGTTAATAATATAGGTACTGGGGCAGGCTATTACCACTAAATAGGTCATATTGAACATAGTATACAAACCGATCGTAAATAAGGTTTGATATTGCGCGTAGAGATAACTATTAAGAAAAAATAATAATTTTAATTTAGATTTACATGGAAATAAACAAAAAATGCATCGCATACATTTTTGTTCAGTTTTGCAATTGTTAGACGCCCTCGTCCGAAGCTTGATCCGAAATGGGTGGTTTTGTTTTATACTATGGGCTAATAGAGTTAATTCAATATAAGCATCAACGTTTTGTATATTGAATAAAAGAGAAATATCCCTCGTGATAATAGTTGTAATATGGCGCGACACCCTCTTGTCTCGCATCCACAACAATAGGTTGGATTGAGGCAAGATTACAATCTTTCCGCTCTCACCAAGGAGCATTAGCATACCCCGCGAGGTTTTAGGCGAAGTGTATGGACCGCACCTGAAGCCGTCCCGTAGCCACACAATGGGACCAGTACATATGCTGACAAGCGTTAAGGCTGACGCTGAGTTTCAGGAACTCCATTCAGTGTAGTCCGCGGAGTTGTGCTCAATATGTGGCCGCTCTAGTTGCTCTGTTACATTAGGCAGGCTTATATGTTTAGCATGAGAAATGTATGCTCACGAATGAGCAAGGAGATACCAATAAAGATGATGACATATTATTTGAACCCGTCGGCGTATCCTGGTAGGATTCCCGGATAAGGATTACATACCTCAAGCAGCCAAGTTAAGTTACCCCCCAGCTGGTTGCAGTACGTACTTTCATAATACTTGTCTCAGCCGGAAGGTAGATGTATGCCTCCTGCGTATATATATCCAAAACGACTGAGTGTTGTTAAGCCGCCTGCGTCCACCGGCTCTTAGGTAACCGGTCATTTGTCTCTGTCTTCTCGCCAAGACGCCGTTCAAAGTTGCGTTTTCAAAAATTGTAGTCGATCTCGAAAACTTTCTTCATCATCGGTAAGAGCAATGTGGCTATGTAGTGTTATACATCGTTCTACTTCTGGACTCTTTCTTTGCTCAGAGGATAAGCATCTTGGTATATGCCAAACAGGCAAAGACAGAAAATAAATTCTAAACGTGGACCAAGGTTTATATGATTGATTTGTTTTCCAAAAAATAAGGAAGCAACAATTCGGTTGTATTTTTTTAAGATTGATTTGGAATATAGTTTTTTAATTCTAAAGGATGTACTTTTTAGTATATTGGTCCCATTTTTATCAAAATCTAATGAAGAGGTACATGAGGAATTGAGGGAACTCATTAAATATTATAGGCATACACATAGTGATTTTGGTATTATGAGTAACAAATCAAGTATCATTTGGTGAAGTGTAATTGGTGGCGAAGACCAGAGATGGCCTCCAGAACTTTTCAATGATACCTTTTCAAAGTGGTTTAATAAAATATCTCGATTTAGATACTTAAGTGATTTTGATAATCAACTGAAATGTAATAAGAAGGTTGTTCAAGTGAAAATTATAAATAAAACAATTTTTTTTATATAATCAAGGGGACGAATGGATAAGAATGAAAGGATGAAAAACTAAAAGAGGTCGGAGTTTCTCTACATAATTACCTACGGTATTCTAAAAACAAATGCTTGAAAATAAATGATGAAACTAATAAGCGTTAAAATTACTTTTTCCGTTTAGATACGTAGGTACACCTACTGTCATTTTTACATTAAAAGCGTAAAATGTACAGATGGACAATTACGACGAAATAACTGATGGACATGACGGAATCCGTTTTTGCCGTTTGACTACTGAACCCTATTAGGGTTTTGTCAAATAGATTAACACACAGACATTACGAATAGATGGATTATATAAGATGAGTGCTTCAGGTGTGCGTGGACGGCTCCATATCACGTTTTCATACGTTTTTGTTAAATTCTCGAATCCTCTTTTATATATTACGGCAAATTTCAAACGTATGTTGAATTAAATATCAGCTTATCTAAGTATTTGTATTTTTAGTTTGGTAGATTTTTTAGTTTATGCATTTTTAATTCAAAAATATAAATTTCACGAAAACTGGGGTAAAAGAACTTCTTTGTTTTGTACTTCTTTCTTTTTATTACAAAAAAAATTAGGAAAAAAATCTACAACCGCAGCCTTAAATAAAGCATACATTTTTCTTAATAAATCGGTAAAGCTCCAAGGGCCCCGATACATGTCACCGCCTATATAGTCCTCCGGTAGCTACGCCACTGTTGTCAAAACTGTCATTTAGTATATGTTAGTAAGACAGTCTATAAACTATTCATTCATTTGTAACAATGGAGCAACAGGGTGACCAGACTTTTGGTACAAAGACGGCATATATTGGAGATATAATAAATTCCTGTTGGATCAAGAGTTCCGTTGGAAATTCTAACGCGATGATCAAATTCCTCGTGCGGACGTGGAGCCGCAGGCAAAACTATTTAAAAATATAAGCGTAATGCCAGAGCCTAAGCATTAATTTCATTTATATAGTCAGATAAATATACCTCAACGTTGAGACAGTCATAGCGCCGCGACAAAATGTGTGACTGGCTAGACAAAACCTGACTAGCCATATGTTGCACCTTATCTCGTGATTGCTCGGTCTTAACGCCTTATTTTACCAACTGTATCAATTAAATGATTGTTTAGGCTGTGGTTATGGTATCGAAAGGTTCAAAAATGCTTACACAAATAATAAAACAAAATTTTATGTTTATTTTAACTATAGCGTGATATATTTTTAGAAAAAAAAAACCAACAAAAAGAATATAACTGGAATTTAAATAACAAATTTAAAAAAAAAAAAAAATCAGAGCTGAAAAATGTCCTGTCTAATGTAAAAAGAATTTAAACGTGTTCCGGCACAGAATAACTTTCTCTGTTGCAAAAACCATAGAAAACCCACTTATTTTTCTAAAAATATATCACGCTATAGTTAAAATAAACATAAAATTCTGTTTATACCGTAATGTTTCAAGTACCTACAACTTTAATTGTGAATACTGCTATTACGTAAATAAAAGTAAAGACAGAATATTAGTTTTGTAATTGTTATATGATTTCATTAGTTTATCTCCTTTAAAAAAGGTATAAAGTAATCAAAAATTTTCTAAGAACATGCATGAGTAATAAGTTTTAAAAAACGAAATAAAGTTTTATCTTTCTGTTTGTTTTATGATTTTTGTTTACAATCATTTTAAGTATTATATCAATTTAAATTTTAGTGGAATACGACAGAAACCATTTTCATATTGCTTATCTATTACTTTTTCCGAGTTATGTTTAAAATTTCTTTATGAGTAATGTAGGGTTTTGCTATAAATATTATTTATTATCCATTAAATGCGTATTAAATTCTATAAGAAAATTTTAGACATACTGCATGTGTCTCCTTAAGGCCCACTGACTACCCTACTCATAGATATAGAATGTAAAAGATACACAATGTTAGTTTAGTGATGATAACAAAAATTGCGTAAATGTTAATTACTGTCTTTGTGTGCGTTGAGAAAAGTGTTGTCAGCGTACACTATCGGCATTGTGCATTATCGATATATTTATGCCTGTTATGGTTGGCGGTGTGATTTGACAGTGTAAATATTTCTGTAAACATTGAGAATGTTGAGAGAATGTTCCTAAGTAAACAAAATACATAAGCAGTTATATAAAATTAATGCTTTACGATTTGAGGGGAATCCAAGAACTTAAATATTGTTAATTTTGGATTGTATTGGAATTCCAAAGTTGGATTCATTTTGATAAGCCCCTGTTTTGTATGTAATGCTTCAGATCTAACGCTAGACTAGGCAAAAATAGGCCAAGTGCGTGTCGTATTAAGTTAGGGTTTTGTAGAATGAAAATTATTGGTAATACCGTGACTTTTAGATCATGCGGTTTGAAAGTTAGAGGGACACAAAATTTTCAACTTTGAAAGCCAATAACTCGCAAAAGATAAATCTTTAAAAAAGTTTATCAACAAACTCAAAAGCGAATGCCCCATCTTATGATACCCCAGATGATACCTAAATAAGTAACCTAAAATAAGGGCGGGCGGAGCCACTGGCAAAATCTAGTATTAAATATAGTTCTGCACAAGATAATTACAAAGAAAAAATTGAAAATGTAAATTCTTAAGATTTTTTCGAATACCAAGTGAAGAAACCGCGTGCTTAGGTGCTCTTGCAATTTCAGATTTTACAATTTATTTAATTCCATTCTCTTGCCCGCACAAATATATATATATATATATATATATATATATATATATATATATACATATTTAAAGTTGGTTTTTACTTGAAGACAAATTTATTCAGACTTCCATACAGATATGGCGTTTAACTGCATGTGTAGTACTAATGCAAGTTAAAAAGCAAGAGGCAATGAGTGTGAAAGTTCTAGGCATAAGAATACTAAAGAACTACGATATTTTTCTATAAAGTCTATAGAGGACTTGGAATGTTGCACAGACGTGTCTGCTATAACATACGCGTTCATTTAGAAAGAATTTTGCAAAATAAACTTTCTAAGGAGGTTAAATGGGAATTGGAAGTGTAATTGAAAATCCGTCATTTTTAAACCTACATGCATAAAATTTGATGTTTGGCCTTAAGCTTAAAAATAAAGATTGACGTGCTTAACCGTTTTTGAGAAATTATCCACAAGAAGAAAATAAATTAGGGGATGAAAATTTGTATAAGGATTTCTATATTATTGTAGGTAAAACAGTCATAAGCTGTTTTTGTTATAAAACTCCAGGCAGACGAAGTCATAGGCAGAAGCTAGTATAAGATAAGCAATAAAGAAATATAATATTTGGTCAGGGGTAGAGTACGTTTACCAAATCTTGACACAAAATACAAAAATCGCAACTAGTGTGTAAGAAAGTAAATACAGATTTTTTTTATTTTTACTGATAGTCGCCAACTCGCATGCCTTTATTAAATTTTAAGGCCAATTATTTCCCATACGGTCTGTTAGTTCCAGTGAGGAGATCCACTAGTGAGTCCAGGAGCTATCAAAATCTTCTAAACTTAAAATCAAACCGCATACCAAATCTGATGCGTTACCATTTTGAAAACGCAACTAAATTTAACTCGCTGCACCGCACCTTAGATTTTAACATTATTCTACTCTTTGCTCAGAATATTGCGATGTCAAGTAAAGTGCGCGTCATAAAGGTTTGCTACGTGTAACATTAAAATGCGGAGCGATAAATTTACCGTATATTGTTTTGTTTATTTCATTCAAAGCTATGTCACAGCCAGGCAGAAACTTACGTGGCGCGCAGAATAAACCGACATATTTAGAAGGTAATCAAAAATGATAAAACTAAAGAAAATTTCTCACCATACTCTAGTTTTTCGGACCGTTCCTTACCTAATTTAAGAGAATACGATACTAGAAAATCGTTTGTATGAACTACGCTGCGAGGCTCCGCGAATACCAATCCGTGGCTAAACGCTTCCATATGTATTCATTTTCCAAATAAGTTTATCAATCATTTTTAAAGCAAAAAATACGATCAAATTAAGAACCTCCTCTTTTTTGCAGTCAGACAAAAATTATGTTTACCTATCACAGTATTACGTGCGTTTTAATATGCGTGGGAAGACAATATGTACTGCTATAGAAAATCTATCGCTATCATCGACATTGACCATAGACGAAAACACTTGGTAGATACAGGTTACTTAGAACGTTGCAGATCTAGTTGTGCTGGTGCTGTAAACTGAAATACAATATCGTGACCTTGCTGCGAATAGCGGCCGCCCACGCAAAACGATGATGGTGTCGGAGCAGTTTATGAAAGTTTGAGCTTCTGTTTAATTAATGAGCTTTAGTATATGTAGCTTTTCCTATATGTGTAAACATATGTGCAAAGTACGGTTGTATAAAGAGAACAGCTGTTTATATTTGTTACTACGTAGGTATATTATAACAGTTTTACCTTGAATTTTTGCGCGAACGCTTTATGCAGGTTTGTTTCAAAATTGTAAATAGGTTCTTATATTTAATAATAATAGTATTCTATTTCTTCTATTCTATTATATTTTCATATAAGTCATATTTTTTACAGAAACAACCACAGAACGAGAAAAAAGAAAATGAATAATAAAAATAAACCTACTAAATACGATATAATAAAATAGGTAATAAATGAATAAAGTTTCTTAAGAGGTTTCGTTATTGTTGAGCCTATTTAAGTGACAGCGCACTTGCTGGTCAGGTAAGGTCAATATTTAACCGGGTTCTTTCGAAATTCAAACCCTCGTGCATAAAAGATCTCGGGGTTCGATGAGTTATTGAACAGGTTAAGGTGTGACAGTAAAGAAAATATTTTTTTTTAATTAAAAAAAAGAGAATTTATTGAATTGTTATTGACTAAAATACTTTTCACATAATTAAAGTAGGTCAAACACTTCGCTACTGCATAACTTTTCTGACCGTGGCCTCACTTTCGACTGTCCGTGATACGCTTTAATGCGAACAGAAGTAAACAAAATGAAAGCTAATTCCTCATCACACTGTAAGTTTTTATAACATTTCTATCTAATGAGAAGATTAAATTCCCGGTAACTAGTCAAGTATAAATTTCAGTGATATTGTAGAAACGTTATTGTACCACTAAATAGACTGAATACAAATTATTTGATAAAGTTCGCGCACGAAGGGTTCCGTACCATTATCTATTAAAACGGAAAAAAATCACGTAAAACGTAAAATATTTGTTTTATTTTAATTTAATTATTTATTTTTAAAGTAAATATATAACTAAGCATTCTGTGGATATTTCAAGCGTCTACCTGTTGCCGTTATCAATATCGAGCAAAATCGAGCAAAATAATCACGTTTGTTGTATGGGAGCCCCGTTAAATATTTATTTTATTCTGTTTTTTAGTATTTGTTGTCATAGCGGCAACATAAATAAATCTTCTGTAAATTCAACTGTCTAACTATCACGGTCCATGAGATACAGGCTGGTGACAGACGGATAGCGAACTCTTAGCAATAGGGTAGGGTAGTTTGTACCCTTTGGGTACGGAATCCTAAAAATGGTGAAGCCGAGAAATCTCTATAATTTTTACTGTAAATAAATTGAGGTGGAAATGAACATGATTATTTATTTGAGAATGTCATAAAAATCTTGCTACTTCAAAATACAAACAACATTTATTTAAATATTTAAAATTGTTCCTACTGGTGGTACCTTTTAATGACCATAAAATATACCTTTTTTTTAAATATTTTACCTATTTATTTTATTTTCTCGCACACGAAGTGAAATGCAAATTACTATAACCTATTTTACTTGACAGTATTTCTTTAGCATTTCTCGCTCTCGCTCTCGCTCCCAAGACCTCTCGTATGTTATGGGTCGTTTTAAACCCTTGGTGAACAATCTACTGTAACTCCAAGACAGGCTTACAAACAAAGCATGTTTGCGAATAATTGTTTCACAGGCACTACCGATTTGTAGTGTTCCATATAGAACAGTCAGTGCGCGAATCCGAAACGCACTTGACTATCCTTTAACTGTATTGAGCAAATTCTAATTCAGAATCAAGCAAGCGTGTATAATTTGTTATTTTATTGAACCTAGTTCGAAAGATTCCTGGATACTTGTTTCACAAATAAACAAATAAATCTTACGTCAAGAATGGACAAATGAATAAAAAGACCCTTAAGGAAACTTCAAGGCAACCCCTCACAAGTTGACAGCTCAAGACTTTTGAAGAGAGGCCGGAAACACGTCAGTGAATCGGACAGTTGTAGATGCCGCCACAATAGGAAAGTTGTGTGATTCCCTCACGAGCGACATGAGCGCTCCGGTCTTCCGGCTAGGAGTTTCGCGCATAGAAATGGCAACATTAAACATTGTTACACAAAACTTTCCCGGCGTAATGCTCTTTAGTACGACGATACTCCAGTACAGCTTCCTTTTTGCATGAGATGCTCAAAAGTAGTTTTATTTTTTGTGGATGTACATAATGTGGTTGTACATAATCGAGGACAATAATCAAGAGTATTCATTGCTTATTTAACCTAGTTAGTCATTGTTTAATTATATTTTATATCAGCATTAAATAAAGAAGTTTTTGATGTTTTATTCAAGTAGAAACCATAAACATAAATCGAGTCTGGTAATGTTTTAAAACAAGATTTAATACTTCCTTTCCTTGGTTAACAGCTTCACGTTGACCGACAATCCAACCAAGTTAAAAAGACACGAATTGATGTAACGCTGCTATACAAATCTTACCTAAACAAAGTTGCATAAAACATTAGGTGCATAATGTAACATGTTGGTTGGTGAAAAAAACACGACTGATAAAACTACCCATATCTAGTTAGTAGTTAGTCTCTTTTCTTCCTTAATCGTAGCTTTTCTCCAAATGTCCTTAAGATCCATTCAACTGTCAAATCTAAACAACGAGACAGAGTAACTTTTGCATTTATAATATCCATACTAATATTATAAATACGAAAGAAGCTCTGGCTGTCTGTCACCTCTTCACGCTTAAACCGCTGAACCTTTTTAAATGCAATTTGGTATGGAGATAGTTTGAGTCCTCGGCAAGGACAAAGGATAGTTTTTCCGCGGGTATATCTGTAACCGAGTTTAAACGAACTAAAGCTTGCTATAACAGACTTCTTTAGTGTAATCAAGGAATTGCCGTAAGAATCCCATGTCGATAACCAAATTTAGGGCGGGTGCAGCCACTGGCAAAAGCTAGTAATGTATATATGTAGTAGAGAAATGAGGATATCAGACATTCCGTGAAATCCTTAGAGATATCACGTAATCACGGAGGATGTCGAATATTCTAATCTGTTACGTCTTCTAACTGACAATTATGACAATATACTACAAATATTTCAGTAATACGTCATTTCACTACAACTGAATCTAGTCAAATGTCAAAACAGCGGGTTGCGAGCTGTACCACGCACCGGGGTGTAGGTGGGGTCGAAGTGCGTGCGCACTACACGATACTATGGTGTGTGAAAGTATAAATTAAGCTGTATAATAACCGCGTAAAAGTTCGTTACAAACCTATTCCTTTTTTTTTGGTTGTGTCAGCGTATTATAATAATTTACATTCCAATAAACATTGAGGTGAATTCTGAAGTTGTACCTAGTACTAGTAGGAAAAGATGTTCAGAGCCGGTTAAAGGGTCCGTTTCTTAGGATAACTTTTATATGGAGATTCTGTAAATATCGAAATGAAAACAAGAGAGGGATAAGCCATTATGGACTGAATAAAAAATAAAAAAGTTAAAACCATTCGTGGAAGAATGTAAATCAGCATCTATTTCGAATAAATCATGTAAAAGTCAGCAATATTACTATGGAACTAAATACGAGACTCTTTCGTTGAAATTCTATCAACGGAAGACTACCATCGTGTTCTCATGGAGTGCCATAAAATGACAGGGCATGGTGGTCGAGACAAACTGCTAGTTTCTCTAAAATCAAAATATTTAATACCTACCCATGTTGTAACTACATTTATTAAACTGTGTCATTATAAAAAAAGACTTAGTTAATTTAGTTGGGGCCATTAGATCTTATAGATCTCCTGTCAACTCCAGACGGACGATATAGATAGATGTTTGTTACACTTTCTAGACGACCATAACACTTTCAAATTTAGTGCCTCAAATTGAGCTATCACTGAGAGAGTAAGCTGTAAACAACAAGGCTATAAAAATGTTCATGCGAAAAATCAAAGGTGCAATACAAAACATAATAATTATAAACACAATTTCAAAAACAAATTCAAAGTTCCATAAAGTTTTTTTGCCTTGCTTCAATAAATAATAAATAATTCATTTATTATTTAGTAACCGCGATGTGACGTACAGGAAAGGTTCAGTTTATTATTGTTTTTTCTGTTTTTTAACCGAATAAAACTTATTTTAAATAAGAATATGTTTTGTTTTGTTTTCAAAATGATAGTTTGTTTGACACACGAGTGTGTTCGTAAGAGTTGTCTATGTTTACATGATGATCATTTATCATAAAAACTCCGTAAAATAATTGGAAATTGTGTTCTATACTGATGACAAACTTCATTTTCATCTCACTAGATTCAATCTAGTGAAACGACGTATTACTAGAAATCTGTCAGTATTTATTCATATCTCTAGATGATTTCAGGAAAAAGAGGTAACAACTGAGAGTATTCGACAGTTCGACACCTTCCGTGATTTCATGGTATCCCTAAGAATTTCACATAAGCACTGGTTTCTTCATTTCCCTGCGACATATATACATAATGGCAAATAGACTAACTAACTGATACCTATATCAACGTAGATCCCAAACTACTGGATACAGAGACTTGAAATTTTGCATAGAGGTTCCTGTTATTACGTATGCGAGCACTAAGAAAGCATTTTCAAAAATTCATCCCCTACGGGTGTGAATTGGGGGTTGCAATTTTTTATGGAAATGTATTGAGCCTTTAGATTGATAATTAAGATTTTAGAAAACCATCCCTAAGAGGCCAATTAGGGAATAAAATTACTTTAAGAATTCCGATATTTTTGTAGATAAAATTATAAACAGTGAAAAGCTGGCCTTTTTTTTCAAAAATCCACACAGAAGAAGTCGCGGGAATAAACCAGTTACCTACATATTGTATGGGGTAACAAATCAACCATTCATAATTTCTGCCACCAATTATATAAATTATTAAAACAGAAATTATAGTGACAATTACTTATAACAACGAATAGTTCAATCAAGTGTTTCTACATTGTTTGTGTAATCAATCACACAAGGGTGAGGCATCGTATCGCAAATGTTTGCCGTGACTTCGCCCGTGTTGGCTCGGCGTCAACCGACCGTTCCGTTTATCGTTCTCACACACATATATGTTTACACTATTTGTTACGGTAATGGGCGATTTAATTACCTTCCGTAAGGTCAGATGTTAGTTTTAGATCGTACATGAATCGAATGATTGATAGATTATTAAATTTAAGTACCTATATACTAGCTTTTCTATGAGGGTTCGTCCGTTAAACAGTTGCATTAGGTCAGAACTTGGTATAAATGCTAATAACTAATTATTGTTAGTTACTAATTTTTGCCAGCGGCTCCACCCGAGTTAAATTTGGTTATCGGCGTATATATATATATATATATATATATATCCTAAAGGTTTGCTACAGGAAGTTATAAATACGGTTGTAGGTTAGGAACTCTTCTGGGATAAAATGTAACTTCGTGATAAAATTAGGGATAAATCTATCTCCATTTCAAATTTTAGTCAAATCGGTTTAGTTCTTGTGGCGGCGACATGAAGGAGTAACAACCATACACACACACTTATAAACATTTGCGTTTATAGTATTAATTGGATTCTTTTAATGTACAAGTCGTTGTAATTAGTTAAGATAAAAGCTTAGAGCGGTACAATTTAAGGAATAACAAGAATGGCGGCAGGCATCCAAAATTTCTGAAGAAAAAACATTTTAAAGTTAAAAAATATTTGAAAGCCCTAAGATTTAAAATGTTAAATTTTAAAAGTTATTTCACTTATTTTTTAATGTTAATTTAAGATATGAAAGATGAATGAATAAAATTCATTTTACAATAAAATGTAACTCCACTTAAGCATTCTATCCCTGTTTAATTGATCTACGATTCTTATTTTAGGATATAAACTTTGAGCTTCTTGCCCCCAAGAACCCATGGTCTCCACTCCTAAAGCTTTAAATATATAGGATGTACCAAACCAAGCACTTTTTACGCTCCGCCATGTCGGCCCTAGACCCAGTTTTTAACTTGTAGCCTGAAGATGTGACGGTGCCAAAGTATCAATGCATGTTGCATCCCAAATCAGCGGTCGTACCAACTTCCAGGGCACCAGAGTCAGGTCTAAGCTCTTACCGTCAACCCAAGCCAGCCCTAAAACTCCATCACTAACAAGGGCCTGGCGTATTAGGTCATTAATGACTGCATGGCGGGGTATTCGACCTGCGCTTTTGCTATACTATCAACCACTTTACCACTCCTGAAGCTCATAGTTTAAAAAAAGAATTAACAAAGCTCTTGGTCTTCACTTTACACAATCGAAGAGCCGGCGATTACCTGTGTCAGCGAATCATCATTGCCATTCAGCGTAGCCTCCAGCGACGTTGCCCACTGGTAGTAATTTAGCCGATGATTTTTTTTTAAATATAGATTTTAAGTAGGTACATTTAACTAGGATTCGTCTGTTTTTAAAATAAAATATATCCTAAAAACTAAAAAGTTCCAGTAGCAACTTAAAATTAAAAAACAAAATATTAAAAAACAATCACTTCAAAAATTCTTTAAAAATTAAAAAATAAACTATTAAAGCAGACAGGACACTGACCTTTGAGTTTTGTTCACATCGTAGTTAAATGCCAAAAAAAATTAGCACATAGGTATCAACATTTTTATTTATTATATTTTAAGCAAAAATATTTAAATGGCCGTGGCAACCGCATTTTCTTTGACTATAGGTTAATTTGTCGAGAATATTTTTTTGACTTGTTAAAAGATATGTTCAGAGTAAGAAAACTGGCTGGAAAATTAGGCATATAGCTGTCAGTGGAGTTTACTTTGCACCTTCGCCTTGCCAAATATCTACTCATAAACTAATTATTAAACACTCTGAGTCATGTTTTAAAAATAAAATGAATGCAACAAGTTGTACTAGTTTAAAAAATATATGACATGGAACTATGAAAATTTGTCTATTTATTCGCAATGATTTAATCATTTGTTATTTAATATAACTCCGTAGCAACTTCCTTCCACAGAGTTACACGGCATCTTGACGCGGCCAGCTTTTTTTTTTTAATTTTGAATCCATAACTTCTTGTTTTAGATAGATAGAATGTAAAGTGACTACAAAGCTATTCAGTTACAAATTAGACTGCAGTAAATTATAATATTTTTTGTTTTTTAATTATAATTAATTATAATTTTCAATAAGGATAAGCTGCCATCTAACATCGCCTATCAAGCGCATAGGGTATCCTATTTATATATACGTATGTATATATACTTATATAGTTTACGTCCACCAGATGCACCTAAGAATGTATTTGTAGCTATTACGTAAAAGCCATGGTCTTCGTATATAAATAAACTTTTGACCGGAAACCCCGCTAATATCCGTCAGTTTTAGTTAGCTTACCAATAATTCCTTGCATATTTTTTTTTTTTTTTTTTTTTTTATACCACTAAGGTGGCAAACAAGCCTACGGTCCGCCTGATGGTAAGCGGTCACCGTAGCCTATGGACGCTTGCAACACCAGGGGCATCACTCGCGCGTTGCCGACCCTTCAGAAATCTAATAACTTCTTTTTTGAAGAACCCCATACTGTAGTCCTTAGAGAAAACCTTGGCAGGGAGCTCATTCCACAACCCAAGGGTTCGCGGGAGGAAGTTTCTCTGAAACCGCACTGTTCGCGACCATTTTGGTTCCAAAGTGTGAGAATGAATTCCCTGTCGATGGCGAGCGGTGCGATGGTAGAAAGTAGCCGTGGGCATCATTTCGAACAATTCCTCAGAACACAATCCATTGTACAAGCGGTAGAACACACACAGGGAGGCAAAGTCTCTCCTCAGACTTAAGGGTTCGATACCGCAAGTGAGTTTGGGATCGTCGACAATTCTCACAGCCCGTCGTTGAACCGAGTCAAAAGGGCCAAGCTGGTATCCGGGTGCACCCGCCCAGAGATGGCAGCAGTACTCCATATGGGGCCGGACTTGCGACTTGTATAGTAGCAACCTTTGCCCCGACGTGAAGTACTGCTTCGCTCTGTTGAGTACACCAAGTTTTTTGGACGCCAGCTTTACCTTGCCTAGCAAATGATCTCGGAACTGAACATCGCTGGAGATGTCAACGCCAAGGATCCCAATGCTCTTGGAGATGGAGAGGGGAGTGTTCTGGAATTGTGGGACTACAGTGAATGGGGTTTTCTTAGCGGTGAACGCGCAGACTTGTGTCTTTGAAGGGTTGAATCTGACCAAGTTTTCCCGCCCCCAGTCAGAGACCTTGGACAGACCGATCTCGATTTGAGACACAAGTTCTTCACGCTTTTCCTCCACAACGGAACGTGGGATGCTTGCACGGCCCGTGTAATAAGCGTCTCCAGTACTGTCATCTGCATAGCAATGTATGTTGTTGATGTCCAACATATCATTGATGTGCAGTAGAAACAGCGTAGGAGACAGCACAGAGCCTTGCGGGACACCAGCATTAATGTCCATGCTATCAGAGCAACTACCGTCAACTACGGCTCGTATGCTTCTGCCGGACAAAAAGCTAGCCACCCATTTGCACAAACCCTCGGGCACTCCGTAAGAAGGCAACTTCGATAGAAGACCCCGGTGCCAGACCCGATCGAACGCCTTCGCTATGTCTAGGCTACATGCCAATGCCTCC
This sequence comes from Apoda limacodes, assembly GCA_946406115.1. Taxonomy (NCBI): domain Eukaryota; kingdom Metazoa; phylum Arthropoda; class Insecta; order Lepidoptera; family Limacodidae; genus Apoda; species Apoda limacodes. The sequence continues at coordinate 14,116,746 of OX291558.1, forward strand.
CCCTGACTCTCAATGGCTAGTGCCCATCGGTGTGTGAGATACACTAGAAGGTCACCAGTTGAGCGACCGTGGCGAAAGCCATATTGACGGTCACTGATCAGGTCGTGTTTTTCTAGGTATCTCAAAAGCTGTGTGTTGATCACACGCTCCATCACCTTGGAGAGGAGAGAGGTTATAGCGATAGGCCTGTAATTCGATGGATCTGATCTATCGCCCTTTTTGGGCACCGGGTGCACATTTGCAGTCTTCCATGAAGACGGAAATTGCCTAGTGTGGTAGGAAAGCGTGAAGAGGCGCGTGAGTACAGGACATAACTCAGGAGCACACTGCTTAAGCACCACTGCTGGTATGCCGTCTGGCCCACTCGACTTATGAACGTCTAGGGAAAGCAACGCCCGCCGGACCTCGCGCTGTGTTATAGTGATTTCCGGCATGGTCTTACCGCACCACGGTAAAGTAGGTGGTACAGCGCCTTCGTCGTTCACATTCGAGTTAGAGGCAAAGAGACTGCCCAATAGATCGGCTTTCTCTTTTGCACTGTGGGCCAAGTCACCATCGGTCTTTCGCAGTGGGGGTAATGACGACTGGCAGAAGTTCCCCTCGGCAGCTTTAGCAAGCGACCAGAAAGCACGACTCCCAGAAGGATAGCTCGCAAGTCGCCCACCTATTTTGCCGATGAATTGGAATTTTGCTCTGGCAGTTGCTTTCTTACTGAACCTCGAGGCAGCATTTAATTTGCGTTTTAACTCAGAAATATTCGGATCCTTAGTATTACGAGCCGTGGTCCAAGCCTCATACGCAGTTTGCTTAAGAATTTTAGCTTCTCTGCAAGGCCTATTAAACCACGGTCGTTTTTTGACGCCGGCAGCTACTCGCAGGTTAGGAATGAAACATTCCATACCAGCGAGGATTGTCTCAGTGACTGCGGCTGCGCAGACGTCAGGATCTTCTGAGCTATAGCAGATCTGCCTCCACGGGTACGATGCATAAAATTCTCGCAATCCATCCCAGTCTGCCGACTTATAATGCCACACACGACGCCAAATAGTTGGCCCAGAAGGATCGGGTTGTGTGCATGACAATCGAGTCCGGATGAGACAGTGGTCCGAGGAGCCAAGAGGCGCATCCACTGAGACGGAGTATCCATCCGGACGTGTAGTCAGCAGAAGGTCCAGTAAGGAGCTTGTATGGTCCTCTATATCTGGTATTCTCGTTGGAGAAAGTACCAGCTGAGAGAATCCATAGGTCAGAGCAAATTCATGAGCAGATATCCCTGCATAGTTATTGGTTCGAGAACTGAGCCACTCACGATGGTGGGCGTTAAAGTCTCCCAAAATAACTACTTCTGCTGTAGGATATTGCTCTAGAACTTTGTCAGTCGTCAAACTCAGGTGCGTGAAGAGTCGAGTTACGTCCGTGTCACCGCTATGAGACCTGTATAGGCATGCATAGATACGAGTGTGGCCCCCATGATCTACGCGCACCCACAATATCGACAGGTCCCTGTCTTCAAGGCTATGAAGTCGGCGACAGCAGATATCCTCCCGGACGAACATACATACACCGGCACGACTCAAAAAATTGTGCTCGAGTTTGTAGCCGGGATAACGAAGGTATGATGTGTCGGCCGGGCAGGATATCTGCGTCTCCGTTAGAAAAAGAATGGTTGGCTGCGCAGTCTCGAGATGGTGATGGACTGCGTTAAGATTTGCGTGAATACCCCTTATGTTGCAAAAATCTACATTATATGTGGATGGAGAAACCGCTGTCAAAACTCTTTTCTTTTTTCTGTTCCTGGCCATTTTGTTTGAAGTAACTTAGACTACGGATGAGGATTCACTGCACAGACAGCTTAGAAGACAAAAAGTTGCGGTACTAAGACTGCCGAAGCTCAACACAGATGATGCGGTTGCTGGCACGGCGGGCGGAAGGGCCCCTGATCCCCCTCTGTTGTAGTAGCCGGGTCCACTCCGGTCTCCTTCTCCGGCACGACTACTACTTCAGAGACTTTACACAGGTTGGCGGATCAGCCTCCCAGGGCGGAGATTAAGTGATCCCTGGGTTCGGGAACCCGTTCAACCTGCGGGCGGCCAGCGGTCAGCCGTTTCATCAGGTCTCCCTGACCGCCGAACCAGCACGCCGCGTCTACGCCGAGCAATGACAGCAACAAGCACCGTCGGTCCTCCGCTGTCCGCGCAGCGAATCCTCAAAGAGAGAGCTCTGGCAACCTTACTCACCGCCAGGAACACAACACTACTCAATGTTAGTGTTATTGTGGCCGCGGTTTTCTGTAAGGTGGAGGTACTTCCCCAGTTCGGGCCGCTCATTCGAGCAAGTACTCGCTATGCCCCGCTTTATTTGTTCGGGCAGCTTATTCGAGCGAATACTTGCAGTGCCCTACCTCTCTTATCATATTAGAACTCACCATTTTTGCAAGATCTTTAAATTTTGCTATTATTGTAAAAGACTCTTTTACATGATGGCCCAGCGACAAGGCCATGCGATCGTGAAACGCAACTACACGATGATGACATTCAGTTGTGATCTGGCTTCCTTTGATGTGCGGACGAAATACCGACACCGTGGCCATCCCATCGCCATCCCGCCTCAACATAAGCCTTTCGACATCACCGCGCTCTCCACATGCTGGTCCGTTCAAGTGGACATATATTAATAGATATATACAAATATACATATAAATATAAAAGATATATAAAATAAAACTAAACGTAAATTAACATACATAGGTCCTATCTGATCCATCCTCGTTTGACCGCCCGATAGCGGCAGAGTCCGAACGCGGGTGCATCACAAAAACACGCACGTATACGTATGTATATATGAACACACATATTCAAACAGACATCGCACACCCAAAAGTGGCCCAGCTCCCACACAATAGCCTGGCAACAAATGCACATCATTTAACTTCGGAAACTAGCCTAAGGGAAAATTGCGTTCAATATGACAAGCTAGCTATAGGAGCTAAGTAGGTACTATATATACCTTTTGACACGAGATTGCTTAATTTGCGAGTTAAATTATATTAGAATATCTATGGCTGAAGTCGACGATGATGATATCAAATATAGTTAATTTAACAAAATATTTAATACAATAATTTAAATAAAAAAAGTGTAAATTAATTAGTTACAATTATGTCACATAAGTCGATGATGGCCGAGGAAGTCGATGGTGGCCGAGGGGTTAAAATAAGTCTATGGTGCCGAGGGGTTCAAATTTCACTTCGCGTCCTAAGTAAACTAAGGTTTGAACCCCGGGGTCGGCGTGTACCAATGAGTCTTTTCTTAATTTCTCAAGGACACTGATATATTTATTCACACCACTGACTTTTCGGCGAGGAAACCTACATACGTCAAGAAAAAGAAAAGACGTATGTGAAGTCCACAATCCGCACTGGGCCCGCGTGTGGACTATGGCCCAAATCACCCTAGCTTATGAGGGTAGGCCGTGCCCCAACAGTGGGGATGTATGAAGGCTGGCAAGCATGTCACATAAGTCATAGATAATAATCTATTCAGGAAATTTTGGCTTTGTGGTTACTTGACATTTCTTGTAATAGAATACGTTCCCGCTATTAGTTGATAATAAGCTTATAACGGAATTTTAAATTATGGCTTAAATAAACTATTTTTTTAACAAAAACAAAAACCGACTTCAAATCCTCTAAAAAGTATAAAATAACCCCCTAAAGTAGACTTATTGACAGAACATTCAGCTACACGTTTTTTCTTAGCTAGATGATTTCTTGGACTAATCTTTACAAAATTAAAATGGGACCAATCTGAGGGTTAATCCTTCCGTATACGTAAAAAAATCCAAATCGGTTCATAAATGACGGAGTTCTGTGGTAACTATAAAAAAAAAAATCCTCAAAAAAAAACATTTTATAGTTGGTCGTCAGATTGTTTTTAAAAGGAATGTTTTTACAGATATCTTAAAATAAATACAGTATGTTGCTACTTAAATAATGTGTAAAGATAAGTTATTTTTTTCTAGTTTGCAACAACAAGCACAAAACTGCACATTTAGGTAGGGCGCAGCCTTAAATCGAATGTTACCTTCTAAACAATAAAGTTTCCGTGCAAAAGTGCTATGATTACTTTGATGACGCCGGTGCATTTTCAGTTGATGTTGACATGACTTTTATTTTAAATTACTACCCTCTGCTACGCGAACACACGTTCAACTGTGCACTTACTGCATAAAATCATGTTCCAAATAATTATTAAACAACATTAGTGCAACAGATAAAACAATCACAAGAACACCCTTAACAAAAACAGCCTAAACATTAAATTACTGATGCAACAAAAACGGCCTCAAAATATTCTGCTATAAGGTACAAAGACATAATATTTTCCCTAAATTGCAGTTGGTTTTTCTTTCCTGGCAACACAGGGGTATTGTTACGAGCTCGATTCAAAGATGGCGCGGCACGTGTCTCGCTCGTGTCGGAAGCTACATCCGGAAGCGCGGGCACGCCGCCCTTGCCAGACAAAACAATACTATCGCGTAAATTGAAATAAATTGACTCTTTCATATTGTTTTGTTACGCAATACAATGAATTTAACAGATCATTGAAAAAGACGCTTAAAATGGTTTTAGATAGGTTGGTACGTAGTTTATAACTATGAAGAAGAATATTTAATTGCTTTCAACAGTTCTCTTTCTTTTTACTAAAATGTACCTATATTCGAAGAAAAGTAATACCTATATAATATTAAAGATTTATTTTTTAATATAAAATGTAACAAAAAACTGGTTGCCTGTAAAGTCGGTATACGGGCGAAAGTTTTACGTGACAATGATTTTATGTCTGTCTCTCTCGCTCTTAGGCGGGCGCGTGCCTCTCACTCGCTCTCATTGTGAGCGCATAACGTGAGCGGAGCGTAACGCAGTTTCTTGAAGTGTCACCCGGCAAACCAATTTATAAGACGTTGTCACGTCAAAATCTTTTATATATATTTTTCTACCCGGTGTCGCATGGGTATTTTTTTCTTTCATACCATCGTACAAACCTTGTCCTGACAAAACATCACAAAAAAACTCAGCCAAATTGGTCAAGCCGTTCATACATGCGGATTTGATTAAAATTGACTTCAAATGATTGACGCAGCGAGACAGATGTAGAGATAGACAATATTTTTCTTTATATTGCATTGTTACGTGAACCCAAAGTGCATGCAAAATTGCAACTCGGTCCGAGTACGAGAAATTAATCAAAATTTGTTACCGTTGACAAATGCTAAGCCACAGTCGTCAAATTACTGAGAGTCTACTGAGCGATGGAACGTGTGGATTGGTAGACTTCACAAGCCAGCTATAACTGCAGATTCTATGCACCAAAATCCGGTCAGTGACAAAATCCATACCCACTTGGAAAAAAATTTAGAGGTAAATATTGAGTTCAGACTACGTTATATCAGGAGTATCTGTGCAAAAATTTCAAATCTCTAAGCCCCGTACCTAATTTGGGCTGTGCGTTGATATAAAACTCAGTCAGTCACTCTACTCTTTTACGTATACATATAAATATGAAATCAAATCACAAACATAGATCTAAAAAAATATCATAATGAATATCAGTAATTAAATGTCTCACGGTTAAAGTAAAAAACAAAAAAATTCGATGAGGGTGGTTCTGTCCCGCGCCCTCTGTGACTCGTCGCACTAATTACGCAATCAGTTCTCACAATTACGACTGACATCGTCACCCCTGTATAGTATTGTGTTATTTTAATCTTATAGGCAATAACAACAAGGGTTTATTGGTTTTGTTAAAAAAAATAACTAGCGCAAACTAAAAATGTAAATTTAAAATTAGTTTATGAAGTCTATTTTTTAGTAAGGCAATTGAAGTCCTTTTCTGTCTGTTGTTGTGGGACTCGCAGAAGTAATTATTTTGTATGTGTCTACAGAATTTTTATCAAGAATAAAGATGATTTGCCATGATACCCCTAAGACTTTCATCCTTCGACATCTTGAAGTTTTACGAGATACGATTTGAAAATCCTAATAATTTCCACCCGCATGAAGGAAAGTATCTAGTAACATTTGTAATTCTTATCATTAAAATGAATGCGGACTAGCTTTTTCCAGCGGCACCGCCTGCCCTACATTTGGTTATCGGCATGGGATTCCTACGGCAAACCCTTGATTATATTAAAAGAGTTGGTTATACCAAGCTGTAGTTATAGTTTGTTCACGTGAAATTTGGTTATAGTTAAACCCGTGAAAACTTTCGAATTTTTCGGGATAAAAGCAGCCAAATAGCATATGTCCTTATCGGTCTTTTCAACTATTTCTGTGCCAAATTTCATCTCAATTAGATGCTCCGTTGCGACCTAATTAAGTAACAAACAAACAAACAATCATACAAAATTTCACATTTATAATATTAGTAGGAAGTTTGGTAGTACTATTTTTACTTACCTGAGATTTTAGAAATAGCAGAAAATGCTGATAAAATCAGTGTAGCGAGGGTGCGGCCCTCTCTCGCTGGTAGTTAGTGATAGCAGTCAAGTCAGAAACGATGTGTTGCTGGTAAACAAACGGATTACTGCACTACGGTACGATTCGGAATAGAAAATCATAGAGAAGGTGTTGAAATTATTTTAGTTCCTAAATTGTCTAGAATCTCAAAATGCATATATATATATTTAAACGCCCCAATAAACGTATATATATTTTTTTTTATACCACAAAGATGGCAAATAAGCTCACGGTCCGCCTGATGGTAAGCGGTCACCGTAGCCTATGGACACTCGCAACACCTTGCCGACCCTTCAAAAATCCAATAACTTCTTTTTTGAAATACTTAGGAAAAACCTTGGCAGGGAGCTCATTCCACAACCCAAGCGTTCGCGGGAGGAAGTTTCTCTGAAACCGCACTGTACGCGACCATTTTGGTTCTAAAGTATGAGAATGAATTCCCTGCCGATGCCGAGCGGTGCGATGGTAGAAATTAACCGTGGGCATCATTTATAAAACAGTTCAATTATAAGAACACATCCCATTGTACAAGCGGTAGAAAACACACAGGCAGGCAAAGTCTCTCCTCCGACTTAAGAGGATACACTTCACGGCGCCTCGCAGAGGGCTTCATACAAACAAATTTCTTACTTATTGACACTTTCTCATCAAACACCACGAAATTTTGAAGATATGTTCTAGTAATAAATATCTAGGGCTGCAGTATGCCAGTTTTCTATCAAATTTTATAGTTCAAAAGTTGTACAGGATTCTAGTTTTTCATACAAATGGTTTTAAAAGAGATTTCTAGTTAATAGAACGTTTTACAAGATTTTGCAAAAACCACAGACATAGGTATTCGGCTTGGGATTATGACTAAGAAACAAATGAGAAATTCGTTTGTATGAAGCCCGCTGCGAGGCGCCGCGAAGTGTATCCTCAGTGAGTTTGGGATTTCTCATAGCCCGCCGTTGAACCGAGTTAAATGGGCCAAGCTGGCAACAGAACTCCATATAGGGCCGAACTTGTAAAGCAACAACCTTTGCCCCAAGGTGTGAAGTACTGCTTCGCTCTGTTGAGAACATCAGGTTTTTTGGACGCCAGCTTCACCTTGTCTTGCAAACGATCTCGAAACTGATCATCGCAAGAGATGTCAACACCAAGGATCCCAATGCTCTTGGAGATGGAGATGGAGCTCAAACTAGAAACCCGGGATCCTGCCATCGATTAATTTCCTTATTACGCTTTGATATATTCGTAATTTGTGGGACCTATGTAAAGTATTGATTAATCTAAACATCAGAGTATTTGACTTATTCCTCGGCAGTTTTTACATTGCATTAACTTAGAAGCTTGATTATTTTACAACTTTAAGTGACCATAGATTTTAGTTTTTCATATTATTTTCAATGTGATACCTTCACGCGTTCCTAAGAAAAAGGGTCTTAACAGACAGAAAGACAGACAGAGGGACAACAAAGTGATCCTATAAGGGTTTCTTTTTCCTATTAAGAACCCTAAAAAGAAATTGGATGGAGTCTTATAAACTACAGTTTATTGTCTCTTGGATTAAGTAAAAAAAATATTGACGCATTTCTTAAATAACTCCCTCTGAGCCTGGTTGGTAGTGTGGGTTCGATTCCTTCACTGGACAAACTTTTATATCATAATCTGAACATTTGTGTTTGTCTTCAGTCATGTATAATATGTATGTTTTTACAAAAAAAAAGTAATATTTATGTATTTGTATCCGTTGCCTGGTACCCATAACACAAGTTTTGCTTACTTTGGGGCCAGACGGCGATGTGTGTAATGTCCAATAATATTTATATTTTATGCACAACAAAAAAAAAAAAATCCCAAAAGGAAAAGCGATATTCCAGCAAGTTTTCAAAGTAAAAAAAAACCTCAGTTTTTTTAGACTGTGACCTACCTCTCGAATTCAAACAGAAAGCTTACAATTCACAAACACAATATTTTTTTGTGTTAAGGTAAAAATATCAATTTAATGCCGTCTCCACAGCACACTGTGAATTTGAGATGACAAATCGCACCGGAAGCGATCCATTTTAGCGGGAAACTGTACGCAGGAAGTCGATTCGTCAACCGCGAATGTAGTGGCGCCACCGTCAGCCAGAGTTGCCATTTTAAAAATTGTTATTGCACACGACTTGTTTGATTAATGAGGGAAAAAAGATGGGCAATCAAAATTATCGCGAAAAATGGTTTCTGTGCAATGAATTTCAAAATTTAGGTACAATATATGCATTTTATTTTTCATTCGTATGGATGTCTATAATTGTCATGGATATGAAGAATATATTTGTGTTAGCAGTGTTTTAGGATTCTTTTTAATGCTAATCTACAATTTATAAGAGAAATGTATGGCTAGGATAATCAATTATATTTGTAGGTACATATCGCTGTAATGATATTCATATGTGTTAATTATTACCTTTCCATTGAAGCCGTGCGTTGTTAAAAAGCATTAAACGCATTAAATGCGCTCTTTGATCTTGATGCGCGTATTCGATCGCTCTGTTGATGTAACATGAATACGGTCTATGATCTTTTTATGCCAAGATAATCTTCTCAACAAAACGCACCTTTAGTTAAATATATACATATTAGTGCTTGTGCTGTCAATAACTCGTATGTTATCTTAATTTCAAGTAGGTACCTACTTGCAAATTATATATGAGTTACGAACATACACGGAAAAAAAAGAGTTTCCAAGTTCTATTCCACCAAAATAATTTGCATTCAGTCAAGAAATCCAACTATTTTGTTCACAGAAGGCAATATTATTTCCCAGAAAAAAAATCATTTTATCAATCGAAATTGATAAACTTCTTTTCGTATGAACAAATTTTTTTTAACCAAATAAATGTACGTTTTAGATCAACCAAACTTAAATTAATTACCCTAAGACAGTTTATGTTCTTGTATAAAATAAATACATTTTTATATGCAACATTTTATTTTTCTACACTATATATATATAGTGTCGGCATAGTAGCTTTTCTTTATTGTAGATATTTATTATTGCATGTATAATAGTCGTACGTTGTTGTATGGTAGAGCATAATAGATTTCCTTTTAATATTATCAACTTATTGACGACCAAAAACTATGTGTGTTGCCAGTGATGACATACGGTATAGAAACGTGGCCGCAGCCAAAAGCTCAGAATTGCTCAGCGAGCTATGGAGAGATAAAATCCGGAACGAGGAAATTCGCTGAAGAACTACAGTTACCGACATTGGTCAAATATTAAGCATAGCTGAAGTTTCAATTGGAAGGCCAGATCCGATAACCGACGCTTCTTGAGAAGCTACCTCAAATCGGAAAAGAGACGGCCTTCTACCAGGTGGACAGACGACGCCGATGGGCACGGGTCGCTTAGGATCAGACGTTGTGGAAACATATGGGGAAGGCCGACGTTCAGCAGTGGACATCTTCCGGGTGAAACGACGACAAACAACAAGTTAAGACTAATGAATAGTAATCATAATTAAGAAGCCAGCAATTCTATTCTTGCCTGCTTGTCTGTATAGATATCTTTTAAAACCAGTAGAAATAAAATATATACATATAAAATATATAAATACCTATCTAATGTAAATATTTCGATTTTAAATGAGACCCAAATTGAGTACCGACAAGTTTGCTTACTAAATAAGATTGAACCTTAATTTGAATTCCATGGTTCCGTACCTTGAATAAAAAAAGGGAGGCTTGAAAGATCGCTCACGTGTTTATGCGTTGATCTGTTAATTGAAAGACACAATGTAAAAAACACTTATAAAAAAGGGGAAAAAAAATAATTACAAAACATGTAGAAAAATAAAGTAAAAAAAAAGGATAGGTATACAATAAATATCTGCTACCTACCCTAATAAAAGCGAGAATCACCTTCAAATATTATGTAACTATACACAATATCTATGTATGCTATGCTTAACAATTTACAAAAAGGCTTAATAAATGAATCACAAAAAAAAACTACGTGGTTTAACATTAAAACAACCCTCGAAATGAAACGGCACCAAAAAAACCATCAAGAATCTAGAGGGGAGTAATACATCTGCTCTACGCTACCCGCCTTCCGAAGCATCTGTACATGTTTAAAGAACTACTTAAACATCATTCAAAGATCACATAATATAAATTAAACAATCATATTGACATACTGAGCGTTGCAAATTGTTCCGGACTTATATCTACTGTGCAGTTTGGGGTCGCGAGAGCCAGGTGGTTTTTGGAGTCATTCTTCGATGACAAATTATCATTGTGTTCTTTAAAGGGCCGGATTTCATATTTTGAACTATACAATGGTTAAGTAATAAAAATGAGGACACTTTGTTATTGAACCTATTTGACTTTTGTAGAGAAATTATAAAAAACTATTGTTTGTTCCAAAGATGACTTATTTGTTCATATAACTTAATACTTAACTACATTTTGTCGACTCTGTGGTTCAGTGGGTAATGACCCGGCTGCTGAATCAAGTGGCGTGGGTTCGAATCCCGCAAAATTAAACATTTATGCGATGAACATTTGTGTTTATCTTAATATTTTTTTAAGTATAGTATATATCCGTTGCCTGGTATCCAAAGTACAAGCTTGCTTAATTTGGAACCAGATGGCGCTGTGTGTAATATAAAACAAAATAAAAAAAATATATAAATCTGGTAACACTGAAAAAAATATACCCTTCGTTTTACGAGTGATTCTCAACAAATCATCAGGAGTACCTAAAACGACTAAAAAAACGATTCAGCGCCCAAACATATATTATTATTATTATTATTATTATTATACTTTATTGCATCAACATAAAAAATTTACAAACAAAACATATTTACAAATAGAGAAAAACAAAAGGCGGTCTTATCGCTTTAAAGCGATCTCTTCCAGACAACCTTTGGGTAGAGGAAATAATAAAGTATTATTATATATAAACAGGAAACTGATATAAAGTCATATAAATTAAAAGAGGATACTTAACTACTATACTGTTCTTTATCAGGAAATGATAGTGAGAATTAGCATTACCACTGTCATTACCATTACTATTGAAATAACCTTTACCATTGCCATTACGATCACCGTCGTCATTGCCAATTTACCATTACCATTGTTATTACCATAACCATTTCCATTACCATACCATACAAATGAGATATTTGTATGGTAATGGTGTAGTATCCTTACAATGATTAGTATGGAGCACCATTAGTTTTATACGTTAAGAACTTCCAGTTCTTTTCGGTGATTAGTGTGGGAATCGATCGCAGGACCTCTGGTGTTATACATTCCATATTTAACCGCTGAGCCAGCCAGTTAAATAGAGAGTTGCCGAAAATTAAGGTATAGATTAAAAATAATATGAATACTTCTTAATAACTGTTACTGAAATTTCTTAAGGATATGATATATAAAATGGATGGATGTCTAACGTATAATTCTTAAGAACGTACAATATGACGACACGGCACCAAATTTTTTAAGGAAGTTTCTTGTTAATATTAGATCATGAACCTTTGAAACTACATTATCTAGTTGAATTAATACGATATTAATGTTTTATTCATGGCGTAGAAGAACCTGTTTATTGTTAAAAGTCTTCATTGAAATTATGTGAGATAACGACTTGAAATATCAGTACGTAATAGTGAATTGTCAAGACGTCATCATAAAAGCATACCGATAATTTAACGTGACAAGGTATAATTATTTAACCTTCAAAGACACTAAAACTGTTTATGACAAACTCGATAATATACAGGAATAGGGTTTTGATAAACTATTACTATTACTGAAAAATCCGCTGTGAGATCTACAATTTATTACGATACCAATGCGAATGAACATCGTCATGACATTTTTGCATGAATCAAAATTGCCATTTTTCTCTATGAACTAATAATGTTTTATCTGGAGTTTCAATTTTCTTGCTGAAATTATAATTTGAGGTTCGATAGAGGTGAAATGTGCATGTGAGACTTGAACTACAATGTTATAGAAACGTTTATAATGTGGTGTTGGTGTCAACTGGAAAAAAAACTATGGACAGAAAAGGTAACAAATAAAGCAAAACTTTTTTATTACTTTGTAATGATATACAACAAAAATAGGAGAAATAATAAAAAAGTAAATAGAAACAACAAGGAGAGGAAACATGATATATTGTTTTGATTTTTCACGATCATTTTCTACCAATTATATTAGAAAATTGAGATTAAAAGGATTCGTGGGAGAACAAAGGAACAAACAAAAAGGGTAAAGCAGTAAAGACAGAAGAAAATGTAAACAGCCTAAAAGTGCCTCGTAATTAAATAATGGATGGAATGTTGTAAATTTGAAAATATATATTAAGAAAGTTTTTAATCAGCCATCGATTTCCTAGTTTAGAAAGTATAATAAAGCAATCTAATAAACTATTCAAAAGTATTTAAAATTAAATAATCTAGGAAACAAAGTCCTTTAATTATGGACTCTTTTCGTAGACTCAGCGCAGCAAATTTGTAGCAAGAAAATTGTCTCCGTAGCAGTTGTCACAGCACTTAAAGCGATTGCATTGGACAAAAGTTCCTTGTACTTAATTGAAGAAAATGTATATCATCTTTCCGATTCTCTTCCCTTGTTTAGCATTGAATTAAATAGTAATGCTAAGTAGATGCATGAGAAATCAGATAAATATATGTAAAGATGGTACCCTATACAACTTAATGTATGGGCATTGAGGCGATATAGTTAATGTTATAGAGTTCAATTCTGAGTAAGCAAAATATATTTCAAATAGATTAATTTTTCGGGAAAAGTATGTGTGTAGGTTTTTTTTCGATTGAATCTTAAAATAGGACAGAGGAATTTATTTAAAAACAACTTGAAAATTGTACATTGGCGCAGCCTTAATCGTTTCCTTCGTCAATTTTCCTTTTCAATCATTTAAGTCTGTTAGATCGTTTAGGGCTCCGTTAGTCCCTGACTAAACAAGACGGCTAGTAGGTATAACGCGTTAGTCACACACAATTACTACTGAAACGATAAACCTGGTAAGATAGACAGACTGACAGAATGTTGTGATAGGTTAATTATAGTGTATTATGCAAAATAACTTGGTACAAAAACATTATTAAAAAGTATAAAATAGTAGAAGGATGATCATTTTCATATCGTTGAGTTTTGTGCTGTATCACTTTAGTTACTTTCTTTAAATAAATATTCTGCGCTATTAGGAAACATTTGAGTGATAGATTTTATTTGACAGAGGAATACATTCTTCTAAAATTTTATAGAGATAGCTTAATATATTCGCACTAAAAAATCTAAGCCTTAATGACGGAAATGAATAAGTAATAAATGGCATTTAAATTTATTAAAGCAGTGATTGTTTCCATCAATTTCCTAAACATTTTCCAACAGGTAAACGAACAGCCTGTAATGGACCTGTCCTAAGTTATTAAGTTAAATCTGAGGAGCCAAGTCTTGACGTTGCAATTTGTGTTTATGGAATAGAAAATTGATCCAATTGTGACTAATTAAACGATTAAATTCAACAAGGAACGTTTAAGATATTTAACTTAACATTTATTTGCAGACTGCACTTAGCCAAGATTAAAGCGCAGTGATGTACAGTACAGTACTTTGTCTGTGGCCAAGAATTTAGATCTTTGCTCCTTGTAGTCTAATCTACCTATTCCTGCACCTTTGGCAATCCTTTTTCACCACTTAGCAAGTCGCTAAACCTAATTGTATATAATGCAATTACCTGACCAAGTGACTGAGTAACTTATCATATGCCTAGCCTAACCGATACTTTTTACCAATGATCTTCCACTTTGCACCAGCTGTGTAAGAATCTCTGCAAGAAGGTTGTTTCCAGTTTACCCTGGATCCTATATTAGTTTTTTACAGTATAATAATAACTTAGGGCTAGGCAGTATTTGAATTACTTATAATTGAGATATGTATTTGAAATACCGATATACCTACGAAAAAGTATAAAATACCCAAAATATTGACTTTGTAATTGGTATTTCAAATACGCTAGGTCGAGGTATTTTGTAATAAGTATTTCAAATACATTTAGCTATCGTGATTTATTCCAATTCAAAAATTCAAAATTCATTTATTTCAGTTAAGGGCCAAATATACAAAGTTGCATAAAAAATAAGAATAATTAAAATATATAAAATTAAAACTTAAAACTTTGAAAATTTACCTACCCTTTTTTTGCGACCAGAGGCTCTCAATTTGTTTTGTATTTTAATTAAAAATGGTTAAAAAACTGTTTTATAATACACGACTTGAAAAGTATTTAAAAATTTTGTAATTTGTATTTTAATTACAGCGTAGTATGTATTTTGAATAACCATACAAAAGGATCATAAAGACAAACGTTACAAAAGGGTACTTATCTCTGCTAGATATTTCTACCAAGTTAGTTATAGAAGACTAAATAGATTGACAATGTAAAAAAAAATGAGTGAGCTGAGGTATATAGAAGTCATTTTAACTTTAGTCAAACGTAAAGTATGCCTTGCACAACGGTAGCGGTGAGCTTTGTTGAGCTTCTCTTTGTAATATTCCGTTGCAAAGCTAATCGAATAAAGATTATTCACTTCCTTCCTCCGGCTGCTAGAAGAGACTGTCCATTCTTGTCAACGAATTCTGTGTGATTCAGCTAGGGGGCGTAACTGTGCTTGTCCTTTGGACGTAACTCCAATACAAGTTTAATTTGAAAAAAAAAATGAAATATCCTGATGTCTATACACAAATAAAATCTTTTTAGGTTCATTTTTGGTTGGAACTAGAAGCCGGAACTTAGATTTTTTGTGTAGATTTTTCTTTTTGCATTAGCAAACACTGCTGAACTTATTAAAATTAAACTTTCTGCTTTTGGATAGCATTAGACAGGGTTTCTTAGGAAACAAATACTTTGGACTTATTTATGAACAAGAGCTTTACTTATATTATATCTTTAAAAACTACATAAAAGTCTAATTTAAGGTATCTACAACCGGAGCTTTTTATATTAAGTTTTAGAGATTTTCGAATTCTTGTAAGGAAAATATGTAAAAATTGTTTTTGAAGCAAACTTCAAAAAAATAAAATTGCTGCTTTCGATTAATTAGTTTATTTTTTTCGTTTCTTAAATCATAAGTGGATCTTTTATTCTTGTGAGTCTGTAATGGCACCTATACGTTAACCTATACGGTAACCTATAAGTTTAAGACATTTATATATCATCTTCCAACTTTAAAATCACGCGCACAACATTATCTTATTCAATAAACATGAAAAGTTCCCCCAAACACCAACCGTGCCCTATTGAAAAGACAAGCGAAAAATCAATTGTGTTGCGACTTACCCATCGCATTGTTGCAATCACTAAATGACAGTTTTATACAACCAATCGTGCAATAAGGGGTCGAAATAATTGTACACATATGGAATGCTTTATTGTTTGTGTTCCAATGCCGTCTTACACAGTTCTAAAAAGGTTTAAGTCTATATGGAAAGAGCAATGAATAAAACAGATATATTTTCAGTGGTTTATTTTAGGTTAGAATAAGTGGTAGTGGTAATGAAACAGTTTCCCATAGAGGACTAATTACACGGTGTACGATGGTCGAAGTTACGATATGCGATAACAGTAAAAGCCTATAATGGCGTTAGTGACGGCCCTGTGTCAATTTTGTCGCACTTTCTTAATGGTCGACCCCACAATTAATAGGTTTGATCACTATAAATTTTGCCCCACTTTTATGGTGTTACAATCTTAGATGAATCGTTTCGAAAGATGTTCAGGATAGACATAGAATAGAAAGGGTTATAATAATTTACAAACGGATCAGTGACCCGACTATTGAATCGAGGAGCGTCAGTTCGATTCCCGCACAAGAAAAATATTTATGTGATGAACATTTGTGATTGTCTTAAGTATAATATGTGAATGTATTAACAAAAACAAAAAAAAGTGTATATGTGTAGTGCCTAAAAATATTTATTATTATCATTATAATTGCAATAAAATATTGTAACTTCAAATTATTTTTTTTGACTAGAAATTCATCTATTTGTTGCTCAAAAAGATAAACAATGAATTATTGTTTTGCTACTTGCTATTCTATGATTTTAAAGCAACTGAAAAAATAAAAAAAAATACTGTTCCTCTTTTCCTGTTTTTTTTATAATAATATGAGACTAAAGACTTTTAAAAATTAACAAGTTTAATAATATAAATCTGTCAGTGGACAACTACAAACTTATAATTATTGAAAGCACGTAGGCATGTGCAATTTGATATCTGTAATGAATCACTTTCGTAGCATTGCTTACGTAATGTAAATTATTGCATATTGTATTAGACCAAAAAATAATCAATTCATTATGTGGAGAAATTAACATAAGGTTTATTTGATTTAACAATGAGCATAGACAGAGACTGGATATCGCAATTTCTAGACAGCTGTGAGAAACGGTCACAAAATTGTTAAAAGTACGAAGCGAATCTGCGGTCTCTTGTCTCTTTATAACGTTTTGTTTTTATTTTAAAGAAAAGAGACAGTTAGTTGCAACACTTAAGCTTTGTCTCTTTTTAAAACGCGGCCTCAGTGAGGCTATTGCGCAGTGAGGCTATAACAGATTACAGAACTCGGAATCTAGGGATCTGAAATAATATTTCTTACGATTTTAAATGATTTTTTTAAAAAAAGCGTTGTGAACGTGATCTAATATTGCAAATTCAGCAGTACCTACTATAACATCAGTGTATCGTTTTTGTATAATTACCTTTTACGACAGATAGTCGGTAATGTTCAGTAAATATCAGGAACATTGTACAATAAAATTACAAAGATTAATCGGAAGAAACGACACGCAACATAATAGACCCCCAACCATACATCATCCCTTCAATAAGGTTACAACAATTAAACAACAAGCCATTGAGCGTTCTCCATTGTATCGCCTAATTTTATCAAAAATATCGCCCTGTATAATGCAACGGAACGGTACGACAAAAGTCGGAAGAGCGGATATGATTCGTGTCAACTCGCCGCCGACAAAAGAAAATGCGTATTTTTTTTACGCAATTCGTACAATGAAAGGAATGTTCGATTGTCGCAAAGGGGATGTTTCCACCCACAAGTCAGCGAGATATCTCATCGGTCTTTATGGACAGTCGGAAATGACTTTACGAACTTTCGGAGCTTTTGAAGCACTTGTAACACGGACGCACTAAAGGTAGGTTATTCTTACACGCTTTTGTCACTACAAAAATAATACCACTCCAAGATATCTGTGCAACTTTCTTATTTATCACTTACTTAATACATTATATATAATAATTTTACCAACATCTGAAATAGAATAATCCAGAGAGGACTATTAAAACTATATTAAAAGAGTTTGATAATTTAAATGCATATATTTTTTTTTTATATATATATGTATTTTTGGACATTACACACAGCGCCGTCTGACCCCAAAGTAAGCAGAGCTTGTGTTATGGTCACCAGAAAACGGTTACAGATACATATATATTACTTTTTTTTTTGTAAATACATACATATTATACATAAAGACACCCAGACTCAAGACAAACACAAATGTTATTTATCACATAAATGTTTGTCCAATGCGGGAACCGAACCCACACCCTTTGCGCAGCAGTCGGCAACACTACCAACTAGGCTAGATACTTTTGTACAGAAAAAAATAATTAAAATTTACATAATATTTACAAATATAATGTTTTTACTATACCTATCTATATTTCAAATTCTAAAATAAAAAAGCGATATTGCTTTCGTATCCGTTTTGATTATTCGCTGAATATTTAGTTAATTATATTTTCTTTGTACCATAATAGTAAAACATTAAAGTAATAATAATTACCTCCAACTCACTTTTTCCCTTATCGCTCTCCTTTCCTTTTAGAATTAATTCTTAATTCTTCAATCGACATGTTGCTCAACATGCTCAATGTTTAACTGCTGCATACTCGTATCATGATCTTTTATATCTGTCATTCTCGTATCATGAACTTTTATATCTGTTATTCAAAATTCGTTTTTTTTTAAATACATAAATACACCCAGACACAAAACGAACACAAATGTTATATATTATGACAAAAATGTTGGTCGACTGCGGGAATCGAACCCACAACCTATGCACAGCAGCTGGCCACACTACCAACTAGGCTGCGAGGGAATGCAATGAATCTGCAGCTCTATAATAATTCAACCTGTAATTCATAATCTGTAAAAAAAGCATTTAATAAACTCTGATCTCTGCATATAAAAATCCGAAAGGCACAATCACTTGTGTGTTTTAAAGAACAAGTGGCAGTACATTTCTTGTCACCGTAATCTTTAAGCCTAATTTCTTGTCATAAAAAAAACTCTTGTCATCTATATATATAAAACTCAAAGTCCTGATTCATTCATCACTGACTCATCAACGCCCAGTCTAAACCCTTGACCCTAGAAAGCTGAAATTTTGCACAGGGGTTTCTTTTATGATGTTTACGTGAGATAAGAAATGATTTTTTAAAATTCACCCCCTAAAGGGGTGAAACGGGGGTCCAAAGTTTGTTTGAAAATCCGTCATTTTTAAAGTTAAATGGATGAAAATTGGTATATGGCCTTTCGGTTAAAAACTAAGAATGAGGTGTTCACAGTTTTTGGAAAATCATCCCCTAAGGGGATAAATAGGGGTTGTTAAAATATATTTTGTTTTTGTCTATCTTAACTTATTGTAACTATGTAGAAACATCGATATTATGTTTAATATTAAAATCGTCTATTGTACGGTTAACCACTTCATTAGCATTTCAATACAAGTGTTATGAAGCAATATAAAATTGAATAGTATACAGTTATTCATTACTTGTGTTTAAAAAGTTAAAGAAAGATATTACCCATTACGAGGCAAATGTCATAATATTTTAGGAAACCGTCCTCAGAGCAACCCTTTCGCCGCTGTATGCCGCTGTACCGCACTTTGTCAGGTTAAACAGCCCGTGAACCGGGGTTGCTGTACTTTTCTGATTTTCGGATTGTTTCACAGATTATTAACCTGGCAATTCAATTACGTAAATAAGATTGAGGAAAAGATACTGTTTACATCGCAGTTGCTACTTTAATAATGGGTATAATTAAAGTACCAACTGCATGTTATGTGTTGTTTTGGTAATGTGGTTTTATTTTGAATTTAAGGTTTTTGACGTGACAACGTCTTATAAATTGGTTTGCCGGGTGACACTTCAAGAAACTGCGTTACGCTCCGCTCACGTTATGCGCTCACAATGAGAGCGAGTGAGAGGCACGCGGCATGGTTAGCCCGCCTAAGAGCGAGAGAGACAGACATAAAAAGTGAAAGGCACAAGTTGTCACGTTACTATGTTAATAATATTACGATTAATAGCAATGGTTTTTTTAATGTTGATTTTAACACAGGTTTAATTTAAGGGGCTTGTAGAAACTAACTGTTGCCGCCATTTGATAGGTTTTTTTTAAGAAGCCTATTTCAAAAATGTACAACATAGAAATTACAACTCTAGTAATAAGACGTTTGTACTATTTCTGAATCACAAATGTGAGCTTGAGTCAACATTTGTGCTAAAAGTGGTTTAACAAAAATGCCTAATTAAACTCACAGATCAACCGATGTGTTCCGTAAACAATACAAATGTTATAGCTTACACAAGCTATAACTTGTGTTGTAATTTCTATGACTAGTGTTGTAAATTCTATGATGCACATTTTTTAAATACGCGTTGTAGGAAGTAAATTTTAAATAAGCGGCGCTAGTTGGCTGCTATATGCTGCTCCCCCTTTTGGGTTTGACATACCCTAAAGAATTTAAAAACTGAGTGCACTTTTTGTCGTGAAAAAATATGTTATAGTTCAATAATATTGTGATAATTAAGCTATCAGAAATGTAAGAAAAAAAAGGATTTGGTAGCAAGTACCGCAAGAGCAACTGCTCTTGAGAATATCTTTTTTATATTTGAGACTTTATACATGAAAATTATTAGTGCATCTTTAAAAAAAACAGTTTTTTAACGATGAATAACGAGCCGCTAGACCGTTTACACCCAGCCTTATAATTTCAAGTTGACAACTGGAATGAGCGTCATATAATTTTGCACGTATTAAAATGCTATAATTCTATCGTATGTTGTTTTGTTAATCTTATTCACAGTGCAGTGGTGCCTCCGCTACGCAGAAACTTACATGGCCATTCTAGACGAATAGTCCGGTAGTAGCTCGTCTAAATAATCAAAATTATAAACAAAAACATTTTCTTACATAACTCTGGTTTTTTTGTACTAATCCATAGTAAATTTAATTGGAACAAATTTGTGGGTTATGCCTTCCCTATACGAGAAATTTTTCCAAAGGGGTTTATAAATGACGGAGATCTGAAGTAACATTAAAAAAAAAACAGTTTTTTAGCGATGAAAAATAAACAACAGGACCAATTTTGCTCAAACCGTTTTCAGATCTAATCCATGACGTGGCGTACCGATTGATTTGGTCGAGAGACAAAGTGGTCCATTGGATCTTGAGATATCGAGGAGGAAACGTAAGCTCCGTCCGTCCGTCCGTCCGTCCGTCCGTCTGATTAACGACGAGGGTGTATTTTGAGCTGCGCTTCGGGCCTTAAAACACACGAGGTGGGAATTGTCTTTCATCCCGAGTGATACATAGTGCTTTACACTACAAATGCGAGGATAATAAAATATAATAAATTAAAGTTTTAATTTACTTAACAAATATTAATTCACTTTTATAAACATAGATGGCGCTGTACCGAATAATTACACGCTATGGATATGTTTTCTGTTGTTTATAAATAATGAGCTATTTTTTAAAAGTTAAATTGGTTCGCTTTTATAATCACAGATGGCACTGTATCAAATAAAAAGAAGCTATTTAATTGTTTCGTCAGCTTTTAAATAGAAAGTGCTTCAACCTTCATCCTTCTAAACGGGCAAGAAAGTTAAAATCTCTGCAAACACGTTCTTTCAACCCTATTTTTGACTATGGATGAAGATTCTTTCAGATGAGTAGTGTAAAAGAAGTTTCCAGTGTAATCGCTACGTCATAACGGTTTTTTTAAAAGAAGTCCTGACTTAGGAACACAGCTGTTGCATACAATAAATACCAAATGACGCAAACAGTGTAGGTGCATCATGAATGTTTTTACAAGATTCCGCACTCGTATTTGTGACGTTTGCTTTGTACTTTGGTCCATAACCTATTAATATCATTTTACACTTTGTTTAATGGCCTTTTATAAAGACAAATAGGTCTGACTCACTCTGGCATTCTACTCGTCCTTCAAGGCGAAGAAAATACGTGGCTGAATTACCGTTCAGTACGTGTAAAGTTTATTTTTTTCTTTTATATTGGGTTTTGTAAGAATTGCGATTTTTACCCGACTGCGCGATGCAAAGAAGGGTAATGTGTTTATCAGCCTATGTGTGTATGTATGTTTGTTCCTTTTTGGCACTCTACAGACCAAACGCATGGAACGATTTTGATGATTATTACGTAAATTGATTCGTCTTAATCTTGCGAGGGTCAAAAAAGATATGACAGAAATCAAAATTCAATATGGCGATAAACGAACGCCATATTGTGGAAATGAAAAATATGAAAGTCGACGAACTATGTTAAATGGAGTATCATTGAATTAGTATTTTAAAATAATTTTTGGTTTCTTTTATAATTTTATTATGAATGCCCATTTAGAATCTAAAAACGATTTAAAGTTGGTTAGCAACCATTCCCACATGAATCTTCATACTTATGATGAATAATCAATAGTTTAGACCAACGCAAGCTACTTAATAATCTCTACAATATTAACTCCTTCAATTAATTGACAAGATTGCTATATTTACCGTCGTATAATTTTAACTAAAAAGTGTCAAATAAAAATAAATAAACTAAAAAATCAATAAACCCAACTGCGTAAAGAATGAACTAGAAATAAAAATTGAAAAGAGAAAAATAGTGTGTTAAGATGTCAGTATTTTCTCCTGCCAGAATTGTTTTGATAGCTCCATTGGCACGGAATCTAGGCTGCAAGTGCGTAAGTACTGGTTTGAGTTTTGACTGTGTCTTTGCTATTAAAATAAATATATTTGGAATATTTTATAGGATTCATAGTTCTTTAATCAAAATTCTAAAACATTTTTTATTTATAGTACCTATCTTTTTTAATCTATAATGCAAATTGATTAAAAGAAAAAAAAAGGTTATTTTTAAAATAAATCTTTTAAACCTTTATTCTAACAAACAACAAGCATACTAAATTACTTTTTTACAGAAACATTTGCGCTTTAACAACGGGGAATCAATCTTCACGAGTAAGGGGGAGCTGGTACGACGATGAATGCTAAAACAACTGGCAGTTAGTTGGGTGTGAAGGCAGGGATGATTAGGCAATATCCTGCGGAACCCTCGGCCGCGCCCTACGACCCCTACCGGGACGTCTTACTTAATGCTCCGAGTTATTTCGATCGGACATTTGATTTTGGATACGCTTTCCGATATTAGCTTTTAGCATTGATGTCAAAGTAACGCTTGGTTGAACAAGATTTTCGATAGCTTTTACAGCTACATACACGTTTAGCTTTTGATCAATACAATACAATTAAAAAACTTTTGTATTTTACACTATATAGCGTTCTGTGTAACGTTAAATTGTACTGCAAGAACTATGTACTTTAATAAAAGATTCGAAAGCTCAGAAGTCTTTGAAACTTTAAGGGGAAGGTGCTTTCAAAATTCATATTCAAAGTGGTTATTTAGAGCAACATTTTTAAGTGTTTGTAGACTAGCTAGAGCTCCACAGTTATTACTTAGCCATATTAACTTTAACATCATTCCTTTTTCAGTTTCATTTCTTACTTTCCTTCATTAGTGCTAGCTGATGGAAAAAATTTGGTTTCAAAATTTATCCTTGCTAGCAAAGCTATTTGGACTCTATGTGGACAATAAGTCAGTAAGTTTATTTATCTGTTCACTTTTTTATTTATTTAAAAAACATGTTTAGATTAGCTATTGGAAATAAATACCTATCACTTCAAGAACACTACATAACAGCGAAACTATTGAACCCCCCCCCCCCCCCCCCCTAAGGATAAAACAGTTTTTATGGCCAGACTATGGAGTATATTTTAAGGATTGATTAAAATATATATATTTACATTGAATTTTCCATATAGGCGCATCAGAGCACAGTATTAAAGAGGTCCATCACGCCAGATTTGCGGTGTCACCCTTTATTCGGTTAATTAGGCAGTCATTGTCGACGCCACGTCTCAATTCGACAACAATAAACAGATATAGTTTAAATCTGTTTAAACAGAATTAATTGGAATCACTGTAAACACAACTGTTAGATTTTCAAAGAACAGGATTTTGTAAGCTGAAATCTAGCTCTATGTAGAGCTGACCGTCATATGTATGTATTAAAAATATTTATGTATTTAAATATTTAATGCTACTTACTTTGACATGATGTTACTTTATGTTTTACACAGCATTTTTAAACGAAAAGATAAAAAAAAAATATATACTATTATAAAAAAAAAAATTGGCTTATAGAGTCTCTTGAACACAAAACCCAAAAGCTTATGATTTTTGTTCCTTTTTTAAGGCAAAGTGAAGTTGTTCGTTAAAGATAATGAAAAAATTATTAATAATGTATTTTACGGCATAGCCATTAGAAAATATTTTTCAAGGAAAGCTATACTGTTATCCGATAAATAGATAACATACAATTTTTTTATTTAACAATAGATGGCATTAAGTCACGATAAAAGCTCAGTCGCCTAAATTTAACTTTTTACATTAAATCCGTGCCCGAGTCGTCGTCACACCAGTTTGACACTCTCTGTCAGCATATCGAAGGTTTCGCCAATGATGCTGATATACCATGTCTTCACCACTGCATAAGCTTCAACACATCTTTCAGCGCAATCGTGAGCAGCTTCTCAGAGATGGTCATCTTAATCTTATTTATCTCATCTGCAACACACTCAGCGTAACATTATTAACAAAAATGTTTGATATTTTAATAAAGTTACGATAGTTTAATATTAGCTAGCGTTGAGTGAGGCGTAGACCTAGCAGCGGATTAACTGCAAATCCGAGCATGGCTGTGCATATCGCATGAGGGCTTAACAAAGGTCCAAGATACAAGCGTTAAGCGACATACTTTCTAAACATCTGAAAAAAAAACTATCATTGTAGGGCTAAGCAAATATTGAAATGAAAAATTGAAAATGTTTTTCAATTAAATTTATAAACAATCAATTAAGTACTTAATTCAATCATCAATTTTTATAGTGATTAAAACAAATAAAATTCCCATTAAATACGGAACTCTTGGTGCTCAAATGCGACTTGCGCGTAACCGTTTCCTAATGTAAGGTCACTGTCATTGATACTGGTAATGACACAGTTATCAGTATCTAGAGCGGAGTGATCAGCGTATCTAATTGCCTTCTTAATACTTCAGTACAATGCAGGACACTAACTAAATATACTGTTTACAGACATACGATATAAGCCGCCGGTAATGGTCCGATATATTTTTCCTTTTCTAAACCTTTATCAGTACTTTTCAGTTTCTTTTTTGTGTAGACGAGTATAATATTATTTCTTAGTTAATAAATGTTAGTTTTACTATTTACTTATTATTGCGTGTGATGTGGATTTTAACTTTACACAAAAAATAAACAAAACGTAAAGGAGTGGTACAGTGGTTGGTAGTAGGGACAACCAATACTGTTTTCATTTTCTAAATTGTTATGACTTGTGGTTTGTGTCCGGTACGGCGAAAAGCTCACGTTTTATTAAGTTTGTGGCACAGAATACCATAGGTAAAATTAATATGGATGTCACGAGCATACGTACGTATCTCTGACTACCATATTTTAGTTCTAACTAATTAAATCCTATTAAAATGACAATAATTTAAAAAAGCGTTTTTAAGTGTTTTTGTTTTCAAATAGCCAGAAATACGACTCAAATAAAAATAGGGGCAGACATAATTTGATATTTATGTGTAGTCAACATAATTTGTAAGACAACAAATACTTAACGGCACACGCTTCTAAATTGTACCACGCCATAAAGTAGCAAGGGTGGAAGCGACACGACAATCAAAGTGTACTGGCGGTTTTAATATTGTCAACGATTTATAAGGATAAGTCAGCAAGAGTAAATATTAAATTTGTTAACGATACTTCGAGATTAAGTGGGAGGGACCGTGCGGTCTTATTGGAGCCGAGGGACGCAGATTCAACATAAATGATTGCTTTTGTTATTACTAGAAAATATATTTATCCATATAATTTTACGACACATAAATATAAATAATGTAGTGAACCCTACACTGCATGGACTTTTGTAAATTTTATATAAAAAGATATGTCATTGATAGGACCATAGAGAATCTTCAAAAAATAAAATAAAAAACATTTGTGGAGAATTTTTTTTAAGAGCTGTTAAAGCATGTTGTTATATATGGTACATTATGCATTTGAAGCAAGATATATCTAAAGTAACTAAGAAACAGTTGTGCCATGAGTGTAAAGCAAACATAACTAACACATACAATAAACAATTGTAACAACAACCGGCTTCAAAAAGATGCACTAAAAAGGTAAAAATAATTACTTATTGCCAAAAATCTGATCTCAATTACAGCTTAAAGTTGGTGTCATGCAAGTAAAGTATAAACTGTTACATAGACAGGTACATAGACACCAGCTTCAAACTGTTTTTCACTTCAATGTATCTTTACCTTTTTAGTGTATCTTTTTGAAGCCGGTTGTTATTTTTATTAAAATGTTTTTATTTTTTGCTTTAAAGTGACGGATTCTTTTTTTTTTCTCATACACCAAAAATGAATCATCGAAATTGAGTTATTCGTCCATTTGTCGCGCACATACTTAATGCAAATTTAAGACTTATATGGTTTTCTCATGGATTCCATTATCTGAACTAGACCAAATAAAAATGGGACCACACGGAAAGCACCAGCTTTCAAATAAAAAAAGAATCATTGCAATTGGTTTACCCAGTCGAAAGTTCTGAGGTTACGAACATAAAAAAAGTCTAATTGAATACCTCCTCCCTTTTTGAAGTCGGTTGAAAATGTAAAAATATCACAAAGATACAATATCCCCACCTGCATTAGGTAGGTATCCATTATGAATTATTCATTTATTTAAGTTACAGCATCCATAGGATCCCTTTGTACGAAGCGTCTGGAATATAACTAAACAATATGCAAGGGAATCTATCTTCATTAGCGCGTAGTAAAGCTCTCGTGACTTACTCTGTCAAGTCTGAATTGAAGCTGAATTCGTGAATACGCTTAAGGCTGCGGTATAGGCTACACCGCGAAAATACGCCGTTTTTGTGCAAATTTTGTGGCTAAACTATAGCATCCAAAGGATTGAAAAAAATATATGTTATAAAACTGGCTTTTGTCTAGTGCATTACCTTACTTAATGATTTTCATTTATTGTATTTAATGTAATAAAAAATCTGGAAGTGAACATTGGTTCAACGCTTGTGCAAATTTTTAAGGCGTGTTTTGCATTTGCTTGTAATGAAAGTTGGTTAAATAATTAGAATAGCTTATTATCTAGTGCATTGACTCCAAGTTGTAGCAAAAAGTCAATAAATGTGACTACAAAACGTTACGTTACGTAACGTTAAATTCCATACAAAAAATTAAAAGTTTCAAGGCGTCATTACGGTATAAATTACTTAAGAAGTATATAACAAATATATCTCATAGTAATATATATAACATTATCTAATGATTTATAGTGCATTAACATACACAACGTTAGAATAACAGAAATTAGCTTTCTGGCCTATATCGCCCTCTTAAGCTGAAGATCAAATCATACTATATTTCAGTTATTATTATTAGTCGTATGTAGTATTGATAATTTGGTTAGGTATATACATACAATACAATACAATACAAATATCCTTTATTGCACAAAACAAAAACACAAACTTATTGATAAAATAATATTAAAAAAAACATGTACAACAGGCGATGGCGCCAGATGGCGATTTCTACCAGATAACCTATACATAAATATATTTGCATATATAGAAACCAAGAAAAATATTGGTAATTTTTTACTTCTCGTAAACCCGTCATTTTTGCATATAAAAATTTTAATCGATAGAGAAGCATCTCCTTATACACAAATGAAATTCCAAATTCGGCGGAAAAGGCAAATTTCAGCTAAAAAAAAATATTAAACAAAATTATTTACACCATACAAAAACGCCATTACGCAACATAAACAATAAAAAAAAACAGAAAACTATTTTTTTTTTAATAGCAATGTTGGCAGCTTCCAAAAAAATATTCCCAAAAACTGTCACAAAAGTTGAGTCGTTTTTTATTCACTTCAAAAACTGCCGCGGCACGCTCTACTCGGCTTCGCGCGCTAATTTTTATATGCTCCTCTTGGCTTCGCGCGCTAGTTTTCATTTTCCCATATGGGTCGCCCTGACTACACTGAATTAGTAAAATGTGATACTAACGAAAATACGAAAAGCAATTTCAATGGTAACTTGAAAAAGTGAAATTATTTTTTTGATACTGGCAACATCGTTTAAAAAAAAATGTTGTTTCCTGTAATTCTATTGTTTTTTTATTTGTAAATTATGTACCAACCTACTTATGTAAATGTTTTATTTAGTAAAACTTGCATTTTCCGCCAATTTTAGGCTGAATTTCATCCATACATGTATGTTTGGACAGCTGCAGGATTGTGTATATATAGCCAAGATTCCTTAAAATAACACGTAAATTGCATATAAAGTACATTATTAACATATCGGCCATTTTGTAGAAAGAAATTTTCTTTACTTTTAAATATTTTTTTTATCAAAAACTATTCTTCTCCGCCGACTGTTTTTTCTCATCTGTGTATAGGGATATGCTTTTCTATCGATTATAATTTTTTCATGCAAAAATAACGGGTTTACGAGAAGTAATCATTTACGAAAATATAATATTACCTATATTTTTTTTGAAGTGAAAACTTCTTTAGCGGCTTTGTGCACTTTTTTTGGTATGGGTAAAAAATGATAAACTCGCGTCAGGTCACGTGTCCTAATGCCACGCCTATTATAATTTTTTCTATTATATGTGTTTTTCTCGTGGGGTTGCCTTACCGCTTACATATTTCGATGGTTTAACGTCCCCCCCCCCCTTTTTTTTTTTTTTTTCTTTCCTATGATTCTTTCGTGGTTGAGTAAGTTTGTAAGTGATTTACTTTTCTTTATGTATATGTGTATTTAATGGTCTGTCCGTCCGTTCGTCCGTAAAGAAAATTAAAAACAAACATGTGTGTACATTTAATACTCGTATTTATCTATTTACACGTTTAGCTCCCGCCAGGGGCTTTGTCCGCGTAAACTTTTTTACAAATAAAAAACGTTATCGAGTCTCCTATGTGAAGATTTTTGATTTATTTGTGTCACAATATATTTTTATTTTTAGTATTCGCGATTATGAGTAGTACAGGGAGGTTGGATATGGAATTTTAATTCTATGACAGATTGCGATGTCAAATATACTACGTCAAAAAAGTAAATAAACAAACATTATTATTTCTTGACAATGTCAAAGACATGTCTTGTGACATATTTGAGTGTTAAGCGCGAATCGTGTGTAAAGGTTTTCACTTCTGCCGGCACTCCCGGAGTGCAACTCGTTTTTTTTTTTGCATACTCACCTCATTAGGTTTTTTATTTTCTATTATATTTTTCTTTTGTAATTGATTATTGTGTTGGAGATAAAAAAATAAGGCGCTATAAACTTAAATTGCAGTTATTCCAGAGGTATTGTCACACTTCTTTTCGCTGCTTTTATTAATTCTATTACTCACCATATTTCTTCTCAGTACCACCAGTATGTAGATGACTTATAGATTTATAGCTACTCAACAACAAGTGGCACCCACCATGCTATTGGAACCATTAATTCTGATCTTTCCATAATACTTGAGTGTACTAAATCTTTTGGCCTAAAAGTTAACCCTCTCAAAAAGCAAACTACTATCTTTGGAGTACACGATAACTTACACAAATTAACTACGACACACTACCTCCAATTTTCTTTGACTAAATAGAAATACCCTACAGCGATACTGTTAAGAAACTCGGCATTTTTATGGATAGTACGCTTTCCTGGCATTCACAAATCAAGAGAGTTAGTAAAAAGATCTCACTTCGTAGACAAAAAAATTACTTCCGATTAAAACTGAAATTTCTTTATCACAATCACTTTTGGACTATGCCGACGCAAGCTATATACCCTGATGTCACTGAAGAGCAGCTAGAGTATAAGGTTCATATTTGGTTTGCGAAAATATGAACCTATATCTCTGTATATCGTTCTCAACTCAAATGGCTTCCTGTCCGTTCTCGAAGGAATGCTTACATTCTTTTTATTTTCTACTCTGTATTGTTCAATTCATCAACTCAAATCTTTTTGAATATCACAGCTCATTACGATCTTTGTCAAAGTTTTTGCTCGCAATCCCAGCACATTCCTCTGGCTTCTTCAACAAGTACTTTACGGTACAAGCTATTTAATTGTGGAATTCTCTTCCTACCTCCATTAGAAAATAATAAATATATGAGTGTAAACATAGTGTTTATACTTATATCCTTATGTAATATTTTAAATTTTTCATCACACCACCCACCTTTTTAGGGTTCCGTACCCAAAGGGTAATTAGCGGAACCCTATTACTAAGCCTCCGCTGTTCGTCCGTCCGTCCGTCCGTCCGTCCGTCCGCGCGTCCGTCCGTCTGTCACCAGGCTGTATTTCATGAACAGTAATGTGTAAAACAGTGTGACAGTTAAAATTTTCACAGAAGATGTATTTCTGTTGCCGCTATAACAACAAATACTAAAAAACAGAATAAAAAAAATATTTAAGGGGGCTCCCATAGGACAAACGTGATTATTTGCCGTTTTTATAGATATGGTACGGAACCCTTGGTGCGCGATTCCGACTCGCACTTGGCCGATTTTTAAGTATTTAATATAACCTTCATTGGCCGATTTTTCTGCCATTAGTGTCCTCTGTTGATAGGTTGTCTAGCAGAGATCGCTATGCAGTGATAAGACCGCCTATTATGCTTAAATATTGTAAGTGTTTTTTTCTTATTTTTAATATCATTCCAAGATGTGCAATAAAGAATATTTGTATTGTATTGTATTCAACCCGAGAGCAAAAATATTTTTCCTCTCACGAAGTTATTTACAGAGAAATATTACTACGAAGTTTTTGACGCACATTGCGCATCAAAATTATTTGAATTATCTACAATAACAGCTGTTTATAAAAACAAATATTTTACAATATTTATGAAATTTTGAGGCGTAAATATATTTTTAAATCGCTGAGGTGATAATAGAAATATTTTGCCTACTTACCTACTTATAAAAATATCCTCTTATTAACAAACTAGAAAATATTAATATCATAATCAATATTAATTTAACTAACAAATTATTTTTAATTAATACTAATTTCCCGCGACCGGGCTTTTGAGAAAAAGAGAGCTTTTAACCTGTTTATGGTTTTACCGTAACAAAATATCGAAATTCTCATACATTTTTTTTATCCTTATATATCTATCTTAATTCTTAACCTAAAGGCCAAATACCATTTCAATTCATTTACAAGTGGCTTTCTTGGTGCTCACCTACGTCATTCTCTATCAGAAACCTCTGTACAAAATTTCAAGTCTCTTTAAAAAAAACCAGTAGTTTGGGCAGTTACGTTGATATATCAGTCAGTCAGTCGTTACTCTTTCTCTCTCTCTCTCTCTTCTTTATATATGTATGTTAGTATTACGTGAATATAATAAATAAATGTATCAGGCACATGTATGTATATGGATGCCTAAACTAAATTGGAGAACTTGGGGGATCTAAGCAACAAAAACAATATTGTTTATGTTATCTTATATATATAAAAATTACGTGTCACGTTGTTTGTCCGCGATGGACTCCTAAACTACTGAACCGATTTTGATCAAACTTCGTAACTATCTGTTATTTGATTCAACTTAAAAGATAGGATTTATCTCGATCTGTTTAGTGCGAGCCGGATTTGGGCACTTTAGGTAAAAACCAACTTTCGCCGGGTTACAGAGGGACGGCAGCGGATCAACGTTCGCCGGGACCGCTAGTATAGCTATATATTAAACTAAATAACTAGGTAGGTGATATCTTCACCTACTTACTCGGGGCGCGTTCGTTTTGGGATTAAGAATTCCCACGATTGATACTTTGTACACTTTTGATAACGCCAGTTTTGCCACCAACACCTATCGTTCGTGTATGGTTTGAAACATTACTAACAAAATTTTTGATTGCAAAACTTGCTAAACGAGCGGTTGATGTACACACACTA
Organism: Apoda limacodes; assembly: GCA_946406115.1. NCBI lineage: Eukaryota > Metazoa > Arthropoda > Insecta > Lepidoptera > Limacodidae > Apoda > Apoda limacodes. The sequence goes on from OX291558.1 coordinate 14,148,760, forward strand.
CGATAAACAATAAATTGTGAAATGAAATGCGTTTGACAGATTAACACAAAAACCCCACCTCCAGACGTGGGTCCAAAGTTTCATTTTTCGGTGGCAAAAGTGACAAAAATATCGTAAACCAATGCATGACAGTTTTTTACAGATGATATGATACTAAAATTTTGATATTTTTGATACCAATGCTAAACAAACGGATGACAGGTGACAAAAATAATGATTCTGCATCCCAAAACGAACGCGCTCACAAACATCTGATATTAAACTTTCTTTCATGTCAGTATGAAATTGGTTGAAGGCATAACAAGAACAATGATGTAGTACCTGCTAAACTTTTTTATTTCCAAACATTGATGTGCTAATATAACAGGTACCAGTTCACGATAAATGGAGTAACGTAACAATATAAGCAACTTATACCGTAAAGCGTCGTAAGTATTCCCCGTATGGCGTGGAGCAGGGAGGCGCATAAATCCTCACATATTGCCTCACTCCGAGTAGGCCCAAGAGAAACATCTTCGCTGCCTCGTTATTAAGCTCTCACGCCCATTGTCTCTATCCTTATCCAACTGGGCTGGAATTCAAACACAGTTTTATATGCTGTCTCTTTCCAATTTCAATTTACTTGAGCGGGATTTTCAGAGCTTTATGAAAGCTTGGGTAGTTTATGTTAAATGTTTTTAGGGTTCCATACCCAAAGGGGGTGGGCCCCTAAGCCTAAAATATCTGTCTGTCTGTCTGTCCGACCTTTATAGAGCTCTATCTTTTGTATCGTAACAGATAGATGGCTGAAATTCTCATAGAATATGTGTTATTGCGGCGGACTACCTTATAAATAATAAAATGTTCAAAAAGTAAAAAATTAAGTGGTGGGGGGGGAATTTAAAAAACACGTTTTTGTTGTTTTTGCTGTACCGTAAAAACAGTAATACACATATAGTAATAAGATTTTATAGTTTTTAACTTGCAGTGATTATAATTTCAGCTCTAAAGTATAACAACAAATAATAAAAACCGGCCAAGTGTAAGACGAGCTTGAGCCATTACCATCTTACATTACTATTGAGTGAAACAGTTACACATTCAAGTCAAGCAACGTCAGACTTGGTCAGTAATTGGATGGGTGACTGCTTAGCGGCACTCTTTTTGCTCTATTTTGTGTTCGTAAATTACGTAAATAGTGGCACGTAACCCACGGTGCGCGAGTCCGACTCGCACTTGACCAATTTTTCATTATTTATATTTGTTTCACTCTGTAAGTTGTTTTTTAGGCTAGGCTTCTAGTTTCGAATTCTGTTTTCTTTTTTTTGTTACAATTAACTAATAGAATTGATATATTTTTTTTACTATTAGGTACCTAAATTATTAGTTTTGACGATTATTTTTATAGAAAAAGTTACTTAAGTTGAAATAGCTGTGTATCTGGGCAATAAACGCGCAATCAATTCAAATACTGGAAGTTGGTATTGCAAAATAGTACATTGTTACCAAAAGTTTGTAATGAATTACGTCTGTCATTTATCAACGCGATAGCAATTTTGTAAAGATTTACAACTTTTATTGCAGTATATATTATTAAGAACGGGCGGATAAGTTGTCCTGCATAAGTGGGTGTGATACTTATTATGAATGGCCACAAGAATTTGACAGAGGCCAGGTTTTAGTGTTCGGTCCAAAAAAATAAAACATGGATTTAAACCTCGTCGACAGCTGACGTAGGGTAAATTTTTCTTTAGTTATTGGAAGTGAAATATACAAAGTTGAATTTTATTTAAGGGCACTGTGTGTGTATTAAATTAAAGCTCATTTATAATTAAATAGCTGACCCGGCAAACTTTGTTTTTTGTTTAAAACAACTGCCGCACCTACCTATTGCAAAAGGGTTGTACTAATCCAGAATCCTTCCCCGGCGTGTGCAGAACGACTTACCAAAATTTCATTACAATTTCATTACAATCGGTTTACCCTTATTGCGCGAGTCCGACTCGCACTTAACCCTGTCTTACTCGCACTTGACCATTATTTTCTTTCTCAGAAACATCCCCCGACGTGTGCATAACAACTTACCAAAATTTAATTACAATCGGTTTACCCTTATTGTGCGAGTCCGCCTCGCACTTGACCCTTTCGGAAAATCCTATCTCATCGGATGCCTACGTCATACAAAGAACACACCCTCCAAGTTTCAGGTCCCTACGATCAGCGGTTTAGGCTGTGCATTGATCCGTCAGTCAGACATTCAGGACAAAGCATTTTACTTTTATATGTATAGATAATTTAAAAAACCTTTTGACTTTTATTCAATGACGATCACAGCTACATCGTAAGGATACATATTATACGTCAACGTCAAGAAATGCATCTAGAAGATCAACATGAGAACACGCTAAAGTTCGCTGAAATACTCTCATTACAGTGGCATTATAGATTCTATTTTTTCTCTAAGTACAACCAACTGAAATCTATTGCTCGTCAAAATTGAGAGTTAAATTAATAGTTTTATGCTAGAGAATTATGCCGTACTAGATTTTGCCAGCGGCTCCACCCGCCCTAAATCGGTTATCGGCGTGGAACTCCTTTATTAACTCATTAATTATTATACTTATGACGTTTGCTATAGCAAGCTGTAGCTATAGCTATAGTTCGTTTAAGCTCAGTTATAGTTATTTCCGCGGGAACTTTTGAATTTTTCGGGATAAAAAGTAACCTATGTGCTATTCCAGGACTTAATTTATTGGTTTGCCAAGTTTCATCCCGATACGTCCACTGGTTGAAGCCGCCCTAAATTCGGTTATCGGCAAGGAACACCTTAATGAGGTATACTAATTTGCCAACGGCTCCGCCTGCCCTAAATTCGGTTATCGGCAACTGTAATTTACTGCTTAATTACACTAATGAAGTTTGCTATATCAAGCTGTAGCTATAGGTATAGTTCGTTTAAGCTCGGTTATAGTTATTCCCACGGGATTATGCTATTCCAGGACCTAATATATATATATGACAAGTTTCATCCCGATCCGTCCAGTGGTTGAAGCGTGAAAGAGTAAGAAACATCCATCCATCCATACAGACAAACTTTCACATTTATAATATTAGTAGGATGACTTGTTTTAACTAACTCGCAGTCGCTAATATCCGGGGCTGGGCAAAATACATACTATGCTGTAATTAAAATCCCATCGAAAACATAAATGTGAAATGAGAACCAAGTTCAATATTATGATATATGCCTTGGATGTTGACTTCAACGGCAAAAGAAGTGAGATCTAAATGGGTGCCAAGTTCAATGGTCAGTAATGAAATTTATTTATAACAACATATAATATCATTTTTTCTCTCTTCTTTTTTTTCTTTCTTTCATAGGTCTGACTTGGCTAGTTCTCATATACCATATTAGAAAATAAAAATAGGTAAAAACTTAAATTACAAATTACAATTTAGAAATTAAATCAAATTGCAATTTAGAACATTTAGTAGAACAAAAAACCTCTAAAAACTGATTTTTAGTAAAATTGTGAAGTTATTTACCTATCTGAATGATACCTTATAGTTTCGTAAGCTTTCTTGGTTTATTATAATAAAAAAACACATTATGATTTCAACAATATAGGTATGTGGCAACAAACTTATTTGACCCTGTGGTCGAACATCAAAACTACAGTCGCCATTTTGTAATGCTGTTAACATAGGGGGCACTAACGACAGACACGGGACCTTTCGGAATTGCTTTCAATACCCCTTTTTTTTTAAAAAAAATATTCGGTACCAACATTGCTGGTGGCGATGGACTCTATCGATCATCAAAATGGAAAGAGATATAGGGAAACACCCCTTTTTAAAACTCCCTTCTTTTGGGGCCTATGCCCCTGCTGTAGGGCGTGTAACGGCTTAGGCGAATACTCATTTTTCGGACCGCGTAAATTTTAAAATTTTTTGTTATTTTTTTTTTATTTCTGTCTTTGTTTTAGTTACATGGTTTTGTATTTTTACTAATATTTGCATAAAATTCCACTTTTATAAGTTCAAATCTACATCTCCTTTCTTGCTTTACAAATCTCAAACATATTATCACATATATTATGTTCATCATAAAAATTTTACGGTTTTTGCTTACTTCAAAAGCTTGCTTATATTAAAAGTCCATATTTACCCTTGAAGTTAGAATCCAATTCAAAAAAAAAAATACAAGAATTTAAGTAATTAATCATCAACGTGCTTACCAGAAGTACCACAGTAGATGTCGTAGGTGAGCGCGCATGCGTACCGAGTGTGCGGTCGCCATTCAAGATCATCCCTTATTGTCCCTTTGTCCGTCTGTCAGTGATGGGCCAAACACGTATTCTCTAGAGCCGTAAAAAAAATCAATGTTTACCTTTATACTCGAGCGCATATTTTCATACAAAGTGTGGGTTTATAATGAGGCCCGCTTGCAGAATAACGCCTGTTCACAATGCCATACTGTGGGCAGGAATTAAAGGTGTCGTAATGAATGGACATTACTGGAGTACCAGTACAGAAGCTCGAAAGTTTTGCATTTCAGCTTAGAAATGTACCTGAGCACTTAATTTTTTAATTAACAAATGGAACATCTTTTATATTTACCTAACAATACATAAAATAACTACGTATACTTCTAAGTGCTAGAAGTTTTCGTGTAAAGATCATGTCAAATGGAACTATATGGCATATTTTGACAGAAAATAAGTAAAATTTATGTATTTGTTTGTAAATTGCTTGTTTGTTTAGTAATTACATATCTAATTATGTCTTTAAAAAATAATATATGTACTCGATGAATGAAATCAGCCCAGCAAAACTATACTCATAAATCTATTTTCAGTGGACAAACACCGTGTAGGCAGCGCGAGAGCAGTTTATGAGGTTTAACTAAAAATAATTTGACCGTCAAAAAACGAGAACAGTGTATATTAAATCAAAGGTCGAAGAAATGTTGGCACGCTTCACTGCTCTCTGGACGCACTACGTAACGCGCATTCAACAGAAATCTGTTCCTGTCATTGAAGCTTTCAATTAAAACTTATAAATGTACCCAAACAAACAGTTCCTGACATACTGCCAACATTCCATATGTTTGACAATGTCAAATAAAAATTTAAAAAAAATCTTTAGTACCTCATATATTTTGTTAAATATAATTTATAATATAACATTAAACCAATTAATAAAAACTGCTTAGTGTAATTTTAAAGAATTATGTTTTTACGGTTAATATAAACGCTACATAGAAATAGTAAATAAAATAATATTTTTATGATTTGTTTTTTCAACAGCCAGGGCGCAGAACTTTAGTTTGACCGTACAAAAGGACAAGAGGCTACTCTACGCAGCCTCTCTGGGTGGTCAGATTTCATTGAAGAGTCATCTTTGCGGTTGTATCTGTGTAAACAGTGGTCGACCATTGAACACGCTTCAGACTTACGTATCGAGTCGTAGCTACACTTCCGAGCGGATGTTCCGAGAATAATAAAATGAGTCAGTTTCATTAAAAAAAAATGTTAAGTGCGAGTTGAATTTGAACCTAAGGTTTTTCCTTTGTACGCGACAAGATCTTCAATAGAACTAGGTAAAATACACTGTAAAATTCTCCAAAAATCTTAGGTCTGTTATATAGGAATAGTTTCTTTTTGCATTTTTGGCCATTAACAAAAGAAAAACATACATAATTAAAAAAATATTTGGAATGTTCAAACAAAACCCGTTTAGGTTATATGACACCCCACTTCAGATTTCGACAACCCCCCATTTCCAATAACAATAATTTTTTTCAAGTTTGTTTTATCCACTACTTGATTGAGCCCTATATTACCCGTACATAGACAATATGCTCTAAGTACTTTAACATACATACGTTAAAGGCAATATAGGCATTGTCATAATAATAATTTAATATACTTACGGTATTGCTTAGTTATAATTGCACTCATTAGGTATAATATGCGAAACTCACTATGCTAATGTATTTTTTTGGATGGATGAATGGAATGCTAAATTTGCAGTTAATTCCAAAATAAATTCTCAAATCGTTTAAACCACAAGAAAGAACCGGCCAAGTTCCAGTTGGTCGGACTTTAGCTCACTAATAAAACACTAATTCTTGTGAAGGTAAATTAAACATTATCTTTATTTTTGCAAGATATAGGTACCTATCTATATTAAAATTCGAGCAACGAGTAGTTTTCTCGCAAAAAAGATAGAGTCTTAAATTCTTTCATACCCTTTCGACAGTACTATTACTTAGAAAATAAAAGTGAAACAGTCAGATTCTAAAAATTTCGGAGGATAACTCGAAATAAGTAGAAAAACTAACAGTACAATATGGTGCAAGTGAGCTAGGGTGCTCATTACAGACGCGGTTGTGGGTTAAGGCGAAGGCCTAATTCAGCCGAGTATGTATTGAGCACAGCTCATCAATGACACGCGACTGTTTTCAACACACTTGAAGGACAGTTAATACTTATGTTAGTGTTAACTTTTATTATTTAATAGAATTTTATAGTATAAATATGTTTAAACAAACACGTAGAATTTATTTTTCCAAAAATAAGAACTTAGTTTATAAGCCAATACTGCCAAGTGCGTAATGAACGCTACGCTATTAAGGAGCTGAAAACGGTACTGTAAAGGCAGCTTCATGAACAAGTGTTTGTGTTGTGTTAATTTAATTGTCCCTTGACTTATTTAATCACTGTAATTATACAAGACTTTATTTGCAAGCAATATCGTCATTACTATAATTTTTTTTCATACGCAATTTCATACGCAAATTAGCTATGTTGCACAAAATACTGTATAATTAGGCTCTTTGTGTCCAATAAATATTTCAAATTACTGACGTGGTGCTAACAATCACCAAGGTTAATAAAAATCAGCGCTCCTCTGAAGTCTATGAAGGTGACCAACAAAATAAACAGCTGATAAATTCCTGTATATTTAGATCATCATTATGAAAACTCTAATAATAAATATTAAGTCTTTAGTCTATTCGAATCTATAACATTAAATTTCCCTTCGAATTCGTTATATAGGCACTGAGTACACTAGAGACCAGTACAGCCTCAGCATATGAGCGTAACGTGTTTGGGGTCGCATCCAGGAGGGCTGACTTCTCCAAAGATGCACAAAATGCCTCTATGTGTTTCAAAAAATTTTCAGAAGGTAGGTGGGCCCGTGGGAGCATTGTTTTTGAAAAGCGATCCAAAGAAAGTTTCGACGACATAAGATTTTGTGCTAAAATTGCATTGAAACCTGCAACTGCAAAACTTTAATCATTTCATCGTCCATTTGAGGTGCGTTAACTGTTTTTTTTTATTCAATCTTAATAACGCCATCAAAATCGAAAATACAAAAAGTCACCATGGATATAGTAACTTAGTTTATCAATAAAATCACGTCCATAAAACTTATAGTTATTTTAACCAGGTTAACATAATTAAAACTACAAACTGTAAACATGCGTCAACGCTTATACAGACAATTATATTGACTTTAGTAGATAAATAGAAACGTCCAAGTAAATAAAAATGTCAGAAATTACAAGCAAACATCTATAAACGCGTCTAAACAAATCTACCTTCGTTCAAACTGCAAACTTCAACATCTGGTACCCAAATTATCCATCACCAATTCTCGGCCAGAACATGTGGCCCTTTGTTCTTCGCAAACAAACGGACTTTAACAATGAAGTAACAAACATTGAAGAATTCATCACAAACCTAACTGTCCCTGGGCAGCGTGGGAATACAGCATCCAGTCCAGTCGCATCCGGATTGTACCTGACTTAAAGATTTTTTGTGTCCAGTTGTAAAACACTTCTTAAACTAAATGGGTGCCCATTGAAAAGCGTTGTGTTTTGAGTGTCGCTCTTTTGATCAGCTCAAGTTTGAGAGAGCGTTTGAGTTGTTACTCATCTGTACCACCCCGGTGAGTGTTTTTGTTTCAATGACACTCTAGAACAATCATGAGACATTTGGTCAGCAATTAACTAACACTTTAAGAATAGCGACGATAATGGGTGAGGGGTTTTGTCACAATTCTCATTCGAAGTTTTCTATGGTTTAAAGAATTTGTACAAAAAACCTTCAAATTGAACTATACGCGTCAAAAGCTAAATACACTTAATGATCTATTCTGGCCTTTTTGGATTTCATTCAAACATATACCCAGCTAGCTGTTAAATACCTACCTCTAGCCATAGAGTCGAGCATCTACTTTATGAATACCTAATTGAATTACATTTTTTATATACCAAAACCTTGACACTCGAAACACACTAATCTATCTACTCGAACCGCATTGATTTAATTTTACTTACATTCATACTTCTATTACCACAGATATCTATGTCTGTACATAGATATTAAAGAAAAAAATATATGATTGTACTTTATAAAGGCAATAGAGGTCACAACAATTATCTTTAGAATTTATGCGTGTCTGTATCTTTGTACGCGCAACACACAAAAACCACTGCAGGAAATACGATGCGGATTTCACAGTTGTATTGCTGGATCTTAATACTTAAAATCTGGGTGCATGTTTTATCTTTATACGCCACCTATAATTTCAGTTATTATTTATTAGTTGGGCGCAAAACCAATTGCTGGTGATTTAGCAAAAGTAAAATACAAAAAAATAAAACTCGAAACATTAGTCTGTCTGTTTATCTGTTTGTACGCCCTTATTTCCTAAACTTTTGAACGGATTTTTATTGAAATTAACCAAAATACTATAGTAAGGCTTCGTTTGAAATCAGTTCACGTTAAGAAAAGATATCTATTTTTGTTTTTGTGGTTTTTACAGGTAACTTAAATTTAGCTTGGAGCGACAAAAATATCTAATGGCGGCGCTAGTTGGCAGTGTGTAGCGGTTTGCTGGTTAACTTGTTGCATCACACACATCGATTTGATGTAATCTTAGAACAATATTGTTTATTATTCTTAGTCTGTAATCCATCAACTAAATGAAAAATAAATACAGAGATAAAATTATACCTCACAAGAAAAGTCGCAGTTTACGTGTCTGTGTCGAAAAATAAATGAAAGAAATGCAAGACAAACAAACATACAATACAACATTACCTCTATTAAGAATACTAATTTTCATGTTTTTTACCTATATATTAGCCAGGCTGCCAGGAATGGTTTTCAGTAGTAGTAAGTATAGTTTGTAAGAGATTGTAATTTCACCTATTCGTTTAATACAGGGTCCTAGAAATATCTAAGTACGTATGTAGTTGGTAGTTGCCAATTATTTTTTTGTAAACAAAGCGGGATTTTTAGCCCTCGAAAGTAAAAAAATCAGGACTAATTAGGTGAAAGCTAGACATACTAAAGAAAAAAATTAAATAATAAAAACTTTAAAATGTCAGTATCAAAATAAAAATATTCTACTTACTACATCCATTATGAATTGGTTACCATTTAAAAATCAAAATAAATAGGTACAGAGGCCCTGTTAACTTTGCCTCTGAGAGTTTTATTATCAGTCGTGTATCTCGATTCTTAAGGCATGTTTAATAATTGGATACCGGACCCTAAAATCGGGATACCAAACTTGAGGCTAACAATCGGGACGTCTATGGCAACACCGGTAGGCAAGTAGTTACACAAAGATATTCGATAAGAAATATTGATTTAATCTGTCCTTATTTATTACAGTGAAGTATATTTACAATACTTAAAGATAATAAAATAATATTGATAACGGTGATTTAATCCTCGTCTATTTCATTGTTTGATAAAATTATTTATCGGCTATTATAAGTTACAAGCCCTGCTTATTAGGTATTATATAAATGATTGACTTCACACTCGTAGAATTTGATGTTACTGTAATCAATTCCTGCGGAAACTTGTAAGGAATCGGATCAAAAGGTACCTAGTGTCCTCAAGATATCAGCTATCTGCTGGTTAAATTGAAAAATATCTCTTCATTGGTTTATACGTGAAAAAGATAATAGTAGCAGATTGAGTTACCTACTTCCGCATTTATAATATTTTTATTGATACATACCAGTTGGCAATTAAAGAAAATTTTGTTTAATGACAAAAATAAATACGCTTAATACCTACTTAAGTAAAAGAACTATTTAAACAGGTACCAACTGTATCTTTAAAGCATATATATTGCTGTGACACATCTGTTAGGCACTAAACAATGTATAGGTAAAAACAAATGAATATGCCTACCTAATACGTAAGTGAACGTTATTGAGATACGATTGCCAAATTGGAATTTTAACAATTTTGAGCAATTTTCCACTCATATCGCCAGTAGCGCATAGCTGTGATATCGCCAGATGGACTTAAAAAGACGCAACATTCACTGAAGGTTTTTTTTCTAATTGTTAAGAATAGTATTAATTATAATTTTTATATCTAGCAACACACTACTTTCGAAATTCTGAACAAAAGTTCGTTTATCGTTTTCGTAGTCTTATAAATAGTTAAAATGTCATAAGACTGCATCGTAATAACAATTTTTGCTGAAGCTGGTTAATTGGAGAAGATTCTTCCATCCGGTAAATCGGGTGATGGTAAGGTTCTGGTTTCTCAAGGTAAGTCGAGACGAGCTGAAGGATTCCGGAGCCTGATACACCTGGAAACCGATTGCTGCACCTGCAATGCAGTCAAATTACTGGTAAGTGTCTTATCTTATTAACCAAGCATAGTAATTTGATTTTCGTAGATTTTCATTAGTTTATTTCGTAATTTTCATATAGTTAATCATAGTTCGTAGTAATCATTTTTCATATCATACAGTCCATTCATAAACACTAATTCTGGGACAAAATACCGACGAACTTATACCATAAACTTAATAATTACTTACACATAATCTCGTGTTAAGTATTTTTCGAATATTAGTACTTATGTATGTAACTTACGTCGATCATTCTAAAACTTAAAACCCACAAGCTCTGAATAAGTATAACAATATCATATGTAACAACTAAGCATTCAATAGAAATGAAATGGGCATCAAACATGTTGAACCAACAATAACCACAAACCGTGCATGTACCTTATCGTAAATGACAGTTTATATTGCTAAATGTAGTATTGAATGCTACCAAATTCGGATTCAAACAATTCTCTAGAGGTGTTCATTCATAAAATAGGTAATATCTCTCTGGTCTGGCAAAATTGTACCGCATTTCGGAATCGAAGGGTGTAATGCGAAGTTTTGTTTGCTTGAATTTAGTTTTATGCAACGGCGTGGATGCGTGTAATTGATTCGCGACCAGGGTATTGAAAAGGCGGAAGGCTCTAGCCAAGGCTGATTTTTTTCATTCATAAATATTGTCCATTCATAAAGATTACAACTTGGCGTACTACGAGATGAATTTACAGGTAGATTTTTTTTTTAAGAATGGTGTAGCTATTCTTTTTTTAAAATGGGGAATTAAGGCAATAGAAATAGCTTATGCATAACTTTTTCCATTTATTTATACATATATTCTTTTTTCTTGATATTTGAAGAAATGGGCTCATTAAAATGCCGATATTGATAAATTCATTTTTAAAAAATAAAAAGGTACCTAAGTACAGTGTTATTCATTTTTTGACCACGGATCGGTACACCTATCCATGAAAATTTAGGTCGTCGAACACAAAAATTTTGACACAGAAATAGCAATATCTTTTAAATTTTTTTTTCATTTAAACATGAATTCGACATACTATTAGCCAGAAACTTGATTTGGGTATCCATTTTTAGACATTTTTCGTTTGCAAGCAATGCAATTGCGTTGATGCCGCCCATAATATTGCTTGCCAATTGGAGAAAAGTATCGTTTTTTTTTTTTTTTGTTAAGTCCCATGATTAAATTAATATTTAAAATTTACAGAAAAGTTTGCGTCATAAAAAACATATATGTAATATTCGACACCTAAATATACAGAAAATAATAAAAAATATTTTCTGCGGCTTCATATTCTAAAAGTGTAAAACGTATTCCCTCGCAGCCTAGTTGGTAGTGTGGCTGACTGCTGTGCAGAGGGTGTGAGTCCGATTCCCGCACAGGACAAACATTTATGTAATAAACATTTGTGTTTGTCTTGAATCTGGGTGTAAATATGTATGATATGTATGTATTACAAAAAAAAAAGGTAATATATGTATTTGTTTCGGTTGTCTGGCATCCATATAACACAAGCTTTGCTTACTTTGGGGCCAGACGGCGCTGTGTGTAATGTCCAAATATATTTATTTATTTATATTTATTACTATATCGTTGTGAAGTAATAGAAAAATATAGTTCAACCCTCAAAGGAGTTAGACCTCCCGTGGTGACATCATATTACTAAGGTGGGAAACAAGCTTACAGCTAGCCACCTCAACTTTTTTTATATTTTCAGAGCATTGGAAGTTAATCTTCATTTCCTACTGGTCCGCGAATTTTTATCCTTATTTTACTAGATAGGAATGAATATCTTAGTATTTGTCTTTTCAATAGTTTAGGGTGTCGGAGAAAACAAACTATCTCACGCACCCAGTAGAATAAGTGTGTTTCATAATACTTCCTACTACCGAAATCGGGTAAACGTATCTACAAACAAATTAAAAAACAATTCAATATGTAAACTAAAAAAAACTTTTCTTCAATCCGAAGTAATGAGCCCCAGTGAGGCGACATACTGTCTGCCGTGGACAAAAAAGCCAATATATTCACGCTTATTTTTGGCATCACAAATCCTTTTAAGGCGCGATGCGCTGACGTGGGTCTCTTTCCGGTCGCAACTCACATAAAAGGACCAATTATAAGAATTACTTATGCGAAACCGTACTCTTAAAAGATCCTTTAGTTCGGCTTCCGAATTTCAAAGAAACGAATTGCTGATGAGAACGAGGATTAGCGTAATTTAGTTTATTGAACGAAATAATAGCATCACAATGAAATGTATTTGAAAAATTAAACAGATCAGTTTGTTTAAGGTAAAGGTAGCTAATTTATGGTAGGTAGGTCGGTAGATACACTTAGTTAGGTAGGTATGGAATATCATACTATTTAACCATTATTTATTAAATTTAAGCCTTGTTATTAAACCACAAAGATAACAGCTAAAATATATTTTGCATACGTAGCCTAGATTAATACAGTAAATAATTAAAAAAAAAATTATTGACAACGACAATTATACGTCTACAATTATCTATTTATCAACAGTAATTTGTTTTGTTGTATTCAATCGTTAAATTATTTAACGTCTGTTTTATTGGTTCAAGCAACTCTGTCCGTAATATATGAATATGAAGTCAGTTATAACGGGTTTAATCTAAAGGTATGCGAACATATAAATCTTTATAAAAGTGCTAGGATTTTGGATTGTGATTTGTAGTCGGAAACATTAATTTAGTTTTTTGCAGACAGTCCAGTGGACGGACAGTTTTATTGTCCGGCGAGTGCTTTTGTCAGCGGATCGACCCCCCGCCGGTGCAATCTCATTACTTCGTCCAATTTTTCTATCTTGGTCACTTGGACAGTAATAAAAACAATAATATTGAATAAACGTATTCTAAATGTTTTAGATACATTTTTGTATTTTACTTAAATAGTAATATTAGATTGTAGACTAATATAAAATCATTAAACAATGCACACTGTGCATAGAATAATTAATTGAATTTTATGTTAATCTGAATTACTATAATACAGTTGTTTCTGCAGAAACATTCATGGGCTTTCGAATGAAAGCAAAAAATCTTTAAATGTAGATATAATATTGTAAAACTATTGTAATTTTTTTTACTACTAAGGTGGCAAACAAGCTTACGGTCTGCGTGATGGTAAGCGGTCACCGTAGCCTATGGACGCTTGTAACACCAGACATATCACTCACAATAGTATTGTACAATAGTTTTACAATGTAGGCACGTCTGCACAGTGCGAGGGCAAAATCGAACGATTGAATGAATGTCGGATAGAATATGTCGGACACATATGACGTACTACGAATAAGAACTGTTAGGATTAAGCTGCGACAACAGTAAAATTATAAATGTGAAGATTAAGTTATTTATTTATTAGTTTAGTTTAGTTTAGTTATTTATTAAATAATCAGTCTTTTTAGGTACTATTTTTCTTTTTCTTTGTTATCCTATGTCATTCAAAACAAATATTAGTACATAGAGTAGAGATAGAGTATTGTATTGTAGCTTTTAAATTATATGATATTAAGAAACTAATAAATCTAAAAGATTAGCAGTTCAATCCGACACTTACCTATATTTTCACTCAGTTTCTAATAATTATGCCCATTTGCATAGAATATATGTTACGATGATATATGTTATCACTTAAATTATTATCACCTGTTGGTAATCAGCATGTTAAGGATATATCACAAAATCAACAAGTTGAAGGATATAACCATTAACCATCATTTGTATCATAGATAATATATAATTATTTTTTTTTTTTTATTTTTTTTTTGTCTATTTTAATATAGGCTCCTTTAAAGAGGCAAAAGTCTAAGTGTGTACAACCTCTTTTGCCTTTATCGTTTTCTTCTCTTCTCTTTCTCTTTAAATTAGTGATTTTGTAAATATTTTATTTTTGTTATTTTTTATTTAGGTAGGCAATTTAAATATATATAGGATAGTATAGTAATTAAATATTTATAGGTGCTATTGTTTTGTCATTCACTAATGTCCGTGAAGTGATGCAGTAAGGGCTCCCACTGAAAATCAGTATTGTACCTACACGGGTACATATCATGCTGAGGGGGAGGCCCATTTAGCTCATGCACTCTTTTTTGGTACATAATTTTTTTTTTTTTTTATTTTTTTGTTTTAATATTTGTATGTGTGTGTTTGCTAAATAAAAAATTTTGTTTGTTTGTTTGTTTGTTTGTATTTAAGTAGTACAGCTTATGGCAAAGTCAATATAAAACTTTATAGCAGGGATTGGCATCCCACGAAGGACAAACACGGCTCATAAGTGTATTACATTATTTACTTAAGTACATAGACGTACAGCTGAATGAACTCTAGTAGTTACTTAATCTAGCGCTCCTACATATTAGGCGTCATAAAAAACATATCTCAAAAATACCAAACACTTACGTTACCAATAAACCGTAAAAAGTATTCGAATTATACTTATCTATAACTTAAAAATTATTAAGGGGAATATCTGGCAATATGTTTCTTAATCTTTTCTATTCAACATGGATTATATATGGATCGAAGGTAGATGGTTTGTGCTCTAGAATAGGGCTCCATGAGAAATATACGAAAAATTATAACATATGGATACGGTACGAAGATAGGGTATATGTATATTCAAATATATTTATATGTAAACGAAAATGAATTTATTTTTTATACTAATGCTCAACCACTTCATTCCTGTATATTTATACTAGTGCTCGGCCGCTTCGTCCCTGTATATTTTATACTAGTTCCCAGCCACTTTATCCATGAATATTTTATATTAGTGCTCAGCCGTTTCGTACCTGTATATTTTATACTATTTTTCAGCCACTTTATCCATACCTATTATACTACTGCTAAGCCGCTTCGTCCCTGTATATTTTATACTAGTGCCCAGCCACTTCGTTCCTGTATATTTTCTATTAGTACTCAGCCGCTTCGTGCCTTTATATAGTATGCTAGTACTCAGCCACTTCGTCCCGGTATATTTTATACGAGTACTAAGCGGCTTCGCTGCGTTGAAACTTTTCACAATAAAACATAGCCTCCCATACAACATTCGGCGTTGAAGAGTTAAATATTATCTCTCTATTAAATAGTATACTTATGAAAGTGAGTATATACATGTATGTTTAATAGACAATAATTAATTACAATAGGGAGAAATGGCACGCCATGGAGGAGGATTATGTCCAGCAGAAGACCAATATAATCTGATATGATGAAGTATATTCATAATAATAATTTAGTTTTTTGGTAATTTCGGTGTATAGACACCGAAGTTACATCATAAGGTAAATCTGTAATAATTTTATTGGTCTTAGCCACAAAAAACGTTATCGACTTCGTTTTGTATTGATATTTGGACCTACAGTAATACTACTAAGGTGGCAAAGAGGCAAACGGACTGTCTGATGGTAATCGGTAAACGAAGCATATAAAATATAAAAGTTATTTGAAATGGGGTCATAATCTGAAAAGGATTTCTCTATACCTTCGAAAACTATTTTGTGTACAATTTCTGTGGCATAGTTTGACTATAACACATAGGAAAAACACAACTTGGTGCGCAAGTCCATCTGGCACTGGTTCGGTTTTAATACAGAATTTGTATAAAAATAAATTACGTGGTAGATACTTAATATATACTTTAAGAAACAGATACATACCCCGACAGAAACAATAACGAATCGTTTAGAAACAGATACATACCCCGACAGAAACAATAAAGAATCGTTTAGAAACAGATACATACCCCGACAGAAACAATAACGATTCGTTTAGACTGGAAAAGATAACTTTTAACAATGAATCAGAACTGCCAAATTGCAGAACTAAACCATTCTTCAATTCCGCGATTATGTGTTGAGTGTTATCTAAATTTATCGTTGGTGGAAATTTTGATGTATCGTTTGAAATGTAAAATAAACTTTGTAAATAAAAATAAATCATGATCTTATTTTAAAAGACGCACAAGTGCTATAATACCAGTGCTATTATTGTGGAAAAGTGCTATTATAGTACAAGTTGCGACTTGAGGGTCACGTTATGCGCCTGTTAGTAA
Organism: Apoda limacodes; assembly: GCA_946406115.1. Classification (NCBI taxonomy): domain Eukaryota; kingdom Metazoa; phylum Arthropoda; class Insecta; order Lepidoptera; family Limacodidae; genus Apoda; species Apoda limacodes. The sequence goes on from OX291558.1 coordinate 14,165,498, forward strand.
CGTAAACGGTGTATAAACAACCGGCCAAGTGCGTGTCGGCCCCGCGCACCGAGGGTTCCGTAGCTACCACCATTTACTTAATTTATAAACTCAAATTAAAACATAAAGTTTGCTTGCCGCTAAACAGTCACCCATCCAATTACTGACCAAGCCCGACGTTGCTTAACTTTGAATATCGTTTCCAACAAACAAATATGATACTGTTTCGCTTAATAATAACTGGCGTTGTAATGGTGATTTAAAATGGCAAATGGCTCGGACCCGTCTCACACTTAGCCGGTTTATATTATTAACTTCTCTTGAGGGAAGTTATTATAATAGGTCCAAAAATCGAAATCGCTAAATTTGCGTTTTCTTTACGTTTTGAGACCTGGAGAATCGTTTGCCATATTTTTTAGAGTGATGTCTGCTGTCTGTGTATGTATGTGTGAGTGTGTATGTATGTAGGTTGGTTTTTTTTGCTCCTCGATATCTCATCAACCACTAGACAAATTTGTCTCATGACCATATCAATCAATACGCCACGTCATGACTTAGAACTGAAAAGAGTGAGCAAAATCGGTCCAGCGGTTTGTTTTTTATCGTTACCTCAGAACTAAACCGATTTGGAAAATTTTCACGTACACGGAAGAAATAACACTTAGACTGGTCCCATTTTTAATTTAGTAAGGAATAGTACAAGAGCTATGTAAGAAAATGTTTTCAAGTTGTATAATTTTGATTATTTAGACGAGTTTCTACCGGTCTTTTCGTCTAGACTAGCCATTGTAGCCATGTAAATTACTTTTTCACTTTAAAGCCTAATATTTCGCAAACGCATCGCTGAATCGAAAAATGACACCCGCAACACCGCACCGCACCGCAACGCACACTATGGGGTAGACGAGAAAAAAAAAATCAGCCCCACTTTATAAAAATAAATAGGGTAGGTACCATATTTTTTTTTCCTTAATTTAAGTCTACTACTTTGTCGGCTTAATTTATATGTAGGTATATCCGAACCAAATTACAGCTTTCTAGTACTTAATGGTCTCTGAGCTTAGCCGCGTACAGACAGACGGATATGGCGAAAGTAAAAGGGTTCCTTGTTGACTGCGGAACCCTAAAAAATCACGTTATAATTTTCCTTCAAACTCCGTGAATGTAACACATTTCTTTCATTAGGTGCCTGGCTAACACAACTTGTACCTTAGAACAGTTTATAGCACTTCATAACCCTGGTCATACACACTATAAGGTGAGTGATATTGTACCATTTTATTAAAGCCAGTTAAAATTCAAATACCTATCAATTTTGTATTGGATAAGGGACAATAGGATTTACCGAAAACCAACTTCACGAACGCTAGAAATTTGTCTACGAACGGTAAATAAAGGCGTTTAAATCTAATTTTTTCTTTGCCGTATCCACCCAAAGACCTACATCCATGAATAAATAAATATAACGAGCTCCTTGCTCATCATTGAGCCATCAGCTGGTTCAGACCGAGCATTTTGATAAGAGTAATTAATCATCACCCTGCTGAGTGACCATCGGCATCGTGCTGAGTCATTACGCACGGTGGTCACAGGAAGGACGACCAGATATAATAGAAGCTTTCAATAGCATACTTGTTCAATACTGGATAAAGTAAAGATTAAAAGTAGCCCGATGATAATAAAGTAGCGTAGCTGATCGTCAGTTGCAACTAATGTCCGGGCACTAATGACCAGGTGAATTAAAATCAAATGTTTTATTCCATAATTTTAAACGAACTCAGTTAGATATATAAGCTTCGTATCTCTACTTTTTGCTGTTCGGGAAATGGTTGGAACTACATAATTTGAAAAAGAAATGTAAGATTAAAAACATGTTTCTTATCGCCATAGAGACTTTGCAGGTCATTTCCTAGACAGCTGTGAAGTAGAAGGAGACGAAGCGATTCTGCGGTCTCTTGTCTCTTTTTAACGTGTTGATTTTATTTTACAGAAAAGGGATAGGTAGTTGCAGCACATTAGCTTTGTCTTCTTCTTAAGAGTGATCAATTTGTAAATCTATTGCGTCCATAGTCCATAGAACAGATTACAGAACTCGAAGTCTATAATGTTTCTTAAGCTATCCAAGTTCTAATAATGAAAATAGGCAAGTTTTCTTCCACAAGTTCAAATTCGTTCAGTTTCCTACTTAGTGGCCAAATTCGAAATGCGGAAAGCGCCGATAGCGGGCTGTAGCTTTGGCCACAGTTTTTATAGCGAGTGGGGGGCTTTTTTGGCAATAAGTGGTAGCTTTGATTTGTTAAATATAAGTTATTTTTATTCTTTTCTATTAATTGGAACTTTTTTATCGTGTCACTTTTTACCAAATAAATAATGTGATTTATTTCTTTTCTTTTCTAGGGTGACAGATAGACAGATTTTAATAAATAAAAAGCTGAACTGGTAGGCAACGTATCTAGAAGAGAAGAACCAGTAAATATAGAAGGTTATAAATGAAGCGACCTCGTGAAGACAGCAAAAAGTCATTGAATAGTAGTTCAGACTTTTGTTTTAGAAATCTAAGCAGTAGGTCTATGCCTAGCAGTGGATATTCTGCAGGGATCGTCCTGCACTTGATAAAATAATGAAATAAATTGCAATATTATTACACTTCTTCCAAATTTAATATCATTATTAAATCCTTTTTTCTTTTATTTAAGGTTTTTTATTCTGTCGTTAAAAATAATAGATTAAGTTATTAAAAATAATAAAACGGAAATAAGCGCGTCATTATTTGGCAAAATACTTACCTTTTTCCCGACTCTACTACTCTACCCATGTCCAAGGCTCGGGAAAAATGTATTTTGCCAAATAAAGACGCGTTTCATCCCGTTTTATTATTTCTAATTAGTAATAGAACGCGTTAATTTAAAAACTTATAATAGATTAAGTACTAATTAGAGTAAGTTTTTTGAATTATTTGGAACAACTTTATAGGATTTATAACAAAGTGTTCATCTATATGCTGTGGAAATTAAATCCGTTTCCTGTTATTTTAATTTTTAGTTTGTTTTTCCGTTAGTTTTTGGGTCATTGCTTTACTTTACTTAACTCGACTTTAAAGCTTCATTTTGACGCAACTACTAGTATGTTTATTAAATTAATTTTAGTTGGCCTAGACTTTATCAAAATATCTCACTACCGAAAAAAATAAAAAAGAATTTCAATATTTAATGCTCTAAGCAAATCATGTAGGTACTTTCTTAAGATCAACGTGTATTCAATGTACTATTATGCTATACGCTACGGTTTTTTTTCTTGCCACAATAACTACTATTATGTACACAAATTGATGAGCGCCATTTTAGAATTATTAATCTTACCAGCTGCCGTTTTTTTTTCGACGCGTGTGTTCAAAGTGGTCAATTCATTAAACGCAATAAATTACTGATGTTTCAGTAGGTGGCCATATGTTGGTTACTGAATAAGATGTCTGTGGCTCATTAATCTATAGTTCTTGACAGCTCTTTCACAACAATCTGCGGGGCGCCATTTTGTTGACACTGTACCGGAAATGCGTCAATATTGATGTCTCAATTCCGGATTCCTTTTCTCTGCTTAAATGGACTATGTTATCCAATAGGCACGTAAACAAAAAACAAAAATATATCAATATGTAAATGTTCATGTAGGTGGCATACAAAAATTATACGACCAAGTTAATTTTTGGAACCTTAGGATTTATTATATTTAAATGTTTACTATTATGGAATAATTGGTATATGGGAACGCTGAAGTGCTAGTATTTTATGAATTAAATAAAACACGTAAAAAAATACCCGAAAATTAAAATAATATGTCCTAACACTTAACGGAGTTACTAATTACTAGATAATCAAAATCAGTAGACAAATATAAATAAACAAATAAAAACAATTGATAGAAATTCTATTTTGTTTGTAAGCAAGCTGCAGGCCAACTTTTAAATAAGACGGAAAGGTGTGTAAAACGCACCTCGTTCGGTTTGTATCGATTATATGATTTAGTCTCCCTCGCGGTGTTAACAACTCCGTTAAACAGACTGTCCCGTAAATTTATTTGCACACAAACTTAAATATATTAAGTATCTATAAAGAAGTAATAGTGACGTTCATAACGCATGTAGTAGGTAACTTAAAATACCTATATGAGTTATTAATAACAGACAAATAAGATTTATGTACACAAGTTTAGTCAAATAAAGCAATTATTGTTTCAAAAACGTCAAAACCTATAATATTTACGTTTGTCAAAAATATTAGTTTTAATTGCCTAATTTTGTCCAAACACAATCTATTAAATAGTATGCGTATAATAAAAATAGTATGCGTGAAATAATGTTAATGTATAATAGGAAATAGTAGGTATACCTACCTACAGGTATTCGCTTATCTACGTATCTTACAACACAGACCTCCTAACTCTCTCTCAAAAAAAAAATTACCCCATCAATTTTACCAAAAGACTGTCTACAAAGAACGATCGCAAACTCAACAAAATGTTATAAAAAAAACAACTTATCAATTAGATTAACAATACAACGATAAAAAGGTCCGAGATATAAAGTGGAGCACTAATAAAGAAATACGATGGGACACGAGCAGAGTTTCCTTTGATTGGGTGGCGATTTATTGTGCGGAAATGCCGTTACTCAGTAATATTTCCGCCCCACACGATTCATTTTCCCTTTTTTTACGAAAAAAGGGCACGAAATAACTTAATCGAACTGTCTGTGTAGAGTTCGATTCTTTAATGTTGGGAGGACATAGTCTTAAATATAATCGTATACGATGTGTTTGAACAAACAGTACGAAATATGGTAGTTAAGTGTTAGCTTTAGACTGTGGCTTTACCGTTTATTGACGTCATTCGTCCTCACGGCGGGATATCGCCGGGGATGTTTGGGTAACTTTACCATTAGTTCTTTTATCCAAAAGGAAATTTGCTTGAACATATTGTTTGGATTATCCATTGTTTAGATAGACGACTTCATTTATCGTAAGGTTGTTTTTTACTGCCAGGTTTTGTGCGTAATATTTATTATGTTTTCGGTGATATCGAAAATAACAAGGTCATTACACCTGAATCAGTTTTCCTATATATCTGCCTATTTTCCTAGCACGAACATTTTGTTCCATTATATACTTTTAATTTAGTGGTTGCTCAACAAATAGGTATTCAATGATTACTTTATTACTATTTAAGGCATAATCTGTGGAATTAAAGCAGGTTTGCACATCATATTCAATATGAACTTAGTTTAAATATCACTAAAATTAAACTCATTCAATCGAAAATGACTGCAACTGTGAATAGTCCTTTATGTAAAAAACAGACAGGTAAATTGTGATTTTTTTACTTTATAATAACACAATTTATCGTCTTTAGTAGAATCATGTCAATAATTATTCATCACTACAAATATTGCAATAATATCGATAAAATGTGGCGCCAAATGAAGTAACCAGTTAGCAGAATCGATAAGACAAATGATACGAGCGACCTCGCCCTAACTCGCGGCATAACCCCAAACGGTCGCATCCGATCCGCCATATGATATATGTGAGGGTATTTCCTGGCACCGGCCAGTAGCTACTTGATTTAGCGGAAAGTCAGATAAAACCTAATGCGCACAACAAAAAATATATCACAACACCGTCGCCATAAATATGACGGCCTGTCGTAAACCTTTATGTCTGTGCGTTCTCGCTGGCAAGTGAAAAATGGCAGACGCGATACAAATAGAAAACTGAACGTTAAACGACTTATAAAATAGCAAAAATATATGATAGTTTCATATTTTTTACACAATAACATTAGGATTATGAAGCATATGAGAAATATTCAAATTTTGCTAAAAGAATTATCAGTAAAAATAAGTACTTAGTAAATGAAATACTTTTAATGTATTAATAGTTAATTCAACCGCACGATTTGTCCTTTTTTTAGCACATTCTATGGTGTTAACGCTTACTAAAAAACCTTTGCATTCATAAAAATAAATATTTTGTTTCAGATAGCAACAGGCCATACTAACTCTTGCAAAATATGATATAGATGCAGCGTCCACATAGTGCTTCTACAAGCGTCATCATTCAAGCTCACCTCCAAAATAAAAAAAATGTTTAAATTGTAATATACATTGTTTATCACAAACGATCGAATACACACAAATTCATAACTCTTTCTTTTCTGAGCAGTAGTCTGGTAAAGCAGAAGATACATTGTATTTCTATTTATTTCCACTTTTATTAATAGGTACAAAAAATTTTTTTTTATATTTTTGGTTGCTTTCTATTTAACAAATTTCAATTTTTTTTTTTCTTAATACCACTAAGGTGGCAAACAAGCTTACGTTCCGCCTGAAAGTAAGCGGTCACCGTAGCCAATGGACGCTCGTTACACCAGGGGCCTCACTCACATTATTATATTTATATTTATACTCTCATCATTCAGTTGGCCCTCTAAGTCAATAATTGAAGAAACTTTATAAGTTTCTAGAAATTTCCTTTGAAACCCTAAACAAATGCAGAATATGAAAAAAAGGATACGAAACTACAATGGTTCGGTATTTACTATATACCGTTTGGCTAATTTAGTATTCCTATACTAACCGTATACGAGCAATATGATGACCAAACTTTAAAATGGTCACCGACCACCATGTTTTTACCCTAAAATTGAAAAATCAAAGAACAGATGGACATGACAGAATCTATTTTTGCTGTTTGATTACAGAACCCTTATATAAGATGGACACACATATATGAAGAAGCTATAGATCAACTACAAAAGGTTCGGTTTCTAGATAGTTAGTAAGCTAGTTTCTAGAGAACCCCTTAGAATCAAACTTCGTGTGTAAAGAACGATACAACGAAAGTGTGTGCACTGCTAGAGAGAATCGCATGCGGCTTTCTGTGGTTTTCTTTTTTTTATAGACCCAACGCGCATGCTTTTTGTTTTCAAGGCCAATAATCCAATATTTCTCTTACATCCAAAATCGTTGCGCATACCGAATCTGATACGCAACGATTTTGAATCCGCACTGCAACTCACCGCACCGCAACTAGAGTGCGGTGCGTATAAGTTATAAGATAGGTAGGGTACAGCAAGTTTAAGCCACGCGAACAATTAAAGCTGGGCATAGCGAGTACTTGCTCGAATGAGCAGCCTGAACTGGGGAAGTACCTCCACCTAACAGAAACCCGCGGCCATAATAACGCTATCATTGAGTAATGTGTTCCTGGCGGTGAGTAAGGTTGTCAGAGCTCCTGAAGATTCGCTGCACGGCCAGCGGAGGACCGGCGATGCTCGTTGCTGTCATTGCTTGGCGTAGACGCGGCGTGCTGGTACAGGGAGACGTGATGAAATGGCTGACCGCTGGCCGCCCGCAGGTTGAACGGGTTCCCGAACCCAGGGACTTAATGTCCGCCTTGGGAAGCTGAACCGCTAACCTGTGTAAAATATCTGAAGTAGTAGTATGCCATCTCAGTAGATGCGCCGCCGCTTCGGACCACTGTCTCGTCCGGACTCAAGTGTAATGCACACTACCCGATCCATCTGGGCCAACTAATTGGCGTCGTATGTGACATTATAAGTATATAAGCTGGTATGGAATGTTTTATTCCTAACCCGCGAGTAGCTGCCGTTATCAAAAAACGGCCGCAGTTTATTCGGTCTCGCAGAGAAGCTAAAATTCTGAAGCAAACTGCGTATGAGGCTTAGAAAAGGCTCGAAATAATAAGGATTCGAATTTTTCTTAGTTAAAACGCAAATTAAATGCTACCTCGAGGTTCAGTAAGAAAGCAAATGCCAGAGCTAAAATACAATTCATTGGCAAAATAGGACGGCAACTTGCAAGCTAGCCCTCTGGGAGTCGTGCTTTCTGGTCGCCTGCTAAAGCTGCCGAAGGGAACTTTTGCCAGTCGTCGTTACCACCACTGCGAAAGACCGATGGTGACTTGGCCCATAGTGCTAAAGAGAAAGCTGATGTCCAGTACATCAGCTCAGCCTCAAACTCGAATATGAACGACGAAGGCGCTGTACCACCTACTATACCGTGGTGCGGTGAGACCATGTCGGAAATCTCCATAACCCAGCGGGAGGTCGGGCGGCCGCTGCTTTCTCTAGACGTTCATAAGTCAATTGGCCAGACGATATACTAGCAGTGGTGCTTAAGCTGTGTGCTCCTGATTATGTCCTGTAATCACGCGTCTCTTCGCGCTTTCCTACCACACTAGGCAATTTCCGTCTTCATGGCAGACTGTGAATGTGCCCCGATGCCCAAAAAGGGCGATAGTTCAGATCCATCGACCAATCTTGGTCTGATTCAACCCTACAAAGACACAAGTCTGCGCGTTCACCGCTAAAAAAAGTCTATTCACTGTAGTCCCACAATTTCAGGACACTCCCCTCTCCATCTCCAAGAGCAGTGGGATCCTTGGTGTTGACATCTCCAGCGATGTTCAGTTCCGAGATCATTTGCAAGACAAGGTGAAGCTGGCGTCCGAAAACCTTGATGCACTCAACAGAGTAAAGCAGTACTTCACGTCGGGGCAAAGGTTGCTGCATTACAAGTCGCAAGTTCGGCTCCGTACGGAGTACTGCTGCAAACTCTGGGCGAGTGCACCCGGATACCAGCTTGGCCCATTTGACTCGGTTCAACGACGGGCTGTGAGAATTGTCGACGATCCCAAACTCACTTGCCGCATAGAGCCCTTAAGTCTGAGGAGAGACTTTGCCTCTATTTATTATTTTTTTTAAGGTTTGTTACCTCAGAACTTGAATATTTATTATAAACCAATTTGTATAATTTTTACATATGTGGTAGGGGAGGCCGCGAATTGGTCCCATTTAAGGATAAGAATTTATCTTGTTACGATCAGTCCAGGAAGACCAGTTAATCCTAATAAGTTAGGTGTGAAAATGTCTTAAGCTGTATCATTTTTGACTTTGATTGTTTAGACGACCTTCTTAGTAGGTATGTCTGTTTATAGTGAGCGCTACGTAAGTTTCTGCGTGGCGGAGGCACCGCTGTAAACGATATTAACAAAACCTGATAGTAAGCAGTCAACGTAGCCTATGGACGCTTGCAACAACAGGGGCATCACCCGCGCTTTGCCGACCCTTCAAAAATCTAATAACTTCTTTCTTGAAGAACCCCATACTGAAGTCCTTAGAGAAAACCTAGACAGGGGGGAAGTTTCTCTGTAACCGTGTAACCCACTCTACTATTTAGGTTGTAACCTATGAGGACGAATTGTCATTTTGTTTACATTGTATAAAAGTCTACAATTTATTTATAATACTTCTAGGTTTATAGATATAGCAGTGATTCACTGACATGCATTAGATAGATAGCCTTAGGGAGGCTAATCTAAACCTAAACTGATAAACACAATTGTACCAGCTATTTGATAACATTATTAAACAAGAACTGCGATAATAATCAAGGCACTTACGTTTATGTGCTACTACTCACTTATCACTATGATATAGCTGTACCTACATTTCAGGAAGGAAGTGAAAAACAAGTCAGAGAATAAAGTCGGTATACGGGCGAAAGTTTTACGTGACAACTTGTGCCTTTCACTTTTTATGTCTGTCTCTCTCGCTCTTAGGCGGGCTAACCATGCCGCGTGCCTCTCACTCGCTCTCATTGTGAGCGCATAACGTGAGCGGAGCGTAACGCAGTTTCTTGAAGTGTCACCCGGCAAACCAATTTATAAGACGTTGTCACGTCAAAAAATGTTGAAATCTAATAATGTCTGAATTATCCACTGTCGGAATGGTTAAATCATCACTATCAGAAGCAGCTGCATTGCCTTTGCCATGCCTGTCAATGACTGAACACGATTTTTTTATACCACTAAGGTAGCAAATAAGCTAACGGTCCGCCTAATGTTAAGCTGTATCCGCAGCCTATGGTCGCTTGCAACACCAGGTGCATTACTTGCGCGTTGTCGACACTTATAATATATAATTATTTCCTTCTTGAAGAACCCCATACTGTAGTCCTTAGAGAAAACCTTGGCAGAGAGCTCATTCCAAAACCTGAGCGTTTGCGACAAGAATTTCCTCTGACAGCACACTCTGCGTGACAATTTAGGATCTAAGGTGAGAGGGTGAATTCCTTGCTGTTGGCAAGCGGTGCGATGTTAGACAGTATATAGCCGTGAGCATCATATCAAACTCTTCGAATTTTGTAGTGTTCGTTCGTATAGCCAGAAGGCAAAAACGAAAACTTCGTCACGTAAATCTAATTCTGACAAAATTTTACAGAATGGTGTCTTATGTAAACCTCCATTTAATTTTGTACTACACTTTCATGTTTTGTTAATACGTACATTGAAAAGATCATTATTTAGCACACCTGTCATTGGATAGATTTTCAAAAAGCGGATCTTCAGTGACTTTTTCTAGTGTTAGCTTCAAAAGTTAAAAAAAAGATTAATTTTACGAAAACAACATAGACCCCATCAATATTAATTATAAAGTAACATTGATGTGCAAATGTTGACACAAACATTTAACAAATTATATAGTTTCTATATTCCATGTCATAAATATTAATTCAGTCGTAGAAGCTTACATGATGTGTTTATTAGAGCTGGCCATAAAATCGCCTCTGGGAAATAAATGGTGAAGGACCGACTTTGAGGGTAGGTTCCGAAATGGTTTCAGCGCGTGCCACGAAAGCTCTGACGATGTTCCTTAATGCCCGCTACAATATTGTATTCGTATTTGATTAGCTACTATAGATTAACTTTGTCACGTAGTATTTAGATATTGGATTTTAAGTTAAATTTTGTGCCGAGATTAAAACTGCAGCCTGACGTTTTTAAATACATTGCAACAGACTTTTTTTCTGACCTCGGGTGTTAGGTCGCTAGTGTCGTTGTAAATTCACAACATTTCAATATCTTGACTCTTGTTTTGATTTTTGACCGCCGGGTCAGAATGGTTTGGTTACACTATACGTAGTTCCAATTCCTTAACTGTTGTAAAAAACCAAATTTATGCTTACTAAACCCTCCGAATTGCTATAATTTTCTTTTGCAACAAATAAAATATCGAATTTATTGTACAAAACGACTAGTTTATATCATCAACCATACACTGAATTCTTTCCACCCATGAAATATCTTGTTAATTCTCCTAGCTTTCTTGTTTGGCATTCAATCAATCCAATGATGGTCAAAGTTTCCTATATCATATACTTCTTTTAAACATACCTTCAAAATAACTCTTGCTGTGCTTAAAGCTCCAAGACCAAATTAGCCACTTACAAAACTATGTTTAAGTAGCTTTACCTTATTGGTACAGATGTTTTCTAATCAATAAGGTTTTTTAAATAAATAGGTATACATACTTTATATAGAACATTCACTTTATGGAAAAATGATAAACATATCAGGTGTAGCGAGTGATAACCTCACGATGACCTCCTCTTCTGTGTTATCACACTTTCGACTCGACTGCACACTGACCATGCGCCAAGATCGTCCATCATACCGATATTGTGCTTACGTACACAATATTGTCTCATAATGATCACTTCCGGGCTTTGTACCACTCAAAAATATACTTAAACGCTTTATTGCCAAAGTATTAAATTCTTTGACGTTAGGCACACAAAATCAATACACCCTCAGTCATCAGATGTAACTGGGTAGATAACAGAGTCAATGAAATCTCAACTCTAATGTTTCAAGAAAAAGGTTGAGATTTTAACATTTTTTCAGTGACTTTCTGATGTTTTATAGTAATTAGAGAGATTGGTTATAATAAAATGCTACGTCATAATGGTGAGGTGCGTCGATAAGTTCATTAAGTGGTTGGACGTTACAGAAATATAGATAGAATAAACATACAGGTAGCTACCATTTAAAGTGTGTTACAAAATTGACTATAGTACATAAAACCGGCCAAATGCCGCGAACCGAGGGTTCCGTATCTACTACTATTCACGTAATGTACAAACACAAACAAAATAAAGTGTGCCGCTAAGCGGTAACCCATCCAAGTACTGACCAAGCCCGACGTTGCTTAACTTTGCATAATGTTTCTAAATGACGCTGTAACGTTACTATTTGTTGTTATACTTTGGAGCTCACACACACTATAGCTGCAAGATTGGAGCTAGTATGTGTTACTATTTTCATGATAAAGTAACTACTTATGCTATTAAGTGTTTACAATCAGTTACACATTTTTTTGTTAGAAACGATATTTAAAGTTAAGCAATGTTGGGTTTGATCAGTGATTGGATGGGTGACCGCTTCGCGGCACACTTTTTGTTTTGTTTGCATTCGTAAATTACGTAAATCGTGGTACGGAACCCACGGTACGCTAGTCCGACTTGCGCTTGACCGATGTTAATCACACGCATGAACATTTCCATCATTTATGAAAAAAGACAAAAACAAAAAGTGTGCCGGTAAGCGGTCATACATCCAAGTACTGACCAAGCCCGACGTTGCTTAGCTTTGAATATCGCTCCCAACAAATAAATGTGTTACTATTTCTCTCAATAATAAGCTAGATGGCGCTGTACCGGTAATTTAAAATAGGCCGGTTTTTATTATTTGTTGTTATACTTTAGAGTTCATACTATTTTTTACTGCAAGTTTTTAGTTTGTATGTATTAGTGTTATAACGATAGAACAAAAACAACGATAATGTGTTTCTTGTATGGGGACCCCCTTAAATTTTGAACTTTTTATTATTCGTTAGATAATCCTCCATTACAACACATATTCTGTGAAAAATACAGGCTTCTACCTATTTCGGTCTAAAAAAATTGGGCCGTTTAATGGTCGGACAGACAGACGGACAGATAGATAGACAGACAGACAGACAGCGCAGGCTTAGTAATAGGGCTCCGTTGGCACCTTCTGGGTACGGAACCCAAAAAATAAATATATAATAAATATTTTGGGGTGGTAAAGACAGAATTACTAACGAATTTCTAATTTACATCTTGCTTTACATCGCTGCAGCGTCTACGAGTTACCCCTACGCTGCGGTACAACATCTCGTAGCCCATCTACGAGATCCTATATACTAGTACCTTATAAACAAAATACAATTTTATGTTATGTATAACGGTTGGTTGCAAATTAAAGATTCTAGCTTAGCATTATGTTCCACCGATTCTGCTATTTGTACTTTGTGTTCTTTCATAACATGGTACATTAATATGGTACCACCGGGAAGGTATACCCTTTAAAAAAAAAAATTTCTTGAATCGGTCCAGGCATCTTCAAGTAATCGGGGAACATTCAAAAAAAAGATTCCAACGAATTGAGAAGCTCCTCAATATTTTAAGTCAGTTAAAAATGAATTTTGTGTGTGAAATAGCTTTTATCAACTGTGGCCAATAAAAAAAATTCTTTGGTATTTATAAAGTCCTATTATCGTTATTTTTTAGGGCGGGGGACCCAATTTTTTCAATTTTGGAAGCCAATAACTTAATATATTATATATATATAACTTAAAAAATATAAATCTTAGAAAAAACGTTGATTAAATATCTCAATTGCATTTTTGAAGCCCTATCCAAAAAAAAAATTTAGTCACACCTACCCTTGAAAAAAAACTTCAAAATTTTCATATCACTAATAATCTGTAAGGAGATTTACAAAAAGCACATCTCTGTGAAATTTCATTATAATCTACCCAAAAACGGCGGAATTATAATGCTGACAAAAAAGGACATTGATTAATAAAATACATGGATTAATAAAATAAATACTCCTACTAATACAACATTCATCTATGTTTTTCTGACAAAATAGAAATCATATTTTTTCCGTAACATTTACTGCTAAATTTCTATTTCTTTCTTTATGAGAAAATTCTATGAAGAACCAAAAACGCCGGAAGAAACTCCAGCAGTCGCTCTTTTAAATTTCGCCATCTGTTGTCAAACAGCTTTAGTGTTGCTACGTCGGTAAAAATAATAGTATTACTACTCGCCAATAGGTGTCAGGAAGAGTCATATTTGCATTTTATCATTGCCTGAAAACACGGATAAAACGACATCCCTGCACACTAAATTTTATGAAAATTGTTGGAGCATATATATATACAAGAATTGCTCGTTTAAAGGTATTAGATTAATCAATTCAAATTAATAAGTAAATTATGTTAGAAATAATAATCGCATGCATTTTTATCATTTTTAACATAACTTCAACATTTCTTCTTAATACTTTAAAAATCCTCGGCTATGTATCAACACCTAAGATATGAGTACGAATCGATAATATATGGCCCACCATTATATCTATACTACAAACATTTATAAAAAAGAATTGCCGATCCCACGTGTGTTAAACCGACTGCAAGCTCCCGAAAGGCTGTGTGTTTGTGTATCGAGCTAATCGGCTTAATGTTCGATTCAACATTTCGCCTCTATACAACTCCTCGGAGGCGTTTAAAGAATTTATCGAAATTATTTCTCACTTTGTTTGCCCATTGTCGAACTACCGACGACTCCGGCCATTGTGTGAGCTGTTATTATTTATTTAATAACGATGACATCTCTTTGTTGAATGTGTTCAATCGAAGGCGTTGGATTCAGCTTTTGTGAAGTAAGTTGGCAACTTTAACTGAACGAAAACTCACACGAATCTATCTTGTTTACCCTTTTGTGTTAAGTAATCTCTTTCTTGAAGCTATATCTTTTAATTGTTTTCCATTCAATATTTTAATATCTGTATGTTTACGTAAAGTATGTATACGTATATTTTCGTTAGCAACTTTGTAAGAGACTAGCTGACCTGGGACCTTATTGGAAAAAGCCTCTAACTGTTCGGCCTCTAACTAAACGAAGGAGCGCCTCTAGCGGACGCGCTTCGAGACAGTTTTTCTCATAGGACTTACGAATACGTAGAGATAGTAGAGTTACGAATACGCAAAAACACACACCAAGCACACTGTACGTGTGTTTGTCACCTAACTCCTCCTAAACGGCTGGAACGATTTGGGTAAAATTTTGTCTGAATATTTTAATGGGTTCTTGGATGGTTTAAAAAACCCAATTGGACACAGTAGGTGGCGCTGCAGTCAGTGTGTTACTGATCTTCTCCTAAACGGCAGGGCTGATTTTAATGATATTTTTGTGTACGTTCGAGTGGGTCCCTGAAAGGTTTGAATTGACTAATGGACCCGGTAGATTACGATGCAGTTGGTGTGTCACTGATTTTCTCCTTAACGCCAGGGAAGATGTTAATGATATGTTTTGTGTACGTGCGAGTGGGTCCCTGCAAGGTTTGAATTTATAAATGAACCCGGTAGGTGGCGCTGCAGTTTGTGTGTCACTAATATTCTCCTAAACGGCAAAGATTGTATGTACGACAATGATTTCAACATTCGAAAATGTTATATTTAATATGGCGCTACTTTTCCGGGCAGGAGAACGTCTGCCGAATCCGCTATCCATACTAATATTATAAATGCGAAAGTAACTCTGTCAGTCTGTCTGCCTGTTACCTCTTCACGCTTGAACCGCTGAACCAATTAAGATAAAATTTGCAATGGAGATAGTTGAGTCCCGAGAAACGACGTAAGCTGCCTACTTAAAAACGTCAAGTATAGTTCGGTTTTTTTTTCTATAATATTTTTCTATTGTCATTGAAATCCTATATTGATAACCGAATTTAGGGCGGGCAAAAGCTAGTATACCTATATATTATTTCAAAGACAGTTTGAATAAGTATTTTAGAAAATAAAGAATTTCTTTAAATATGGCATTACTGTTGTTTCCATAGATATAGATAGCGTAGCGAAAAAATCCTAAGTCTGCGGTTGGTTCTATAGTTCAAAAACTTACATACTGACCCATTTAAAACAATGAAAATACATATGTAAAGCCTATTTATATATGTAGGTATTTATCACAGAACATTAGTCTTATAATGTTCTGTGGTATTTATGTATAAATAGAGCAAACATTACACATCGATAAAACTCTATTTTCGAGCTGCACCACAGGCGATTAAAAATAATAAGTGGTATTATATTCATATACCTATAGGAACTCTAGGTAGGTATATACCTATGTACTTAAGCATTGACTTACAAATAGCAATCAATAAACTTTACATAACCCCTAGATGTTTTGCAAACTGAAGGCATTATAGCTACAGAAAAACATACCAACCTTAGTTTGTAAAGTAAATAGTAGATACAGGTGAAGAGAAAACATCGGTTTTAGTAATGGGGTCGCAAGTTGCAACTATCGTCGGCAGCTCCGATTAGATAACCGCCGGCCCAGCAAATATTTGTCCTGTAAACAAATTGCTCGGCCGGTATCACACCACACGTCACGTACCAAGCGTCGACCATTGACTGGCGTCAGGTGGAATGTAGGTATATGACTATCATATAATTTAAATCGTTGGCCATGAGATCTCAGGATTGTTTTCGAGATTTACACTTCATATCACTATTAATAGTACATTTTGTACCGCACGTGTTACGTACAATATTTTTCATCACATTTGCGAGTAAATAAATAAAATAAAAGGTAAATAAATAAACTTACCAAACACAATTGAAAGGGCGGGAATAGAAGTAGAGAAAACCACGGTAACGCGTCAAATTAGCGGCCTAAAAACTCAGTCAGTCAAGTAGACAACATAGACCGAGTTCTGTTATCAGTCCTATGGATACAGATATAATAGCCTCACAAAATTGGCCACATTTTAGAAAGAGACAAAGTCTGTGGTCTCTTTGCTCTTTCTATTAACATCCACTTAATGTTCATCAAAACAAGTTAAAAAGAGACAAGAGACCATCGCTTTGATTTCTCTCTATCACACTTTTGCGACTATGGTTTTTTCACAGCTGGCTAGGAAATGCGCTATCCATCCAGTTTTCTATGTCTTTGGTGGACAATGACCGTGCATCCCCCTCGACACAACTGTGTCAACATCTATGGCAAATTTTAAGATGATAAAATTAGTGTAACATACGAAAAATATCAAACTGTAGCCATAGGGTTATTTTTACCCGACTGCCAATAGGAGGAGGTGCTAATACAGAACATGACGACCATCAGTTGGCATCTATTATAATTATAGACCGGCTCTCCTGACTGGCTCTACCCGAACTCCTACAATTTCTTCCCAATAATGTGTCCCGGATAATTATCGCCATGTTCCGTATTCAGATTTCATAATTATTTTAAGTGCGTATATCGATCAAGAAGTTATTACCCATGGTATCTTCACAAAACATTGCTGAACAAAATTCTTGACTTTAGATTTGTTTTTTTTTTTTGTTTTAATATTCATGGTAGGTCCAGAACAATAAAAATATACTCATCATCATATAAACTAAAATATACTATTCATACTAAATATAATGTGGATACGATCTTTCCCCAGTTACTTTATATTTACTCAATCATTGAGTTTATTATCCATAGATAACTGATGTACTTACTGTTTATATGAATAACATCTAATATAAACATATTGGCTAAATCAAATACCATCTAAACTACAATAATCATAAATTATATCTTTACAAACAAATTCTAACGCCCGCACTGAAGAACGGTCACTAGCCGAGTTGAAGCGTTTAAAGCGAGTTTACAGAGTGCATTAGTAATTGAAATATAGTTTTTGAAGTGAAAACTTCTTTAGCGGCGTTGTGCACTTTTTTGGTATGGGTAAAAAATGATAAACTCGCGTCAGGTCACGTGTCCTAATCGAGGAAATTCGTAACACGGAAACCGTAATGCCACGCCTATTATAATTTTTATTTTTAGTATTCGCGATTATGAGTAGTACAGGGAGGTTGGATATGGAATTTTAATTCTATGACAGATTGCGATGTCAAATATACTACGTCAAAAAGGTAAAAAAACAAACATTATTATTTCTTGACAATGTCAAAGACATGTCTTGTGACATATTTGAGTGTTAAGCGCGAATCGTGTGTAAAGGTTTTCACTTCTGCCGGCACTCCCGGAGTGCAACTCGTTTTTTTTTCTTGTATATTGGATTTGATCGACATTTTAAGAAAAATCTGAATGGTTCTACAAGACTATTATGTCAATCTCCATCGTCAAAGTTTTGGCGGCAACTGAGCAAGGCGAGCGGCGCTCTCCTTGGCACCACTCGCTGAGCGCCTCGTACGAGCGTGAAGTGCGATCTTAAGCCGTGGGTTGAAGAAATATTTACTAATCTTGTTTATTGTTTATAACATATTTTCGTCTACTAGATAATATAGTAGGGTAGGCAACCCTGGTCTATACTATTATATACTTAGTCCATATTTTATAGTATTCTACTATGTTCGCCTCTCTACTTTTTTTTTGATATACTAACGGTCCCGGCGAACGTTGTTCCGCTGCCGTCCTCTGTAACCCGGCAAAAGTTGCTTTTTACCTAAAGTGCCTGAGTCCGGCTCCCACTTAACAGATCGAGATAAAAACTAGATATCCGATCTTTTAAGCTGGATCAAATAAGTTAAAGAATTATGTATAATATTTATGTCTTTACAAAAAATGATATAAGTATTTATATCCGGTATCTGGTTTTAATAATACAAGCTTTTTTAGTTTGAAAAAAGATGGCGCTGTGCGATATGTCCAAAATTATTATTATTATTTAGATCTATACATATAAGAGGCTTTGTCCTAAATGACTGACGGATCAACGCACAGCCTAAACCGCTGATCGTAAAGACCTGAAACATGGAGGGTGTGTTCTTTGTATGACGTAGGCATCCGATAAGAAAGGATTTTCCTGAATTCTACCCCTAAGGGGGTGAAAAGGGGAGCAAAATTTGTATGGGACAACGTGATTCCTTGGTCCAATCTACTTCAAATTTTGCATAAACCTTTTTTAACAGAATTGATGGAAGAAGTGTTACGTATTTTATTGAAATTCATCCCATAACGGGGTAAAAAAGGGGTAGATAGTTATTTGGCAGTTATTTGCTTCGAAGTTGATATCAATACTATCAATGATATCATTAGTGCTTTTGACTTAAATCACATTTTATTTTGACACATGTTTGAAAACTCAATCCAATTTTATTCAAAAAAGGTAGTAACTTTCTTAAAAACATAAACAACTTCAATAGGTACTCTTTAAAATTGGAATATCTCGAATGTCACCGTGTATATTAGTACCTAATTTAAGGGATTTTTAAGCTCAAAGAGATTATGCGTTTTTAAGTGTTTTATTTTTTTGTGTACAATAATACTTATAAGTTTTCTTTTTCTACCTATCTTATATAATTAAAATTTAATATTAATATTATATATAATCTATACATATAAAATGCTTTGTCCTGAATGACTGACGGATTAACGCACAGCCTAAATCGCTGACCGTAGAGACCTGAAACTTGGAGCGCGTGTTCTTTGTATGACGTAGGCATCCGATAAGATAAGGTTTAACTGAAAGGGTGAAGTGCGAGTCGGACTCGCGTAATAAGGGTAAACCGATTGTAATTAAATTTTGGTAAGTATTCATGCACACGCCGGGGAATGTTTCTGAGAAAGATAAAATGGTCAAGTGCGAGTCGAACTCGCGCAATAAGGGTAAACCGATTTGAATGATATTTTGTTAAGTTGTTACACACACGCCGGGGAAGGTTCCTTAGAAAAAAAAAGGGTTAAGTGCGAGTTGGACTCGCGCAATAGGGGTAAACCAATTGTAATGAAAGTTTTGGCAAGTTGTTATGCACACGACGGGGAAGGTTTCTGAATTAGTACAACCCTATTAGGTTGTTTTAAAAAAAGATACAACGTTTGCCGGTTCAGCTATATCTATATAGAAGAAGAAATTGACTAACTAATCGATCAATGAACAGCTGAAACCGCTGTGTCTAGAAGCATGACATCTTGCACAAACGTTCCTTAAATGGCGTAAGTGTGCACTAAGAAGGAATTTTTGGAAATTAATCCCCTAAGTGGGTAAAATATGGGTTGGCAGTTTGCATGGAAATGGCTAAAACTTGGCTTAAACGTTAGAAAGTAAGATTCACGTGATTCACCGTTTTTGAAAAATTATTCTCTAGACGGCAAAACAGAGGATGAAAATGTGTATGAGAATTCCGATGTTATTGTATGTATTTTTAACAGTAAACAGTCAAATGCTGTTTTTTTTTTTTAAGTTTACGCAGACGAAGTTGCGGGAATAAGCTAGTTTAAAAATAAAGAATAAATCTATACTGTGAGACTACTATATTTTTTCCATTTTCCCTTAACCACAAACTGCTACATTTTTGAAAAATTCCATAGATTTTGTCACAGTTATAAATGAATAATTACTATCATCCGCCTATCAATTTTCAAATATTGTCCTACGATCTTTTTGATGTACGTTATGTACTTTATTTATTAAGGTTTGAGGTTTTTAGGTACCTATTGAGATCGTTGAATAAGTCTTTCGATAGCGGTTATTGTACAGGAAGCTTAGGTGAATAAAAATGCATAAAAAACAATTCCATATTCTCATAATAATTTATTTTATAGATAAATATTAAAGGTACCTTTTTCACAATATTTAATACAAAATGTCTTATCTGGAATTTGTTAGGTAGGTATAAAATGAAAATGGCAAACGGTATAGAGAACATAATTGTTAAAATGTTGGTAAGTACAAATGTTATAGAATGGTAACTTAATTCTTCGTACCCCATACATAATATTAAGGAGATGAAAGATTTTTGTACGCTCACACGTAAAAGATAGTAAATAGTTGTCACATACAAGTAGTATGTGACCTACAAACAAAACTATTATAAAGTCAACAAAAGAATGTAAGTTAGCTATATTCTGATTATGGTTAAGTACTAGTAATTTAATATTAAATTGAAAAAATAACAATAAAATATAGTAACCATTACCAGAACGTAGTTACCGTTACAATAATAATTTAGTTGACTTTACAATTTTTTTTGTACTATATGACTGTGGTTTATTATCCTTTAGTAACCAATCACAAAAAGCGATATATATACCTATATCTATGTACACAATATACAACTACGTAGACACGTAGGTATAATATATTCTTTATGTTATATAAATAGCTATTAACTATATTCGAATACTATAATACTGAGCCTTAAACCTAAATATTGCATTCTGATAAAATCTGGTCACTTCTCATAGGTTCTTACTTAACTATGTAGTAATTTTTACAGAAATATACATTAGCGGAATACTTATAAATAAAGGAATTGTCAAGGAAATATACTTTTCGCTTAAAGTAAATGACTTTAGTTTATTTAAAATTAAAAACTAAATTAAATGACCATACACAATTAATTGTGAAAATATTTTTTCGTCAATGAAACAAAACTGGATCATATCAGCCTACAGACGTCCACAACTGGACACAGGTCTCGCCGAACTGTCTTTACAACATGCATCTGGAAAACGGCTCCCCGCAACCTCTTTTCTATAAGTAACTAAGTAAAAATTCTTATATAATTCAGAATTTTATAGAAACCCCTAGTATATATAAATGTAATTTACTTTTAATTTAGCAATTAGCTTTACATTTTCAAACGCCTTATTATATGTAGTTTCTAAATTCGTTTACTATAAATACATTTACCGTTAATTTGTATGATTCACAAGTATAGGAACTCCAGATACCTTTAATACCAAATCTAATACCGAACAAATCGTAATTTAGTATTCGAGTTTTAAAACTGAAAATTATACTATATAACAACCTTTAAAATCTCAACTAAGTGTTTATTATACACTTGAATTGCAGCCACCTTGCAAAAATACTTGTTTTGTAAAATGACTGTAACAAAACGACTAGTTTATCACTGAACGTAACATGTAGATAAATTTTTTTTCACCACCAACACCCACTGGATTGTGATGCATGACCCATAGAGGCTTGGTGATGAAGGGGTTGGTAAGGAGGTAATGCCATACCTAGTGGAGGTAGACCATCAGGTTTACCCATACAAGGCCTGCCGTCTTTAACCAATACGGGCACAGCAACCCTTCTTGGCGAATTCAAACCACTCACATTCAAATCATGAGCACCTTTCTCTTGAACAGCTCTTTTCGTTTTGTATCTATGATTTTGGAACCATATTTTCACTTGCGTTGGAGTCAGACGTATTAGACTCGCCAAATGCTCCCGCTCCGGAGCTGAAAGGTACCTCTGTTGTCTGAACCTTCGTTCCAACTCATATGTCTGCGCTTTCGAGAACAGAACACGTCGTTTACGTTTTTTGTGGGCAAGACTCGGGTCGCTGTTGTTATTCGATGTTTGTTCGTGGTCATCGTCGTGTTCGATGTCGTGTTCGATGTCGTGCTCGATATCGTGCTCGATGTCGTGTTCGTGACGAGGGTCAGTCTCAGGTGGTGAGGAGACACCTACGTATGAAAGCTCTGAAGCTCGAGATGTGCTGTCAGGGCTAGCTTGTTGTCCAAGAACTCCTGTAACAAGGAAAATCTTAATTCAAAACTAAGAAGTGTAAGTATAACACGCATTTTCTATCCGTAAACTTTTAACACTATCTTCTGGGCAGCACTGAAGGTCATACCATTAGCCTACTAAAAGGACTGCTGCCAGCGAGGTTCTGTGCCGATTTAGTGGCGCTAGTTTAAAATGTAATTGGTTAACTTATTATACGAGAATCATGTTTTGCCACGTCTAATAATGGTATTAATTTTGGCAGCACTTAAAATCACAAGGAGAAGATAGGAACAACATTAATGTTAGGTACTTCTTACTAAACGAAAACTAATCAGATTAAGTATTGCATAGGAAGAATATGTCAAATCAGAAATTATAATTAATATAAAGAATCATTTATGCAGATGCTGTCAAAAGAATAACCACGAGCCAGGACAATCTTTTGACAGCATCTTTGCTATGAAAAAAAAAATCCTTATATTGGTGATGTAGCTATAGATACATACGGGTATGGTCTTTATATGTTTTCTTCTACAACTCCTACCTTCATTGAGTTTCAAACGATTATAGATTTCGATATATATATGTATTTTTATAAAAAGATTACGGCCAACAGATGCATTGTTAATGCATCTATAATAAATTGATAACGAGAAAATGATTTTAATTTTCTCGTTATCAATTTATAATATCAATGGGCAATAAAGTGCCAAATAGCTAAATAGCCACTTTAAAAAAATGTTATACGTCTGTAGCACTAAACACTCACATTTAAATCCCTATTTAATCCGTTAGGGAGTGCTCCATTGAATCTCAACCAGAGAGACGCTTACATTTAAACAAATAAATAATGTGTGAAAAAAATCCCAGCAAAAATACGACTATTTCAGATTCACCCTAATATTTAGTGATGTTTCACACGGGCCGGGTGGGCCGGGGAAACTGGGCGTGGGTTTACCCCTTACCCCGATGATAACACCGCTGTGGGGATGGAGGTTAGGCGCCACACCCACCCCTGGCAGCTGGCTATACCATTGTTCGACAATGGCTTTGCTTACTTCAATAAACGTATCCAGGAAATTTAATAAAAGTATCGCGGGATTTTATATCTTTTCCAACTTTGCGATGCCATTACGATACACTCGCGTTTCGCTTACTTAGTAGGCAGCTTTACCATTGTAGTAATCATACACGTATAAGTTTAGTGCCATTTCGTAGTTTTGGACAGTAAAAATATATATCCTGTTTTCCTAATGCAATAAATAAAGGTATAGAGTAGATGTATTAATTTTTCCAAAACTGTATTATTGTAGGTATACATGCCAGCACGTAAGTCTAGCGAAGACCTAGCATGCGCAGAATTCATTTTTTAGATGTTTTTTATGTTGAGGCGCGGGGTGCGAGGGGTGCACTACCTTTCAATTCATCACTACTAGGGGTCACAAAACTGTTTGTACCAAAATTGAAAAATTGGATGAACAGGGTTTACGCACATCTTTTTAGTTTGAATCATTTATAATATTTTAGATTTGTCAGAATCGAATTTTATTCTATCATACAATTAATTTCAATTTTTTTTTGACGTGACAACGTCTTATAAATTGGTTTGCCGGGTGACACTTCAAGAAACTGCGTTACGCTCCGCTCACGTTATGCGCTCACAATGAGAGCGAGTGAGAGGCACGCGCCCGCCTAAGAGCGAGAGAGACAGACATAAAATCATTGTCACGTAAAACTTTCGCCCGTATACCGACTTTACAGGCAACCAGTTTTTTTTTACATGTTTATAAATTTATTATTTTTGTTTTTTTTTCTACAATATTTATTTGATTGCCCTGAAACTTGAGTGAGTTTTGGTTTTTATTCCAACTAAATCGTGATCCACTGCATTAAAATCGTAAAACCGATTTTTTAACACAGGTACGTCCGGTTTATGACCTCTAGTTATGACGCGTTATAGACTTCACCATTATGTGTACTGTGGCGGTCACAAATACTTTCACTTAAAATTATCATGCCATGCCTGAGTATTGTAGTATTAATATTTTATTTAATATTGTATAATTGCAAAAAATTGTGTACCTATCTTACTTATACATTTTAAAGGGAAATAATTTTTAATTGTTCGCAGCAGATTTCGCGTGTATAGACGGACAGACAGACTGCGTTAGTTTGTATTTCATTTACACTTAAACTTAGAATGCTTTATCTATCAATTAACTTAAGTCAATAAACTACAAGTTAATACCGTTTCGAAATCAAAATGGCGGTCTGGGAAAAGAAACTCTCCAGCAGTCTCTTTTTTAATGCATGCAAAATTGCATCACATCTAATAACGAGAATTTGGTTAAAATTTACGTCAATGATTTGACGCAAAAGGATATAACGAGCTTTTACAATAAGATAAAAAATAATACAAGTCCTTCTAGCTGATATTAAGTAATAGCTTTTGGAAAGCGCTAAAAAATTTGACGAGCAAAATGGATCTAAATGATATTTTACAGTTAACGGGGCATAAATAAAACAAAAAATGTAACAGACACCAAATAATGATCTAATAGCCACCACAAAGAACCGCAAACAATGTAACTGATACCCGGCAGCTGCTAACCAGGAAGACAGGAGTCTATTGGTGACAGATTCGTTCCGCGCCCCTCCCCAGCCCTCGGGAACAATCGCCGCGTTTGCGCTACCCCTAAATTACCCCTGAGGGCGTGAACCGCGAACAATTGCAACCCCGTTTAGAGCTCATGAGGTTTCGTATGCCAATTTATCTTCATCAACCTTTGTTGGGTTTGACTCGAAACTAGGTAATTCAATGATAAAGTTGTGCTTTGATGAAAAAATTATTAAGTGCAAGTTGGTATTGTACGTTTATGCAAATGCGAGTTATTTATTAAAAAGATAACCAAATAATCTATAATTAAGACATATGTAAAAGAAATACGATATTTGCAACCATGTGGAGCTAAAACTTTACTTTACTACTAACTATAAAAATAATAAAAAATTGGTCAAGTACGGGTCAGAATTGCGTACCGTGGGTTCCGTTTTTACGTAATTTACGAACAAACAAAAACGAAAAATGTGCCGCTAAGCGGTCACCCATCCAATGACTGACCATGCTTATAAATGCCTTACTTTAATATTGTTTCCAACAAACAAACAAGTAACCGTTTTCTAGACTAATAATCTAGACTGGTTTGGCTAGATTTGATACGGTTATTTAAGATGGTAATGCCTCGAGCCCGTCTCACACTTAGCCAGTTTTGATTATTTGTTAATATACTATAAAGCTCACACAATAAATCACTGCAAGATTAAAGCTGTTTTGGTTTTAACTGTTTTACGATAGTACAAAAACAACGAAAACGTGTTTCTTGTACGGGGACCCGCCATGAATTTTGACTTTTTGAACTTTTTAATATCTTTGAGTAATTCGCAATTTTAACATACACATTCTATGAAAATTATATACTTCAGGCTAAAAGGTAGAAGTCCTTTAATGGACGGACAGACAGGCAGACAGACAGCGTAGGCTTAATAATAGGGCTCTTCTAGCTCCGTTTAGGTACAGGACCCTAAAAAACGATAAAATCAGACATGAAATTGGTATCTAAATAAGATTTTCATGTTATGATATAACTCCTCTCAGAAATTGATTTTCTTTGTTTTTTGGCCTATTTTGAACTTTAAGATATAATAATAATTTATTTATTCGATTTTAACATACTTTAAAGAGGACATGAATAAAGTAACAAAAAAAAATATGTGTGTGGGAATCAACCCCATCCGTTTAGTTTTTTTCTCAAGATATGTATTTAAAGAACAGGAAACATACAAGATACTTTCTACCATCGCACCGCTAACCATCGGCAGGGAATTGATTCTCACACTTAAGAACCTGAATGGTCACGTACAGTGCGGTATCAGAGGAACTTTCTCCCGCTTGGTATAAAGAAAAAAAGAGCCCAGCCGCATGTGTAGTTAAGTAACGTCGGGCGTGGTCGGTCATTGGATGGGTAACCACTATTGACAAATTATTCTGTGCTTCAGAGAGCAAGTTAAACAGTCGGTCCTGGCTGTAGTCAAATACCAGCAGTCGTTAAACCAAGTCCGAGTGCTTATGGGCGGCTTAAAAAATTGACAAATTAGAGCGGCTACTAACTAGACAGTCGTCCGCCGATTCGCACTGGGACAGCATAAATCGGTACAGCCAAAGCTTTTTTATGCAAGGAGAAGCCTGTGTCTCTGCAGTTAATACGTACAACGGTTAAGACAACAAGTAAGTGATGGCCTAAAAAAGATTTCTAAACGTATAACCTCCATAAGTAAAACGCATGCTGATAAAATCTACGAGCACTCGATGCATGTTTTAAATCTATGTAATCGATCAATGAAAGGCGAAATAGTTGTTGTACAAGCAATCGAAAGCACAAGTACAGCGAGCACCAAAAGTATCAATAAGCGATAAAAATAATTAATGACAACGACAGATTAGTGGCGAAGGCACTCCACTGAAGGAGCATTTCAAAAATAATCTCCGCCTCTCGAAATCCACTACCGAATACTATGTTCGAGTGGGTCAACACATCGATACATCGACGATAAAATTCGGCAAAACACTCGATGAATGACAAATTGAAGATTTATTATGCACAATCCATTTTATCTTTGGTTGTACTGTGCCTATTCTTAAATAATAATCACCCACATAAATCAATCACAATATCAAATAGCGCATAACACAAAGTACCCAAAGACATCATTATAGGTGTAAATAATGTGCGTTTAATTAACTATTACAGTTTTAATTTACTACAAACTTATTAACTAAAAAATTATGAAACCCCTTTTGTTTTGTTGACAATCATTATACGCATTGAATACGCTCTATGCTTTATGCGCACATTCGATCGTTCTGTTGACCAAAAATGTATGCGCTATCACGTCACTTCCAGTCCACATTCAACGCATTGCCTGCACATGCTCGGGAGGTAGAGTAGTGGATGCGCTGTCAAATATTGAATGGCAATATTGTATGTTTATATTTAATGAACAGAATGATTTCAATGCGATCATAGCTCTTTATTCTGTATCAAATTAACTTTATTTTTGATATAAAAATAGCTAAAGGTACGGAGGAATACTTTTTGTTCTGATCAATAGATCCAATTAGAATATATTGATACCTCTAGGCACAAATGGAAATCGGTTGACTTGATTTTTGACCCAGTTATAAGTGATGGGTTGGAGAAGGAAATAGTTTATTTTTTCCTTTAAGTTTACAAATATTACTTGAGCGCACGTGTTTAATAGTCTTTTTTTATAGGGTTCTGTAGCCAAATGGCAAAAACGGACCCTTGTAAACTCTTCATGTCCGTACGTATGTCATAGCCTTATAATTCCGCCGAATTTGCATCGATTCTAATAAAATTTTACACGAAGGTATCTTTAACATAAAAATGGAGAACAGGCATAAATATATCGATAAAGCACAATGTCGATAGTGTACGCAGACAACACTTTTCTCTACCCACACAAAGACAGTTACTAATACTTACGCAATTTATTTTTTGGTATCGTCACTAAACTGACATTGTGTATCTTTTACATCCTATATCTAGTTTTTAGTAGTAACTATTTCAGTACTGGAGAGTAACCAAGCAAATTCTTATTGCGGTCCATCATTGCTTTTGAAAAATTTGCTATCATGGGGTAGATACTATAACGCCCTTTACTGACTTCCAATAAAACTACTATTATCTAAAATTCAAAAAAAAATTACGCAACTATTTGTCATTACTAATTATCAATACCAAATATCAGCATATACAGTGTAATACCGCACTAAATTAAGATTAGAATATGGTAGCGTATTAAATAAAACCACATTATCCACATTACAGAGTAAGCAAGTAAGAAGATATATAAGTTTGGATCTATGTACATACACAACGAATCAGTCCCGTAACGTAACTTAATAAAAATATCAAAACGTCAATCGTTATCTTGATACAACTCCGATAAAACGTGTCATTTCGCAAAAACGAGTTTAAACGGACTCCGCTGCTTACTCGACACGTTATCACTGTCAAATTGGAGTTAAGATAATATTGCGGCACAGATTAAGCATAATACCTACTATACTGTACTACTGGTTCTACAGAGGTGCGAGGTTATACATTTAGGTATAGTGCGAAAAACCTTTTCTTACCCGGTGGTCAAAAATCACAACTACAGTCACTATATTGAAATGGTGTGAACTTACAACGACACAAGTGATCAAACAACTTAGGTCACAAGGTCAGAAAAGTTTGTTGCGCTGTACAATACTATTCTATTTGTAATACACTTTACGCTCTTCTACAATATAAAAGAACTAACCATTAGCTTCATGATGGTCTAGTGACAGCCAAGGTTGATGTTGTCTAAGCAGTTCATGGGAGTACGGATGCTGAGGGGGCGCATAGGGTGGCAAGTCCAACGAGCAGCCACCTAAGGTACCCTGTGGCGGTGTATCCAGACCTTTGCCTTCGTTCAGACCCAGGATGTCTGAAATCTGGAACCCAGCCCGCTGCCCCGGCATCTTCATACTGTCTAGTAACCTGCAGCAAAATAATTATATTATGCAAATTGATATAGGCATGACGCTTGGTAGTATGAAAAAACTAATAGGGCGCATTTTTGTCTTAACCTAATGTGTTTTTTTGTGTTATTTTATTTCCTTTTTCAACGCAAGTATATTGAAAAAAGTGGTATGAAATACGTTAGCATTGGTAATTACACACTCGAATCCATTACACCATCACCTAGTGGCTCAGGCAGAAATACAGCCTCGTGTGTAATGACCAACTTTAACTCACTTGTGTACACAATCTATCTACCTACTATTAAAATCTTTGGCCTTTTTATCTTAACTTTATAACAACACTAGCTTTGGTCAGTGGCTCCGCTCGCACTTAATTTGATTATCGGCGTGAAGTTTCTACGCCAAATCATTGATAGAAGGATTGACGTGAGCTATAACTGTAGCTTTAGTATTTATAGTAGCTAGTAGCGGTAGCTATAGCAAGCAAAATAGTTATGTCTTCGGGAAGTTTTTAATTTTTCGGAAATAAAAGAAGCCTATGTCCTGTTCCATCTCTTTAACTACTAATCGTGAGCCCAATTTCAGCTTAATTGGGTGCTTGGAGAACGGAGTTGTGTGTGTGGAGAAAGGACAAACATATTCAATTGTACATTTATAATATAAAGTGGATTGTAATTATGTCAATTAGTCTAAATATTTATAAGCCTTTTTTCAGCAACTAGGAATCTGCAGCCTTCTGAGACGCATTTTTAGTCGAACTGGTTAGAGATTTTACTTCTGAATACTAAAAGAGTTTCTTAGATATCTAGAAAAACACGATCCTGGTCAGCGACCGTTAATATGGCTTTTGTCGCGGTCGCCCGACCGGTGACCTTCTATATTGTATCTCACACACCGATGGGCACGGCGTCTATCGAAGTTGCTACCTTACGGAGTACCCGAGGGTTTGTGCAAATGGGTGACTAGCTTTTTATCCGGCAAACACAAACGAGCCGTAGTTGACGGTAGTCGCTCTGATAGTGGACATTATATTAATTTTCAATTAATTGCTCTTTCTTATAAAAGACTTCAACGCGTTCGTTTACCCTAATTAGGGTATGTATTAGATAACACAAACTGAGATAAGACATACATATATGTATACTATACGTTTCCTATCTACACACAAACTGAAAACCCTTATACTTTCCTGTATGAACATTATTTCAAATACTTTAAAAACTGAAAATATGTATATAGGCATTATTTTTAAATTGTAGCAATAATTTAGTAAAATCTATGTTTTTATTGACGTGACAACGTCTTATAAATTGGTTTGCCGGGTGACACTTCAAGAAACTGCGTTACGCTCCGCTCACGTTATGCGCTCACAATGAGAGCGAGTGAGAGGCACGCGCCCGCCTAAGAGCGAGAGAGACAGACATAAAATCATTGTCACGTAAAACTTTCGCCCGTATACCGACTTTACAGGCAACCAGTTTTTTAACCGGTATCAATTAATCGATATATATTATACTATTACTATATACTATTTTTTATTTAGAGATAGTTTGAACCCATATACCTATCGAATAGTGAGTCTAGAAATTAGACTTTTTCGCCACAAGTGTCGTAAAATATCCAGCAATTGCTGTTGGAGCGAAAGTCTTTGAAAAACTAGATACGGGTCCATATTTTAACTGTGAAACTATTTAAGCGCTTAACCACAATATATTGTGTGAGACGCACCCAAAGACCTTCTATGGTGTACAATCAACTCGCCGCTACAAGCGCTTAACAATATATAATTGAAAGAAAACACACTAGGTACATTCCAGCAATCTTCTGCTATTGTTAGCGGAGGGCCTCTCCAGAATACGTGACCCATATAAAAGAAGAGCACTAAAGAATCAATGGGTCCCAATTGTCGGATGTCTATTAAAGTACCAGGGTTATAGGAATGCGTCGGAGTGTTCCGAACGTGACCGTAAGAAAGGGCGGCGCGCAAAGCTTACAGGTTGTAAACACGGCCATTAACGAACTCTCACTAAAAGAGGTGCAAAAACTGTCACATGGAGTGTCACGATTCTTTGGTCACGGGATTAGTCGTGCTTGCTTTGTGATGTTAAGTGATACGTCATTGTGACGTGCCGGTTGAAGCTGAGTGGGCGATGTTAAGACGTTGTGTACTGAGTGTGAACTTTAAGATTAGTTCTTACGTTTTGGGAAACCTTAAACTCATAGTAAATGTTAATTTTGATTTTTTTTTAAATCAAAGTAAACATGTATTTATTAGTTGATTCGCTATAATATTATGTTTCGTTTGTAGTCAAAAAAAAAAAAAAAAAGTTTGTTTCAAGGAGTCTAACTATTGGATACTGGTAATAAACCAATATTGTAATTAGTTTGCAAGCGAATTGTTGTTAATTCTCTTGACGATCCAAAAGTGTTTCTAGAAACCCATTTGAATAAACAGACGACTTTCAATTTAAAATTATTAATTTTTGAGTCGGTTCTCATAAAAGCATGTTCGTTCAGCAGTGTTCGGCCCAGCATTGAAAATTCGAAGTAACCCCATGCTTACATATGTATATGATAGTATAGTTGAAATAATTTGTAGTACAACTTTTCAATATGAATGCAATAATTATTAATTTGTTAATATTTGAAATTGTATACAATAAGCACTTCTTTAAAATTATAACGTAGGTACCACCCTAACTTTCTACAATCTTACCTACAGTTTTTGACACATGGCAAGCTATTAACTTGCAAAATATACATCCTAAGAACAAAACAATGTTTCAAAACCTTAAATATCCTTTTCAAGACCTATTCAATAATACCAACCCGACACAATGGGGTGTGAAAAAAAAAATTTCATCCCTCAGTTTGATTTAGGTAGATATAGAAAACTAATAGTTCAATTTTATAACACATCTGTGTAGTCTGTTGGCATACGAACTGACATGACAAAATTATAATTGTTCTGTTTATACCATTTGTCTACGCAACCCTAAAAATGGAACAGATCCTTCGAATTAAACTAGTCATTAGCTTTGGGATATTACGTAGTGACTGACAATTACTTACAGTATCGCATTTTAACAGGCTTCTTTAAAAATCTTAAAGAAAAACATCGTCTAAGCCGTTATGTTCATCACTACAGGGGCACAGTTCTCTCCACGGGGAAGGAGGCTGAGGCCATATTTGACCTCGAACGAAGGTTGGCGGACGTTTTCGATCTAGTGGCAACACGACAAAGAGATTAAAAAAAATATACCGTAGGACAGCTATTACGCAATTATTGAATACATTTTTGAGTTTACGATATTTTTACCACAGACTTTTAATATATTAATAATAAAATAGAGATAAAATTCTAACTTATTCATATGCATTTTTCTTGCAAAGTTCTGTAAGAACCAAGTTAAAAATTTATCAATTTTCTACGGAACTCCAAACGAGCGCAGGTAAAGACACGCACATGGGTGTTTTTTTTTTATTCTTACTGAAAACTATTTTTTATCAAATAATTATTTTAAATGTATTAAGTAAATAATTGCCATTTTTAATTTACCAATGAAACTATAAATATAATGTAGTAACCTTTGTTTTTAAGTAAAAACAGACTTCAAAACTTCAACTTTAACTTTACCCTTACTTAAACCTTAAAATGAATAAATTGTATTCTACTATATAAAATAGCTTCAGTCGTTGTGAGTCCGCACTAAGGGGGCACAGGTCTCTTCTAACAAAATGAAGGCTTAGAGTCCATAGTCTTCCATGCTTGCCTAGTGCAAAATTTGAGACAGCCGTCATATGACAAAAATTTAGGTATAATATAATATAAGCCAAATATAATATGGCTTAACTGACACTTATAAATGACTTCATGTAACGTGATCAATTTAATCATTACAATGATAACGTCAAAGACCATATGTTAATATCCAGGTTTCAATTTGTTTCTAAGTTTAACTGTAAAACCTAACAACCAGACATCTAAATAGACTCACTTAACTGTTTGTAATATTAGTATGGAGAAATGAAAGATATACCTAAACGTAATTGTAAATGACACCATTCGCTGTTCACAGCGCGTCGTTGGGTTCTTATCTTAATGAAGACAATGAGATGGTGTCGTTTGATAATCATAATGTAATCTGTAAGGTCTGAAGTCGAGTGGTTGTTGACACTTATGTGCCTGACCACTTGACACTTGACACCGCGGCGGCGACTGGATTGAATACTTATGGTAAGTGAAGGTGAATGAAGGAATAAAAAGTAGGTATGCTACTTATACTTTTCGCCATTTCAGTTTGATGTTCTTTAATTCAATTGTTTTTTTTTTAATGTATGACAGTTGTTGCAAAAACTGCCATAAGCACCATTATAAGCACCTACTTTCTTTTAGGCAAATTTAAAATCGTTTAATTCAACTGGGTCTCTAATACCACTTTTGAATGTCAAATGAAAAAAAAACTATTATTTTCTTTAATTTATTCCACTACCGAGTGAGTTAACAGGCAACTAAAGATTTTTCTAAAAAATAAATAACTTGCGTTTTACATTCAAAAATTAAAAACCTTTGAAACCCATTACAAATTGACCCGTCCCATTTTTTGGTGCACCAACACATTCTATAGTCTTTTTCTTTTAAGAGCACTTGAAAAATGCTTTCAGAAATATGCAACATTTTTTTTTGTAATGATAAGAATGATAAGACGTGACACGCAAGCGAAATCGAACACATAGTTTCATATATCACATTTGTTACACTGCTGACAGGAAATACCGTAGATAGATAGTAGCTCACCCAGGGAAAGCTGAGCGGAAGGCGGCCGGATAAAGTGCTGGTAGGAAAGCCGGGCCCCACGGCGGTAGTAAGATAGGGCTCCAGGCCAGCAGCGAAGCCGGCGGCAGCAGCGGCCGCGGGCTCGCCCGCTCCGGCTCTTCGCTCTTCATCTCCCTACAGGGAGAACTCGTTTTCGGAATAATCTTGACGATTTTAAGTCACTCGCGGACACGTGCTTTGGCTCGTGACGCCACGCTTCTACTGAACAACCCTCGAGTGGCCCTCGGGGTGAAGCACACCCCGCGCCGACAGCCTACTCATACTCGAGGGTGCTCCAAGCTTCGCGCCAATCGCAGAGCTACCCCGGCTGGGCGGGACCGCGCCGACCAATCCCGTCCATCGGCTAAAGCCTTCGCAGAGAAAAAACTGGAGTATACTCTCTGAATAGAGGAGCTTTCGATGTGGCGCGTTATGTTATGTCGCTTTTGTAATGAGCGCGTTAAGCCCATTGTTGAGCCGGGTTCGTTACGCCGCTCCGGTAACGATTTTCGTTTAGTGTTTTTATTAATTCCGTGTAAGCTCGTGTTTTTCATCAAGTCGTTTCACACAAACATTATTAAACGTATGGTAACTTTATTTTACCGTCTGATACTGTGAATGTAACTTCAGAACGAACTAACAATATATAGATACATAATATGATTTATTCTTTTAAATCTCTTTAATTAGGTAGTAATTTAATTTTCTGATTCGATTTTCCACCTGAATTTCGTGATAGTGAGGTGTCTTTTTTAGTACTTTAGCTTTTAGCCGACTTCGACGAAGCTAATTCGGGGGTTAGTGTACATATACTTAGGTACTCAGTGTATCTACTACACGATTTCACACACGTGATACAGCCTATAGATAAATTAATATATTAAATGACTATTCGTTGTTAGTACGTGTAAGTAGATGAAAATTTCAAATTGATCTGCTTGGTTTAAGTATAAAGCAATAGGTATAAAAATTTACATAAATCCT
The DNA here is from genome assembly GCA_946406115.1 of Apoda limacodes. Classification (NCBI taxonomy): domain Eukaryota; kingdom Metazoa; phylum Arthropoda; class Insecta; order Lepidoptera; family Limacodidae; genus Apoda; species Apoda limacodes. The sequence continues at coordinate 14,200,305 of OX291558.1, forward strand.
ACTAATATTTTAAATGTGAAAGTTTGGATGTTTAGATTATGGTTCCTCAATCACGCTTCAACCACTCGACAGATTAGGATGAAAATTGGCTCACATATAGGTTAGATCCTGGAATAGGATATAGGCCAAACAGTTTCCTCGGGATTAACTATAATCAAGCTTAAACGAACTATATCAACAGCTGTAACTTGCTATAGCAAACTTCATTAGTGAGTATAATTAAGGAGTTGACGTAGAAATTCTACGCCGATAACCGAATTTAGGGCGAGTGGAGCCGCTGGCAATATCTAGTGACTAATAAACTTTCCCAGTTATCAATAACTCGGTCGGCTATATGCTATATCTCGGACACTATGAATTTAACCATAGTAATTAGTGTTAGGATTTTAATGTAGTCACGTTGTGTTTGTTAAGTTATTTTAGCCTAGCCGTGCTTGTACGATAACCTACTTCCGATTATCACATTTTTCAGACACTGTGTTATTGGTGATATCTTGTCAAACACAAACCCAGCTGAAAATAGCCACTTTGGGGATGAATATTGCAAATAAATAATTAAAAAAAATATAAAAAACCCTAGTGCAAAAACATCAAGAACTAAAAACAAATCAAAATATTCCAAATATTTAACTATAAGCAGAGGGAACTCATTTTAAGGTAACTACTATAGTTTGAGCAATCTGTAGGTTAGTTACTATTTGAACTTGCATTCATATGAGTCCCGTGTGCTTATAGTTAAATGTACTAGGATAAACACATCCAGCCAAACACATAACCCTTTTTTTGGGTTCTTTCGCAGTCGGGTAAATAGAAGCATCATTTAAAAAACTGTTTTCTTTATGAGATAGAAAGTAATTCTGATTTTATCCCCATTTAACTATTGTATTAATTGTTTTTTAAATTATCCAAAAAATATGCACATATATATTTTTAAAACGGCTAAATTCATCTAATGTGTCCGGAATTTTAGCGCCGTAGTCCTAATATTCTCTAGAAAAATTACAGTGATGCACAGACGGACGGATGAATAGACATAGCGAAACTGCCGGGCCCCTTATTTGGCGGCGACATAATAGTTAACAAGGTGTAGTCAACACCTTATTTTCTTTTGTCTAAAAAAAATCCAAAACTTGTATTCTATGTAATGGTAGGTACCTGTACCTATTACATGTTTTATATTGTTGCCTCGATTCGATGTCCCTTATCCATGCTTAAAACCTTTATTTTAAATCTTAAGGAAATCGCAAAGGCGCCAAGCTTTTAATGGCAATTCGTTTGCACATGTGGAAGTACTCTAGCCGATTGCCGTCCGGCCAGAATAAAGACAATGCTTTATCCGGACAAAGACGAAAAGTTCTATGAACAGGTATAAAAAAGCCAGAATTATCATTTTATGGTTTGCACGTGTGCACTGGCTTTTGTTCCGACACTTCAATTGTTTGAAAAGTTTGTTTCATTATTTTAATCAATGCTGAGAATTGTTTCGAAAAGTCAAAAGATCATAATGTCCCTTTTTTTCCAAATTCAATGGTTGTAGGTTAATGTGGGTTTTCCAAATCAACAATATTTTTAAAATACCTATAGGTAACTAAAATAGAAGAGTACCTACGTGGCATGCAGAGTGCGAATGCAGGTATATACCAACGCAAATGTATATTTTGAATACCTAGGGCAAAGTTATTGCTTAGATTGTGTAGTTCTATGTTGTAGTGAAAATTAGTTGTAGGTAGGTATGTGTAGAATTATGAGTTACCTCGGTACCTAGTAGATACCTAAATATTTTAAAAAAATACTACATATACACAGGTGTCTTATGGATGTACACCACCACAGAATTTTATGATGGCATAAGGATACATAAATATTTCCAAACCTACGTAAAGGCAAAAACATATTTTCTTACAAATGCGACCTTTATATCTAACACAAGTTTCTTTGGGATAAATCGTACTTGCAGTACAGTATCAGAGAGCGACCCGTAATGTTTTGCCCACCACTCGAGCCCTAGAACAAAAAAGAACTAAATATATGTAAATATGTAGATTAAAAAAATGTATCTAATATTTTTTTTTTCATTTTTTACATACATTAAATAATAAGTTCTTTTTCGTTTTCTTATGTACCTACTTTGCTGTCTGTCTGTTTGTTATAATTAGATCTAGCAACGAATCGAAGCCTCTTTACTTTATAATTTACACACAATATTTTTCATCACTTTTGCGAGTAAATACCACGCCCGAATCCAACTCGCACTTCATCGTTTTTTTTATGTCAATACTACTTTTTGTGTTGCTTTCCATCTGACTTTTCAACCGTGTGTTTAAAAGTCTGAACATATTACATTAGTACAACCTTATAAATGTGAACTTTACCTTAAAAAAATGATCTACTAAATCTGTTAACAAATTATCCCGAACTCTAGTTAATTCGTGTACGGTACGACACGCATTTAGCCGGCTTTTCTCAAAGTGTACATCGAATCCGTAAACTTGATAGTAAAATAAAAAGCTCTTAAAAGCAACTTATAAGCTACAAGTGGGTATCAAATGACCTAAGAAGATAAATATTAGTTAGTAAAAAGAAAATCAATTTTGATTGTTTTAAAATATAATAGAGGATTAAAGATAAATAGATTTTTATCAACAGTTAAGTTTTACGACTTGCAGGTGTGCAACTGGATATTACACCGAAAACAAAAAGGGTCCTTAATGACAATAGCAGATAAGAGCACTACAGACAGACAAACTTTAGATTTATTCATTTTAACCGAATTAAGTCATAACTTATTTACCTGTCATTCATTATTCACAGATAAATAAAATCTCTATAAGAGATTAAGCATAATTTAACTTACTATACCTACATACATTTGACAGACAGATTTGACAATGTTTTTGTACGCGAAGTGCAATTACGAAATATTAATATATCAACACAGAGACTAAGCAAGATGTGCGTGAAGCTAGCACTACCCATAAAAGCACGTAAACCAAGGCAAGTTAAATCAAACCTTTCTTAAAATACTATTCTACTTAACTTAGAGCAATCCTTAAACTTTTGCTCAATTTGTTATTTGCTGACAATGCTCATGAATTTCCCAGATTCTTTTATTCAGTTTTTATGTTTTTTTTGAAAGGTTATAAAAACACATCACACATATCGCACAGCGTCATCTGATCCCAAACTAAGCAAAGCTTGTATTATGAAAACCACACAACGGATACAAATACTTATATGTCTTTTTTTAATAGATACATATCATACATAAATACACCCAGACACAAGACAAACACAAATGTTTATCACATAAATATTGGTCCCGTGCGGGAATCGAACTTACATCCTCTTCACAGCAGCCGGCCACACTACCAACTAGGCTGCGAGGGAGTTATATTCATATTTTCACAAGCTGTTATTTGAAACCCCACACAATGATTTTAAAGTTATTATTTTTAATTCTGATTTAACCCCTTAAAACTGACACTTAAATTCAACTTTGAAAACTTTACAGTGTAATTGACTTCTCATCTTTGTGAGATATTTAAAATTTAAAAGTGAAATAAGCCAGGAGAAAAGCACCTATAACAGAAAATTGGACAGACGGAAGGGCCTCAAAATGGGCAATCTTGGAAGGGAACTAAGAAAGCGTTTTTTTTAAAATCAATAAATGCTTTCATTATGTGAAGGTTGTAGGTATTTTTGTTAGAAAATATTACTGATTACATAATAATTTCAATCAAGAATGTTTCGATTAATATTATTGATATTGTAAAAATATTTACCGGCTTATTGTCAACTAAATAAGGCAAATAAATTTCATAAACTGAAATAGTCAACCAAATAGGCTGTGGTGACCTTTTTTGCTTCACTGCACCATGTCAATTTTGCGTTAAATTTGAATAGATAAAGATTCATCCCCTTATACCGTTTAAATGGAATGCAGAAATCGGCGGCCTTATTTTTTTTTATCCGGATATTTTGCAAATTTTGCTTGGTAGGTATGTATTCAATCTGAGGGCTGCCCTCGCTCGGCTGCGCAACATAACGTAACCTAAACTTGCACTAGTACTTCAGTATAAACTTTTTTTATTGCGATTATTTTTTTCAAAAAACTATTCTTCTCCCTCAACTCTTTTAATTCATTCGTTGTGGTGCTGCTCTATCGATTTCATTTTTTTTGACCCAAAAATTACAAGTAAATATTTACCAAATCTCTTAACTGTTACCTATATTTCCTCAAATTTGTATGCACCTTAGCCCGATTAGTCACAATTCGTTTTATATATTTAAGGCTGACTGGAAGAAATCCCTTTTAGGAATAAGTCCATCTTTTTCTCAATGTTGTATTTTGGTTAATTTTATGTAATAAAGTGTATGTACAAACAAAATTTAAGCACTAATTCTATAACTGCATAGGTAGTTTAATTGGTGGTAAGTATATTAATTTATGTCCGATAAATTTATTGTATGACCGTGAATTTGATTTATACCTACATATCTATAATAATTTCAAATATTTTTTTAAAACTTTAATGAAATTAGATATTGCTGTTAAAAATATTTTTTGTAATAAACTTCCTTTTATTGTGCATGGTTCCCAACAACAAAAGGCAATCGTTTACACCGAGTACAATCCCCTAAGTGGCGTGCAGCGCGCACCAAAATGTTTAATTGACTTATTGAGAATGGGTTTTTATAAATATCTATCGGAAACATCGCTCGTCTGTCGGTGGTTTGCGTGCTCCTCGCTGTACTGGCAGCATAGTATATGTGCGAATAGTTTTCTTGTTTTTCTAAATTCTAATAAAGTAAAAAAAAACAGTTTCGTATTAGGTATGACGATTGTATTTATGTGTTAACTTTTTTTAAAAAGTAGTTCGACCCTATTTTAGACATTTATCAATAAAGCCCAACGATTTCTCAATTCGAATATGTAGGTAGATACATACCTTTGTCCGTGATTTTCCATAGTTGTGCCACTGTGCACAACTGTGTGTGTTCAGTTGGTACGTGGGGAATAAACGCCATAATCATGTCAAATATTTTTATTATCTTTAAATATGATTTGGGATCATATGAAAAAACCGGCCAAGTACGAGACGGACTCGCGCACGAAGGGTTTCGTACCATTATCTATAGAACAAAAAAATCACTTTTGTTGTATGGGAGCCCCCCTTAAATATTTGTTTTATTTTAATTTAGTTATTTGATTTTAAAAAGAATATATAACTTAATATTTTGTGAATTATTTATCAATATCACGTTTGTTGTTTGCCCCCTTAAATTATTCTGTTTTTTTGTACTTGTTGATATAGCGGCAATAGAAATACATCTTCTGTGAAAACTGTCTATCGCGGTTCATGAAATACAGCCTGGTGACAGACGGACGAACGGACAGCGAAGTCTTAGTAATAGGGTCCCGTTTTACCCTTAGGGTACGGAACCCTAAAAAACGATGGAATAAAGAATATTATATACATACATCAATACATAGATACGCACGAAAAACATAACCCTCTTGCACCCGAGTAAATAGTCAATTCGCTTCACTTTTGTATACCAACAATTTTACGTACCTACTCTGTTTTTACTTTTATATATTTATATGATTAACCCATAAACATAGAGAACTAGACAGCGTATTTCCTAGCCAGCTGTAAAAAAAAAAGGGTCGCAAAAGTTTGACAGAGACAAAGCGAACGTGAGGTGTCTTGTCTATTAGAAAAGACACCGCAGGTTAACTTTGTCTCCTTCTAAAGTGATGACAATTTCGTGAGCCTATTGCGCAGTCCATAGTAACAGATTACAGAACTTGAAGTCTATGGATTAACCTTAGTCTGAGATCAATAAATTATATAGTAATAAATGGAAGACTTATGAACCCTTGCAACAACAGTGATAGGGATTCCTCATGTATTGCTAACCCATTTAAAAATTTAAACACTTCCTTCGTGAAAACCCCCGTACTGTGGTCCGTAATAAAGAATAGTATAAAAAGTGTAATTAAGGAATTAAAATCACAGATTTTTGAAGTGAAAACTTCTTTAGCGGCGTTGTGCACTTTTTTTGGTATGGGTAAAAAATTATAAACTCGCGTCAGGTCACGTGTCCTAATCGTGGAAATTCGTAAGACGGAAACCGTAATGCTAGGCCTATTATAATTTTTATTTTTAGTATTCGTGATTATGAGTAGTACAGGGAGGTTGGATATGGAATTTTAATTCTATGACAGATTACGATGTCAAATATACTACGTCAAAAAAGTAAATAAACAATCATTATTATTTCTTGACAATGTCAAAGACATGTCTTGTGACATATTTGAGTGTTAAGCGCGAATCGTGTGTAAAGGTTTTCACTTTTGTCGGCACTCCCGGAGTGGAACTCGTTTTTTTTTTATTTATGTACATATTTTACATATACAGTTGAAGTGCCGCGTATTGCTGACGTCGGGCCAGATTTGTAAGGGTAGCGAGCAGGTGTGTTCGCCCTCCTCGCCACGGGTCACTAGTCTACGAACTGTACCGCTTTGCGTAATAAATGCATTCCAATTATTACGCCTAACATACTTATATAGATATGTATATCAATATAAAAAAAATTGGCTATACGTTGTTAGTCACCTCCAACACAAATCCATGTGCGTTATCCTGGATTTAAGTCTGGGATACTAGGTCTCTTCCAGGTCAGGCGCGAAATTTTGTGTTCATTTTGAGCCATTTTTTGCCTTGCCAGTCTCAGCATTTGTGCTTACCGTTCACAACCTACCATATGTATTGAACCGCAGGCAAGCCAGAATGACGTTACTCTATCCATTGTGATTTCTGTTGTTGAATTTCTATAAACTGTTATCTAATTTTGTAAAGTTGTTTCATTTTTTTTTATACCACTAAGGTGGCGAACGAGCTTGCGGTCCACCTGATGGCAACCGCGCGGTCAGCGCAGCCTATGGACACTTAAAACACCTGGGGCATCACTCGCGCGTTACCAACCCCTTAAAAATCTAATAACTTCTTCCATGAAAAACCCCATAGTGTAGTCCTTAGGGAAAACCTTGGCAGAAAGCCCATTCCACAACCTATAAGCGTTCGCGGGAGGAAGTTTCTCTGAAACCGCACTGTACGTGACCATTTAGTTTCTAAGGTGTGGAGATAAAATCTCTGCCGATGGTGGTAGTCCACTGAAATTAGAAAAAATCTAGATTTTTTCCGATAGATATTTCAACGTAATAAAAACTGTGTCGAGGTGTAGGTTTTGAGCAACAGGAGGTATGTAGGTACTTGTATCTACATAAGTATTCAGTTACACTTGCCGCGGGCAAAAGCTATGTATCTATATATCGGGATATAAGTTAGCCTACATGTTAATCTGGGTAGTAACAAACATGTGTGCAAATTTTCATAACGATCCGTTCAGTCATTGGCAAGTTATAGATTAACAAACATCTATCCATCCAGACATACTTTCACATTTATAATATTAGTAGGATAAGTCTATTTTAAACAAGCAATATCCTAAACTTATAGATATATATTTACAAATGTCTGTTTGTTTGTTATTGCTTAGCATCGCTGCATAGTAACCAATTAAATTGATTTTAACACAGATGTTGTTGAAGGGACGGAGGACATTAGGCAAATTAGACATTAGGCTTTTTATTCCGAAAAAACATCTCCCACGGGAAAAACTATGACCGAATTCCACGTGGGCATGGCTTGCTAAAGAAACCTTTTATACTATAATCACAGACTAATTAAAATCATTCAGTCGGTCATCTAAGGTGTCTAGACATAGCAATCGTGAGGTAAGGTGCGCGGCGAGATAAAGGGGGCGAGCGCATACATCCAACTATCCTATATCATCACATATGGCTAGTTGAGTCACCCAGTTATACTATACATATTATAGATAGGTACCCCAGCCCCCTCTTAAAATCAACTGAAAGTTTATGGTCTGCTAGCTCTGGTACTCAAAATAGGTTAAGCTAACTATATTGTAAGGAAGTGTGCTATTGCGAGCTATAGCTGTATCTATAGTTAATTTAGTTATAGTTATACCCGGGAGAACTTTCAAATTTTCCAGGCTAAGTAGCCTATGCCTTTCTCCGTTTCCAAATATCCCTGTGCCAAATTTTAGCTCAATTGGATGCTTTTTTGCCACTTGTAGGTAGGTTAAACAAATACACTTTCAAATTTATAATATTTATTATATTAAATATGAAATACCTATACCTACCTAAATAGATAAAATTTAATTCAGCAATAAATCAGGCCAATTAATTGGCCCTTTGACTAACATTACGTTCCTAAAATATGCGGTGGAGTAACTAAGACCATCTTGCCCTCTGCAATGGATGTTAACGTGTTTAACCAGCAATTTACTTAATTGATGGGCCTGGCAGATGTAAGCGTTTCACGAGGTGCAACTAAGTTAGGGTAGAGTAATGAATTATTGTTCGTGTTTGCTCACCGATAAACACCCTTATTTTAAAATTATTTCGATGAATCTGTTTCAATACGCAAATATACCTATACTAAGAAAGATATCTTTCAAAATTTGGATTTCTAATTGGTATCATTTAAGTCTAATTCCAAACTTTTTTGGCACGACGAATAAGAGCCTTCTCGTTTTTTTGTTACTTGTAAAAATAAAAACATCTAGGCAGGTCAATTAAATTTAGAAAATAACGATGCTTAATAGTAGATTGCACAACAAGTGTAAAAAAGGCGAATTTTATGCGATAAATTAAGTTTAAAACTGTAAGTGTTTCAAAGGTGCGCATCTCGCTTTTACACTCAATTTTTTTTACCATTGTCTACCAGAAAATATTGCTTGTACTATACTTCGCTATTGAATGCTAACCATAATTATGTATACAAACAATAACAAAAAAAGATGTTTTGTACACGTTTATTTATAATGAAAACGAAGTTTTTTGAGTGACTGTGGTAAAAAAATAAATATAGTTATTGTAAAAAGGATCAACTTAACCTGTTTGAGAAAGGTTGTTGCTTTACAAGTCGCAAGCCCGGCCCCATATGGAGTACTGCTGCCATCTCTGGGCGGTTGCACCCGAATACCAGCTTGGCCCTTATTACTCGGTTCATAGGCCCAAACTCACTTGCCGTATCGAATCCTTAAGGCTGGCCACAGACCTACCTTAAAACCTTAATTTTAACATACTGTGCGGATTCACTCAAATCAAATAGCTCTTAATTCAAGTAGGTTTTTTTAAAAACACTATCGAATCGTCAAATTTCCGAGGAAGCGAAGGCTCTGGTTGTGGAATGAGCTCCCTGGCAAGCAGGCAAGAAAAACGCACAACAAAATATATCAAAAAAAAAACAATGCCGTAATTGACAGGCGTCGCCCTGGGTTTACTAACGGAAAGGGTGGAGGGTAACTATATTTCCAGCTACTATAGAAAGTTCGAAACCATAGAATATGCAAACTTCAAAATATGCTCGCTTGAAATGAGCTCGGGTCAATGACGCAGCGGTATTAGCGCCGGGTTAAACAGAAGTTATTAGATTTTTGAAGGGTTTACAGCAACGCGCGATTAATACCCCTGGCGTTGCAAGCGTCCATAGGCTACGGTGACCGCTTACCAGCAGCCGGACCGTAAGCTTGTTTGCCACCTTTGTAAAAATAAAATAAAATTATATATATATATATATTGTTTTACTTCTAATATGCATCATCAACTATTACCTCTAAAAACATTGTTGCTACGCACTTGCCTATTAAACTATTACACCTACTGAATTGAAAAAAAAACTGAAAATCTAGGTAATTAAAGTACGTATTAGTATCAATTCACATACTAACTATGTATCAAAACCTAATATACATGCTAATGAAAATAAGCGAAACAGGCGAGCAACTTAAATACAGCTCCGTTTTGACTTTATTTATCCGACGAGTATACGTAAGTAAGCCATCATTAAACGATGAATTTTAAAAGGCCATCGTTTTATATTTGCAGAATTTAATCGTAAAATAATGGGAGCTGATTGGGGGTACGATAGGAAAGTAATTTGTGTTTTAAAGCATAATCCATGGCGATATTTGGGTGCCGAGACATTCGTGCCAAGCACCGTGCGCACCCGATTTGGGAAAAAAACTACCCCAATACCGAACTCATCGCCATGCCATTAGAGTAAACTGCCTATGAACTAGCAACTACAAATAACTTAATAAGTCTATCAAAAGTCTAACAAAAATTGTACTATTAAGCGGGCTAACTAATTTGATTTGAAATTGATAAACAAATAATTATGTTGTTTTAAGTCCTGATTTATACATTAAATTCCTAGTCACGAGACAATTCTTTTCCAAAAGAATGATAATAGAAAGCCCTGATATGATAACGTACATGTTTACGAGTTACGGTAATTACTAGGTATTGTGTGATTTTGGAGTCTGTCTTTACAGTAAAGTTAAGGCCAAGTTTGGTACAAATTTGACGGCTTTTGAGTTTAAGTATAAAGGGTGCCAAGTTTGTGCGCCAAAAAAGTTGTGATTTTTTAAAAAAACTGACAAAGTGGCATTCCTGTCTCTGAACTTTCATTTTACTACTTTTTACTTTGAAGTTGTTTATGCAGGTCTCGTGGGACATATTTTTAAATAACTTTAGTCCGGATGCACACTGCATTCAGCATAGTGAGCAGATGCTTTCCCCCACATTATGATTTAGCCACTTGTTCCTACCCTTCTGGGAAACAAAACCGTGAATATATGAAAAGAATAGTTACAGAGAATCTATGATTTAGCTTAGATTTTGAATAATTAGATTTAGATTTTCATAATTTGCAGCAATAATACCAAAGTTTACAATAAAGAATTTAAAAAGTCGATGGCTTTGCCGAAAGAGAGTTATGGCAATCTGGTTAGGCACCACATGGAGTCTAACCGGGCGGTAACACGCTAACTTCGAAGAGGGCTTCCAAACCAATTAAGGGCTCCACGAAGGCATGTGAGCGGGAGCACCTGGCGGATTCCCTCGATGGCCCTCAGAGCGCCGATTTATAGTCGACGCTACGAGTGCGTAGCACGCAAACGGCAAAGTTCCTCAAAGATTTATATCGCATAGATACATTTTGCATTGTCCCTAAGTAATGGCACATCTACGTCCAAAATATAGACTCGAATTTATCCAAATATACAACAGAATCGCAGTTTTCAAAATAATGGTCATTAGATAGTGAATCATTTTACAGCTACATGGGTAGCTTAAGATGACAATTTTTCTAGTTGTCTATGCATGCATTCATGTTTGATTAAAAAAAAACCAGCATTTTGTGAAAATTGCAGTTTGCCGTAAAGAAGACTAAACCGTAGGAATCAACAATACGTGTGCTAACCCTAAATAAAAAAAAAAAACTTACGCATAGGAACTATACCGGTAATCTTCTTCCATAGTAGTTTGGCGAAACTGGCAGTTAGGATCAGCACTGTACTCCGGCGGCAACATTGGCCATCCATTATCATACGCATTGTAATACTCCCCGCCGTATCCCATATCGCCTTCGCCCATCATTCTCATCATACACAATTCACCTCAGTTAAACACCACACACATTGACAAGGGGATTTACCAGCTCCGTGATTAATTAATCATACAATTTCAATAAACAAGGTATTAAATCAGATCAACATAATATTATTTGATAAGACACTGAAAACACAACAGTGATTATAATTTGCCAAGTAGCGAAGTATCGTGGCTTTGCAGGCGATACTATCGAAGCACTGATCGATGCCACACGGATCGTTATCGATAAAATTATATCGTTATCATATCTATACTAGCTTTCCCCTGCGATATGGGATTTTATATACGCCTCGCCTCGACGCCAATAATGTAGGTATGGGAGATAGGATTATCTGTCTCAGATGTAATATCGAAGTGGTGCTGTCAGCGATGGTAACTCTGTGGTAACTGGCATTACAGGTGTACCTGCGGTAAAAATATATAACTATGGTCAATAAATGACGCCGAGAGGTGTATAATACCTTCTACTTTGGTATCGACACAAGAAGGTATGAAAGCTACATTCTATAAATGTGATGTTGCAAATCTTTTAGTACAATTTTGGCAAGTTATAAGAAATAGGTTTTCTTTAAGGACTACAGTATGACAGTATGGTTTTATTTTAATACCAAGCTTTTACCTTCGATGTTCTTCAACAAGGCAGTGATTATATTTTTAAAGGATCGGCAACGCGCGAGTTCCTGGTGTTGCAAGCCTTCCTAGGCTACGTTGATGCGGTTAACATGAGGCGGGAGATGTGCTTGTGTGTCGCATCAGTAGCTGACCAAACTGAGCAATTTATACAAACGTATTCTAATATTAACGAGTGAAGTTCGGTTGTAAATATTTAATAATACATACATACACAGAAGGTGCCTGATTTTGGATTTTATAAGCGGCCAACGGTTTACAAAATAAGGCTAAGATATAGGCGAGATTTTGTAGATGAGCCGTTTATGTAGAAATTTTGCAGCAAAACTCTTTAAAAAATAAGTCGGCTCCGTGGCGAAGTGGGTAACGACTCGGCTGCTGAATCAAGCGAGTCGTCGTGGGTTCGATTCCAAAATAAGACAAACATTTGTGTTTGTCTTGAGACTGGGTGTTTTTTTGCTATGTATATATATTTATGTACTTACGAAAAAAAATTTAATGTATATATAATATGTTATTCTATCCTTTGTCTGAAATCCATAGTACAAGCTTTGCTACGAAAAAATGCTTTTCTATTTGTCAATTTTGCCATAAGGTTGGTTTATTCTCTGACCTCTTGGAACATTGAAAGCGATCAGGGCCCTTATCGCTTTCGATGTTTATCAATATTAATTAATTTCAATCGCAAAATAATACGGGGCGATCGGGGAATAGATATAAAAACACAAAGGTGTCAGTTGTATTAAATCTACTCAATGGTACAGGATTTTGTTTCTATGATTGGCAATCACAATTGACAAGCTGAATCAAGCTGTTTCAAAAGTGTTTTTCGATTGGAGTAAGTAGTATCTATTCTGCGATTAAAATCAGTTTTAAAAGAAAGCATCCAGAACTTTATCCACATAAAGATTTAAACGCTGAAAGTGAATTACGAGTACAGAGGTTGTTTAAAGTAATATTTAGACCTACACGGTAGAATCGGAATAGAACCTATATGGTAAATCTTTATAAACGCGTATATAAACTGGCTGACTGACTGATATATAAACACATAGCTGAAACTACTGAGTCAACTTAAAATTTTGCGCAAAGGTTCCTTGGCGAGCACTACGAAAGGATTTTGCAAAGTTCATTCCCTAAGAGGGTAAAAATTTGAATGGAAATCCGTCATTTTTAAAGCTAAATGCATAAAGATTGAAATTTGAACTTTAGATTGTAAATTAAGATTGACGTAGTTCACTGTTTGTGGCAAATTATACGCTAGAGGGCAAAATAGGGAATGAAAATCTGTATGACTTAATAAAATATATACCGCATATTTTTGTAGGTGTAACCGTAAACAGTTAAAGCCTTCCTTTTTTTCAAACGTCCACCCAGACAAAGTCGCGGAAATAAGCTTGTTTTACATAAGACGGATACATACTACGAATACATTTTTATAAACAATCACTGTAATAAAAAGATGATTTCGTATTTTGATGCAGTACGACCTATGAAAAACAACCAAACTAACATTGAGTCGAAAAACAACACCACTGGTAACAGACGAAATAGCGTAGCAAAAAACTAAACTAAGCGTATTCTGAATTTCCAATTTTAAAATTTTCAACCATTTTTATCTATGTATAAATATACCTATCCCTACATACGGATTCAGATTAACGTGACTTTAATGAGGTCAAGATTGCATAAGTAATTATTTTACAAAAAGCTGTCCATGCGTAGTACCTCTGGTGGGACTCGAACCCACAATCCTCGGCTTAGGAGGCCGATGCCTTATCCATTGGGCCACAGAGGCGAGCGGTAGACCGCTGCAAGAACGCGGATAGTTCAAGCACGCGCGCGGCGCCCGCGACGTCTTGCGTCACCATCACACGTCACTCCTACGTACCTAACACGCCGGCGTCCGTAGGTGTGCTCACGACAATTAACCAAAAAAAAACTGATAACGACTTATTTATGTGCATATTTGATAGATTCTACAGACCGTTCGCTAAAGAAATGTCTATAGTAATAAAAGTCTATACCTAGCTATAGTTCTATGACAATCATACCAATAGAGAGAAGTCTGCCTTCATATATATTTATATGCCATACTATTGCTAAACTTATTCAGAGATATGTTTATGCAGCTACCAATAACAAACTTCTGTGAACCTATAGGTTGTGAATATATTCACAACATTTTCCTTATAAATCTAATTTATTTACGTAGGTAACGCCACTGACACCTATAGTCTGTCTCCTGCTTTAAACAAAAATTCTACCTTTACTGAAATTCCTAATCCAGCCCATTTTTCAAATCACTGTAGGTACTCCTGGCTTCACTTCATCCTTTAATAAATTGTGTAAGGCATAAAAGCCAGTTTGAACCCATCCTCCCCTTTTTAACGCAACATTGCGTTGGATACTCAGTACAGTTTAGAGGCCTGTACCCAGCTTCCAGTTCTATGTGATAAAGAGGAGTTTCAGCTTACAAACGTTTTCCTTAACTTAATCACAAATTGTAAGGGTTACGATTCAGAGGTAATTGAGACTTTAGAAAAAGTGTGATCTTCTGTGCTACATTGGTCTAGACTTTGATAAGCCCTCTCGAACTGAAACTGTGGCACTCTGCTGTTTCTGCTCGAGGTTACGGTGGTTCAAACCAGTCCAGGTTCCAGAGGAAAAGTCTTTTCTCAGAAGGGTTAAATAACACATGTGAGTTTAGAAATCCATTCTCACAGCTCGTCTTAAAACGGCGATAAAGCTTGTATCCAGGTGCACCAGCTTAGAGATGGCAGCAGTACTCCAAGTGAGGTCTTCTGCCCCCTGCCGTCTCACTATACCCTGGGTCTCGTCACCTTACCTGCACATACTTACGCTGCTAAATGAATGAATATAGCTTTGTCCGGTCATGCTATTTCTTTTTCTGGAGTTCGTAGCACAGTAACATTTATCTATCGGATTTAATATGTGAAGTTAAGCAACGGCTGGCGTGATCAGTCATTTGCTATTAACATATGACAGCGGTCATTAAGCCTAGTTAGGGCCTTACGGGGGCATGACAATTAAGACACTCGAGCGGCCACTAGCTCGACAAAATCTACCAATTGGCCAGCGTGGTCAACTACGGCCTAAGCCTCCTTCCTCTAGTAAGCAGCCTGTACCCTATATTATCCTATAACGTGATGAAAACATACATTCCTAGGAAACTAAATTCCCTTGCGAACTGCCGAAACCTCTAGTATGGGTTACAATCTTAGTCAATACCTATAGTTCTATTTAAATTGATCACCGAATAAACTGCTTTAATATTAGGCACAGGTAGGCTTTTAACCCCTTTTGAAGTAGAAAACTGATAAACCTAGTATTCGTGTAATGTTTAGAATGTATTATTAATCCTGCACCATTTTGACTTTAGGGCAAAGGTTGGTGCTTTGCAAGTCGCAAGTCTTGCCCCATATGAAGTACTGCTGCCATCTCTGTGCGGATGCACCCGGATGAAAGCTTGCTCCTTTGGACTCGGTTCAACGACGGACTGAGAAAATTGACGACGATCTCAAACTCACTAGCCGTATCGGAACCTTAAGTCTGACGAGACAGTTTGCCTCCCTATGTGTGTTCCTACCGCTTGTACAATAAAGTGTGTTCTGAGGAATTGTTCAAAATGATGCCAACAGCTACTTTCTCCCATGGCCGAACCTAAATGGTCACGTACGGTGCGTTAAAGAGGAACTTCCTCTCGCAAATGCTTAGGTTGTGGAATGAGCGCCCAAGCCAGAGCCTAGGTTTTTTCTAAGAACTACAATATGGGGTTCTTCAAGAAAGAAGTTATTAGATTATTAAAGATTGGGCAACGCGCGAGTGATGCTTTTGGCGTTACAATTGTCCATGGGCTACGATGACGGCTTATGATCAGGCGGAGTTAGCTGGTTTGCTACCTAACCTAACCTTAGTCGTATAAACAACCTATTTTAATCGACGCTGGGAATTTTATTGGGCATTCGTCTTAAACCATTTTACTCTTAACCCAGCTTTCTGTTCGGTACATGGATACTACAATAACATTGTAATTCAGATCAGATTTTTGGAAATAAGTCATTATTTTTACCTTTTCAGTGCATCTTTTTGAAGTTTTTTTGGGTATTTTTTTTAATTTTTTCTTTTGAGTGACGAATTGCTTTTTTTTCGTACAGAAAAAAGTTACAAATTTTTATACAATCATCAACATAGAAGGCGTTTCACCAAGTTCCTAATTAACACCAATTTTTTTCGAGGAAAAGTTTAAGTTTTAAATTCACTACATAATATGGGACCACCTGGAAAGTATACCCTATAAAATAAAAAAATGATTTTGCAAATCCGTTTATACGAAGTAGTTTTGCCCGAACAAACATAAAAAAAATTGACATACGAATTGATAACCTCCTACTTTTTGAAGTCTATTTTAAATATTTATAATCTATTTTATCTTTTAAAAATGTTTTGTTTTATAGTATTTATTATTGTTTTTACAGAGAATTACATGGAAGTTTGGTTAAGGTTTGTTTAGTTTTTGTGTCAGAGGGTCAAGACTACGTATGACCTTCAACTGTGCCTGGCAGAAGGTTAGAATCATAAAAATAAGTGAGCAGCTACTTGGGAAACATATTTAAGTAGTTGCCCAAATAACATATATAAAAATCAGCTTTTATTATGCAACATATGTATTACTACAAATAATTCGACTTTGGGGGTGTCTGGCGGACGCAGAGGGAAGAAATCATGCAAAGTGACTGGCTATGGACAGCGTGAATTGTAATGGTATGCCGTGAAAAATATCAAATAATTAAAAAGATTTATGTTCAATAAATACTTAGCTGAATTTTTGTACACCTTTACTATCTGTTATCTGCCAAAATAATTGCAACACAAACTTTTTAGTAGGCCTGGTATTACCTTTTATAGTGTACTTCCTATTTCCTTCCTAGGTCTAGCACGCCTGGGATCTTGCTCTATTAGTATGCACAGTGGTACGGCTTTATACAGTTTTAGTCGTTCAAAAGTCGAGTTCGAGACAAAAATATTGCCAATAAAACGCTTTCTTTCTTCTTTCAGTGCTGTGGACCTTGTTATCATCGGCCATTTGCAGTGGTAGCCAGACCTAATAAACGTTTCACTATTTGCGCAGTGAACCTCGAGGCGGAATTTAATTCACATGAGAAATATTCGGATCCTTATTATTTCCATTCATGGTCGATTCAAGCCTCATACTGTTTGCTTAAGAACCTTGGCTAAGGGCCAACGAGCGACTAAGGACCTTTCTAATTTCGCATAATTCCGTTTAGTATTTACACAAAAAACTAGGTTATTGCGGTGATCAATCCTATATTATCTGTATACGTCAAAATTACATATGTAAAGTCCACAATCCTAAAGAGGCCCGCGCAAGGCCGTAGCTAGGAATTTACTTTGGGTTTGAACGTTTTTCTTAATTTAGTTATATAAGGGTATATAATATGTAGTCTTAATTTTGTTTAATAAAAATTTAAAATGATAACATCATTTGCAAATTCGGGAGATCTGAACCCCAAAAACTCGCCTCTGCCAACTATGGCCCGATGGGGACGTAAAACTGGCAAAGAGGATACGATACCATATTACATATTATCATTTAATCAATCAGCCTGTAGCAGTCCACTGTTGAACAAGGGCCTTCCCAAAGTACGCCGCCACACTCGGTCTTCCACTAGTCCTTCCTCGGCCAGTTACCTTTCTGATACCTTCTTTAGGTCATCGGCAGCTAATACATAATTTGTAGTACTAACTACGATATGATTCCGCGACGTTTAAAACCTCATGTATAACCTGGACTACTTTTACAAATATTTTCACTAAAAATCATAAGACAAGTAGGGTGTTCCTTCTGAGCCGCGTTGAAATTTAATAGTAAAACCTCATTTCAGCACCAACTACCCGTTCCGTCTGAGCACATCTAATAATTTCAGCGGCGTTTCGCGTCGTTTTTTGACAGTTCCGTGTGTGTATACGTTTGAGTATTTTATTTTGATTTTTTTTATAGATAATAAGAATAACAAAAATATGGGTTTTTGGTAGCAACATTCGTAGCAAAACCGCTCAGACGAAACGCTAAAAGTCAACATTAGATTTTCCTTCCAAAAGCATAAAACACAAACCGCTATCAATTTATGCTAAAAAGTAGCCAGATGGAACGCCCTAAAAAATGGAACAAAAACTTCTATTAATAAACTCATATATTATATATTACTCATATAGATTATGACAATGGACATGATTACATGATTAAATAAGTATTTATTAAAATATAGTTCCAGAATACCTTTACACTCAATAACTTTATACATCTTGTTTTATATTATAACATATACATATTTAATATACAGGTAACTACAACGTACAGAAAACATGACTATAAATTCTAATCCAAACAGCTGATGAACGAAGTTTATGTTTAATTTTATTCATTTCTACATATAGACCGTAAAAGTGTGACTTCACAACAAGGGCGGATCCAGAACAAAAGTTTAGGGGGGGGCGATCATAAGATCTGAAGGTATTTTTTGAACTTTGAATCTGCAAACGTAAGTTACCCAATCGAACCAGCTCTTGCAGTTTTGCCCATGTATTTTTTTATATGTAATAAAAGTTATATATTTTAAATTCATGTCAACTCACTATTCATTTTTTCCTCGGCCGTCCTTTGCCCCCTAAGCGATCGCCCCGAACGCCCCCCGCTGGATCCGCCCCTGCTTCACAAAATGGCGATATTTGACGTTTGGGTTAAGACCAAACAACTCTTCAAGGTAAAAAAACGGCAGATATCCAAATTTATCTTTTAACATAATTAAATAACATAATCTTTTAAATAAATAAAAGAAACCTCCCAGCTATAATAAATATAATACAGGTAGGTAACTTGAACCGTGTGATGAATATTTCTCTATTACATGCCAAAAGTTTTCTATTTCCTGATTCAGATTTTCATGCATATTTCGCTCTGAGACATAATTGCAACAAGTCGGAAAACAACAGGCATTTTTAACCAAAAAATATCAATCCAGTTCATAAAACTTGTTAATATGTTTGTTTGTAACGTCGACTTTTACGGTCTATTGTGAGACTGTATACTTAATTCTGACCTAATTTCGTCTTTGAGTTACACCTTAGCTTCTTCATCATACATTGCTTGCTACAAGGAGACACTGTCATCACTCCTATAACCAGATATATATAATGTAGATTTAAAACTTCACTAAACATTGCTAGCTACAAAATACATTGGATTTTACTTGTCGGTTCGGCACGAGTAATGTACTATGTCGCCGTTAGGGTACCGCACGAAAGCGCTTTGATTCCCAAAACGCTTCTTACATACAGGGCACAGCTTGTAGTCATTTATCAGCACTTTCTTTGCTTCGTGGAACTGCTTCATTTCCTCGACCTGATAATCAGAAATAATAATATCAATTTTACAATAGCTTCACCTAACTAAAAGATTGTTAAAGGTGAAACGCATGAAATTCTGTATGTCATTCAGTGCAAGCCAATTTGTCCCCTACGCCCATTACAGACCCGTTATATTACACTAAGCCGCGCGGCACGATGTAATCACGCGGCAAGCGCGCCCTAGGGTTGCAAGCTGAATACTATAGCGGCCCACTGCCTTAGCGCGGTGCGTAAAAATAACACGCGTCATCGCTCGCACCATTCACTAAATTTTGGCACGTTCAATTTCATAGGTACACTCATATGCAAGTCAAGTATATGCGACGACGCACACTCTGCAATATTGTTTTGTGATGGATGTCATATATCAGGAGGCCACTGAAGTAACTTGTAGGTATATAATCAAATTCACGACTAAACGTCAGTTCAAAAAGTGGGATATGATATGTAAACAAACGCTCTTTTGTATTCATCGGCATATAAGAAGCCAATCACGTGTGTGAATAGAAAATATTTTAAATAGAATATTGAAATTTACAAAGTATGTTGAAAACGGACACAAACAGCTTATTTGGCATGTAGTTTTTAAATACCAATCCAAATATCCAAACTGACATGAAGAATCTCACATATTTTGGAAAATTTGTAAAATACTAAAAATACCTGTAAATGTTCAGCATACAGGAGCGCCTTCAGCACTTGAGTCCGACGTTTTAGTGTCAGCTGACTGTCGAGAGCACTCTCTAGGAAATGTTTAAGCCGACCTAGTGGTACTGAGTCTGGCAACACCGACAATACCTGAAATTGGAAGCCCAGATTTGACCACTAAAATATTAATACTTATAATGTAGACATAAATAAGATTGAAGTAGATTTGTTAGCTGACCTTGTGGGTTTCCGCCCTATCTATATAGGTCTGTCGCAGTAAAACTGCAACAAGAAGGGGATCAGGAAAAGTTTTTTATTAAATTAAATTCTATATTAACGACAATCACTACTTCCGTTCATACGTCCTGACTATTAGAGCACTGGCCTACAACCAACCACCTTGGTCGAGGCGATTTGGGCCATAGTCCAACACGTGGGGGACTAGTGCGGTTTCTTAACTCCACGTAACGCTTTTTGACGTATGCGTTTTCCTCACGATGTTTTCCTTTGCCAACCTAACTGGTATGAAAGAAACAATTTACGTGAGCAAATAAGAAAAAGACTCATAAAAAAAGTAACTCGGCGCCAAGACAATTAAATAAAAAAAAAAATCCAAACGACTCAACTACATTACTTTAAAAAATAAATTTGGGCTTATATAATCAATATTATAATTGATCCGTTTATTAATTAGAATTTTACAATTAGATACCTATGCTTATTTTTCCAGTTTTTTTTAACTAAAACTCGACTATCGAGTACCCAAGTAGTATCAAAAACAACATCTTATATTTTTTTTCAGTTATGTAATTAACTTTTAAAATGTGCTCATCAAGACCTTTCAGTTGATACCCAATATGATAAAGGAGATCATTCATATTGGGGCCAAAAATGAAAATGCCGGCCTACAAAAAAAAAAAAGGTGACACCTACATCTGAAGCTTCAAGCACGATATATTTTAACTTTGACACCAAATCCTTAAATCTATTTCCAAATGTTTTCAAATTAGTTCTAAGTTCTAAGTTTAGTTCTAAGTTCAAGCGCAATCATAGATAACTGTACTCGGAAACCGATAAAGACATGCTCACGGAGGATTAGTGTCAAAGTAATTACTTGTTTAGTCTTCAATCTAATCTCTGGATACCAGCTTGGCCCTTTTGGCTCGGTTCAATGACGGGCTGTGAGAATTGTCCAAAGAAAAGAAAAAAGAAATTCCAAACTCACTTGCGGTATCGAGCCCTTTAGTCTGAGGAGAGACTTTGGCTCCCTGTGTGTGTTCTACCGCTTGTACAATGGGTTGTGTTCTGAGGAATTGTTCGAAATGATGCCCACGGCTACTTTCTACCATCGCACCGCTCGCTATCGGCAGGGAATTCATTCTCACACTTTAGAACCTAAATGGTCGCGTACAGTGCGGTTTCAGAGAACTTCCTCTCGCGAACGCTTAAGTTGTGGAATGAGCTCCCTGTCAAGGTTTTCTGCAAGGACTACAGTATGGAGTTCTTCAAGAAAGAAGTTATTAGATTTCTGAAGGGTCGGCAACGCGCAAGTGATACCCCTGGTGTTGCAAGCGTCCATAGGCTACGGTGACCGCTTACCATCAGGCGGACCGTAAGCTCGTTTGCCACCTTAGTGGAATAAAAAAAAAAAAAAAAAAACCAATCCAAAAAACTCAGAATATTACTTTCCGCCAGCCGTTACTATAATTCTTACAAATTTAATTTAATTGGAACCCAGTTATACGTTTTTAACTGGCGTGGGCTATTGAAAGAAAAATAATGTATTTTCGCAGCGTAGACTTTGAACTGACTTTGAACCCCCAGGTAGGCTCACTGGAAAATTTTCTACGGGCACCTTGACCCTATTTATCAAACTAAAATAAATAATTTAAGATCTATGAAGGAAAAGATGAACATACTAACATGTATTTACAGCCTGCTAAAATTATAAAAGTCGGATAGTGAAGGTAAGGAAACCTTAACTAACCTTCAAAGGCGAAATTTTATCAGCATACTTTTCCAATATATTAAGAGCCGTCTCTAAATCTGGAACAGCAGTTTTCGGGTGTCTGGGTACATTTGCTAGAGGACCAGTTAAAGCACTGCTATTTTCAGGGTTCATTAGTATCCTCATAAGTATGACATATACTTCCTGGTTTTTGTCTTTCGTACCTTTACAGACGTTTTCACAGTAACGTATTGCTCTTTCAACATCGCCTGAAATATACAATAAATATTATTAATAATTATTTTTTAGAACACGCTATTAAAAAGTTAAAGGGCGGAGGACACAATTTTTTCGGCAAATAGCTCGGAAAATATACATTTTAGGTAAAAAGTTTCTAAGAATCCTCGAAACCTCGAATACATTTTTAAAGGTCGTTCCAACGACGCCCCATAAAGGTGCGTAAAAAAAATATCTCTCATTTCCATCAATGTATGGAAAGCTACCTACCCTTAAATTTATTTTCTCAATTTCATAAATCTGTATGGCAGTTCACATGAGACACCTTCCCATAAAATTGACGCACAAACGGTTCAGTGAACTGTTGAACAGACAAGCGGGTGGATGTAAAGAAACAATAAGGGTTTTTGCCATTTGGCTACTGAATCCTAAAATTATATTAAAGATTGACTTGAAACTATGCTTGAAACTATATGTCAAAAGACATATTTTTGCGACATCTACTCGCGTCACTGCTATCATACACTTTCGACGGTTTAGAGAACACTTGCCCTCGACTTTTCTGAGAGAGGACGTAATTCAATTTCTCATAAAGATCTTTATAAGAAACTAGCTCCCCTGGCAGACGTTGCTCAGCCCTTACCGTTGCTGCTATTGCCCGTCGCTAACGGTTCTTTCTGACTTATTTTAGTTTTGCTCGGACCCTAAGGGTTGTAGCGTGATATTAAACAGTTCCTTCATTAAATAGTTACTCTCCTCAAGAATTAGGCTATCAAATGCAAAATGCAAATTATTCAAACCTTTGGTTTGACTGGTATATTCCAGAGATTAGCGCGTTCAAACAGACAAACAAAAAAACCCACAAACTTTATATTTATTATATTAGTATGTATAGCAATCAATCAAATAATATTTATACAAGTAGATTTTTAAAAACACTTTTAAATCGACGATACAATCCATATAACAATATAAATTTCTACCGAAAAGAGCGGCAAGAAAACTCAACTATTAGTGTAAAGTAATAATGCAATACTTTGTTCATCAACTAACAAGGACTAACCTATAGATGAAAATTATCTAATTCCTTACCTAATATCTGTACATAAATCGCAAGAGCCTGCTCATGTCTTCCAAGTTTCCCTAAAATAATTGCCCGCTCCTCAAACAAACTGTCATTAGGAAAATGCAATATCACCCTTTCGGGAGTGTAATTTGAAGATTTTTCTAGAAACGATACAAGTTTTGACTTTGTATGTTGTAATTCCTCTTCCGTAGCATTTGCCTTCTTTTGTGTTATTTTTTCTCTATACATACTTATTAAAGCATCGTGGAAAAATGAATTTGTATCGTTCCAAGTATGTATAACATGTTCTAAATATGGAATTACTAAAGTTTCGTGTTCTCTGAGTAAGAAATCTAGAATCTTAGGTCTTGGTAAATTTTCCACTTCGACAATATCTTCAGTAAATATTTTTAATCCTTCCTCTGGATGATCATTCAAAATCCAGTCAGAAAATTTGAATATTAAATTGATGTGTTCAGCGCCTAAAAACAGATTGATTTATGTTTAACAAAGTAAAATATTACATAACAGAATTTTATATTGCATTCATTTAACAATAACAGGAAACAGTTACAACTTCTTAATTCAGTCAATTAGTACTCAAAAGAGTGGGAAAGTTTTGGGGTAGTTCTAATTTCTCTCATTCTTAATGTATTTTGGGGTGGTGAAATTTTAATAAACACAGCTGACAGCATTTTAATAAACACTTCTACTGACTGACTGACTGCCTCGTGGCTCTTTTGAAAGCCTGCTAAACCAAGGCGTGAGTTCGATCCCTAAGCAAGACAATTATTAATGTGATAAACTTTGTGATTCACTTTTCAGGAATATTCATCTTTATTATTCTATTGTTGATGCAATTATTGGGGGGCTATCTAATCTTCTGTGGCGATTTATAAGACCGCCAAACCGACAGACAAACCTGTACCAAGAAACTTATGATTTTTATATTCCACTTTCATTAACAGCCTCAGACGTCCCCACTGTTGGGGCACGGCCTGCGTAACCTCATTTTATTGAGCAAACCATAGTTTTCATGATGTTTTCCCACACCGAAGCCAGTGGTGTGAACGAACAATGTACTTTAGAAATTAAGAAGAATCCTTGGTACTAGCCAAGCTCAAACCACCACCCCTTTGAACACGAGGCAGACACAGAAACCACTCGCCCACGACCGACCTACATCTTTCTAGGTACCACCAAATATTCCTTTAGATAGTATTCTAAACCAATTTCAATTATACATCTTTGCTAAATTAATATAATAAGTACCAAGGTTTTGCAAGTAGGTTTTGGACCGATGGTAACCCTTCAAGCTGGAGTCTGGCTGCTTAGCTTGCTCCTGGAGAAGCTGCAGCGCTTTGGCATGTTGTCCCTTTGTCTGGTATAATATTATCAGTTCGCTATGCTTTCCATGGTGTTGCAGAATTTTCTCAGACTCGTCAAGCCTGCAGTTGTTGAGACGTAGTAATGGTGCTATAAAAGCATCATTGGTCTGAAATAATGTAATTTAAATGATATGTTTGACATCAATATCTTTTATATTTCGAAAACCTATTTAATGATGAATACTTATAAAGAAGAAATGTTACGTTAATATGTATCGATAATCCCAGAACGTTTTATAACATAAGAATATTCTATCATATTCTTTAATTTTGGTTTTTGAATCCCCGAAATTTCACCAAGGGAGATTAAAAAATGCCATTTTTCATATTTTATCTAATCTTTTGATGAGTTTTGATGATATTTGACTCCCTCGCAGCCTAGTTGGTAGTGTGGCCAGCTGCTGTGCAGAGAGTATGGGTTCGATTCCCGCACTGGACAAACATTTATGTCATAATATAAACATTTGTGTTGATATGTGTGTATTTCCAAAAAAAAAAGTAATATTTATGTATTTGTATCTATTGTCTGGTACCCATAACACAGTTTTTGCTTACTTTGGGGCCACACGAAGCTGTGCGTTATGACCAAAAATATTTATTATTATTTAACGAAAAAAAAATTATATAAAAGCGGCTCAGAGCATGTCGGGCCATGAATAGGGTTCTTTGGCCGCTCAAATAACTCCAGCAGTAGCTATCTTGTTTGTATTTACAATAAATTTAACCTTAACTTTGATATACTAAATCTCGCAACGTACCTCAACTTTACTGCGCTGTGTTATTTTTAAAAATTATTTCAGTCTTTGTGCCAGTATTTTAGATTTTACTAAACTTTTTCGATAACTAACGCGTACAAACAAATATTTTCACCGACACAACCGTAACCGAAAATAGTCACTTTGTAGCCGAATATGTTAATAACTCCACATTTGATTCCTCCTAAAGTGACCAAGGCTTGTCTTACATAAACGGGTACAACAAAGACATGCTTACCAACAAATAGCACTTCAACAATGTTGTATCAATCAATTCAAACTGCTGTGTTTTATTCCTTTGACTCACTGTGTCATCTTGAGAATTATTAACCTGGGTAGGCACCTGATTTGATGGGTCACCTTGACTACTATTTCCCTCTGGTGACGCTTTTTTATCACTCGCCCCTATTTTCCTCCGTAACTCTAATAAATACTCTATTAAAGCGTTCAGAGCAGTTTCTAAGTCTTTGCCTTTTAATTTTTTATTGGCTTCTGCCCCGGGTCTACTATCTAATTCGGGAAACAGCTTTATGACGTCAGCAGGATCAGTGTTAAGGTCAATGAACTTTTTCATAGATTCTGAATATTTTTTACTGTCAAATAATTCAAGGGCGTACAAGGTTTCTATGGAGTTCTGCTTCTGTTTTCTTTCTTCTGGAGTGCATTCTGTTAAATTCTGTATGAGAAAAAGTATGTTTGAGTAAAATTTTAAAAAAAAAACCTTTTAAGTATGAGTCGGACTCACGCACAAACGGTTCTGTACCACCACACAAATACTAAATCTTATGTTATAAAATTTATACAATTTTACCATGTTATTTTATTATCATAGGCTTTTTATGGGTTTTATAAGTAAAAAACTATCTTTTGAATTTTTCAAAATTTTAGGGTCAGTATTTTTGGAGGTAAGAGGAAATAGTAAATTTTTATCTATTTTCTTAAATAACTTTCAAAGTCTTTATGTTACAATTATATGAGAAACATTTTCTACAAGCCCTTTAATTTAAAATGTCACGCGGTACATTCTGCATTTTTTTTAATTTTCCGATTTCCCTCAAAAGTGACCCCCACATATTTAAAAATTCATTGTACGACCGTATTTAGGTCTAAGAAATGCAAAAAAGGTATATTTGGTAGCTACTAACTTTAACTGAATCAGTCCGTAAAACAAACAACTAAGCATAAAAGTCAAAAAGAATCCAATTCCGAGTTGTGTCTAAATCAAATATTTAAAATCTAAAGACAATAAAAACCCTCAAGACAAAAAAAAATTATTCCTCGACACTTAATGATTTTTACTTTCCCACCACATATAGTATAAGTTAATTTTTGTTTTTTTTTTTACAATATATTTCTAATTGTAAGTCCAACAAACTTGTATTTAACAAAAGAATCCAACTTCTCAAGGGTTTTTCCTACAACATATGAAAAAATGCTCAAGTTTCAATACTGTGACAAACAAACATGCATACCATCACTTGCTGCGGTCCGGGTACAATTTCTTTTTCTTTAACCACTCACATAGCGCATATTATTTTTATCCTCTCATACGTATTTCATTAATCCTAATTAATTAATTACACTTACATCTCTCAGCAAAACGATGGTCTTTTTCCGATTTTTCTTTTTAATAGAAAACGGCATTATTTCTGCTTCTTATACTTATATTTTTACTACGAACGAAGATTGAGTATATTTTTCAAACATAAATTACAACATTTAGGCAATAAGAGCACAAAATATATATGTAATACAAGCTAAAAACTCTCCTAACTAAATCTGATTGAAACTAGTTTCGACACGTTCTAATTATGAATTTAATTAGATCGATAACAATTATTAATGTTAAGGATGTAATATAATATGTACCTAGCAAAGCTGGTTTAATTTAATACTTTAAAACTGCAAAAAAGAACAAATAAAACTGACAAATGAAAAGGCAAAAGCTAAAAGTTATTCCAAATTGTTAACTAAAACAATAAAATAAATATAAACATATTTTGAACAATATTTTTAACTTAAATTCTGTCATTTAAACTATACAAAACATATAGTACTTAATTATAGTTTGAATATATCCAGTAATCATTATGTTTTAATCACAAAACTTTTAGTAAAAAAGTTTTGTAATCAGCACTAATTAAAATCACACCAACACAGTCGGGTCGCACACTAAACTAACGAGGATAAAGGGTAAACGGTTATCGACGTACAACTTCGAGGATAATTTAAAAGGAAATAAACTTATATATTCAAATAATATCAGGACTGTTGCTGTACTGAAAAATAATCAAATTAATGTAAATACATTTATTCAAGTAGACTTCTAAAAAGGACTCCCGATTTTATAACTGATGAATAAGATGCTAATTAGACGAAATTTATTAAGCTAATTAAACGTCGTTTAATTTTAGGTAATAAACAACCAACCAATAAAGGCCAAGTGCGTTCGACACGCATTAAGTTAGAGTTCCGTAGAATGAGAATTATTGCAGATGTTAAAAAACTTATGAACTGATTATGTTCAAACAATTTTTTACAAACAATTCAAAGCCTAAAAAAATATAACCGTAATTTTTTTCAGATTGTTAAATCATGCGTTTTAAAACTTAGAAGCGACGCAAATTTTTCAACTTTGAAAGACAATAACTCTAAAATATAAAAGAATCTAGGTATATTTTAGACAATTTAGAAATCTAGGAAATTAATTACATTTTTAAAGCCCTATCCAATAATATCCCTTATGATGGGGTGCGCGAAAGAAATTTTCATCCCTCGGTTCAATGTATGTAAGCTGTTTTTCCCAACAAATCTGTATAGTGGTTTACAAAAGTCACAACTCTGTAAAATATAATTAGAATCTACCTATACCTATACGGATGGATGGACGGGCCTGACGAGTTTATAAGGGTTCCGTTTTTGTCATTTGGCTACGGAACTATCGCAGGATTATTTAGGTGCGTGCACCTACATAGGTCTACGATAATCATACTTATTCATTAACTTAATTTAACGCCATTTTAATGAAAAGTATGAAAATGTATGCATAACAAAATTAAACAGATTACAAAACTTTTCCGTGCCTTTAATATATTACTTATGTTTTAATTTTTTATTCATTTTCCTTTAACCCCTGGCTTGAAGCGCTAGTGCAAATTCTTACACATCCGGCGCCCAAAAATAATGATTTTAGGGTGCCACCTTATAGCTTACTTATTGTGAGCAACGCAAGTTAGTTAAATGTATAGAATGCGTACCGTCAAATCTATGGCAATCTGGAATTGTTTGTCCTTCAATAGCTGCTGTATTTGTTTGGTGGTGTCCACTGAGCTGAGGCACCAAACCTGGCCTACTGACGCCACAAATATTAATCCACGCTTACATCTATAAAAGATTGAATAATGCTATTTACTCCATTTCCTTTACTCTACAAAATAATTAAATGGAAAACTACATACAATTAGAATATTATGGCACAAGTGAGCTGTTAGACATAACAAACTACACAAGATTGCAAGCGGAGTCAAAGGCGAGGGCGTAATAATGACCAATACATGTCAGGGCGATTCTCTGTAAACTCGCAATGGCCCTTACAGCCGCTGACCTCGCATATTATTTTGGCATTTTGTAAAAATATAATACTATTGCGTTGAAAAGTAACTATTAGTGTTGATTTATAAGAAGGCAAATTGAATTTATTGGATTTTTTCGAGTTATTTGTGATTTTCTGATAAATCCATGACAGGGGACTGTTAGGTGCAACAAGGGGCTGTTTTATGTAGAAGTAAGTCGCATTATTAATATAAATATTTTATTATTTGTGTGCCATATTTATGTATCAATATACAACATATGCATTTCATAAGTTTCTTCAGAAAAAACAAAAAACAACTTTTCTTACAAAATAAATACTTTCATATCACAAACATAGTACTAAAATATTTTGTGTACTTAACTTAGAGTTTAATTATTATTAATGTCAATTATTACACGTTGTAGTCTTCTATGAAATACTATTAATAATATTATCACAAACTAATCATTCCTAACTCAAAACAAGTTCAATAATACATGTAATTTCAAATGAAATTTGCAAATACATCCAATTTTTTTTTTACTCAAATAAGACACATTTATATGATCACAATGAGAGTAATAGTAACATTTGAAAAATACTAGCGCTCGAGGACATCTACTTTAGGGAACTTTTAAAATATTCTCTTCTCTTTTAGAGACAAGTCAGGATTATCAAACTTTTGGATAAATTAATCAAACAATACCTCTGAAATGTCCCTATCATCAACCTCACAGATGACGCTCGTCAATGGCGTCCCGCCGCCGTTCTCGACAATGTTACCAACTTAACACTGATAGTGTTTCATTTCACGCCAAACAAAATTGTAAAAATAACAGTTTTTTTTTTTGTTGTAGCTTTGAATTTTTGTCAGGGGACTGTTCGAAAAAATTTTGAACAACATTTAAATGACATTATTAAATTAAAAAATAATGTAACTAGACCTTGTTTTATAAAAAAAACATCATTCAATTTATTCTATTTTTAGATATCAATTGCCAAATTTATGTAGTCTTAATAGATTTTTTTTTAATATTATTTTCTGTTATTTTATATTGTAAGAGGGAATTCTGGGAATAGGACAGCCAGGGGATTGTATTTTTAGGGCTTTGATAATGTCTAGAAAAATAGGTAAAATTGCTATCGTTCTAATTACAACACCGCTATTATGTTTGAGTCTTTTATTAAATATTAAATAAAGAATTATAGTTATTTCATAAAATTTTATTGTTCCAAAAAAAATGTTTGGGGCATGAGTTTACAGAAAATTTAAACAAGGTTGCACGAAAGAAAAAGAAAATACATATTTAGACATTTAGGCACCAAGCTCGAGGAAAAATATGTACTGACCGGCCAGAAATTAGTTAACAGCATATATATTGCCGAATTTAAAAACAAATATAATTAGTACATTACTGTGAGTAAGAGAGGTAGGTCACTGCAAGTACTCGCTCGAATAAGCTGCCCCAACAAATAAAGCAGGGCATAGCAGTACTTGCTCGAATGAGCGGCCCGAACTGGGGAAGTACCTACACCTTACAGAAAACTCAGTCTCAGTGGATGCACCTCTTGGCTCCTCGGACCACTGTCTCGTTCGGACTCAAATATCATGCACACAACCCGATCCTTCTAGGCCAACTAATTGGCGTCGTGTGTGGCACTATAAGTCGGCATACTGGGACGGATTGCGATAATTTTATGCATCGTACCCGTGGAGGCAGCTCTGCTTTAACTCAGATGATCCTGAAGTCTGCGCAGCCGCAGTCACTGAGACAATCCTCGCTGGTATGGAATGTGTCATTTGTCAAAAAACGACCGTGGTTTAATAGGTCTTGCAGAGAAGCAAAAAATTCTTAAGCAAACTGCGTATGAGGCTTGGACCACGGCTCGTAATAATAAAGATCCGAATATTTCTGAGTTAAAACGAGGTTCAGTAAGAAAGGAACTGCCAGAGCAAAATTCCAATTCATCGGCAAAATATGTGGGCGACTTGCGAGCTATCCTTCTGGGAGTCGTACTTTCTGGTCGCTTGCTAAAGCTGCCGAGGGGAACTTCTGCCAGTCGCCGTTACCACCACTGCGAAAGACCGATGGTGACTTGGCCCATAGTGCAAAAGAGAAAGCCGATCTATTGGGCAGTCTCTTTGCCTTACAACTCGAATATGAACGACGAAAGCGATGTACCACCTACTTTACCGTGGTGCGGTAAGACCATGCCGGAAATCTCTATAACACAGCGAGAGGTCCGGCGGGCGTTGTTTTCCCTAAACGTTCATAAGTCGAGTGGGCCAGACGGTATACCAGCAGTGGTGCTTAAGCAGTGTACTCCTACTGTTACTGTTATGTACTGTACTCACGCGCCTCTTCGCGCTTTCCTACCATACTACGCAATTTCCGTCTTCATGGAAGACTGCGAATGTGCAACCGGTGCCCAAAAAGGGCGATAGATCAGATCCATCGAATTACAGGCCTATCGCTATTACCTCTCTCCTCTCCAAGGTGATGGAGCGTGTGATCAACACACAGCTTTTAAGATACCTAGAAAAATATGACCTGATCAGCGACCGTCAATATGGCTTTCGTCACGGACGCTCTACTGGTGACCTTCTAGTGTATCTCACACACCGATGAGCACTAGCCATTGAGAGTCAGGGGGAGGCATTGGCATGTAGCCTAGACATAGCGAAGGCGTTCGATCGGGTCTGGCACCGGGGTCTTCTATCGAAGTTGTCATATTACGGAGTGCCCGAGGGTTTGTGCAAATGGGTGGCTAGCTTTTTGTCCGGCAGACGTAGTAGTTGACGGTAGTTGCTCTGATAGCATGGACATTAATGCTGGTGTCCCGCAAGGCTCTGTGCTGTCTCCTACGCTGTTTCTACTGCACATCAATGATATGTTGGAGATCAACAACATACATTGCTATGCAGATGACAGTACTGGAGACGCTTATTACACGGGCCGTGCAAGCATCCCTCGTTCTGTTGTGGAGGAAAAACGTGAAGAACTTGTGTCTCAAATCGAGATCGGTCTGTCCAAGGTCTCTGACTGGGGACGGGAAAACTTGGTCCGATTCAACCCTTCAAAGACACAAGTCTGCGCGTTCACCGCTAAGAAAACCCCATTCACTGTAGTCCCACAATTCCAGAACACTCCCCTCTCCATCTCCAAGAGCATTGGGATCCTTGGTGTTCACATCTCCAGCGATGTTCAGTTCCGAGATCACTTGCTAGACAAGGTAAAGCTGGCGTCCAAAAAACTTGGTGTACTCAACAGAGCGAAGCAGTACTACACGTCGCAAGTCCGGTCCCATATGGAGTACTGCTGCCATCTCTGGGCGGGTGCACCCGGATACCAGCTTGGCCCTTTTGACTCGGTTCAACGACGGCTGTGAGAATTGTCGACGATCCCAAACTCACTTGCGGTATCGAGCCCCTAAGTCTGAGGAGAGACTTTGCCTCCCTGTGTGTGTTCTACCGCTTGTACAATGGGTTGTGTTCTGAGGAATTGTTCGAAATGATGCCCACGGCTACTTTCTACCATCGCACCGCTCACCATCGGCAGGGAATTCATTCTCACACTTTAGAACCGAAATGGTCGCGTACAGTGCGGTTTCAGAGAAACTTCCTCCCGCAAACGCTTAGGTTGTGGAATGAGCTCCCTGCCAAGGTTTTCTCTAAGGACTACAGTATGGGGTTCTTCAAAAAAGAAGTAATAACTTCTTTTCGTAATAACTGATTTCTGAAGGGTCGGCAACGCGCGAGTGATGCCCTTGGTGTTGCAAGCGTCCATAGGCTAAGGTGACCGCTTACCATCCGTAGGCTTGTTTGCCACCTTAGTGGTATAATAAAAATAAAAAAAAAACTGTCGAGGCCGAAAAAGTAAGCCTTTGCTGGATGAGTAGAATTTGAAGGTTGTTAATGATATGAATCCATAAATAAATCATTATTGATGTGAAAAACACAACAAAAAGAAACTTTTAATATAGTTGTTTAATAAAAGTAACTAACATAAGGATTATTTTATGTCAAAAGTATATATATGTATATGCACACATTTGCGAGTATACATGCACAAGTAATTTGTTTTTGCTGTGTTGTATTTGTTCCCTACATGGCTTAACTAAACCGAATGAAGATTATGCCCTTTGCCAGGGCAGTCATTGTTTCTAATGTGGAAACTGCCTGACGAAATCCAAGTCTATAAACTTAATTAATTATAATTAAACAATGTCATTTTCAATTGATCTACACTTCTATAATAAAATTAGTGGCATCTGTAGATAGGGGCACTTATGTCATTGCTTTTTTGGAGATAATTGCCGGTGACAAAAGGTTGCATAGGTGTTCTATTTTAGCTATAAAACTTATAACAAATTTATTTATATAAAAATATAAACTCATTTTCTAATCACAGAAAAAAAAGAAAAAAAAATCATTTCACAAACCTATACATCAGTCTTGCTTTATTAAGTTCGGATAATGTCTGTATGAATAGCGCCGGCTCTACTGTCTGCACTACAATCTGGTCTTGTAATAATCCAAGAATATAAGGCTCATCCCACACTGCAAAACCAAATATAAATCTAACAGTAGATAAAAATATGTTTGTTCCTTAATATTTAATCTAGCCACTGGTTATTAAAGGATTAAAGACGTAAAATATAAACGTATGTAAAGTATAAATGTAACAAAAAAAATTATCGAATTAGTACGTTGAATGAACAAACAATAATTGGCAGGTTAAAAGTTTTAAGTTTGAAGTAGGATTATGTAAAATGGTCTAACCTACACCAACAGGAGCTTCTGCCCATTTAATAGTTTTCTTAATTTCAATTTCTTTAGCCTCTTCTACTAACACAGACGTGTGGTCTCGACCAAGTAGAAAACATATTTCTGAATATTTAGCTATTGTTGGCTCTAGGGATCTTGAACTGCTTGTTGGAAAAAGTTCCTTTGGAGTTCCTGATGAAAGCTAATAAAAAAAAACAATCAATATTAATAAAATTATTAAGTACAGGTGCAGTACTATCAATGAAGTTAGGCATTCAGAAGGGGTATTAATTTAGCTTATTAGGAATTTTTAGTAATCTTTTGTACTACGAAAGCACTATCAATGTTCATAGTGTTGCTGCAGCCCAAATTAAACCATAAAAAAAAAAAAAAATTTAATATATTCTTAATGAAACTTTCCACATCAGCCTTATACGTCCCTACTTTTGTCGCATCGCCTACCCTTCACCGAGGGTGATTTGGGCCACTGTCCACATGCCCTGTTGGGGCCCCAATGCCAATTGTGGACTTCACATAGGTCATTTTTTTTCTGACGTGTGTAGGTTTTCTTACGGTGTTTTCTTTCACTGAAAGCCACTGGTGTAAATAATGTTAATAAAAAGACTCATTGGTACTCCGGGCTCCAATCTTCGCCACTCTTCAGAACACGAAGTAAAATCGAAACATCTGTGCCACCACCTTTGAGACTAATGAAACTTTATTGATATCTACTTCCCATGTTGTATGGTTTCAAAAAACAATGCATTTAATTACTTTTTTTACGTCTGACAACAGACACACATGGCACACGTGACACAGGCACATTGAACTTGAGAAAGAAATAATCAGCTAGCTTCTGCGCCTTTGTAGTGTGGTCTCTGTCGCAAGAAATACTGTCAGTCTGGTGTCTATTAAGAGCTGTTAAAATAATTTCATTTCTTTGCCATTGAATAAAAATAACTAAATATAAAAAATAAAACTCTATTTCTGATTTCTTTCTTTAAATATATTGCCTGGTACCGTAACTATGATGCAGAAGTTAAGAAACATTTGCAAATTCATTTATTTCACCTGTAGAATGTATTTAAAATATTGATATTTTACCTACATCAAACAGTGTGTACTCCGATTTGAATCCAACGCACAAGTACTGTTCTCCCCATGCCATAACCTTCGGAATATCAGGTGTGGTAAAATCAAACAAATGCTGTTTGAATTCTCCATTATTACCACAGTATAGTTGCAGTTTTCTTCTTACGGCAACACACAGCCGCACTACTGAATTTGACTCTCCTGTTATTGATACCGTCGACTGAAAATCAATATCAAAAAAGTTTATGTATAAATTGATGGACATACACAAAAAAATATTTATAAAACAGTTTTGTTTACACTCCCCCCTAACTTTGTAAATGTAACAAAGTTAATGTACGAGTATGTATGACATAGACTTGATTGGATTTTTAGAGTAGTCCCTAAGCGACATGGAAACAATTGATTTATTGTGTAGTTTTAAACAATAAAAAATTTATTATAAAAAATTATTTTATGTATACATAATGTATGTATGACATAGACTTAATTGGTTTTTTAGACTAGTTTCTGAGCAACTTGGAAAAAATTGTTAAATTGTGTATTTATAAACATTAAAATTATTTTATGTATGTAACGCTTACAAGACAGGAACACTATTTAATTATCTTTGAAAAATCAAGAAAAATTCATGTACTATTAATGTTTATGTTTTTTTTTCTGTTAAAAAAAAAAATTAAGCAGGATTTCATCTAAACTTACCTTATTATCAATTGCAAATAATGAAGCACCTTTGGTTTGTGAAAATGTTTTAACATGTGGAAAATTTACTCCATTTATATCATAAGTTGCTAGAATATTGTCCGTAAGGCATAACAGCAGGTTGTCTTCTAAAATAATAATGTCTCAGGTTAGCCACTAATAAAAGTATTCTTTTGATATATTAGAGCACCTAATATTCAGGGACAATATACCTTTTTGGAACCTTTACAATAAAAGCTTGAAAATATTGATGGGTTTTTATATATAAAATATTGACTGGAAATTCGCTCTCTCTTCTTGCTCTTTAGTCTAATAGTTATTGCTTACGGCTTCGGCTATGCTAAATATTGGTTACTGGTGTTGGATTCCTATGGCAAGTCTTTGATTGTATTAAGGCAGTACACTCCACTGATGACGTCATAATATAGGAGATCTCCTATACCGTTTGGTATAGAAGGTCAATAATAAATTTCAAGCCATATTTTATGCATGTAATGATTGAAATCAATTAGACAAAATCGACTTCTTCAATGGCGACGACACATATAGTAGATATTCTAGTTTTTGGATTCAGGCGTCTGCCAAGCCGTTTACGGATTTTAACGTTCCGCCATACTAATTTGTATGGGAAAAACTGGCGAAATTTCGCTAATTTAAATAATTTATTATAGAAATCTAGATCACTTTATTGAAAAATAGTTAACGAACACCATTAGTATACTATTTGGTTATATGATTTTAATCAAATTTAATGAAAATAATACCGTGTTATTATCGTTATAACAAACCAAACAGGGCTCAATCAACGAAAATTGCGAACTTTGCTACTTTATTTAGACATAAAAATGACATAATTTTGCAAATTTTTTAACGAATATCTGTTCAAGACAATATCATTGTATAAAAAATACACATCACATTTAAAAATACTGCATAGATTTTTTGTATTGAGCAACCAAAGTCACCCTCTAGTGGAGTGTAATGCCTTAAGGAAGTTTGCTAAGAATTATACTTATAAAATTCGTTTAATGATTACTGTCTCGACAATCTCTGTGCCAAAAATCGGCTCAATTGGTTGCACTAGCTAGGATTTCACGCTTGGTATTGTTCATAAGACAAATGAAAGCTGGCAAGAAGTTCTATTTAAAGTATTAAAACAATAATTTGATAAACAGCTAACAATCCTGCTAATATTATAAATGTGAAAGTTAGTATGTCTAGATGGATGTTTGTTACTCAATAACGCTTCAGCCACTGGAAGGATTGGGATGAAACTTGGCACTTGATAGATTAGGTCCTGGTATAGCACATAGGCTACTTTTTGTCCTGAAAATTTCGAAAGTTTCCGCGGGAATAACTATAACCGAGCTTAAACGAACTATAGCTATAGCTACAGCTTGCTATAGCAAACTTCAAGGACTCAACAACAACTTCAACAACTTCAAGGAGTTCCACGCCGATAACCAAGTTTAGAGCGGGCGGAGCCGCTGGCAAAATCTAGCATACAATATGTATTGAAACACTTGATAGGTCATATAATTAGGTTTAATAAGCTACTAAAAACAAAGTCAAACAAATGTCAATAAATTTTTTTTTTGTTTTTATATAGCATATTTTATATAGCGCACCATGTGAAGCGTCAAATATCGTCCATTGTGTAAAGGAATTCAGATATTTTAAGAGTATTCCGATATTTAATAGTACTAGTGATTATATATGATTTATATACATATTTTAAAAAAAAAACTTCAATGGTACCTAAATAGACCTCGTCTGTCTGTCCTATGTCTTCTATGCGGACCAAAGGGAGCGCTAAATTATAGCTTAAACTGAGAGAGGACATAAAAGGTAGGGACAAGATCTAACTTAAAGTATTATAATATAAAAATACAACCTAATGTTTGTGGTATGGTATCCTCACTAAACAATGGCACATCACTGTTACTCTTAACACCTTTTTATATAATTAACAAAACACTTTTCTGTGAAAAATAGGGTATTTTTAATTCATGCAGACTAATGACAACCACAAAGTAGAGTGTTGCCAGACATACAAAATCAGGTTGCGTTTAGAACCTAGGTGTGGCCCCCATAGCAATAGCACAATATAATTTCTATCAACATTAAATATTAAAGACATATCATCTGCAAACAATAAGTATTTGCACAGGATTTCTACATAAAAAGGCAAATTGTGAATATACACTAAGAATAAAAAGGGACCTAGAATAGAACCTTGGGGTGCTCCCATCACAACAGGTGATCCAGAGGATTTTACTCCATTGATTTCAACTTTTTGAGTTTGATCTCTTAAGTATGAGAAAATAAGTTTAAGAGCCATATCTACAACGCCATATTGATTTAGTTTTCAAATAAGAGTTTGTGTTCAACACAATCAATTGCCTTAGACACGTTGCAGAAAATACCAAGGCATTCTGCAACCTTTCCCATTCACCAAAAATATGTTTCACTAGGTCAACACCCGCATCAGTAGTGGATCTACCTTTCATAAATCGGAACTGTTGACTGTGTAGCAGTTTATGTATGTTAAAATACCTTAGTAATTGACTGAGCATGATTTTCTCAAAAATCTTCCTCAAAGCTGGTAATATTGAAATTGGTCAAAAGTTAGTAGGTTCACTTTTACTTTCAGATTTGAACAGTGGTATGATTTTACTATGTTTCATTAAATCAGGAAAGACTCATTCATCTACACATTTATTAAAAATTGATGCTAAGATATGTGATATAATGTTTATATTACCAATAAGTGATTTTACTGATATACCCCAAAGATCGGCTGTTTTGTCTTTCATCAGGGGTGACATATTCATATTTAAATTTTTCAACACATTTAGGAACGTTGTGGACAATATTTTATGCATTAAAATTTTTTTATCAGAAATATTTTCTTGTAAGATACGGCTGCCATTTTGTGTTGAGCCGTGTGGTCTTGCATTTTGGACTTTATTAAGAGTAGCATAGTGATTATGTTGACCCCCAAAAAATGTGCTATTCGACAAAAACTATGCCTGTTTTTAGTAAATAAATTTACTATGGCTAAAGTAATAAGGTGAGCTTATTCTTATCACTTTTTTTTTATACTGTATATATATTTGGCAACATACCTGAAAATAAATAAAGAATAAAGGTAGGTGTATATCACTTTGTACGTGGCAAGGGCAGATAATTTCCTTAGTATGGTGACATTACCCGCCCATCCAGCGGAAGCGGGGCTAACGCACGACAGGTTAAAAGTAATTCTACTTCTGAGGGGGATGAATTAAGCGAGCTAGTATTCAGAGCAGGCATATCCTTGAAAAATTTTTCAAATGCATTTGCTACATCAATATTTGATTTAACAGTGTCTGCTCCAATGTTTAAACTATAATGACTATCACATAGTTTGAGTTTTCCTGTTTTTAATGACACTCTATACCTGACTCAAAATCTATATGCAAATCTTGTAAAGTCCGGTTTACATAGCTTTAATTTTACTGACAGAATTCCTAATTTTATTACTGAGAAACATTGACTTAGCAACACAGACTCTTTTAAATGTTTTAGAAAACTTTTTCACATATTCAATTAAATCTGAACTTGTATTGTATTTTTTCATTTCATATAATTCATACAATTTAACTCGACTTCTGTGTATTCCTGGTGTAGCCCAATCACAGAATTTCATTCCTGAATTTTCTTAAAAAGTTTTTACTGAACCCGGCGAGAGTGTGGCAGGGTATGTCATACCCACTGTAATAATAATTTGCATATATTTTTTGTTCGTGACCTTCAAAGTTGTTGTCGCGCTGAGTAGCTGGAGGGAAAGGGGTGCCGGAGGGGATAGTGGCGTGATCGCAGTGACGCGGCAGCCTGCAGTCGATAACACGCTTGTAAACTGCGTTTGGGTATGAGATATCCTGCCACAAAGTTAATGTACATATTTTGTGATATAAACTAGCTGTGCTTTTTGTTGCTATTTTGGCTTATTTTGTTTGTTACAATATATTGTAACTATAGATTTAAATTAAAAATGGACTTTGAACATGAAGAAAACCAACTTCGGTGCATACTGCTAGATGTACTGGAAAATACGTCAGATAAGGAGATGAAGAGACCAAAAGAATATCCCAACATATATTCATCAGAGGATCTCTATACAGTTGAATGAACCACTTGCATTAACTCAAAATGTTCCTGGTCGCTATGTCAGATGCGGAGAATGTCCAAATAAAAAAGATAGAAACACAAAACATGCGTGTGCAAGCTGTGAAAAGGCTATTTGTATGGAGCATGCAACTTTTATCTGCAAAAACTGCATTTCAACTCCGATTCTTATTCCTAAGACTACTTGTGACTACTTGTGTTTTTTTGATAGTTTATATTGTTACTTATGTCATGTTCTATAGAAGTTTCAAGTTATTTTTGATTAAGTTTGTTTTGTTTTTTTTCCTGGATTTTTTATGAGAGGTTGTTTTTTTTTGTTAAAAATTCATAGACACTTGCTTAAAGTTGAATAAAAAATTATATTTATACAAAATAATTAAATGTTTGATTTTTAATACCTTATTATATAGTTACTCTATCATTATAAATAAAAAATAAAAATATTATTTACAAGAATAAAGTTTTACTGCCACACTTGTGAATGGGTATGTCATACCCTGCCACATAGTCCTTGTTACAATTTTTCACCACACTCTCGCCGGGTTAAAGTACCTGCTCGAACTCAGTTTTCAAGTCAAAAAGAGTATTGAACACATATGAACATATGATATTGTACATATGATCTGGATCATCAGGAACGGGCGCAGGAGTATTCTCCCATGACCTGAACATCAACATGTCAACGAGCTTGGGTGCACTCAACACCATCTTCCAAGCAGAATGTGTTGGGATTACCCGAGCTGCAACAGCGGTCTTGTCTAAAGGCATAAGTAATGCATCGATACGCATCATCTCCGACAGTGCCGCTGTGCTACAAGCTCTCAACAACAACCGCATCAACAGTGGACTAATCCTGGAGTGTCACTGTGAACTGCAAAAAATTGCATTGAAGAACCGGGTTACTCTTCAATGGATACGTGGTCATAGTGGGTCTCTAGGCAATGATGCGGCAGATGAATTGGCAAAGAGAGGATCGGGCACTAAAATAATGGGACCTGAACCAATTGTACCGATACCATTTATCCAACTCAAAACATGGTTACGTGACAGAACCTTACAACAACACAACAAACAGTGGGCAGAACAGACAGATTGCAAACAAACCAAGAATGTTCTTACATCCGTGGACGCTAATCTGTCGCACAAACTGTTAAAACTCAGCAGGAAAAACCTACGCTACATAGTTGGCATAATAACAGGTCACTGCCCTCTAAACAGGCACTTTTTCAATATCGGCGTTACTGACAGTCCTCTATGCAGGGGCTGTATGGAAGCCGAGGAGACACCGTCTCACGTGGTTCTTCATTGCAAAAGCGTGAGCGACCAACGGACAAAGCTCCTTAAGAATCCACAAACCATGAGAGAGGCACTGAATAACATCAGATGCCTCCTTAACTTTTGGACGGAGCTGGGATGGTATGGGTAACCAATGACAGGTATTGGTTACCTACGTACAATGGCCCTATTATGAGGCTAAGTGCGGAAAACATAAGTCCAACTAACTAACTAACTATGATCTGGATCATTCTGTATAAATTGCAAAAGATTGGAATTTTATATTCAACATTAACTTGAAATTGATTAATATTGAGCAGATGTCACTGGTCTACATGACTTTCTACAAAGAAACATTTATATCTATAAACCACATGACATGATATATGTATGTATTAATATTTATATTTGCTGGCTAAGGACTAATTCCCCCTATACATTAAAACTATGCATTTCCAACTATTTCCTCCCCCCGCAGGAAGTTCCTACCCTACCCCTGGTCAGAGTAACTAAAAGGGGGCGCAAAGGAAAAAAACGGGATATTAATAGTTAACAATTAACCTGGAATAACTTCTATCTGTTGTATAGGTTTCTTGCTAAAATTTTTGCAGTACCGCAGTAGTTGTAGTTCATATTTTTGGTTTCCATTATTAGATAGAGAATACATTAAAAGATGTCCTTGTCTTGTACCCAATAGAAGATTTCCATCTACAATCAATCAAACAAAATCATTTAAAATAAAACATTATAGCCTACAATAGCGAAGTCTATAGAAGTCAAAACCCAACTTTAAAATAATCATTACCGTAAGCAGCTATAGCTTCAATTTGTACAGTGGCATTGAGCAAATGAGATACTTCATATGCTTCATGCATAGTGAAATAGGAAAACAATTACAAGCATTGGTTCACGAATTATTTTTTTGAAAATACACAAACAATCACAAAACGTCACCACAGATTTTTATTTTTTAATTTTTTTTTTATTTCTCCAGGTTTTATCAGAAGCTCTATAAGGCTGTTGGAAGTTAAATTAATACACACATTATGACATCAAAAATGGCGGCAAAAATCATCATACATTCATTCATTCATCCACTATAAGTCTTCGATGCATAATTCTCCACAGATCTTCGTAAAATCTGCTGAAATTTGCCTATTAGTCTAAATTTAAAAAAGCGGTATGCGTTTCATGCTTTTGGTAGCAAAATCAGAAAAGCTCAGAAGGAACGCCCTAACAGAGCATTGATAGAAATAATAAGTCGTTCCTTCAGAGCCGCGGTGCAATTTAATAGTAAAACCTCATTTAGCACCAACTACCAGTTCCGTCTAAACGCATCTGATAATTTCAGCGCGTCATTTTTTGATATTTCCGTTTGAATATTTTACTTTAATTTACTTTATAGATAATAATAACAAAGAACTCTATATTCATACTGGGAAAATAAACTTTTCTTTAAAAAAAAACAACGTTATAACTATTTTTCTCAAATTTTGAATTTGACAGGTGTCAAAAAGTAGCGCAAAATACCCACCCCAAGATGGGTTTTTTGGTATAAACATTTCGTAGCAAAATTGCTCAGACGAAACGCTAAAAGTCAACATTAGATTTTGCTATGATTTTGCTACCAAATAGTAGTAAGATGGAACGCTT
Source organism: Apoda limacodes (assembly GCA_946406115.1). Taxonomy (NCBI): domain Eukaryota; kingdom Metazoa; phylum Arthropoda; class Insecta; order Lepidoptera; family Limacodidae; genus Apoda; species Apoda limacodes. The sequence goes on from OX291558.1 coordinate 14,243,211, forward strand.
TAAAAAAGGAATCAAATTTTTTTTTTATTGATTTGGAGTGGCAACTTGATTCCTCTTTGATTTTCCCCCGAGAGGTACATTACTGCCAGAGCCAGTCAAGTATGGTGTCGTTGTTGTTGTGAGGGTCAGTATTTATGGGCGTTTTGTTGTCTAGAATTATACGCATAAAATATGCTCAATACACTATATGCACATTCGATCGTTCTGTTGACCAGAAATAATTGCGCTATCTCGTCACTTCCGGACCGCGTTCAATGCATTGGCTGCACATGCTCGGGAAGTAGAGCAGTGGATGCGCTGTCAAAATAGTGAACGACCATATTTTTACTAAAGCAACTATAGGTGATACAGAGTAGACTTTTTGTTAACTGACTAATGAGGAAGGATGATAAGAGGATACAATCACAATACTTGATAAATAGAAACTTTTTATAACCTCAATTTACATTGACTGTTTTGCAACCTAGCGGTAATATCCAAACCCCTACTGTTGTCAAAGCCGTTCCGTTTCAAAAGTCACGTAAACCGGACCAAAGACCGGCGATCGCCAGGCGAAGGACAAACAGCAATAATTACACCCAAGGTGAACGTTGTCCTGAAAGGGGTTTGGTTATTATAGGGCTAGCATATGTTTTGTTAAAATCATAAGTTGTATGTTACGTAGACTAAATTTTAGATGTTAATATAGTCATCATCATCAGATCAGCCTATATTGGGGCACTGCTGGACATAAGCCTATACAGATATGGCTCCCCATTTCTGTCGGTCCTCTGCCTTCCGCGTGCAGCCACCGGTGGCCATCCTTTTAAGGTCATTGGTCCACCGGGCTGAAGGGCGTCCCATGCTTTGCCTTTCCGCACGCGGTCTTGACTCTGGGACACGTCTGCTTCATCAATCATCGGTCCTCTGAAAGTCGTGATCAGCCCACTGCCACTTAAAATTGCTGATTTTGTGAGCTATGTCGGTGACTTTAGTTCTCTTCCAGATGTCTTCATTTCGGATGCGATCCTTCAGAGACACTCTGAGCATAGCTCGCTTCATCACGTGCTGTGAGACTTTAAGCTTGTGGACCAGCCCTGCTGTTAGTGACCACGTTTCGGCAGCGTAAGTCATTACAAGTAAGACGCACTGGTCAAAGTCTGCGGCGGTATAGGCGTCGTGAAAAATTGATGAAACTTCCAAAAGTGAGCATATATATCGTAGCTGGATCCTCCTATAAATGTCCTCCTCAAAGTTATTCTGGCCCAGTTGAATATTCTGTCCAAGGTACACATAATCCTGGACTACATTGAGTAAGGTGCTAGCGACGTATACTGGCATTGGCACGACGTGTTGGTTGAACATGACTTTTATCTTGTCCAAATTCATGCCCATTCATGAAGGGAGTGCAACATCTCACTCAGTTCACTCAAGTGACTCTGCCATAATAACAATATATTCGACAAACCAAAGATGTGCGGTGTATTTGCCGTTTACGTTTATGCCCCACCCAGTCCAGTCCTAGATCTTGAAGACCTCTTCTAGCGCGTTTGTGAATAGTTTCAGTTATATGATGTCCCTCTGCTTACCCCTCTACGCAGTGGGATGGCACTTATCTTTTGATCTTGTTACTGAACGTTCATCGTAGCACCTTAATATATAGCAATTCCATACGACATCGCTGCAGAGAATTTAACACAGCCCAGATTTCGATACAGTCAAAGGTTCTTTCGTAGTCCACAAATACCGTACACTATGAATGTCGTCCACGGTACTAAAGCCTTTCCGATACCAAGCGTGTACCGTACTCGTCAAGTATTGTAGCGAGACGATTCGTGCCAACTTTAGTTTAGATTTTTGACCATCGGGTCTTTAAAGTTAGTTGCGCTATACAAATAATACAATCCAGCTATAAATATATATCTATGTCGAGTAAAAGAGCATACCGTGTCCCCGTAGAGCGTAAATTAACTAACTAACAAATAATGACTTTTGAGATATTGTAACTTAAAATTAAAAAAATAAATAAATTTAGTTGGTGTTTTATTAATAACTTTTTAATGGTTTTGAATCGCTATTACCTGTCTTCTTTATCTAGTGAAATCAGATTTTAGGAAAACCTTGCTACTTTAGAGTAATTTATTCAAATACAAGTTAGTAAGTTTTCCCCCACATTAGATGTTATATTGTCGAATTTTTAGCTACTGTAAGTTCCCTTAATGAAATATGTATTGCTTAAAATTTGCGTGAATGTAATGGTGATTTTTGGGTCACCACAATCATTTAGTGAATTCTTTTTTCGAGTCCAGTAGCGTATTTAAATGCATTTAGTTATTTTGTCCTCTCATCAGTAGGAAATAATCGTTCCATTTCTGAGTTTTGATATTTCCTATCTCTATCATACGCCACTGACCTCTTCTACTACCAACTACGTAGTAGAGGTCAGTGGTCATACGCAGAGCCATGGTAGTAAGATAGAAAAATAAAAAAAATGTGAACAGAGTGACATTCAAAACCATTTTCATTAAAAGTGTGTTAGTTAACTTTCGCTCTACGGGGACGATAAATTCCTTTTTTTCTTTTTATTTTTGGTCTGCCAACATATATTAATCTGTGCTGACAACCCTATTCGTACTGTTTTATCATTAAAAGGGCAGTGATTTTGTATCAAATAGATAGATGGCACTGCAAGCTATAAAAATTGACTTTTGGTGTTCGTGACAGTGACGTCACCTTCGTTTGCAATCGAAGACCTATGGATGACCACCGATTTTACCCGAACGACAAGCAAGTGAAGAAAAGAAACTAAAAATCTGTCGTTCACCTGTAGTGATGTAAATTTTGAAATTTCATCAAAATGATCTTGTAGATATTTTATGAAGATAATATTTAATTGGATTGAAACATACTTTAGTGATATTTCCTAACATTTTCAGTTATAACGTTTAGTGAGCATAGTGAGAGTGTAGTGCTTGTGCAAGGGTGGTAACAAGAAATGTGAAGTATCTATGAAGTTCAGGATTCTAAAGCCGTTTATTTTATAAGTATAATAATGAGCGGACGCCCTAGGACCACGTCATTCGCTGAGGGCAGCAAATCCGTTCGAAAGACATTCGAAAACCAACCACCAAAACCACCTCTTGGAGGTATTAAAATCAGCAGTAAGTACCACCTAACCACTTTTGTCGGCCATCGTGATTTCTATTACGCCTGTGACGTATGTTGCTAGTGACATTTTTCTCTACTATAAACTACACAAAACGGGATAAGTAATGATGAATAAGACACTATTATCATAACTACGCAATCTCAGTTGGCTGCGACGCTTGATATTTGGTCTTATAGACCTGAAAACTGGCTTTGGCCCTGCCACATATGCCATGGCGTGACAGATATCACGTCAAAATAACCAAGTTTAAGCGTAATGCGTCGTAATTAAACATATTCTTAATTTATAAACTAGATTACATTATTATTGCACAGTTCTTACGTAGTAAACCGAATAGAAATAAGTCTTAAGTATTAGTATTACGTCTTTGCTTATACATAGATACTATGCTTGACTGTTTTATTGGTTTTGCTAATATTTTAAGGTTAATTACTATAAGTGACGTAATAATTATAATTTACCATAAAAAAGGTGACCTTGAGACAATTTCCACTATGATTTTAATCTTACAGAACTACTACTGCTAGGAAACTTAATTTATTGGCATTTAAAATCAAATGAAAATCCTCTTTTATGGCTTTTTTGTATAACATACTTGATTCCTAAGGTTCATTTCAGGCTGCATTCAATAAATTCTTGTAGTAATTAATACACTTTGTACTACTTGCTATTTCATTTATAGTCTAAGAAACCACAACCAAAATCATGTATCACTTTTTGACAAAATTGTGTTGTGTTGTATCTACCAATTAGATAATATCATCATATTCTGTCAGATATGAGAAATGTACATTATTTTTGTCATTTTAATATGAAAATTTTTTTTTAGACATTTTGCACATTTTATCTTGTCCAAGCATGTTCTCAAAATGGTCAATAAATTTTACCAACCCTTAATATAGCAACCTGCTTTATTTGTTATTTTTCATGGCATTTTCAGTGTCACCCATAGCTTCAAAACTAAAAAAGATTAATAGAAATGAAGAAACTTTGAAGCTGTGACATTTTTGACCGTAACCTAGTCAGGTTTAGCATGTCTTCCTCTAAGATTCTCTTTCATACAGTTTTGGCTGCAAAACGATGATACATGATAGTGGTTGTAGTCTCTGGTACAAACAGAATAAGGTATATTTGATATTTGGGTAATTTTACAGGGACATTTTAACTTAATTTTGGTGCTTTAATTCTTCAATTAAAACAAGAAATTAAAGTAACATTTATAGTATGCTAAACAAAAACCTTTGCCAGATATTTTGGTACTTCAATACAAATCACTTAATGAGCCTTGGTTGCCTCGCAGCTTAGTAAAGCTCCCAGCTCCTTTAGGAGTTAGTTTTGGGAAAATACATCTAGGCAACTTATTCTTCCAAATTCTTATTTTCAAACAGTCAGTAGTGTAGACTTGGCTAGGTGTTTACCACTAGAATAGCTGACAAGATGATGGACTTTCAAACAGCTGGCCAGGTATCAGCCTCTTGGACAGTTGGGAGGGTGTTGTCCAAGTGGGTTGTCTGGGATTTTATTGAGTCACTTTTTGTCTTCCCTAGCAGCAGCCATCGTGAGAAATTTATAAATATTAACCATAAACTTATAATACAAAAAAATGAAATAAGTCATATGAATATTGGAGTGAAAAATGTGACTGGTGTGACCATAAAAATCAGCTTAGTATTACGAAACAAAAGCTAAGAACAAACAAACTAACTGTAATGCAAGCCTGACAATGCAACATAACTTCAATAAGGCTTTTAAAGTAGAGTTTTAGTGGAGGGAGTTTCAATGATATAACATAGAATATGGTTGTAAGTATCTTGACACTGGAGATACTGAAGGTATAGCCGTAGTATTGTTCCCCTAAATTGTTTGTGTGGCATAGCATGTTTTTGGAGTTTAAGTCAAATGTGCTAGCTATGTTGAGATTGCTGGAATTACTGATTTTGCAATTTATAGAAAGTAAAATGGAAATGTGTATGTTTAATTTTGTATTGGTCACTTTTGTATTGTAGGTAGTTTAATAAAAGTTGTGTAAGTATGCTACATCCTATGCTTGATGTATTTTAAATTGAGTACTATATTAATTACAGTGATATTTCCACCTCATATGGCGAATTTTAATTAGAATTGTACTTGTTACAAAATAAATAATAATGAAATTATAACTAAACGGAATCCTAAATCCTCATGCACAATAAGTGTTTTTTATGATAATAATATTCTCTAAAACAAGATTATGGAAAAAAAAATTACCAAAAATGCTTAATATAAAATTGTACTTTTAAGTTTGGCACATAAATTAAAGAAAACACATTTGCAGATTTTAAAAATCAAAAAAAAATTAAGAATAATTTAAAATAAAACTACATTTAACATTTTTACTAAAAGTTTTAGTAATCAAGTTTTAATTCTAAGTGTAAACATGAGCAATCATAGTTAAAACTTACTGGTTTGTAAAATAACATTAAAAACGTATGTTACATATATGTAAATCTTAATTTTTTTTTACCAATTTAGGAAATGTTTCGTGTAAGGTTAGAGAACAAAAGATGAAGAGTTGCTTGAATTTATTTATTTATTTATGTACCAACATATCTGAGTACCTCTTAAAATTAGTTTAGTAACTCATAACATGTGAGATATAAAGTTCCTTATTTCTGTAGCACACTCTGAAAAAATACTACAAGATCTGTAATGGCTCATCAAAAATAAACTTCATTACTATAAAATTTGGGTAAAATTTAAATGCAGGTTATTTTATTTTACAAATCTTTAAAATTAATTATTTTACATATTACATATTAATAAATTTATCTTTAAATCTTTTTTTCTTTTATTAATATGCCAAACTTTAAAGTTACATTTTATATTTAGCATTTTTAGGTTTATATTTCAACAATCTTAACTTAAAACCTAAATAAACCTCATTTGAACCACTCTTGTTACATTTAAAAAAAAAAAACAAATTAGTAAAATGTTGTTTCCATCTTTTTTTCATTTGTTTTTGTAATTTGAATAAAGAAATTCGATACATTTTAAAATTTTATTACAAAAAAGAAAAAAAAATCAATGCAAGCAGCAAAAAAAATTTGACATTTATGGGACCTAATGCAGTGTCAGTAGAGTAGCACAAAGTTGGTGTAAGCATTTTTATTTCGGGAATTTTGATGTCAGAGATGCACCTTGCTCTTAAGCTCTCTTAATTTTTCATATTAAATGCGAAACATTTCCCCAACCTATTATATTATCTAGAAACTATATAAAACATTCTAAAAATAGCTTACAACTAGTTTTATACTGACATTTTGATTTTAGCAATTTGCTTTCTACAAAGAGAAAATTGAGGAATTGAATTGAAGTAGTAAGCTGCTATAGGGCCCTAAATAATGGATAAAACACAACAAATTCTTAGCCATATTGCAAGTTCGTATCAGCCTTGCTTTTTACATTTTGCATAACTTCACTTGAAGCTAGCCAACCATGGTATCTTTTTAAATAGCTAAACAGCAAATGTTTTTAATAAATGGGATCAATAACTGGTAAAAAAAGGAAATTTTAGTATATGTACTTTATTTTTCATTTAACTATAATGGTATGCTAACTTGAATGACCTCCTTTTGTGAATATTATCTGAGTAATAATTATGAGAATATTGAAGGTTCTCTTCTTGTGGAGGGCACATTTCTGCACTTGCCACTTATACATGGTGGCTTGTAGTGGATGGCCTGCTACTGCAGAAGCTAAATAAGTTTCCAAAATTTTCACTTAGCATTATATTAGAGGGTGTTCCTTCTGTCCCAATGCATGCTCTGCAGAAGTGGCTGCCGGTCAAGTTTTATTCATAGTATTGCATGGTGTGACAGTATTCGATAGTAATATCACAATATAACTGTTATTCTCATGAACTTTAACAGAGCAACTTTGAGGTGCCGTGTAGGAGCACATGACTAAATAACCTACAGACTGATAGCTTCAAACAACCGGCTCTGGCGGGAGCACTACTACAAGCATGGGTATGTGTGCGTGGCCTGTCACTGACACGGCGCGGGGACTGACGCCCGCTAGAGTATAAACCGGTTAAAATTGGCTCGGTGAGCATCTCAGGGCTTTGTTGTGAATCTCAGGGCTTCGTGTGCAAGCGATTAAAATTATAGTTCTTTTATTGTTTGCTATTGATTAGTCCAAAGCCTTTTAGAAATGCCAAATACATGTACTGTGTGTATGAACAATTCTAATAAAAATAAAGAAATTTCCTTTTTTACATACCCAAAAGATCTTGACAGGTAATAACTATATTTTTTTATCCTAATTTGGCTGAATAATTACAATAGGAAGGTGAATCTTAAAAAACGTAGGTAATTACAAATATAATGTAATCACATAAATATGCATAATTATATTATTGGTACCTCCCTACTGAATACAAATTGAATCAGAACAAGAAAATATTACGGGTCGGTAATTTGTAGATATTTTTATTCTTATGAATCAACTGTGATTATGATCCTATCTACATCAAATATATGGTGTATTTAGTTTTTTATATTATTTTACTAGTGACACTATTACAAAATGATTTGATAATGATTTCATTCACTACTTATTCTGTTCTAAACATAACTTTTAAACACTCTAATCTGCAAGTGTCCAATTCTGAATAGTTATTTTTCCCATTTTAAAATAGAAAAATCATGGTTTATTTAAAGTTTATGAACTATTATTGTCTTCTATGTTTTTTTTTCTGTTAGTAAAACCTGTTAATCTAATAATAATAAGACATATTTTTTACATGTTTATAATGTTTGTATATATAAACAGCCAACAACTTATTAGCTTTCAATTATATTGTACCTTATTTTATAATTAAATTTTTTATTTAAATTCCAAAAATATACCAATTTTTTATTATGTCTAAATTCTACAAATACTATACACATATTCTTAAACTAAGACTAATTTTACCTTTATAACATAATTCGTCTAAATACTTGGTGCATGAGTTACATATACTATAACGATGTTGATCGAACGGTAATTAAATAAAATGTTATAATGAATAAAAAAAATGATAACTGCTATCTATTGATTTAATTTACTAAATGTGACAGTTGACAACCCTACCAGTTTAGGTATGATCCTAAAAAAAAAACGATATCTGATAAAGTGATTACCCAAAATGGGGTGTTTTTACTTTTATTGGGTACTACAATTTATTTTCACTTGATGACCCCTATGATGACATATTGCATATATTGAGATAAAATGTAAACCTTTGCTACGGAGGTAGCAATCCGTTGACCATGGCCATTTAATGGATGTTAAAACTTTAAATAGGTTCTAAATATAGATGAATGAACAAAATAAAATCTGTCCATCTCTTCTGCGTTCGCCATGTACGTTATTCAAAGGTGAATGTGACAATAGCCGTGTTTTATTAATAAGATTTTTTTTACATAAAAAGAAATCGCATCCCAGAGCCATTGAAATCGATTTTTTCGCCTACTGCGAGCCAACAAACCAAATAGCTGTTCACTTTTTTAAAGTACATCAACTGTTCTACCTCCTGAGCTTGTGCACCGAATGCGTTAAATGCTGACCGTAAGTGCCGCCAAATTTAACATAGGGCAAGAATCAAATCACAGTGCTTTTATTTAAATGTGTACAATTTTATCAATTAATATTTATTATAAATTTCATACTTGTCAGTGTTCTGTAAGTTACAGCCAAAATTTAAGCCCTCTTAAATTTATAGTTATTTATATTTCTATTATTAGTTAGGAAACCTGCCTATATAACACATATTCTGAGGTAAAATGAGGCTTTTGCCTACTTTGGGCTCTTTGAAGGTCAGCGTAGGCTTAGCAATAGGGCTCCGTTGGGACCCTTCAGTTAAGGAAAAGATTAGGGATTTAAATCAATAAAAATACTTTTAATCTCAATTTACATAGGAAATGTAAAGATTATATATATTATGATATTTAAAAATTAAAATTAAGTTTTTAGTATAACATTTTATTAATTCTCAAAAGATAAAAAAACAAAAATCATTATAAGGAAATTATATTTGTTTTTCTTAAGACCTAATAAGTATATTGTTGTAATTGAATAACTTATACTACTGAATGACATCTCAGAATATTACACAAACAATGCAAATTACACTCGGTTTAATTGTAGTGCTCCTACAAAGTAATTTGAATAATATCATGATTAAATGCACCTATAAGGTAGGGGGCCGGGCACATGACTATAAGACAGTCCTATAATTTTACACACCCAATTGCGGGTGTGCTGTCTTGCTAATAAAGTACTAGGTAAAGTATAAGGTAACTAAAGCTAAAAATTAGAAGATATTTTATCAAACTATTTACGAATTTTAGGATATGGTAACTAATTAATTTCGTTGTTCATAAAATACATGATACTACTTATTCTAAAAATATTTACATCTAACGGTTATGTTTTTTTTATTTAAACATCCAGGGTAAAGGTTTACGTTCTATAGATACAATATGTCACAGGAGTCATCAATACATAAATACTTTATGAACCTGAAATAACGTAATGTATGTAAGTGATGTTAAGTGAAAAATATGTACTGTCCTTTCAGTGTTCGCAAGCCTTAGTAAACTTGGGAAACAAAGGTTATGTTTGTTTTGCGAAAAATTATTTTGAAAACTTAGTTTGCACCTCAAACATAGCAAGCAGATTAGTGTAATAGCTTGTGAAATGGGATATTTTTTCATCAAACCTTTTTTTCAAAATGTTTCTACACGGTTTTATTGCGCACAGTTCGCGTCGAAGCACAGATTGCGTATGATGTAGTGTTGACGGCAAGTACCTGAAAAACTTACTGGTATCGGCTCGTTTTGTGTGCCTGAACACGGTATCTAGACATATAAGTCATCTTTGGTTTATTGTTTATATTTTACTAACCTATAATGCTAAAAGTTTTCGTGTTATTACACTAGTGTTATGAATGAATATTTTATGTCTAATCATTTTTAGAAAGAAGCGAAGTAGTATTTTAATCATTCATCATCTTAATCCGTTGTCTGGTGTCCATAGTCTAAGATTTGCTCAGTTTGGTACCAGACGGCACTGTGTATAATGTCCAAAAATATATATTATTATTTATGCCTGTAATAGAAGTCATTATCCTCATCTTGAAACAGATTTTATGATGATTATATTAAAAATTTAATTAGTAATAAATTATTTTCATTATCCTGGCTATGGTTATTTTCCTGGATATAAGATCCTTGTTCTACTTGGCAGTGTTATTGACTAATACATGAATATTGTATGTAAGTAATAATTATAAAAGTAGAAGCATATAATAGTGTTAGTTTGTTTTAATTTAAATGATTTGTAAGGTGGATGTAAACAGTACCTACATTTTTATAATAGTAAAATGCATATTATGAAAGTTATTACCCTGCCATTTGTCACCATTAATATTTTTTTGGAAAAGTAACAATAATTAAATTAATTAAATGTATTGTTTTGTTTCTATGTTTATGTATTGTTATGATATTTTTTAAATATGTATGTATTTCAATTTTGTTTTTAGATACCTAGTAGTTTTTTGTTTTTGTACTGTACATAGACTGAGTAAGCTCAATATTTACATCAATAGAAACCGTTCACCTGCATCTTATGTATTTTGTGTTAACTGACATTTGCAAATAGTTGAGTCTTCTGACTTAATTAAAGCCACAAAAAAAAAAAACAATAATTAAGCATAATTTGTCAACTAGCCTGCACATTATTTTTATTCCATGTAAATAATAGAGTTATTATGATTTTGTTGCACTTTTTGATTGCCACTTTATTATTCCTGATTAAATAAAAACATACGACTTAAATGTAGTTCTGTAATCTCCTTTTAATTATTTGGTAAAATAAACAAATTAACGACACAATTTAGCGCCAAAAATCCGACATTTTGATTTTTTTTAAGCACCTTTCTAAGGACATTTTGATTTTTGAGACGAATCTCACAATATCCATCCAGCGGTTTGGAAGATACGAGGTAATTAAAAAAATTACAAACATACATATACATGAACCTTCCCTGGCAGTCGGGTAAAAAAGATTAACATTTAATTCAAAGTACCATTATGAGGAAATGATGAGCCTGTATCTGGCAACCCAAGTTTTGCAACAGCCCTAAATTTCATAGTAATTAATTTCACGATTGCAGCATGTTTGTTCAAGTACATACCTAATATGGTTTTAGCAGTTATTTTACGACGTACCTACTAGCTGTTTTTAGTTATCCAATGTTATCGCTTCTTATCATTAACTGTCGGATCTTGCTATCTAGTTGTGGACACGATTGTCGCATCCATTGTCGTTTGATTCAGAATCGCTTCGGCGAACGTTTTTTCGAATCGCCTTTCGCTCAGTTTCCTGCTAGCGTCCGAAGTAGAAACTAAGCTGTCGCATATGTTACGATATTGACTTGTTAACTAATCCTAGGTTGTGATCGTAAAAAAAACTATTTAAAAAGTGTTTTCAATTGATTTTTTTTTAATGAATGTATGTTTTTTTTTTATAATTGTGTTGTTTTTTTAATTGAGTTGTTAAATTTGAATCAATGTGCGAATGTTATTTACGTCAGTGTATGTTCCAAGAGTATGACTGTGTTTGGATCAGTGCTTTGGTGTTTTTTGATTCTTGATGGGGGTGTTAGACACAATGTTGCGGAAACGTGGTACCTACACTGTAAACGCTGATCCAGTTGAGGGACGTGCCAAGTCTGTGGAATCCCAGTTTTTGCTAAAAAGAGTCGGTAGGAACAAAATTGTTTATTAAATAAAATAAATATCTCAAGTTTTTTTTCTTGTAACAAGATACAAATAAAAGATTTCAATAGTTTTATTAGTACCGTTACGTCTGCTTTAATAAACTTTAATAAACACCTTGTGATTTAATGCGTATTTGTTTTAAGCAGAATTGGTTGACGTAAATTTTTTTTCGTAACTCACTAATATTATCAAAGGTAAGACTCATTTTTTAACAGATAAATAGAAGGATCTGACATCTGTTACTGATTTCGATAAACCGAGTAACTTCTACCTACCTACGCAAGATGATAACATCCATTCATTTGTTTACATGAATAACATGAATTCGTTAAAACATCGATTTTAACAAGTTTATTCGTGAAATAACTAAATTTTTAGGTTGATAAACAATATATAGTACATATATATATTTTTTTTAATAAATTTAATAGGTAGGTATTGGATAAGTTTGACGTATGGCATATGTGTTAGTTTATTAAAGAATGATCCTAAATACATACGAATGAATAATAAATGTCAATGAATAATTTATATATAACCAACCATGTCAAAAATTACAAGGTTTTTAGAGAAAAAAATTTAATCTAGTCATTGATATACCTATGTGTGAGTTCAGGGTTTGATTAGAGGTAAAAAGGTACTTCTACACTTTAAACACATACCTATATTTTTTGTTCCCTTAAAATATTCTGATATTAAAATTTAAGACAGATAGCTGCAGTTTTTAGGGAAATCAGATGTAGCAGCAATTAAGAAGTTTTATTTAGAAATCCACCTAACATTTTTTCAATGTAAAGATTTTTTTTCCTTCAATTGTTACAATATGAATATTATCTTGAAAGCTAAGGCTATAATATATGTGATTTATATGCATAAAATGTATGCATATAAATTATATATAGTTTTAAAGTGTGCTCATTAGGGTCAAATCCAATAAGCAGGGTTCCGTACATGCTAAAAATCAAATATATTAATTTGGCTGGAAACAATTTAATCCGACTTTAGTTAGATTACGAATGTTTGAGTTACGAAGGAACTGACACCCCAACTGTTCTAAAATTTGAATCAAACCGAAACATCCCTGCGATGAAATACCTTGTGTTTCACTTTTAGTTAACTGTTTATAATCAGGGCAGACTTGTTTTTAATATTTATTATTTTGACGTGACAACGTCTTATAAATTGGTTTGCCGGGTGACACTTCAAGAAACTGCGTTACGCTCCGCTCACGTTATGCGCTCACAATGAGAGCGAGTGAGAGGCACGCGGCATGGTTAGCCCGCCTAAGAGCGAGAGAGACAGACATAAAAAGTAAAAGGCACAAGTTGTCACGTTACAATGTTAATAATATTACGATTAATAGCAATGGTTTTTTTATTTTTATTCTAATAGGAACGGTTGAAAAACATACTTATTTATTATTTATGTATGTAAAGGTTATTAAGTGGCGTGACCTTTGAGGCGATACTAATTGTCTCAATATTTTTTTAAACAAACAAATGAGCTGCTATTTCTTACTTAAAAAACCGGCCAAGTGCGAGTTGGACTCGCGCACCGAGGGTTCCGTACCTACCACCATTTACGTAATCTACAAACACAAACAAGATTTTTTTATATTTGATTTGATTAAATTAAAGGTAAATTGCGGTTTACGATTTATGACGTATAAAAAAAACTACTTACCAGATCTCGTTCAAACCAATTTTCGGTGGAAGTTTGCATGGTAATGTACCTACATCATGTTTTTTTTTAGATTTATCATTCTCTTATTTTAAAGGTTACAGGGGAGGGACACTCATTTTACCACTATGGAAGTGCCTCTCGCGCAAACTATTCAGTTTAAAAAAAAATGATATAAGAAACCTCAATATCATTTTTGAAGACACGTATGGGTTTGATAAAAAAAAATTTTTTGATTTTCAGTTCTCAGTATGGGAACACCAAAATTTTTTTTTTTCTATTTTAGTGGGAAATTTTTATGCGGTTCACGGAAAACATCTACTTACCAAGTTTCAACAGTATAGTTTCGGAAAAAAGTGGCTGTGACATACAGACGGACAGACAGACATGACGAATCTATAAGGGTTCCGTTTTTTGCCATTTGGCTGCGGAACCCTAAAAACAGACATAAATATTTTTTGGACATCACACACCGGCCGTCTAGTCCCAAACTAATCAAAGCTTGTGCTATAGATACTTACCAAACAACGAATACAAATTCATACCTATACTTTTTTTGTAAATACATACATATTATACATAGAAAACTCCTAGTCACAAGACAAACACAATAATAAATGTTTGTCTTGTGCGGGAATCGAACCCACGCCCCTCGATTCAGCATTTGGGTCATTACCCACTGAGCCATAATACGTTTATATTGAGACTTCGCTCTTGTTGACACGTGTGTTTTTTTATGGGGTTTACACTTTCACGTTGGGCATTAGTTCCAAAAGGTTTTAGTGTGAATATAGTTCTAATTCGAACACAACCGTCTTAAATTGTTTAAAAACAAAATCCATGGCTTAAAACCACAGAAAACCAGAAGAGAGTGTTATAACGTAGTTATGCATAGTAATGCATACAATGCCGTGTTAATGTAAAAATAACATCATAATATGCGTAAAAACGGGCCAAGTGCGTGCTACACGAATTAACTTACGAGTTCCGTATTAGATATAAAAAACATTTCACTGAGCTCCGAATAACAAAATATAGTTTTAAGCCATGCATCTACCCGTATAACTCGGTTGAATTCGTTTAAAACCCACTTTACATCTATAAATGCAAGTAAACCCTGAGATTACCCACGGCTCTTCACGCTTATTATTTGTAACAAAATACTTCAAAAGGCACTTTTTTTGGGGGATTTTGATTTGCACGAAGAGGAAAATAAAAATATCAATTGGCGGCCCTAGTTAGCAGGGTTTACCCTCTTAACACAATAATTTTCTTTTATAGAAGAGTTTGAATAGTTACCTAAAACACCTCCTGGACACGCGTATTCATTTACATTAACCGTGACTGGTAATTGTAGATCAACCTATTCCCTTGGGAACGCTCGGTTATAATTAAATTTTATATATTAATCCAGTACATAGTCTTTCTCTGTGCAAAAAATCTTTAAAAATCAGTGCTGCCGATCAGCGTGTAACATAACATAACAAACATCCAGACATCAGAATAGACTTTCATTTATAAAGCTAGTGTAACAACAAATAATGACACTACCTAAAACAGAAAATACTTTTTGAGGCCTATAAAAACGTCCCTTGTACATTTTAATGCATAATTTTTAACTAATCTTAAAAGAACATATTCTCAAATTTAGAATGATACGCATACCCGAATAATGACTGTAAAACGAAATATTTGGGCTTTTTGGTAACGCAGTGGCCATTTTTTTTAGGGGTCCTGGAGACCGGTAACGCAGTGGTAATTTGAGAACCAAATGAGATTTTTTTGTGATAAAAAACCTAGAAGGGTGGGGAAATTCATAATAAACATTGAGGCCCGGTTGAGAACTAACGTAAAACTACTAGGAAAATATTTCGAGACAACTACAATTTTGTAAAAGTGTTTATAAATTTTCATCTCTATTAGGCACTAAAAAGTATTTTGGCCCAGATAGTACCAAGTACCAGATAGTAGTTCAAGTTAAATCTAGAACGGAAGCTGAAGGCTATTTAGTGCAAGGTCACGATCACAAAAAAACTTCCTGCCTTGCTCAACCGAGACGTATCTATCCATAAATTATAATGTGTCAAAGACCTATAGGTACCCCGAATAAGTATGTGTATACGTGCTATGCTGAATTAGGTATTAGCTAGCCAGTTGCATGAATATGTTTGGCCTTTTGCTATCGCGCCACTTGGATACGTGTGCATGGGTATTTTACTAATACAACGCTTATACTCGAGGGTGCTGTCAGATATATTATGGTGTCGACCGCAAGGGCCCGGGCGTAGCCCTTATCCTTACACTATACATAGTGTAAGGGATGGCTTTCTAGTATTTTCTAGGGTGGGCCATCCCCATGGTCAACCGTCGTTTTGAACATGCTGTTTTCAGAAATACATTCCACTGATAACGTCATCACAATGCTTTTTTAGTATAGGAGGTCAATAATAAGTCCCTGAGCGACATTTTATGCATGTAATGATAAATGGTATAGGAGGTCAATAATAAGTCCCGAGCGACAATTTATGCATGTAATGATAAATGGTATAGGAGGTCAATAATAAGTCCCTGAGCGAAATTTTATGCATGTAATGATAAATGGTATAGGATGTCAATAATAAGTCCCCGAGCGACAATTTATGCATGTAATGATAAATGGTATAGGAGTTCAATAATAAGTCCAGAGCGATAATTTATGCATGTAGTGATAAATGGTATAGGAGGTCAATAATAAGTCCCGAGCGACAATTTATGCATGTAATGATAAAAGTAATTTAGACAAAATCGACTTCTAGAATGTGTGACGACATATATATATATAGTATTTATTCTAGTATTTGGATTCAGGCGTCTGCCCGGCCGTTTACAGATTTTAACGTTCAGCCATAATCATTTGTATATAAAAACGCGAAATGTCGCTGTTCAAAATAATTTATCATTTATTATTATTTTTTTCATTCATTATTTCTCGCTTATTTTTGGTATTTGCTGATCAATCACTGTGAAATCCTGAATCAGATTAGCGCGTTAAAACAAATAAACAAAAAAACAAATAACTCTTCCACTTTATTATATTAGGATAGATATCCAGTAACAGCGTAGCAGTTAGCAACAAGAAATCTGTTAGTTACTAGGTAGTTATCATATGATGAGTAATACAAATAGTGTGGTTTGTGCCACCTACATACTATGCGTTTATGGAGCAACATGACAGACAAAACCGCAAATTAAATTAAACAAGCATACTTTTTGCATTAAACTTGACCAGTTTTATTTGTGTCATTCTTAAATAGTTCCTTGTGCGTAATAGGTTTAATCTATAAGTATCTGCATATATGAATAAAACCGGTCAAGTTCGAGTGGGTCTCGCGAACTCATCACACAAAAAAAATATTCTATTTGTCTAGTTCTATTGTTCTAATTATTCTTTTTGACGTGACAACGTCTTATAAATTGGTTTGCCGGGTGACACTTCAAGAAACTGCGTTACGCTCCGCTCACGTTATGCGCTCACAATGAGAGCGAGTGAGAGGCACGCGCCCGCCTAAGAGCGAGAGAGACAGACATAAAATCATTGTCACGTAAAACTTTCGCCCGTATACCGACTTTACAGGCAACCAGTTTTTCACAATTATTCCAGTTGTGTAAGTAACTTTTACACACAATTGGGGTATCCTTAAGTTTTATTGGTACCCGAAGTTAAGCACCTTTTTTCTACGAAAGTTATTAATTACTACTTAAATTCGAACTAAAAGTAATCAACAAGATATCTGCAGATAATCTTAAATTATTGGTACGATATCTTGTGAGTATTTGTTTTAAAATCTCCCGATTGGCTTAATCTGTTAAGATTAGCCGACTATAAAACATGTTAATATTATTACAAAATTAATAGAAGAACTGGCATTTCAGGTTTCTTAAAAACTATTAGAGATTCATTCCTAAATTTCAGATATCCTAAACTTAAAAGAGTACAAAAGAAAGGTCTGTCATGACCATGAGTCGTCAATATATTTATATATGTGGGTGTATGCCGCAGGCAAATCGTATAATCCGCCGTTTCATAATATGCCTAGGCAGATTGTAAAGTATGGAATAGAAATTATCATCTAACTGAACATATTATTATATGAAGCTTGGCTGGAACTATCCGCATCTACGTTAACAAAAGAGAAACGACGAAAAGAGCCTAATACAGTGCGATTTCTGTTCCTTTCGTTTTCATACTCGATCTGCCTAGGCATATTATGAAACGGCGGATTATACGATTTGCCTGCGACATGTATATTATTACGGGTTCAATCCCCAAAAGGGGGCTTCCCCGTGCTTACAAAAAGTCAAATTGTTCAATACTGTTGGTCGTGGTGGAGGTAGTGGTCAGTCTAAAAAATAAAAAAAAGAATCTTCCTATACTTTTTTATAAATTTTTAAAAAATTAATAAATATTTAAGATGATTAAAAATTATTTCTTCATAAACATAAACGTAAGGCGTATGTAATTGACTTTTGAGTTTTGATGCGCCCCACGCTTGAAGAGGGTTTTTTTTTAGCTTTTTAGTCCATTTATAAAAACGTGGTATTTTAATTTTTTTTAAATATAAGTAGGTATATGATACAAGACATTGATATATACTACTAATAGCTATTGGGTAGCTTAATTTACGTAAATAAGACTACGGTTTCTCAACCAATTTCAGAGGAGTTACGACACGGGTGTAGAGAAAAAGCATTACATTCATGAAATGCGCGTGAATTATTTAATTTAAGCCGGTTGAATTAATTAATTTAAATAAATAAATGAAAACACTGGTTATTTATCAGTTAAATGGCATTTTATTTCTGAATGAATATGCTTCTTGCAACTAAGACAACTATAAATAGCGACATATTATGGTAATAAATAACGCATTTTGAGTAGTGAAATGTTTTTAGTTACATTAAGTTTAGTGAACTGATGTTTGTATGAGAAAATCTGATTTAGTTTAACCTTAAAGCTTAACCTTCCATATTTTCGTGAAACTGAGCAAGCTTTTTACCGTATTTTACGGAACCTGCTGAATATGACATTTATAAAATTTTGCTTCAAAAGCATTAAGGTTTAAGTATATTAAATTTGGTTTTCGTGTTTTTTTTTTTATTATCTTTTATAAATAAACAAAGCATTTTATTCGGGGCGCGATGTTAACGTGTGGGTAGTGTGCTTCATAGAAAAGAGCTCTGAAGGTCAGGACTAGTCTTAATTTAAAAAAATCCCCCAGTTTTTAAATTTAAAAAAAAATAACAGAAATAATCACAAAAAATGCTTAAAAAATGAGTTCACTTGTCGTAAATCTCGTTTTTAGTCAGATAATAAAATAATTAAGCATTCGTAATGCTTCGAATTTTTAAAAAATCGGCTAAAATTTCTACATGTAAAGCCTATTTTTAAAAAAAAAATTAAAAATATGAAAAAAATCCAGTGCAAAACGTATCGCACTACACGTAACATAAAACGTGATTTGCAAAGTTCAACCTTATGTCAGCAAGTTTAAAATGGTTTTAGCTTGCTTTATACTTGAACAAGGTCACTGTTGCCATCGTCCCCTTAAGCGCTCTAATAAATTATCTTCTTGGAACGAGGTAGGTAGGTACTCACACCAGCTGGTAGACCGAACTTTATTATTTATCTTATCGTAGTTTTGAACGTAGATAAGTAGTCAGGTTGTAAAGTCATACGTCAGATCAGAAAGTCGTAAAATTATACTTGTCTTAAAAATTATAAAAATGCGATTTGATAACAAATATTATTAATTGGATAACTACGTAATAATGGCAGGCATGCAGGCAGATGGTAATAATGTCTGTATATCATTTTATGAATTGGCTAGCCAGCACGGTTGAACGTGAATAAACCCGAAATATTGAAAAGGCAAAGGTAATCTCGTGAAGAAGATCTCCTTTTTTTTCTAATGTCAAAAACGGCTCAAACTTACTTACCCAGAAGACAATTACCGAAAATGTTCTTGTGATGAATGAGCCACGTAAAATATTAAATTTGTAATTAATTAAAAAAAAAAAAAATTGTATGCTGATAGACGCCGCTGGCGAAAGAAAACCTTGCTTTAAATGGTCTCATATAAACCAAATAGCTTGAATTCAGAAATTGATAGACTTTATTTTCGATAAAGCCATATTGGCCATAAGTTCCTTCTCGTTTTCCGATGTAAGAAGATAAAACACGGTTAGTTAGTAAATTTAGCGTTTGCTTTTCGCACTTGGCCTCAAAATTTGGCCATTGTACGTAGGTAACCAATTTGTCTATTGTTGGTTACTCTACTAGTATAGTGTTATATATAGTATGTGGTTACTCATACCACTTAAGCTGTGTCTAGAAATCCAGCAAGTGTCCGACGCTACTTAGTGCCTTTTTCATGATTTCCGGACATTTCAGGAACTTTGCCACTTGATTGTTCACGTTTCTGCAGTACAAGATCACGTAAGCGGGTGTCTCCTCGGCTACCATGCATCTTTTACATTGAAATGTATTGTAATTTGTTCACAATCTGTATAAGAAAAGAAAAGCAAACAATCATATTAAAAGCAATACAAGCATAGAAAAAGCTAACAGAAGCATAGTAAACCTACTATACAATAGTAAATATAGGTCGAAAATATCCTGACAGATTTTTGATTACTCAAGTGTTGTTAGTTACAATTAAATTATTATTTTCTTTAGGTACGAGACACAATTATCCACCCAAAAAAAATTTCATGTAAAATGTCGTCAAGACGAGACCATATGGCTCGCACTGTTAAAAAGTTGTCAGATATCATATGAAGCCAAGCTTCTAACTCTACTTTTCTGTTATATAAATAGTTCTTGTAGTAACGAAACGGGCAGGTACAAGAAAAAAATGCAATTCGTCACTGAAAAGAAAAAAAATAAAAACTTTTTGACAAAAAAAAACAACCGGCTTCAAAACCATGCACTAAATTACTAATTTCCAAAAATCTGATCTGAATTACAGTTTGAAGTTGGGTACATATGTAACAGTTTATAACACACTTTGCTTGCATGACACCAATTTCAAACTGTAATTCAGATCAGATTTTTGGAAATTAGTAATTATTTTTACCTTTTTAGTGCATCGTTTAGAAGCCGGTTGTTTTTTTTGTTAAAAAGTTTTTTTATTTTATCTTGAACAGACGCCAGATATCGAAAACGACAATAAATGTCAATTTTTTTTCGGATCATGTATCTTCAAATGACTTTAACAACTATATGCGTTATCATATCGTAATATAAACGATTTTAAAACAGGAATTATGTTTTTATAGATATATTTTCATGATACAATCGTTACTACTCTTGAACTCCACCCCAAGCCAATGTTTGTGAGTAAGTACTCGTAAAGTAAGCCAAGGAGATTTAAGGCTATGGCATACCATATAGTATAGTATAGTATTATATAATCTGTGCCCTAGCAAAGAAGTGCCGTTTCGACCAGTGTACAAAGACATATATACACTATTGAAGCATACAAAGAGACACAGTTCCACGGACGATAGGCAAAATTTCGATTTTTTCGGTTTTTTTTCGGCATTGAATTCAAATATTTTTATAAAATTATAAAATTAGCAAATTCACTGTGTCTGTGAAGTTAGCACCCCAATTCGCAGCACCCCCGAATTTAGGGTGAGTTCTGGGTCCTTTTACAATAGTTCTAGAGTTCCCGACGGGGTGCAATGATAGTTCTGCCCTTGGGGGGACAGAATTTAAAAAAAAAAATGGGGTGCTAACTTCATGCCGCATCCCTTTTTCTTCAAAAAATAGTTCTGTATTTTTTTTTAGGTCGTCCTACAATAGTTCTAGAGTTCCTGAAGCATTTCACGAATAGTTCTGTAAAAATTCAAAAGATATGATTTTTTTTCGGAAAATAACATTTTTAAACGACCCAATCCACACACGAGCTAATATAACCGGTCTAATTGGTTAAAATCGACATCAATATGAAAAGACACTCGGTACAAATGTTGAAAGGTATGTTACGTGAGCGAATAGTAAGAGAAATAAATAATATTATTAAAAATCACCATTTGCCAATTTCACGGTTACATAAATTTCTTAAATTATAGGTATCTTGAAATAATCATAACAAAACGAAAGTTCTGATCAGCACCCCGAGAGTTCTGCATCTTATTGCGATTCTTTACTCCAGGGAAACCAAAATATCAGATGTATTTCCAAAAAAATGTTGCACTATTCGCGAAAACTGCATCTAGTGATAAAAGTGGGAGTCTCGCATCTAGAGGCAGTTCTTTCAGAGTTCTGATCAGCACCCTGAGAGTTCTGCACGCGAATGGCACTCCTGAATTCGAAAACAACAAAAAACAGAAGAATTGTTCGGTTAAATTTGCAGAATGCAAAAAAAACTGCTTCCAAGGTGATAAATCTTAGTTTTGACTGAGAGGAAAAAATTTTTTTTTTCAGAGTTCTGATCAGCACCCCGAGAGTTCTGCATCTTATTGCGGTTCTTTACACCAGAGAAACCAAAATACCAGATATATTTGCAAAAACAACGTTGCACTATTCGCGAAAACTGCATGTAGTGATAAAAGTGGGAGTATCGCATCTAGAGGCAGTTCTGACAGAGTTCTGATCAGCACCCCGAGAGTTCTGCACGCGAATGGCACTCATGAATCCGAAAACAGCAAAAGTCAGAAAAATTGTTCGGTTAAATTTGGATTGCATGCAAAAACTGCATCGAAGGAGGTAAATCTTAGTTTTGACTGAGAGGAAGAGAGGTTTTTTCAGAGTTCTGATCAGCACCCCGAGAGTTCTGCATCTTATTGCGATTCTTTACTCCAGAGAAACCAAAATACCAGATATATTTGCAAAAACAACGTTGCACTACTCGCTAAAACTGCATGTAGTGATAAAAGTGGTAGTATCGCATCTAGAGGCAGTTCTGTCAGAGTTCTGATCAGCACTCCGAGAGTTCTGTACGCGTAATAGCACTCTTGCATTCGAAAACAACAAAAGTCAGTAAAATTGTGCGGTTAAATTTGCATTGCATGCAAAAAACTGCATCGAAGGAGGTAAATCTTAGTTTTGACTGAGAGGAAGAGAGGTTTTTTCAGAGTTCTGATCAGCACCCCGAGAGTTCTGCATCTTATTGCGATTCTTTACTCCAGAGAAACCAAAATACCAGATATATTTGCAAAAACAACGTTGCACTATTCGCTAAAACTGCATGTAGTGATAAAAGTGGTACTATCGCATCTAGAGGCAGTTCTGTCAGAGTTCTGATCAGCACCCCGAGAGTTCTGTACGCGAATAGCACTCTTGCATTCGAAAACAACAAAAGTCAGTAAAATTGTGCGGTTAAATTTGCATTGCATGCAAAAAACTGCATCGAAGGAGGTAAATCTTAGTTTTGACTGAGAGGAAGAGAGGTTTTTTCAGAGTTCTGATCAGCACCCCGAGAGTTCTGCATCTTATTCTCAGTCAAAACTAAGATTTACCTCCTTCGATGCAGTTTTTTGCATGCAATTCAAATTTAACCGCACAATTTTACTGACTTTTGTTGTTTTCGAATGCAAGAGTGCTATTCGCGTACAGAACTCTCGGGGTGCTGATCAGAACTCTGACAGAACTGCCTCTAGATGCCATTCTCCAACTTTTATCACTAGGTGCAATTTTCGCGAGTAGTGCAACGTTGTTTTTGCAAATATATCTGGTATTTTGGTTTCTCTGGAGTAAAGAATCGCAATAAGATGCAGAACTCTCGGGGTGCTGATCAGAACTCTGAAAAAACCTTTCTTCCTCTCAGTCAAAACTAAGATTTACCTCCTTCGATGCAGTTTTTTGCATGCAATGCAAATTTAACCGCACAATTTTACTAACTTTTGTTGTTTTCGAATGCAAGATTGCTATTCGCGTACAGAACTCTCGGGGTGCTGATCAGAACTCTGACAAAACTGCGTCTAGATGCGATACTCCCACTTTTATCACTAGGTGCAGTTTTCGCGAGTATTGCAACGTTGTTTTTGCAAATATATCTGGTATTTTGGTTTCTCTGGAGTAAAGAATCGCAATAAGATGCAGAACTCTCGGGGTGCTGATCAGAACTCTGAAAAAACCCCTCTTCCTCTCAGTCAAAACTAAGATTTACCTCCTTCGATGCAGTTTTTTGCATGCAATGCAAATTTAACCGCTCAATTTTACTGACTTTTGTTGTTTTCAAATGCAAGAGTGCTATTCGCGTACAGAACTCTCGGGGTGCTGATCAGAACTCTGACAGAACTGCCTCTAGATGCGATGCTCCAACTTTCATCACTACATGCAGTTTTCGTGAATAGTGCAACGTTGTTTTTGCAAATATATCTGGTATTTGGGTTTCTTTGGTGTAAAGAACTGCAATAAGATGCAGAACTCTCGGGGTGCTGATCAGAACTCTGAAAAAAACTTTCTTCCTCTCAGTCAAAACTAAGATTTATCACCTTGGAAGCAGTTTTTTTTGCATTCTGCAAAATTAACCGAACAATTCTTCTGTTTTTTGTTGTTTTCGAATTCAAGAGTGCCATTCGCGTGCAGTACTCTCGGGGTGCTGATCAGAACTCTGACAGAACTGCCTCTAGATGCGATACTCCCACTTTTATCACTACATGCAGTTTTCGCGAATAGTGCAACGTTGTTTTTGCAAATATATCTGGTATTTGAGTTTCTCTGGTGTAAAGAACCGCAATAAGATGCAGAACTCTCGGGGTGCTAATCAGAACTCTGAAAAAAAATTTTTTTCCACTCAGTCAAAACTAAGATTTATCACCTTGGAAGCAGTTTTTTTTGCATTCTGCAAATTTACTCGAACAATTCTTCTGTTTTTTGTTGTTTTCGAATTCAGGAGTGCCATTCGCGTGCAGAACTCTCGGGGTGCTGATCAGAACTCTGAAAGAACTACCTCTAGATGCGAGACTCCCAATTTTATCACTAGATGCAGTTTTCGCGAATAGTGCAACGTTTTTTTGGAAATACATCTGATATTTCGGTTTCCCTGGAGTAAAGAATCGCAATAAGATGCAGAACTCTCGGGGTGCTGATCAGAACTTTCGTTTTGTTATGATTATTTCAAGATACCTATAATTTAAGAAATTTATGTTACCGTGAAATTGGCAAATGGTGATTTTTAATAATATTATCTATTTTTCTTACTATTCGCTCACGTTACATACCTTTCAACATTTGTACCGAGTGTCTTTCCATATTGATGTCGATTTTAACCAATTAGACCGGTTATATTAGCTCGTGTGTGGATTGGGTCGTTTAAAAATGTTATTTTCTGAAAAAAAATCATATCTTTTGAATTTTTGCAGAACTATTCGTGAAATGCTTCAGGAACTCTAGAACTATTGTAGGACGACCTAAAAAAAAATACAGAACTATTTTTTGAAGAAAAAGGGGTGCGGCATGAAGTTAGCACCCCATTTTTTTTTTTTTAAATTCTGTCCCCCTAAGGGCAGAACTATCATTGCACCCCGTCGGGAACTCTAGAACTATTGTAAAAGGACCCAGAACTCACCCTAAATTCGGGGGTGCTGCGAATTGGGGTGCTAACTTCACAGACATAAATTCACTTGGTCATATTAATATATATTTTATGAAATAAGAATTAAGAAAATATCACTCTTAGTTTTCCTAACAATTTAAATTTAAGCCTAATAAAAATAGAGTGTCAGATTTTTTTTTCTGTTTTAATAGCCATTATATAATATTAGCAAATCCACTTAATTAAAGTTTGAGAAATAACATAATTTTTTTTCCTTAATAACTTAAAAGAATGACCTTAACGGAAGTTATAGTTTTTATTTTATAAATAAATAAATATATTTGGACATTACACACAGCGCCGTCTGGCCCCAAAGTAAGCAAAGCTTGTGTTATGGGTACTAGACAACGGATACAAATACACATATTACTTTTTTTTTGTAAATACATAAATTTCATACATAATTACACCAGACTCAAGACAAACACAAATGATTATTATATAAATGTTTGTCCTATGCGGGAATCGAACCCACACCCTCTGCACAGCAGTCGGCCAATCTACCAACTAGGCTGCGAGGGACATACTTAATTGGATTTTCTCTGTTGACTGTATTAAATTATTTACGTAGTTGTTTTACTGACTTCTATTTGGTTGGACGAAGCGGTAGGTATTTCCTTATTAAGTTTTTGGTTAGTCAAGTTAACATAAAACGGTATGCATCGATAACTATCTTGATGAATTATTAAAACTTTCTTTAATGGTTACTGATGTGTAATTGATTGCTGATTAACCTACCATCTTGGGTTCGCAATCTAATAGAAATCTCTCGTTTCTTATAATTA
The DNA here is from genome assembly GCA_946406115.1 of Apoda limacodes. Lineage (NCBI taxonomy): Eukaryota > Metazoa > Arthropoda > Insecta > Lepidoptera > Limacodidae > Apoda > Apoda limacodes. The sequence goes on from OX291558.1 coordinate 14,269,216, forward strand.
AGAAAGTAGAACCAATAAATATTCAATTTAGGCTTTGAGGATTGTATTTTCTTTTTACCTCGGGTGGCTACGACAAAAGGTCGAAAGACGGTGCCTTATTAATCTAACTCATCCAATGCCTAATTTTTTCTATTCTGGCTAAGTATTTACACAAAACTAAGAACAGTTTACAGATATCATAGTTCTTTATCAACAAACCGTTCCAAGTTCAAACCATCTCTATTTCATTAGCACAAAATATTTTTTTAATCAGTGACAGAGGGTGTGGGTTCGATTCCCGCATAGGACAAACATTTATGTAATAATCATTTGTGTTTGTCTTGAGTCTGGTGTAATTATATATGAAATGTATGTATTTACAAAAAAAAAAGTAATATGTGTATTTGTATCCGTTGTCTAGTACCCATAACACAAGCTTTGCTTACTTTGGGGCCAGACGGCGCTGTGTGTAATGTCGAAATATATTTATTTATTTATAAAATAAAAACTATAACTTCAGTTTAGGTCATTTTTCTAAGTTATTAAGGTAAAGTATATTTTGGTGTTATTTTATAAAAAAAATCATTAAATTGTCCATTAGCGACATTCGTTTTGCTGCATACGCGTATTTTGACGAAAAACGGGACAAAATAGTAATACGGGACGATGTTCTCAAATCCGGTGACAGTCCCGTATATACGGGACGTATGGCAACCCTAACTATAGTTCTTGTAGTAACGAAATGTAAAGTTTGTAAAAAAAGTGCCACATATTTTTACTAAGGTGTAGAGTTGTTGTTCAAGTTCTCATGTAACCTGACTTCACAAACTCTACACCTTAGTCAAAATATGTGGCACTTGCCCGTTTCGTTACTACAAGGTAAAAATAATTACTAATTTCCAAAAATCTGATCTGAATTACAGTTTGAAATTGGTGTCATGCAAGCAAAGTGTGTTATAAACTGTTACATATGTACACAACTTCAAACTGTAATTCAGATCAGATTTTTGGAAATTAGTAATTATTTTTACCTTTTTAGTGCATCGTTTTGAAGCCGGTTGTTTTTTTTTGTCAAAAAGTTTTATTTTTTTTCTTTTCGGTGACGAATTGCATCCATACTCGTAACAAAGTTGTTTACAATCATCAACATAAAAGGCGTTTCACCAGTTCCAAATTTACATTAATAAATTTGTTTTCTCCAAAAGTTTTAGTTTTAAATTTACGTTAATAATATGGGACCACCTGGAATGTATAACCTTTTAAATAATAAAAATAAAAAAGAATTTCTCGAATCGGTCCAGGCGTCTTCGAGAAATCGGGTAACATACATAAAAAAAAGATGCCGACAAATTGAGAAACTCCTCCTTTTTTTGAAGTCGGCTAAAAATAGGACCGACTTCATAATCAATAAAAAGTAAAACAAAAATTTAAACAGACGGACAGATTTCAGCATATGTTTAAGACTATGGCATACCCTAGAAACAGCGTGACGTTACGATCAGTGGACATATACATATCCTAGCCATAATTATGTGACGACATAGCCATAGGATATTTGGGTCCTAAGATTGAATAAAATTGAGCAATGTGTAAGACTTATTATTTTTTAGGACAAACGTACTTAATTTAATCCGAATTGTAGTTTCGGAAGTTTTTGGTGGATGTAGATGTACAGAGAGTGTGTAGGTATGAAAACTTGCAAAGTATTGAATTGAGAGCCTATTTTTTCAAATCGATTATTTTTTTTAGTTTTAAAATATTTATTTTGTTTCTTGCTGACGTAATATGTTATATTACATAATCTGTGTAAGATGTACCTATGCAGAGCTAACTTATGACTAGACGTTACAGTAAATGTCAAACATACAGAAAAACCAACTAAACAAGTTAGGATCTATCTAAACAATTCCCTCCCTAAAAACGTATTAAAAATCTCAGTCCGAGTAGTAAAAGTGCTAACAAAACAATGAAGATACAATGAAACAATATGTAATACTATTGCTTGAACTAATGTGTCATAATCTTGAATTGATAATAGAGTATGCTCACTACGCTCTCAATACCCGATACATCTCTTATCTATCAGCACCTACATAGATGTTAGTCACAAGGATGCCTTGTCTTAGTTCTACCAAGTAGAACGTTAGTTAGCTAGCTCTTTCCCGCGGCTTTGCCCACAGAAAATTCAGTTCATTTTACGTTCAAGAAACTTTTTGTGTCAAGAAATCACTTTATAGGTAATATCAACATATGCTGAATCCTCCGTTCTCTAGTTGTCGACTTCACCTCCCCTCTATTACGATGCTGTTACCGCTCGTATGGAACACATTAGCGCGTATACACACGTCATTCGTTTTTTGTTGTGTAGGAAGCCGACGAATCTCGAGGCTTTTGTATGGGCAGGGTATGGTATCTACAGCTTAAAAAGTCAACAAGGACTTGGACTTTTAAAAAAAAATATTCTAGCGGTTGGCTGCGGCGAGACAAAACCCGGTGTCGCCTTCCTAGAACAATAGCGGCATGCAGCAGACTGTGACTGTGATGACTGCAAAGAAAAGCGTAGAAATGCATGCTAAGTTTTATGCCTAGGTACAGCCAGGTTATAAGTATACTGGCATTTTCCCGCTCAAACTAGCATTTTAAGTTCTGCCTACTCAGTTTATAAGTATACTAGCATTTTCCAGCTGCTGTGTCCGCGTAGGCTTTTGAAAAAAAAAAGAAAGTTTTTAATTCTCATACAAATTTTATCCCATATTTTGAGGCTTTTATGAATTTTCCTTTTTTTCCACCTAAGTTTGTTCTGTTTGCCAGCTGTGATCCATTTTATATTTAGTTTAGTCAAAGTGTAGTATATAGTGTATATTCATGAATTTTTAGCCAATTTACGAATTTCTACGATTTTTTCATCCTTATTTTTATAAAATTGGATCTGGCAACACTGCGTAGGAACTTCAAACACAAAATAATTATGGTTTAAGCTATGCATATAGTAAAAAAAATAATTATTAAAAACCGGTCAAGTGCGAGTCGGACTTGTGCATTCTGTTGTCGTGTGGAGTCGAGTCCAACTCGCACTTTACCGGTTTTTTTAAGTACCTGTAGGACCAGGCTTTACTGGTTTTTTTTAACAACGCCATCTATTTTCAAGTAGCTTTAGAGTTGCTGTGTCGGTAAAAATATTTGTATTACTACTTGCCATTAGATGTCAGAAAGAGTCATATTTTTTGGTTTCTCATAGCCTGAAAACACATATATATACATGTATATACATACAAGAATTGCTCGTGTTAAGATATTAGATAGAGTATGATATATTCCAATTTGTTCATAGTTTAGTTGAGCAGAATTCAATTATTTACGTGGCTTTTGTTGAATAATAAAATTGTAACATTCTCACACCTACATTATAAACAAACACGTTAAACAAAAATGCACTTGTTTGATATGTTCAGTTTGTGTTGTGTACACAACTTTTAACATACAAAAATTTAGAGGTGTAGGTATATTTGATAGGTATTTGACGTCACATTTGCGAATTATCACTTTAAGTTCAAATTGGTGAACACGCATTGAGCGATGCTATTCTTGTTCAATCATAACGAACTGCCGTGACTGCTGATTTTAGATTTAGACAATAAGTGTTCACGTCCATACATACGTAAACTATGCATAAATGCAAGGATTATAAATGTCTTTTTAAATCTGTATTCCTACCTTAAAATGAGAAAATAAAACCCTAATTTTGTTTTTTTTTTTTTCTTTTTTCTTTCCTAGCGTTCGTCAGTCAGTTATGACGATGAAGGTAAAATTTAATAACGATTTCTATGGTATGGGTAGGGTTCTTATATACTATTGTTGATATACTTTTTTGGGTTACTGGTCCCTGTGCTATTATAATGTCTATAAATTTTAGGTTTTTAGTCCCTAGGCTATTATTTGATTTTTGATAGGTATTAATTTTTTCGAACAAAATTATTGTCAATTTGTACTTCCATGTAAGTTATTGAATACGAAACTCTAAATGATGTAAACGCTGGCCGGTATAAAATTGAAAATTAAAAAGAAGAGAGATAGAAGCGGAAAACGCCCGACGTTTAAAGTCGTGAAAATCGTCCATAGTACATCGACCTTTGTCGACTTAATACTTTGACGACATTCAATGCGAAAGCGATTATAGATAATTGAGTCTCAGTGGGAGGCCAATAATTAAACAATGCAACTAATTATAATAATTGCTTGCGTGCATCTTGAAAACGATTGTTATATGAATATATATCCACTAATAAACACTTGTATTTGTATTAATTATTAATAGCAGAGTTATTATAAAAGCAAGTAACCTACAAGTTGCCGAGCATTTCCAAACATCAGAATACTATATGTAATAAAAGGGTCAAATAATAATACTGAAGATAATTTTGTCCCTATACTGAACAACTACTCCCAAGGATCAGCTGATCGGTACTTTGTTTGGGACTTCAAAATTGTTTTTCGACATTTCGGCCTATGTTCCTTGAGGAAAGTTGTTCAGTGTACGGAGCAAAATTATCTCCTGCCTGCATTATTATTTGACCCTTTTTCTACAGTATTTATATTATACCAACATTCCGCCCCGACTCTGTAGTTATGTATCTTGTAAAATCCTAGACTTTTTAAAATAAAACAGACTAAAGCCATCTAAAATAATATTGCTTTCAAACAAAGAAATAATTTCGACAACCGGTTATGTAAATTTTAGGTAGATAGGTTAGGTTTTAGGTAGATAGATAGGTTGTTATGTAGGTTATGTAGATACATGTAAAAAAAATGTATAAAAACAAACAAACTCACATTTTACTTTATAATATTAATATAGATAGATAGATAATATACTTACGTGAAATACGTGCATGTTTAGCGAGTGCACACTGTACACGTTTACATTGTTGACATATTCACACGTTTTATGATTCCTTAGTGAATTACAGACTATTTTATTGTCTTAATTCGTCAATTCCTAGTTTACTAGTAGTAACACTAATAATTTATCTAACCCAGGGGTAGGAAAAGTACGGACAAACGCGGGCCCGCGAAGGGATCGAATACGGCCTGCCAACATCAACCTTATGAAAATGCACAAATTTTTAAAACCTGGTTTATTTATATAGATCTTTATATATTTTCGACATTCTATAATGAAGATTACAACAAAGCCCGATCCAAATTATACCTGGAGTAATTGTTTTTTATTTCTACAAGGCTTTTTCAGAACGGCCTTTATCTCAATTTTCCCAGAATTATGCCTAGAAAATTATGCAAAGTTTTGCGCCATCATGCTAAAAAACGTTATCCGCAATGAAGATGCGGACGAATAGCCTTAAAGTTTATAAGGCTCACTATAAAGTTTCTTATGTTGTTTTTGGTCCGCAATGAAAAAAGTTTGCCCACCCTTGAATTCTCACCAAATAAACAATACAATGAAATTGTCTTTTAGCCGCAGATAATTTTGTCGCGCAAGTGTTTGATATTATTTTTCCCTTGTACTACATACTTATTTTATATTCGCAATCTAATCTAATCTATCCTAATCATTCGTCAAGATGAACTTGTTAGAAAGTGCTGCGGAGACACTTGCTACACTATCAACATGACAGTCGCGAAGTTGGAATTAGCACAATGCTAAATAAACATAGCATGAGTCTACCATTTAGTACGTATGTAACAAGGGCTAACCTCTGCGGGGCGTTTGGCGGCAAGCGGTCGCGGTTAACCGATCGGCAGTCTACTGCGAATCGCGGTCGCGCGCTATCCACTACCAAGCTGGAGCGATCCGTTGGCCCGACATGTATCGACAGTTTGAGTACCTCCGACGGGCCCGCTGCGGCTCTGCGGCCCGTCGGAGACGTGGCCGCCCGATCCGAACCCTCAATCCTCCGCTTGCTCGACTCGGACAAAAATCAACTAACCCGCGCCCGCGACCGTTTATCATCCTTTTGTAAGAAATTACGGCGTACTATCAGTGAGTTTCCTATTAGGAAATCAAGTCAGTGTTAAAAAAATTGTACCAAATTGTTGTTATACGTGGTCATTTCAATGTTCTAATGTTTGCTTTTGTTTTGCCGCGGCACGCAGGCGACGTCGAAACACCTAAAAAGGCCGAGGCGTCTTCGGAAAAGAAGGCTGCTGCCGCCACACATCGTAAGTGCTAGATGTGGCGCACGGACATCACTAGCTCCTGTAGTTTCACCAATCCTCATACAAATTATCACACATCCTAAAAGTTCCAGGATAACCTTTATAACCCTCATATGTTTAGTGTATTTGTGTTGTGGGTTTTGTCTTTGATGTTGTGATTGAGTTTCGTGACAGTTTTCTTGTGTGTAGAAAAATCTAGTTTGTGTATTGTTGTATTAGTTGGATTATAACATGTATGAATTAATCGATTAAGTACTAACTTGATCTGATTAACAAGTCTTTGGTTGTCTAATTTAAAAGATGTTAAAACTTTAACCGAGATGGTTTCGTTTCTCATCTGCCTGTTACTTTTCAATCAATTGCTATCGATCTGCTCGTATTTAATCAATTAATATCATCGATCATCATTAATTTGCTTTCATCTAAGATTGCCCTTTGTACTCTTTCCTCTGGACGATTACTACATTTATTAGAAGCGTCCGGAGAGGTCCGAGATACGACATATACTTTTAGTTTGTAGGGTTACGTAGCCAAATAGCAAAAACTCTTTTAGTTTCGTCATGTCCGTGCGTTTGTCGCAGCCTGCAAAAAAGTATATTTTGTGAACCATCATACATATTTGCTGTGAAAAAGGAGCTTTTCATACATTAAGCTGACGGATAAATTTATTTTTTTTCTGCGCACTTCTAAAAATTTTTATAATTTTTTTTTTATTTTCAACCTCTAAACAGAGTTATAAAAAACTGAAAAAATAGCAATAATAAATAGGGCTTAATAAACAATCCCGACAAAAAATAAGTTGAGAACAAAATCGGGTCGTAAGTTTTTAAGATACCTCATCGCAAAAATTCTTATCTACTGAACCCTAACTTAAAATGCATGTCAGTCACGCACTTTGCCGGTTTTTTTTTTATCCTATGAATGAGGTTCTTGCTAAATATCAATAAAAACATTATTTTATTGTCTATCAATAAAATTGTTATTTTTGTTCTTTTCCTAGGCTATGTGACAACCCGCCAAGTAATAATCGCCCGGTAAAGATGAAAAATCAACCCGTTTTGGACAGTTAATGTTACACTGACAGAAGTAAATTTCAACCTTTTCTCTGGCATTTTCAATAATTACTCAACGCCGGGCGTCCTAAAACCACTTTATTAACTTCCTCGTTGCGATTCGTAACGCACCCCTACTAGGTTGTAGGCTAGGGCGCAGTATAAATAATTACTAGAATACTTGTTTGGAGTTTTAAGGAGATTTCTGAGGCGCGTTCATAATCCCAATTAGGGTTAACCCGGGTAGCACTGACAGAAGGTTAAGTACAACAGTACAAACCTCTACCCCGATAGTGTAAGTTTTTGAACTCAGGCCAGGGGCCTGATTCTCGTCGAGTTACTACTAGAGTTAGTCAACTGGAAACACCGCAAACTTTTCGACGGTGGTTGAGGGCGCTGTTCCCGTTTCAGCCGACAGTTTTGGGTACTTTACAGAACCTTCTCGTCAACCTTTTTTCAGCCCGTTCCTTAAGTCCTTGCAGTGGAGTGCTGTCTGGTAAGACTCTGGAACGGAACGGGGTGTTAAGCTAGGTATTGCAAATGTTTTTTATTTTCAAAGACCAATTTACACGAAGCACCTAACTGCACAGATACATTCTATCTTGTTGCATCACTATATCACAAAATTAAGAATAGTATACATCCCTAAAAAGCATTTTTTAGCAATTAATTAATTCCTGCCTTTTTGTTAATGACGAACCGGACAGGGTACAGTACTGAATCTAAATGGCAAATCGGAAATATTATTATTTCGCCATGTCTGTCCGTCCGTATGACAAGGCTTAGTAATTCCGCCGCGCCTTTGCATCGTTTCGGATGAAATTTTACACCAAGGTGTACTAATATGCGAACCGCTAGAAATTGAGAAAATGTTTTAAGGTTACGTTGAACTGAGGAGGGATGAAAGTCTTTTCTCGTGCACCACTTTTGTGTGTAGTATCATTGGATACGTCTTTAAAATGCATGTAAGGTTTCTATGAAACATTTCTTATTAACTTCTCTTGAGAAGTTATTGGAATAGGTCCGAAAATCGAAATCGAAAATTTTGTGTTTTCTTGACGTTTCAAGACTTGGAGAATCATTTGCAATCATTTTTAGAGTGATGTCTGTGTGTGCGTGTGTGTGTGTGTGTGTGTACGTATGTTTGTATGTAGACATATTTTGGCTTTCGATTCCTCAATAACTACTGGACCGTGTCGCTCAGATGACATATCAATCTATACGCCACGTCATGACTTAGATCTGAAAGGAGTCTGAAATAAATCGGTCCAGCGGTTCGTTTTTTATCCGTAAAAAACTGACTTTTTTATGCACGCAACATATATTTTATGTATAATTTTATGTATCGAGGGGTAGTAAAGGGTTTTCGAGGGTGCTGATTTCGAATTATTTATCAGTTTTTTAAAATTCAAAATGGCGGACCCAATATGACGTAATTTTTTTTTTTTAAAGAATTTTTCTCAAGAGAAGTTGCATGTACGGTACTTGCTGCCGAACCAATTTTAAACTTTTTTGAATACTTATTTGGCTTATACTTACTTGTGTCCCCGCCCCTCTAAGTTTTGAACCGCGTGATTTAAAAATCTGAAAGAAATCACCATAACAGGTTTTGATAAACCACGTCCAACGAAAATTTGATTTAAGAGGTATAAAGCAGCTAAAAGCTGAACGGACACTTTCAGAAAAATGCCTACTGCACCTCACATATGTATTCTACAAACAATAACAATACGAAAAGTGCTAAAAATTATGAATAGTTTTATATTATCAACTTTTGAATTCTCGAAATTTGCTTTCTTCCAAGAGAAAATTTGAAATATCTTATGTTATGTTTAACGAAATCGATTCATAAGTTTTTTAGATATCCGAAATAATTCTCATTCTGCGGAACCCTAACTTAGTGCGTGCACGACATGTTCTTGGTCGGTTTTTTTTCTTATAATGATTATTGTGCTTCAATAAGGTATCAATAAAAAAGTTAGCTATTGAAGTTTCCGTTCCGTCTTGCCACAGACGGTAAAAACAGGATTTGCAAGGTCTACGCTTGTGACTGAGCAGCGGTGGTAGACCTAGAAACGATCTTGTATTGAAATAACCGGAGGTCAGTCTTAGCTAATATGGAAGTCAATTGTGAATATAATACACAACAATTAGTAGTAGTTGTGTATATATACGAGTATGTCACCGTAAAATTGTAAATACCGTTAGATATTTACAATATTTTGATTGAAAACTGTCGAAAGATTGTTATGTGATTAAATGTTACGGACATACTGCTTACAAAGAATATTTTAAAAGTTTTTGGATTATTATATGAAACTTGATTACGCTTACTTCGCTCGCTCCGCATCTACGTTAACACAAGAGAACCTGAACTTAACCCAACCAAAGTGACCAAAACAACACAACAGTTCGATTTATGTAAGCAGAATGTTACGGTTCAAAATCTTTCGACAGTTTACAGTCTCGCCTTGTAAACCTTTTCGGCGGCACGGCGAAGCGATGTTTCGAACACCCGACTAGAAAAGAGAGATCAGTTTCTGGCGGTCTGAATAGGGCCCCCATAATGGATAGGGCAGTTGTTATTTATATTTATTTTTGTCTTGTGCACAAAAAAACTTAAAAGACCACAAGGTCTTACCAACACTAATGCAAAATTTTGAAGCGTAGTTATATATTCGGTTGCATTGAAAAAAACAGTAAAATTATTAAAATTTTGTTTAGAAACCTTAAAAATGCGTCAAAACATATTTATACGTATTATGTGCTTAATACATCTACTGACTACGTAGTTTTCCGTTCCGTTAGTTGTCAAAAGCGTTTAGTACAAAGGGGTGACGGGGTGGCTGCCGGCGGGGGTAGGTAGAGGGAGAGCTCTTTAATGTTCAACTAGCTGACGATTGGCGTCGTGTTGACTTCGACATGAGGTAGCCCTAGTTTGTGGTTTGTTATGTTGCACTGCGGTAACTCCTCTGATGTTTTTTGCCTTTAATATTTTATGTATGTGGTTTACTTACACTTTACTTGATTCGTTTTGGTTTTTTACTTGTTTAATATTTTAATCAGACTGTAACTGCTTGGTGTAATCAATCAATTAACCTACAGCAGTCCACTGCTGGACATAGGCCTCTCCTAATAAACACCTCACCCGGTCCTCTGCTTTGTCATCCAGCCTGGCTGTGCCTACCGATCCGTGATCTTTACTCGTAAGAATCTTCTACCCCAACGGCCAGTAGTTATAAATATGAAATTCCCATTGCCACTTTTTTTTATTACAGCTTGGTGCACTTCATCAGAATTTTCGTTAGGCTGTTTGTCAACGTCCTGAAGTCCCCAACCCACAAAATGTTGTACCGTTATGGGTACCTACTTTTTGTTTGTATCTGTGGGGCCGTCTTATTTATTACTACTTACATATTTCATCATAATAATCAGTGCTTCTCGATTCCGGATTTTTCATAAATGACAAGTAAGATATCCAGAAAGCAGACATTCTACACAGTTCACGTGACTTAGTTCGAGCTTATATAATGATACTATTAGTCTACTTACGGAACCTCATTATAGACCAAACAATTCAATCAATAATAATAGCAGAAAAAACCTGCTAATAACGGAAGTCAGTGTTGGACGTTAGACATTTTCTTTTGCACACCTCGCTACCTTCTGGTCATTGGCATTCGGCTTTTGAATGCCTTTTAACCGTGTTTTCGTCTTTACTTTCTAAGTAGTGCGTGCAATGCCACTACTGTGTTACACTGCACCTTACAGACTCGAGAACACGATATTAGCACAAAATGGTTACGTCATATTCATATCACAAGGTATACAAATTATATACGCGTCAAGTGAACGTGAATTTTTTATATTTTATTTTACTTACGCCCAAATCTAGTAACGTGATTATTTTCTTTTGAATTATTTTTTTACCTTAGTGTTTACGACGTTATATCTTGTTTATATTGTTGTTGCCTTTCATCGTGTCGCATGTAGGAATATTATGTAATTACTACAAAGTCCTGTCTTCATCAGAATTATTGTTGAATGTTCCCAACTTTTTTATTAAAAATATTGGGAAAACTCGGTTTCTCGCATTTATGTTTGTCTGTTGTCTATTCTTTCATATCATCAGGATTGTATAAGCTTAGAAAAATGTGCCACTGGACTAGACGATCACCCTCTCCAGGCTCGGACCACGCCCGACGTTGCTTAACTTTGCTTTTCGCTTCCGATGGACGATTGCGACTGGGCCATGGGCTAGCACCAGCACTCCATACTTCAACTCTATTTCTTCTTGCCTGCCTCTTTTTGTAAACAAAGTTCTTAGCTCAAAATCAAGAAAACTATCATTAAGGCTACATAAGCAAGGTCTTTCAAGTTCATTATCTCTTTATGTTGAGTGTATTTTGCTTATTTTAAGTATAAATCACAGTTTCATTGTCTTTAAAGTTAGAATTTTTTTTATTACAATAATAACACTAGGAAGAAAAAACCGGCCAAGTGCGAGTCTGGCCGGTTTCGTACAAACTTATTATATGTAGATAGCTCTTCCATCATGCCAACCCCAAGTATTTTTAACCCATAGGTTTTGATTTATTTGTGTCACAATCTGCGATAAAAATAAAAGAAAAATTTCACATTGACTCACAAGCTTGATTCTTTAACAACATAAAGTGCCCGTAGGCAAAGTGTCAAATTTCATGATTCTAGGACAACGGGAAGTACCCTTATAGGTTTTGATTTATTTGTGAATACACTGAATACCTAAACATGCGTCAAAAATGGCCGTATTTTTTTATTGCGTTGACATAGAAGATTGTTTTTTTTATAGATTGAAGGGACCGTAGATCTTTGTATTTAATATTAATTTCAACTTAATAACTCCACGCGTTCTTAACTACAAGGGTCTTAACAGATAGACTGACGAATCTTTTTTTTTAAATGTGTTATAACTACGAATTAACGAATTGATTTGTTTGTGAATACCGAAATATGCGATTGATTGATTTTTAACAGCTTTAAGGAACCGTAGACCATACTATTGGATATTAATATCAAGGTGATTCCTTCACGCTTTCCTGAAAAAAGGGGTCTTGACATACAGACAACAAAGTGACCCTATAAGGGTTACTTTTTTCTTTAGAGGTTGGGAACCCTCAAAATAGAGTGTTGGATATGGGGTCTGTTTACTGACAATTATAAGGGGCTCTAAATATAGTGTTTGCGGTAAGCCTTGCGTCAATAGGGGTGTCTGGGGTGCGGCCCAAGTTGTTTTTCAGGCCATCCCTCCAAACCTATATATCGAAGATCGATGTTTGTTTTACTCTTTGCGTCACTATTAATACAATATAAACGACAAGAAAGCGAACCAGCGTTATGCGCGTTATTAGATATATTTTTTTTTGTTTATTATATTAAATATATATGATTATGACTAACTGTATATAGACCTTCAACATAGAGGTTAAAACGTAGGTAGTTTAAGGTAAAACTGTTAGACTTTATTGCCATACAAACTTCATTATTGCCATACAAAATATAAAATTATTTTTAGCTTTAAACATTTTGCCATTCAAAATGCGTTATTATTTTATTAAATCGCTATTTACCATGCATGACGCAAAAAGCATACCTTCATAAAATGCTAATGAATAATTGAAATAATTAGAGATTCTAGTTAATTAATACATTTAATGAATTTAATAAAAAATGGCTATTGAATAATTCACTGACACTTTATGAATGAATGTGTATTTGGCCCTACGTAAAAAGCGATATATAATATATTATAATGCGTTTTGAGTATCGATATGTTAAATAGTTAAAAATGGTTAATGTAACGCAGTTATTTATTTGGAATAATAAGGTCTGATTCAGCTTCAGGATTCAGGGAATCTTTCTTCTATAAAAATTAGTGTTATAAAAGTCAATATTTTACCTTATAGATACCTACGCTATGCATAAAATAAAAAATATTTGGATTGTGCTATTTAGGATACATACATCTCTGAGGTATGCATTTAATTGGTTCATAGATTTTTTTTATTAAATACTAGTTATCATAAATCGATTTTTTATTTTTTTTATTGCACAGTTTTTGCATAGCTTTTTGTACTTTCTTGTTGGATAGATACTAATATAATATTACCTTTATATTCAAAGGATTATAATGCCTACAACTTCCATGTTTTGCATGCACTTGGCTACATGTAATTAACAATGCAATAAATTATAAAGTACTATACTAGTTACATCTCTGGCATATTATAATGAATATTATAAAACTTGACGACGAAAAATTAACCAAAAAAAAACTCCTTAGTCAGTTAAAGCTAGAGCCACTGCTCTGATATTGCATATGAACCTTTTTCGGTTCACGCACAAGTATGACAATAAAACTGAATACATAAATATTTTTTACAGATAGATTTTTTATTAATCTGGCTAAGAAATGCGCTGTCCAGTTCTCGTTGTGTTTGCACACACAAAACACGATCAAACCGATTTTTTTTTAGCAGATAGTAGACGAAATAACAAAGCTAAATAGACCAAGTCATTTGCCTACGAAGATATTCCCAAATAAAACAATAATAATATATTACACATATACACACAACAAATGTTAAATTGTTTTGATGTATTGTTTGGACGAGATGCAACTTTCGACGGGAGTGCAGTTTAAAGCTAAAAAGAAGCAAAATTTCAAGTGAACTAATATTATGAAGATATAGAAAGGTATAAAATTGTTTCACTAACTTCTAAATTTAACTGAAAATCTATACGAGCGTTGTTAACGTAGCCCGCAGCCGGTTAACCTACTTCTGCGCCAAGGAATTATTCACAGATGGTTTTCGGTATGCCAAATAATATAATTACGCAATCAATATAATAGTAATTGGACTTGACTCATTCTATATTATTAAACTTGAAAATAAATGTGACATAGTTCTATTTGATTTTAATAAATATTTTTTCAATGAGATTTTAATATATTTGTAATCTAACAAAAAATCAGTATCATTTGCGAAGTGTAGTGATATTCTCGGTTATCTCATGACTTTGGTATTGCTAGCCTTCGCTCGCGACGTGGGTTGCACAGAATTAAAATCCTAAATTATTCTTTTTATTATAACTGAGGTGCAAAACTAGCATTGTGGCTCGCGAAAAAGCAATTTCATCAATTGCACATGTTATAGTTAACTAGAGCAGTATACTTTACGAGAGCTCAGAGCTTTTAATGAGGAAAATGCCAGTTTTTCTTAGAGTCTGTTCGGCGTAGCGTCTCTGCACAGGTTTCTGCTAGCCAGTCAGGGGCCTGCAGAGCAGACCGAGTATTTATGCAAATTCAACTCGTCCAAATCACTCTAAGATCAAAAAAAATGGCTAAGCGCGAGTCGGACTCGCGCACGAAAGGTTTCGTACCATTCAAACGTCTACCTGTTGCCGTTATCAATATCGAGCAAAAACAAGCAAAAAAAACCACGTTTTTGAATGGGAGCCCCCCTTAAATATCTGATTTTAGGCGTCCGTACCCAATGGGTAGTAAGCGGAACCCTATTACTAAGACTCCGCTGTCCGTCCGTCCGTCCGCAGAAAAAAATCACGTTTGTTGTATGGGAGCCCCCTAAAATATTTATTCTTTTCTGTGTTTTAGTAAGTTTGGTTGTTAAAGCGGCAACAGAAATACATTTTATGTGAAAATTTCTACTATCTAACTATCACGGTTCATGAGATGTATCTCCTGGCTGTAACCTGGTGGGTGACAGACGTACAGATGGACGGACGGGCAGACAGACAGCGGACCCTTGGTAATAGGGTCCCGTTTTTTATCCTTTGGGTACGAAACCCTAAAAAGCCAGGGTGCAGATTGAGCATGTATTTGCCGGTATATCTTACAGCTGTACTGAAGTGAATGTACCAAAGACAACAGTTGTTTTTTTTTTTTTTTAATTAGCAATATTGTTTAGTTGTTTCAACCAAAATTTCCAGTAGTTTGTAACAAATGAAGAAACTGCCTTTTCCAATCACATTCCGTGCAGTTTAAAGTGTGCATATCGTGGTTAACTTTAAAAGGTATTAACAAGGGTATCGATCCTCTACCTGGGCAACATTGGGTTATTTATTTATTAGGTGTAATTTAGGCTAACTCCACTTAGCGAAGGCTATCGATTCTGCTTTTAGCAACTAAGCTACTGGTTAGTCATAGCTTACGTACGTCATGCTATATTATCTTGTCAGTAATAATTAGTAATTGTAGATAAAAAGCGTGGCTAATGTTTTAGTGATATCGATTTTCTCATAAAAACTACAGTAGCTAATTAATCTATAACCGTGCAATAGGATTATACTGTTTAGCTATCATATTCCCGCGGCTCTGTCGGGGTGTTTTTTTAACTAAGTAATTTTAAAATAAGGTCAGTAGATTTCACCTAGTTCGTGCACTTGCACAACAAACAAACATCTGTGAATCTTGCTACATTTAGTCTTTTAGTATTACTGTTTATTTTGCGGTTATAACCAAATTATTTGGGGGGGCAAAAACTCTTTAAATTGTCGGAATTTTTACAGTTTTTCGTTTATATCTCCTACCCCATTCAGAACACTCCCATACAATTGTGTGTTTTTACCCCTGAATTCCACCAATAAGTACTTTATGACAGAAACTGGCACTGCAATGAAACGATGAAATGAATTTGTAGTTTTAAAAAGTTTTTAGGCATCCACGGCATGCTAGGGTGTTTTAGCTTCCCAAGGATCAAAATGTTTTGGAACCAGTGGTATGAATTTGATCCAATAGCGAGTGCCAAGAGATTTTTTTTTCTTACGGGTGAATTTGCATGCCCTTAATGTTCATGCTGTAAACAAAGCGGTTGAACAGGCTAGAACAAATTATGGAGAGTACAACCTGTAACTGAGTACAAGCTGCCCCGGGATGCCAATGACTTCTCCATCGATGAGCAGATTATTCCTTTCAATTATGTAAAACAAACCCCACCCTGAGGGTTTAAAGAACTTCGCTGTCACTACTTCCGAAGGTACAGTATTGGATTACGAAATATACCATGGAAGTTATACTATTTTACCAGATTTAAAGAAATTCGGAATGGGGCCGGCTATCATTCTGCTGTTGTCCAAGACACTAGCAGATGGTAGTTTTCTTTACTTTTATAGGTTTAAGTAGTTGTTACCTACTTTTATACACCTATATGTTGATTGTGCATGTGTCAAGCATTGAAATTGTTACTGTTATAGAAATAAATAGTTTATGTATAAATTGCAACTTCGTTTCATCTATACATATTTAAATATAATTGAAGTGTCTGTTTGTAATATTGAAATAACCGTTTTTTACTACATGTATATGAATATATATACGGTACATACACCAAAATAACATTTTTTCAATTTTTGTCTGTCTGTCTGTCTGTTTGTTCCGGCTAATCTCTGAAATGGCTTTTATTTTAACGGGACTTTTATTGACAGATAGCTGATGTAATAAGGAGTAACTTAGGCTACGTTTATTTAGAAAAAAATCTTTTATTTTAGAAAAATAAAGTAATGTTGCAATGTTCAAGTACTGTCCAGTACCGCGCGCAGCTCACGCGCATACCACTGGGCCGTAATAAAAAAAAAACTAAAAAATTAAAGAATGACTCTTAGGCGGAACGAAGTTCGCCGGGTCAGCTAGTTTAATATAAGCAAAGGCTTTCGGCCCGGTTTGACACAATTGGGCGCCTTCACAATTGAGGGTTTTCTGACAAAGGTACCCGTTCATACAATTGTGGGGGCTCAAGTTTTCCATGATGGCGGTGAGAAAAAGGAAAACTGATCTAGGATTTGTAATCAGGGAGATGCTTTACCATAAAAATTGCAATTTTTTTCGATTAAAATTCCATCCGGATTCAGGGTCGGTCTGAAAGGGATAGGTGTACTATGTCTTTTAGAAAGTTGTAGAATATTAAATTTTCTTTAATTTTCACTATTCAAACGTATGTTTTGTTTCAAAACTAACTGAGATACAACAGATCAAAGTTTAAAGAAAATTTCGTCATGGGCGCGCGGGGTCTAAAGAATACAAAACACAAAATATTTTTTTTATAGTTTTTGATGATTGTGATACCCTCAATCATCCCATTGCATTTCACAAATATCCTATATTGTTTTTTGTTCATAAATAATCTCTTGTGTTTGGTTTCGTTAAAGACTAGCTGCTCCGCTGTTCCGACGGCTGAAAGCCCTATTGCAGTGCAAACTCTTGATTGAAGTCTGTGAAGTTAGCACCCCAATTCGCAGCACCCCCGAACTTAGGGTGAGTTCTGGGTCCTTTAACAATAGTTCCAGAGTTCCCGACGGGGTGCAATGATAGTTCTGCCCTTGGGGGGACATAATTAAAAAAAAAATGGGGTGCTAACTTCATGCCGCACCCCTTTTTCTTCAAAAAATAGATCTGTATTTTTTTTAGGTCGTCAAACAATAGTTCTAGAGTTCCTGAAGCATTTCACGAATAGTTCTGCAAAAATTCAAAAGATATGATTTTTTTTCGGAAAATAACATTTTTAAACGACCCAATCCACACACGAGCTAATATAACCGGTCTAATTGGTTAAAATCGACATCAATACGAAAAGACACTCGGTACAAATGTTGAAAGGTGAGAGAAATAAATAATATTAAAAATCACCATTTGCCAATTTCACGGTTACATAAATTTCTTAAATTAAAGGTATCTTGAAATAATCATAACAAAACGAAAGTTCTGATCCGCACCCCGAGAGTTTTGCATTCCAATGCGATTCTTTACTTCTAAAAAACGAAAATACAGTATATATTTGCACAAAAACGTTGCGCTATTCACGAAAACTGCACTGTGATAAGAATTGAAGTATCGCATTAGAGACAGTTCTGACATAGTTTTGATTAGCACCCCGAGAGATTTACATTTTATTACGAACCTTTGACTCAGAGAACACAAAGATACAAAAAATATTTGCAAAAACGTTACATTTTTTGCGAAAACTGCATCTAGCTAAATGGGTAGAACTAGCGCTTCAGGGGCAATTCTGCCAGGGTTTTAAATAGCACCCCGAAAATTCTGCATCCTATTGTGATTCTAAGCTTCAGAGAAACCAAAATACCAGGTATATTTACAAGAAAACGTTGCACTATTCGCAAAAATTGCATCTAGTGATAAAAGTTGGAGTATCGCATCTAGAGGCAGTTCTGTCAGAGTTCTGATCAGCACCCCGAGAGTTCTGCACGCGAATGGCACTCTTGAATTTGAAAACAACAAAAATCAGAAAAATTGTTCGGTTAAATTTGCATTATTCAAAAAAACTGCAACGAAGGAGGTAAATCTCAATTTTGACTGAGAGGAAGAAAATTTACGCCTCTCCTTCTAAAAGAAGGCTTAGGCCATAGTCCACCACGCTGGTCCAATGCGCTGAAGTAGTAGTGGGGAAGAGGACTAGGGTGGATATTGAGTCATACCAGAAGCCAAAGCGTAGAACGACGCGTTCAATGGACTGATTGACCTATAGCTCGTTGGACCGATGAGACAACCACACCATAGTAGTAGTAGCTGGATGTATAAGGAAGGTTTTTTTTTCATACCACTATGGTGGAAAACAAGCTTACGGTCCGCCTGATGGTAAGCGGTTACCGTAGCCTATGGACGCTTGCAACACCAGGGGTATCACTCGCGCATAGCCGACCCTTCAGAAATCTAATAACTTCTTTCTTAAAGGACCCCATACTGTAGTCCTTCTAGAAGAAATTTTGTTGCTTTCGAATGCAAGAGTGCTATTCGCGTACAGAACGTTCGGGGTGCTGATCAGAACTCTGGCAGAACTGCCTCTAGATGCGATACTCCAACTTTTATCACTAGGTGCAGTTTTCGCGAATAGTGCAACGTTTTTTGGAAATATATCTGGTATTTTGGTTTCTCTGGAGTAAAGAATCGCAATAAGATGCAGAACTCTCGGGGTGCTGATCAGAACTTTCGTTTTGTTATGATTATTTCAAGATACATATAATTTAAGAAATTTATGTAACCGTGAAATTGGCAAATGGTGATTTTTAATAATATTATTTATTTCTCTCACTATTCGCTCACGTAACATACCTTTCAACATTTGTACCGAGTGTCTTTTCGTATTGTTGTCGATTTTAACCAATTAGACCGGTTATATTAGCCCGTGTGTGGATTGGGTCGTTTAAAAATGTTTTTTTCCGAAAAAAAATCATATCTTTTGTATTTTTTCAGAACTATTCGTGAAATGCTTCAGTAACTATAGAACTATTACAGGACGACCTAAAAAAAAATACAGAACTATTTTTTGCAGAAAAAGGGGTGCGGCATGAAGTTAGCACCCCATTTTTTTTTTTATTCTCCCCCCCAAGGACAGAACTATCATTGCACTCCGTCGGGAACTCTAGAACTATTGTAAAAGGACCCAGAACTCACCCTAAGTTCGGGGGTGCTGCGAATTGGGGTGCTAACTTCACAGACATTCTTGATTGACATAAAAAATGTGTGCTACTTTACGACTTACTACTTTAATGGCATCCAAAACTGTCAAGCCATTTATATATAACAGAGTAACGAACACCCCATCAATTCCTCAAAGTTTCACATCAACAATAACATAAGGATTGTATAAAAAAATATGGGTTTTAGAGTTTTCTAGATGGCTCGGCTTGTCTTTTTATTTTATTTTTAAGCCATCAATTGTCAAATTAATAAATAAATAAAATTAGTATTTTGCGATTCGCACGGTTTTGTGTTTGAAAACAGAAAAATGCATAATGACAGCAAAACGAAAAGGTCAAGAAGATCAAGTAAAAATAGTATTTTGTCATGATCTATTTCAGTGATAAGATAGATTACAAGTCGCGTGTAAATTTGTATAGGTATACGTTAAAAGGCAGTACTAGGTACGTGATAGAAAACTTTAGTAAAAACAAGAATGACGCGATATATGTAACAGAGCGTACCGGAGTAGCTGCACTACTACGTCTCAATTCACTATTTTAATTGAAATACATGAAATAAATTAATAGTTTATTAAACATTTTATTTTTCGAACAAGAGTTCATTAATCGTGTTTTCACGTTTTTCAGGGTTTGAACCATATCCAAAAGAACAGTCATTAAATTTAAGTCGGATCTGCTCAGCGGATCGGGAGATACCTTGGCAAAAAAATTAAATTTAGGTAGAATAGCCTCTTAGAAAACTCTCTCTGTAAACCGATTTCCAGGATTTCTCTGGTGCTGTTAATAGGGCTTTAATACAGTCGGGACTTACCGCAATTAATTCCCCCTAATTAATGAAGCCTTAATGTTATATTAAAGTAATAAAATACGTCTATCCAAGTACAGGCCCAAAACGCGCAGGCCATCTAATACAATGCTCAATGGCCTAAGTGGTTTATCCCGATTGGTCCGATATTTAGAATGAATACTAGCTAATAGAACCACGTCGAATGTAGGCACATGTTATACAAACATCATATATTGTTGAAAACACTTCTCGAAGTTGTTGAATGTTACGTCCTGAGACAAATACTCCAGTTAGATATATCCTAATTCTGGATAGAGGACAACTGAAACCAACTACTGGGACGCGTTTGGGAAGCATAATATCTCGTTCGATATTTCTAAATCAAACAGAAGCTTATATGTGTGTATTTAGTGATAATGACTACTTATGGATGATGGAGTTATGGAAAGGAAACACGGTGTTTGCCTGCTAGTTTAATAAAGAAACTCTGTTAGGCGGGGCGTGCGATGAGACGATCTAGTGCTTGGAGTTTGTCCAAGTGATAGAATTCGTGAAGTAGATGTCCGTCGGTATACGAAACTATGCAGCTTAATAGCCTGATAACCGTAGAAGTTAAGACTGTCGCAAGGTGAGATTGCAAAGCACAGATTCCTGTCTCCACCAAATGGAGTGACGTGCGTCGCGATCTTGAACCCTGTATCTTGCACTCAGGAAGTCACCTAATGTAATCGTACATACATTGTTACATTATCATTATAGGCGGCCTATATCAATAGGCTGAGGAAAAGTGTGATCAGTTGAATGGCAGAAAATTTGCAAATGACATTGACTTATTATGCACAATACGTTCTAGAGTGTGGAGGAGCTACCTCAGTTGGCACCACTGACTCAAAAATTGCAATATCTGGGTTGCAGTCACTTAGTGACTGTCTGGAACAGATCTTCCTATATGGCACGTCGTGTGACGAATATTTCACCTGCGACGTGACGTTTGTACATAGCGTCTCCTCTAGTAACATTTTGTGGTATTAGGAACATATAAACGTAAGCAAGTAAGCAAGGTGTCGTAAGCGGCAAGCGTGATAAGTACTACGTACACTGCGGAATGGATTTCCAATACGTCACTGTTTAATTGCATTAGAGAGCTCAGTGTATTAGCGAGTATTATTATTCATTAACTTTTAGGGCTTCTGTTATCCCAAATGACGCCTTTTTTTTATTGAATTACAAATTGAGGTGAGTCTCTTGATCATGGAAACCAGAGCATAGAAAATAGTAGTTTTAAGATTTGCTGAATTATTTTTTCTACTGCAAAAAATTTAAGTTAAGTAGTGAAAGTTGTATGATACTTGATGTCTGCAGATTGTGAACAGAGTTTTATGAGGGTGATTCATAATTAATTAATTGAGGAACGACTCATATACCAACTGAAAAACAAAATAAAAAATACACCGACCTCAAAACTCCACTGAAATTTAAAAAAAAAATTATAGCCAGCAGATGAAAGATGGAGCTGTGTGCCTGGTGTGAGTTTTTAACGCTACTATCGCGTTCGCGCGTCAACGAAATACATGTATGGAAATGAAGGAGCGCCTCTAGCGGACGCGTTATGAGACGGTTTTTTTTTATAGGACTTTTAATAAATACGCAAACGCGATAGTAGCGTTACATATACGCAGAAACTCACACTAAGCACGCTGGGTGTTTTCTTCTGCTGAAATTCGAATGCTAATAAAATTATTTGAAAACAATTAAATTATTTACTTTTGTTTACAGTATATGTTGTTTTTCTTTTATTAAATTATTTATTATGTTCCTATTGTATGTTTATTATTTGTTCTTTAGAAATTTTTCGTTTAAACTGCAGTTCAGTTATGGCTTGTAATTGGATCTTTGTTTAAACTATTCAGAGTTTACAGTTGTGCAAATGATTTTATAGGTAACCTAATTATTTCTTGATCTTTGTTCCCTGTTATTATTTGCTTTTTTGTGTATGTTCTTTGTTAGTCTGTTAATCATCTGCACAATGACTAATGTCTGACTGTCTGTCTCTTTGAGTACGATTTACTGCGTAAAATTAAATGTATTTACTAGATACTAAAGATTACTTGTGTAAATGGAAAAATAAATTCTGTGTCTTTAAATTTTCACGGCTAAACTATTGAAACCATTTAGATAAAAAAATAGTTGAGTAGTAAGTTAAATGTCTATATGACATGTAAGCGAATACAGCAGAACAGCTAGCCTATATATAACCTATAGATATTTTTTAACGACGGAGGTCTTGAACGGGATGAAATAAAGAATCTAAAGGGTTTTAATGTAATTTTTGTACCGTTCCAGGCAAGGACGGGTCAAAGGTGACGACTGTGGTGGCGACGCCGGGGCAGGGCCCCGACCGGCCCCAGGAGGTGAGCTATGCGGACATGAAGCTCATCGGGAACGGCAGCTTCGGCGTCGTCTACCAGGCCAAGCTCTGCGACACCGGCGAACTCATCGCCATCAAGAAGGTGCTGCAGGATAAGAGGTTTAAGGTGAGATTTTTATTTATTTGTTTTTTTTGAAATTTCTTGCAGTTTTGACCATGAAGGCCTGGCGTTGGGTAGCTGTATGTATTTTACAAATACTATGACAATTTATACAACCTAATGCTTGTTTTAGTTATTTAGGAGTCTTCCTGCTTACTTAACCGAGTGGCGTGGGTTCGATCGCCGCAGATTACAAACATTTATGTGATAAACTGTTGTGTTTCCCTTAAGTCTTGTGGATGTATTTATGTATAACATGGCGCTGTGTGATTTGTCAAAAAATATTGTTTATATATTTGTGCCTTTTATGTTAAGATAATTACGTACTACCATACAATTTTTGATGCCTTCATTTTACCTATTTTATCATACCATACTAAATACTTTGTTTCTTATCTGGTAAGATTATAGTTCTTTACAAACATGGGTACAGTTATTTATTAATGTCTCATTCAACATTTTTCGTTACTTATCAGCCTCATAAGTGGGGGCACGGCCTTACCTCACTGAAAACGATTTGAGTCATAGTCCACAACCAGACCCAGTCACGTTTTCGGATTGTCACGTCTTTTTGACGTAGCCAGGTTTCCTCACAATGTTTTACAACGCCGAAAAGACAGTGGTTATCAATGTACTTAAGAATTTTAGGAAAAGACTCATTGGTTCACGCCGGACTCGAACCTCCGCGCCTTAGAACCCGAGGCGAAATCAAAACCCCTAAGCCACCATCGACTACGATTTAACATTTTACATGTTTTTTTTTTCGACTACAATGTTTTTTCCAGTCGTATTTTATGTGGTTTGTTTTATCTTACAGAATCGAGAACTTCAAATAATGCGACGGCTGGAGCATTGTAATATTGTCAAATTGAAATACTTCTTTTACTCCAGTGGAGAAAAGGTGAGTATCTACACAGATCCAACTTTTTAAATCAATTATTATTTTTCAATGTACCTAAATTGAATTTGGTTATGTAAATTTTGTAATTTTAGTTAAGTTGTGCAAAATTTGTGTGTTTTATTTGGGGGAAGGCGTCGGTTCCCGCCGGAGTGAGCACAATGCTAAACGCAATGCAGTCGCTCCAAGTCGCAGTATGTCTGAACAGTCTGATAGATCTGCTAGTGTGCTAATGCACCATTAGCTCCACTACATACCACACAACGGTCATCATGCGATGCCTCATTTAATTTATATTTCATTTCTTTTCCCCATGTATTAAGTAGATACGTTATGCAATGGATTTATGAAATGTCTGTTAGCATGGTGATATAATAATTATATAAATGTAATCAGAGTATTGACATTTTGTTTGTCAGATATAAATATTGTTGCTCAGTCTGGTGTGGAGTTACTATTTTAGCTCAAATTGGTGGATAACGACATATGATTAATTACGCCACTACAATATCCTTTTTTAAACTAAACTGTTAAGACTACATAATATTCTTGGATCTTCAGAAAGATTTTTTTTTCTAAGAAATTAAATGGTTACGTTATGTATATAAGATATAATGCTAGAGTTAGTGTTATATGTTCTTTGATTGCCATGTGAAAATCTAATATTTGTAGATCATAGATTTTTTATAATAAAGGTGAACGTATCTACATCATGTGGGAAACACTCTGTACCTATTAAATTAAAATTTTATAAAGTTTTTGATGTGTCGCCTGTGACCAGCTAGTAATATTTTGTGCCAATTGTGTATTTGTCGGAGTATCCATAAAGCAAAAATCATTTTACTATCATTCATAACAAAAAATGCTTATTATATTTTTCTAAAATTGTTAAGATGTCGATTGTCTCTGTAATAGAATAAAGTCTTCTGTCATTCCATAAAATTCCTACTATGTATTATAATAAACAATAACGTATTTTTTTTCCATCCTTTAAATGGTTAACTGTAACTGTTTTTGATATAAAATGTGCGCAAAACCTACGTATTTAAACGATAGATCGCCTACATTGCTCTCTTAAGGCGCAGTACCTACCTTACTAGCGCTGCCAAAATATATTCTTTATTTCCTTTTTTTAACATTTCAAAAATATTACAACTCAATTATTTAGAACTAGTTATAAGCTATTTTTAGAAGGTTATACATCAATTCTAGAATATATCTCTGTGTTGTAGATAGCGTTTCTTCTAAAGCAGTTTTCAGCAGAAATCTAAGTATCTTTATCTATCTACTACTCACAAATACATCCCAGATACAATACTTCATAAAGTTCTAAAAATAGTTTATAACTAGTTCTTAATAATTGATTTGTAATATATTTGAAATGTGTTTTGTAAAGAGAGGAAATAAAGAATATCTTTTGGCGGCGCTGATTAGGTAGCTACTGCGCCTTAACGATCACTTCTAAATATATAATAAAATAAAAACTAAGATTTTTTTTTAATAGCTGTGCGTTCGTCTTTCTTCGATGTCTTCCACTACTAGAGTTTGGTCGTTAGCTTGACAAATGCTTCTCTTTTCTCCCAGACAAGATGGTGTTTATTTTTCAATGTCCGCTAGATACGATTTAACTTACTTTTTCCAACGCATCTTCTACCCTAAAGTTACCATTATATTGCGCTGAAGAAGGTGCAGGTCATCAGTGCCATCACCACGAGGAGGTAATACCAGTACAATTTGCTAAAGTTTGGTTATTATCTTCCCAGTGCAGTCTATTATGTCTCAGAAATTCTGCGTTTTACGACGGCGTTTTGCGACAAAATTTCTCAATGTCCTTCCTTCCATCTGTCAGTGTATGCCCCTGTTTCGACAACCTCCTTGGATTTTTCAAGAAGACTAGATAGATTAAACTAGATAATCTTCTGTACATCATGCAACCCTATTGTGGTTATCATTAAAGGCTTTGTAAAAATAGTTTTACGTTTCATTTTGAAACTGCTTATTCGGCGAAGTTTGTGTCCCCCTAATATTTACTAAGTAAACTGTAAAAAATTGTAAAGTATTTTGAATTCTGTAGTAGGTATGTTAAATTTCAATTATTTCAAGGCTTGGGATACGTAAATGTATCATAGAGCTTTGTTTCTAGAAATTGTTCTTATATTCTGCGTTATAAGGTAAGGTAAGGTCGAAACTAAAAAAAATCTATAGTATTCTAACGTACGCGTTAAAATTGACCTTGTACCTTTTTGTCTACGAGTCTCGCTGTCAGTTGGTGTGAATATACCTTACCTTTGTCCACACGTCTTTGTAATACTAACAATATGACAACTGTTTACATAATATGACCACTATGAAATAGTATTTAGTATATAATGTTGGGGCAACTTAATAAGTAGTTTAATTAATACAAGAATATTAACAATATTCATGTTTTTGCCTCAAACATTCCTCTTGTTCTGTGATTAGCCTAAACACTGAACAGTCTGTAAGTACATACTTAACTTTTGTAATATAATATTTATGTACATATCAATGTTTCACCGTAAGTAAGTTTTTGATTTACAAAATAAAAAAGTGAAAAAAAAAAAGATTTAAATTCTCAATGTACTTCAGCCATAAATTGCAAATTGTACACAACTTAAACTATTGTTTCAGGAGTAAAATAGTCCATTGCCATGAATTTCTTAATTTCTTATTCAATAATTCAAAAGTATTTCTCAACAAAAAAGTAAATTTTCCCTGGCCCGCCTTTATTCAACGAAGAGTTTTTCACAAAACTTTGCTTTTCATGTAACTTGTTTCTTCACAAAGTTTGAACTCATCTTACGGCCAGGATTATGTTTAAACTACCTACACTTTTTTTGTGCTTTTCGTTTTGAGTTTTCAACTTGTTTCACTTTACTTTTTTTTTATTTAATTGTTTTATTGTGCACTTCAAAGGGCATTCATTACCTGTCCTTAGCTTCATGTGCTTGTATTAAAATAAATAAACATCTTTATTGAAAGTTGAACGCAACAAAATATTTAAACCATTTAGTAATGAAAAACTAATTCTTACAAGTTTTTTTTTTAATAGGTACACCTTTTTTTTGGCACCAATTTAATGTCACATTTAGGATTAAAGACGGTTGAGGATTTTTTACGAAACATTTAAGCTTGGGACTTGAAGCGTTTAACATATGTTAAATTAACTATAGATAATTTGTTCCCACTACAAACCCTTGGTTATCTTGTTGATATGGTCATTTTTATACTATATATATGTATGCGTATATGTGCTTTTCTATGTATTTTATCATTTCACAATCTATATCTATTTGTAAGGATAAAAAATAGCCTACATATAGTCCAGAACATATGAAAAGTAATACACCAATCAATCGTTATACATTGCTTGTTACAGTAACAAACATAGTAATACACAATCTTATATCTTTCAGCTAAGCAATATGCAATATTTATTGCAGTTAAGATCAACGTTATATCTTTGGCATGCAACCATCATATTATAGATAATCACTCTAAATGTATGAATACTATTAAAATTGACAAAAAAAAGGTTTAAGATGTCTCTGACGTTCATGAAGTTTCCTATCTAAGGGGCTGCCCAGATCTAACCAGTGCTACAATGAATTTTCTTTTCGTAGAAAGCGTTTTTCAAAAATTTCATTTTAACAAAATTGATTTTAGATATTTGCTTTCTTTAACTCGCAGATATATTCAATAATAAAATATAACGTTCTATACAATAGCCTACCACTAGTAGTCTGGTCAACATGTACCTTTTTGGGTAATTTTTTTGTATAGTCTCCGAAAATTACGATCAAGGTGTCATTCGATTCGGAATATTATGTAGAAAGTTTAAGAAAAAGTTCCAAAAGGGGCCGATGAAAATTGCAAAAGTTATAAACAATTTAAAAAAAAAAAAAGTAGGGGTTTGGTTTTTTTTGAATATTTCGAAAACTATCAAAGATATTTGAAATTTGAAAAAAGATCTAAAAAGAAGAGGAAATTTCCTAAAAAAAGTCCTACCTCCAGGAACTGTATCTTTAATATTTATAATTATTACGGAGCCCTGAAAATAGCGCTAAAAGCGGGTAGTCTGGCTTCCGCTCGCGATTTGTCATTCGGACACGGTAACAATAAAAATCATTTTAACATATTAAATATGAATATTAAGGAATAAAAAAATTAAAGTACTATTGGGATATATAAATGAACAATAATCCGTAGGCGAAAAATTTTTATCCCCATTTTTCCATTAGTTATGCATTAGTTAATTAACTACTTTTTCTAAATAGAATGTTAACAGAAAAAACCTGATTATTATTAAACTACAACCCTAGGATTTTTTTCACTTCGTGGAGTTATTCTTAAAAGGCATTAAAATAGATCCCCGTTGGAAAAATTTAAAAATGTTAATTTTCCACTTTTTTATTAACAATCGAAAACATTAAAAAATTAAAAACTGCATAAAAGTTATTAAAAAAATTTTGTTTTTCAAATATTTCAAATTTTATGATTTCTAACGGTTAAAAGTTACATGAAAATTTTTTTTTTAATTTTTTACCGCGATTGTTTAAATAATTGTTATAAACAAATGCATTGTTTATAAGATAATCAACAAAATTTTTTTCCTAATCTACTTGTCGATATAAATTATGATTTTTAAGAAAAAAATTATTCCTTAAAAAAAATTATTTATTGCTATAAAATGCATTTCTTAATTAACAATCGTTTTTTACCACTAAATATAAATATTAAGGAACCATTTTTTCTCTAAAAATCATAAATTCTATTGTTCTTAAATATTCTGGAAAAAAATATTTTTTTTTTCATTTTTTATTTGTTTATTTAATAAACAATTTGTTATAAACAAATGGATTTTCTTACTTTATTTTTTTTTTAATTCGTAATTTAATTATAAAAACAGCTATGTATTATTTTTATGAAAAAAAATTTTTATCTATTTTTTATATAACTTTTAATATTTTTATGTCCTAAAATTTGCATAGCTGTTTTTATACTTAAATTACGAATTAAAAAAAAAATAAAGTAAGAAAATCCATTTGTTTATAACAAATTGTTTATTAAATAAACAAATAAAAAATGAAAAAAAAAAATATTTTTTTCCAGAATATTTAAGAACAATAGAATTTATGATTTTTAGAGAAAAAATGGTTCCTTAATATTTATATTTAGTGGTAAAAAACGATTGTTAATTAAGAAATGCATTTTATAGCAATAAATAATTTTTTTTAAGGAATAATTTTTTTCTTAAAAATCATAATTTATATCGACAAGTAGATTAGGAAAAAAATTTTGTTGATTATCTTATAAACAATGCATTTGTTTATAACAATTATTTAAACAATCGCGGTAAAAAATTAAAAAAAAAATTTTCATGTAACTTTTAACCGTTAGAAATCATAAAATTTGAAATATTTGAAAAACAAAATTTTTTTAATAACTTTTATGCAGTTTTTAATTTTTTAATGTTTTCGATTGTTAATAAAAAAGTGGAAAATTAACATTTTTAAATTTTTCCAACGGGGATCTATTTTAATGCCTTTTAAGAATAACTCCACGAAGTGAAAAAAATCCTAGGGTTGTAGTTTAATAATAATCAGGTTTTTTCTGTTAACATTCTATTCAGAAAAAGTAGTTAATTAACTAATGCATAACTAATGGAAAAATGGGGATAAAAATTTTTCGCCTACGGATTATTGTTCATTTATATATCCCAATAGTACTTTAATTTTTTTATTCCTTAATATTCATATTTAATATGTTAAAATGATTTTTATTGTTACCGTGTCCGAATGACAAATCGCGAGCGGAAGCCAGACTACCCGCTTTTAGCGCTATTTTCAGGGCTCCGTAATAATTATAAATATTAAAGATACAGTTCCTGGAGGTAGGACTTTTTTTAGGAAATTTCCTCTTCTTTTTAGATCTTTTTTCAAATTTCAAATATCTTTGATAGTTTTCGAAATATTCAAAAAAAACCAAACCCCTACTTTTTTTTTTTTTAAATTGTTTATAACTTTTGCAATTTTCATCGGCCCCGTTTGGAACTTTTTCTTAAACTTTCTACATAATATTCCGAATCGAATGACACCTTGATCGTAATTTTCGGAGACTATACAAAAATTTCACCCAAAAAGGTACATGTTGACCAGACTATAGCTTTAATTTCTCAATTATTAACTTTTACCTAGCTCTGGTCAGCCCCTTAAATAACCCCTTTGAAATATATAAGGATATTGATGTACTAAATGGCAACCATTCTATTGCACTGGGTAAATATAATTCATGAAACTATTTAAGTCCTAAAGTATTACATATACATAAATTGACATACATAAATAAATATATAATATTCTGTCAATAAGTCCTTTTCTATGAAATACTAGGAACTCATTTATAAGTTGTAATATATTAATAAATGACAATTTTCGTCTCTGTTATACTTTGGTATAGAAATAGTAGCCAGTTTGTACAACGATTGTAATTTCTTACTATGGCGTCACAAACTAAATAGGTACAGAAGGATCACTACATACTAAACGCGCTGAACCCTCCCCCTGCACTCATGCGTCGCGTATTTTCGAACTCAAATATCTAATAAGATGTTTCCATTTTGCAATGCCAAATTGCCTGTTGAATAATTCTTTTAATTCAGTTTTTTGACACGTTATTAACTCGTAAGTAGTAATGAAACAATCAGAAATTGCTATTTGCGAAGCGGAAACATCTAATATGTCCTTATAATAAAGAAGCATGAATTTCCGCAAAGTAATGCCTAATTATATCAATTTATCGAACTCCAATAGTTTTAAAAGGATTAAGGAGGAAGCAGTAGTTACTTAAAACCTACATCATGAGTGGACCTTCTGTACGTAATTATTTTGTGATGGCGTTGTCCATTCCTTAATTTGTAAATATTATTATGTTTGTAACAGAATTGTCAATTTTAACCTTGTTATATTTACAGAAAGACGAAGTGTACCTGAATCTGGTGCTGGAGTATATACCGGAGACCGTGTACAAAGTGGCACGTCATTACTCCAAAGATGAACAAACCATACCTATTAGTTTTATAAAGGTAATTGCATGCACATGGTGTCTACACAGTTTGTGCCAAATGCAGATTAAAAAAAAAATACAGTTATATGTATTTATAATGTTGCAAGGAAATTTGTAAATCTTGCATAAATGTTGCTTCGGAATGAAAACCTCTTATATCGAATTTCTGACCAAAAAAGTTTTATATTTGATTTGGAAAAATAATTCACATGTCGCATATTTATCTAATTGGAAAATCCTAGCGCAATTTACCAATTGCGCCTTATGAAAACCTTCGGAAATTTTGATTTTTCCGTGGAAAGTATTTTCTCTGTTTTCTGCTTTGTACATATGGAGGGTTTTCACTCGTAGGCAACGATAAGTTATATAACTAAATAATAAATAATATCGCAAGTTAACTTGCACTCTTTTAATAGTGCAGTTTGTTGTGTTGGCAGACAATAATTTGTATAATCTTGCTATGTATTCATTCTCGTTTAAACTTTAGTTAACAGCCTCTTACTTTTACTGGAACAAAAGCCAAGCTTATTAAATCAAATAACAATGTTGCCTTCTCTGTTGTCGTGCTAATGAGATTGAGCTTTATTCGTAGCTCAAACGAATGTAAAGATTACAGGTAGGCCAACAAACATGTCCACACTGAAATAAACCCCTTATTATTTCTGCAGCACCATAACAAAACTGTCTTAAGAGAAAGCATAAAGGGAAAGTGCCCGTGATATAATTTAATTTTGAGTGAGTCAATCAAAACCAAATAATTATAAAAAAAAAATTAAGATACTACATTATAATTCCAAGCCTCTTCCTCTCCTCTGATTTTGGCCTTTGATTTGATTTATTTTTGTAACGGTACTTATAATTTAGTTGAAATTTTATTATAATATTGCTTAATGCAAAACATAGGGCTGTTATTAACAAATTTTCAATTCAAATAATAGTATTCGAGTTATTAATATTTAATGCTATTCGCCCATACTACGTTCATATTCCGCGTTGTATGAAAAATTTGTCTGGCTTTTTGCCCCCGCTTAACTCTCAACAGCGTTGTCGCGGTTTCTATATTAGCTGCAAGCAAATAATACCTAAAACGCTGCGTAAATTTGTTTATTGGGGTTCAACGCGAGGAACCGCTTATACGTATTCTATTGTGCTATTATCAGATTGGGGTAGAAGATACTAAAAAAGAGAAAACCTCAAATTTTGATTGATAAATACATTTTAAATGGCCCTCATTTGCCCATATCTGTTCAGCATAAAGCCTTATTGCCTAACTTCAATGGTTATTAAAGTCGGTTACAAGTCCATTACTATTTTAAGGGTCTTAAAACCGTTTACTGTTCCCAGAGGAGTAAGAAAATAAGCTGTTCTTTAGTCCATTGACTTTTCTTGCTGTTACACACATTTTTTTTCTACAGCTATACATGTACCAGTTGTTCAGAAGCCTGGCATACATTCACTCGCTGGGCATCTGCCATCGGGACATCAAACCACAGAACCTACTGCTCGATCCGAAGACAGGGGTATTGAAGTTATGCGACTTTGGCTCGGCCAAACACCTCGTTCGTGGGGAGCCCAATGTGTCATATATATGTTCACGTTATTACCGCGCACCTGAGCTCATTTTTGGCGCCATAGATTATACCACTAAAATCGGTAAGTAAATGTTCTACCAAATCAGAAACGCCCATGAGTTTTTCTAGGAGTCTACTAAGAACACTAGCCATAAGTGCCGCGGCTCGTTTCTCATATTAATATCAATGAGAACATTGCTTACATGTCAAGTTTCGTAGGCTGTGTTTCAAAACGCAACGTGAAAGTTGAAAAAGTAGTTTTGGAATGCCCGGCTCAGGGTAATTTTCCTACTGGGAAGTTGGATTATTTACACTCCTATGGTTGGTAATCACTATCAAACACCCGTTCCGAAACAGATGGAAGATTATCTTAACCGGGCAATAATCACTCGGCAGTGAATTGGAACGCAGCCTTGGTTTCCATAGTTGACGGTGAAATCCTGCATAATTTTTTAGTATTGCAAGTGAACATTCAGATATATCGCAGAAGTTCGAAGTAGAGGCCGCTGTAGTTAAGTGCTTTGTAGTATTATCCGTAAGTGTTTATGAAAACACAGTCACGAGACTGTGAGAAGTATTTACGCATACAATTGCGCATATTAAAAGTAAAGCAATCTGTGATAATAAGTGATTTCGAAAAATGATAAGACTTGATTTATTATAAATAAACAAACATAAAGCTGAGAATCCACTGCTGCGTGGGATGTGTACGCAGACGATACACACGTTAGCTTCGTGGGTACATTTGTATTGAAAGCGTCATCAAGTCATGTATCCGTGTTTAGCGTGGCCGTGGGTGCGTGGCTTATAGTTTTATTTATATTAAGGGGCGTCTATTAATTACGTGAGGCGACATTTCGACCCCCCAACTACTCTAACATATTTTTTTTTCAAAATGCGTATTTTTAGTGTAAATACGTAAAAAAACATCATTTTCTAATTTTTGACTTCGCATAGCCGTGATACATTTTATTATGTAGGTTTAAACATGAGTGAAAAAATGTTTTACGTAATCTGATTCTACATAATTGATTAATTTTTTAAATAAAAAATTTCAGATGTGTGGAGTGCTGGGTGTGTGGTGGCAGAGCTATTACTGGGCCAGCCTATATTCCCTGGTGATTCAGGTGTTGACCAGCTTGTCGAAATCATCAAGGTTAGATTTGTATATTGCTTCCAACATGGTTTTCTTTTTTCGTTGTTGACAAGAACTCATAACTTAGTTTGAAAGTACATCCTATGCCAATTTTATCCTTATCGGTTCAGCAACCAAGTGGTTATAGCGGTTAAACCTTGGGGGTGCCATGTCAAAAGTCCCGGGTTCGATTCCCGGTAGGGGAAACCAATGTTACAATTTGTTAAGGAGAAAGTTGTATCAACTCTTGTTTGTGCCCAGTACGGTGATAGGCTCACCTCCTATCACGTTTGTGGGACGGAATACCATCAGTGAAATGTGGTAACACTTGACGTTCGGAATATCTCTGCCCACCACTTAAAAGTTAGTTAACATTTTAATAAACTACTTCAGTGACTTTAAAAATATAAACTTTCTCTACTTATCTATACTATATTTATTATTATTATTCGTACAATTATTTAGTACAAAGTTTGTAAAATAAATAAATAATTGAATGGTCAGAAATTTTTTTTTAGGTAAAGAATAATAAAATTTATTTCTCTACAGGTACTAGGTACTCCGACGAGAGAGCAGATACGAGAGATGAACCCAAATTACACAGAATTCAAATTCCCACAAATCAAGAGCCATCCTTGGGCAAAGGTAAAACATTTGGAATAAATTAACATTTATGCCATTTGAAACTAATTTTGTCTTGACTTAGCTAGTTCATACAGTTGAATATAAGTTAAAAATAAGTTAAGCACAAATATTGTAATGAATCAATTTCATACCTTAGTTTTTTCTTTTTGAGTGTAAAGAAGTTTTTAAAATAACTTGTACGGTGTAATTGAAGGCCGTGATTGCTTCGACTACTGAAACCGAACTAAGTGCTTCGAAAGGCCGTTGTCGCCTATGTCCGAGGTCTAAGGACCTAAAAACCTTAAGGCTAGGGTATATACTAGACCGCGAAAATACGCCGTTTTTGTGCAAATTTTGTGGCTAAACTATAGCATCTAAAGCTTTGAAAAAAAAATATGTTATAAAACTTGCTTTTGTCTAGTGCATTACCTTACTGAATGATTTTCATTTATTGTATTTCATGCAATAAAAAACCTGGAAGAGACCGTTGTTTCAACACTTGTGCAAATTTTTAAAGCGTGTTTTGCATTTGCTTGTAATGAAAGTTGGTTGAATAATTAGAATAGCTTGTTATCTAGTGCATAAACTCTAAGTTGTAGCGAAAAGTCAAAAAATGTGACTACAAAACGGTAATAACGTTAAATTTCATACAAAAAATTTAAAGTTTCAAGGCGTCATTACGGTATAAATTACTTAAGATGTATATAACATATATATATCATAGTAATGTATATGACGTAATCTAATGATTTATAGTACAATAACATACTCAACGTTAGAATTACAGAAATTAGCTGTAATTCTGGCCTATATCGCCCTCTTAAGCAAATGTAGAGAAGCAACGATTTTTTGTGCTATAAGCATAGCCAAAGTTTGCAATTTATGTGCCACTTTACTAAGCCATTTTGAAAGACTGAACAATTTTATGTTTAGTGATTGTTTAGTATTTTTATTTTTGTTAACTTTAGATGCTAAACAAGCTGCCTAATCAATAATTGTCTTTATTATATTTGTTTTGGTTTTAATCAAAGGGGCTATATGGGTCTCTGTGGAACATATGTGTTTAATTATTTTGAAACGACTACTTAAAGGTTAATTATATTGTGTCTTTAATTAATCAGAGTAATATTGTAAATTAGGCTGATTATTTTACAAAAATCTTCTTTGTAGTTTTAACGCGCAATTCTTTATGAATAACAGTATTGTAATGAATAAATCTTAATAAGCGTATTATATACGTATAATATGATTCGTATTATATGTGCGTAGTATGATATTATATTGCAGGTTCCACAAACTATGTTAAACGGAGTTGTATATCGTGTAGAGTATGTATATATATACTCTACACGATAAACAAACTGTCAAAAATCTACGAATCCTAATAGAAAGCTACCTTTTGTGGAATCAGGAGGTCAATAAATTATTTAAAAACGTATATTTTTCTTCTATAATCATCGAGTTACCCTCTTATGGAGATTGAAACCGTGACGTAATACAAACATACATACTTAAATTTAGGAGCACTGCACACTAGACTTTTTTCCACTAATATGTTAAACAAAATTAGTTTGCAGAAGGCAGGTTTCTTTTTATTGTGGAAAAGAACTCAAAATTATCCCAATATGTTTACGCCGGAACACTACCCTTCACCTTT
This sequence comes from Apoda limacodes, assembly GCA_946406115.1. Classification (NCBI taxonomy): domain Eukaryota; kingdom Metazoa; phylum Arthropoda; class Insecta; order Lepidoptera; family Limacodidae; genus Apoda; species Apoda limacodes. The sequence goes on from OX291558.1 coordinate 14,305,199, forward strand.
TTTTAATCTTTTACTGTACTGTCTAGTTTGGCTATGTAATTTTTCTTCCACACAATACCTATATTCGTAAAAATCAATATTTCCTTATATACAAGCTGTGCCCTGAAGTTTAGGCTGCGGAAAATAATATTCCAGTATATCTCTCTCTCTTCATCTCCCTACTCTTTATCTAAATAAAATAAACTATACTTTCTGATAGATCCAGGTCATGCTCTACACCGTTTATTCGTGATCTGGTTACAAACATTAAAACACCACGAACTTTCACATTTGTCACTTAAAATCTAAAATCTTAATTCAATATGGGCTTAAAAATACTGTTTTTATCACTCAATTATTTAAATTGATTCATTATAATTCTATTACTAATCTTCGCTTATTACTGTATGAACTAGTAACTTTATATAAGAATGATACGGATTTGAAAAAGCTTTATCAAGCTGAAAAATCATTGATACGTTTGTAATGGCCACATTATTGCAGTATATGCTGGAGAGAATGACAATGCCCAAGGGTGCCACTGACCACCAGCGTCTCAGAGTAAGAATATGCCGACCAATAAAATGTCTTCATTTAAACATTCATTTAGTCAATTTAAAAAGGGCACTACAAAAGGGCTTAATGTCTTGACTAAGCTGAACCAAACCCAAATTTTTTTCATACAAACTGCGTTTTACTAAATATCAAACTATAACACTAAATATCTTCAATTAAAAAAATTTTGCTGCTTAAAACGTGTTAAAATCAATAATACGGTTCAATGTTTTGTAGTCGCAAAACGCAAATTCATTCCTTAAATGCCAGTGAATTAAAGTTTCTTCAAAGTTATTGTATTTATCCCCAAAAAAGGATAACCACTGGTTGAATACCACTCATGTGGGGAAAAGCTTTGTTTCATTAACCAATTTAGTCCTGCGGAACAGGGATTGAACCCATCATCGCATGACTACTTCTGGTGCAGTGTGTCTGGACTAAGGTGGCTTCATATATACGTCATTAATTACCAGGTTTAGAGTAATAAGCCTGGGACAGAATAAAATAACCACTTTACCGGTTCCTGAGAAGCTAAGCAGTGAGTTAGGATTGGGCCAAATTACATTAGCTGGTTAATATCTGGTTATTAAGTATTAACAAATGCTTTTTGCGACAATGGTAAATAGCAATATATGATGATAGTGATGCCTTTCAATAAGCTAAATGTTTAGAGATAGAAATACTTAGTGCAGCAAAAGAAATCAGATTCAGTTTTACTTTGATATGGAAATGTTTTCGTGGCTATCTTAAATATTAATAAACTGCATTACAGGATTAAATTTATTTAATACATATTAGATTGGTTACATTTCTCTTCATACTTTACACTGAAAAAGTCTACAGGTAGAAGTAAATTTAAAAACAATTTGATTTCATAAAGTTATGGTCATTTATTTGATGTTTTTGTAGCATTTTGACATAACTTTGACGTTTTAAAAATATTGAAATTAAGTCCTATATATATCTTGCAATGTAAATGAAGGCATTTATGTCGATATTTCTTGTTGAGCCTCTAGCATGAAATCTAAAGTCACTATTCTAATGAACTGAGGCTGTATCTTACCGCAAATTGTGTGTTGGTGTCCAGTGTGCATTCATTTTATAACAGAGTGCAATTTAAACTTTTGCCATTATTGGTAACTTAAAATATTCCAGTCATTTTGTGTATCAAATCATTTGGGTTAAAATGTTGGACAATAAATTTTAAAAAACATTTAATTTATTTTATGATAACTCCAATGAATAAAAAACTATAATGTTAACATATTACCTACGTACAGTTGGGGACTCCGCCGCTTCGTCAATTCTTATGTACAGTCAGGGACTTGATCCCCTTGTATTGCTTGAAGAGAATCGTTACCGCCATTACGCGCTGGCTGTTGGCACTCGGAATGACCACGCGAACAGCTGCCAATAATGCTCGTCACTAAGCAACTAAGTCTCCGAATGTACAAAGGAACTAATAAAGCAACGTAGTCCCCGACTTTATTTTATAATTTACTGATTGTAGTGAATTATGATTCGAAAATGACTGGTGTATTTTCATTATGCATTTGGTTCTCTCATAAAATATTCATTATCTAACGAAATTCCTACATGATACATTACTTCCGCATACTTGCCTAGACTATTTTTTGTAATTGTTTTACAAAAAGACTAAACCTTGTTGTTATTTAATACACGTTTTGTAAATCTAACAGTAACACTTGTGGATATTAACAATACAATATTACAAATAATTTCATACTTTTTGTAAAAGTTTATCCATATATAGGTATATCAATCTATGCACATACAAGTATGATTAAAAATTCTGTATCACTTAACGATGGTCCCCCTTCTCTGGTCGAAATACGTAATTAATTAAATGAAAATAAGTAAAATAGCGCTGGTTGTTTGACTATGTTAAAAAAATAAACCTGAAACCACCAGATAAGTATGGCTTTTCGTTAGCGCCAAGCTGATTGTTATCGACTTCTGAAAAATAAAAGGATCTTTGGATTCGTTTGAAACGACGCGGTTTTACATTTTTAAAGTCGTAATATCTGTTGAATGGAATGTCTGATTTGAATTTGAATGGAATTATCCAAATCTACAGCTATTGAAACAGTCTTACGAAATGATTTATTTGGATAAGGATTAATACAGTATGTTTTTTAATATTGTAGAATATTTTTTTGTTCTATAATCAATAGTTATCTCAGTGCATGCGATGAAAGACATTTTATGGCAATTTTTTTTTAACATCTTTTTTACATTATTAAAGTTTTAGTAGGGATTTCTGTGTAGCATTCTAATATAAAAGATTTTTTGAAATCAGTTTAGTAGTATTTGAGTTTACAAAAATACAAATCTCTCCTCTTTATAAATATTAGTGTTGATGTAATACGACCCAAATAATTGGGAAATTTTTGTTAAAGTCTCTTGTTCTATAATAACAAGACCTTTGTTAAGTGAAATTTAAGGGCAACATATCAGTACTGTAATACAGGGGGTCTTAACAGTCTAATTTTATATAAGTCTTACAGTGACTGAGAAAGTAGTTACAATCCTGTGTTTAGATAACCTTAGATTTATATGGGATATTATCTGAGGTCGACGCGACGTTCAGAAGGTACGCACTGAGTGCGTATAACGAACCAAAGCTCGAGCTATCTACGGAAAAAAATACAGTACAGAATTAAAAAAAAAAAACTTCGTAACGGCGTTCTGTCCTCGCTGTTAGTCTGTTCACAGTTCTTGTGAAAGCTGACGCGTTATTGATTTATAACACAAGTGAAATTCTTGTTGAAAGTAACAAATATTGTCGTAGGTATTCCGCACCTGCACTCCTCCAGATGCAATATCCTTGGTGTCGCGACTGCTAGAATATACGCCAGGCGCTCGGCTTTCTCCACTTCAAGCGTGCGCCCACAGTTTCTTCGATGAGCTACGCGAGCCTGGCGCGCGACTTCCTAACGGCAGACCATTACCACCGCTGTTTAATTTCACCGACTACGAACTCGGTATACAGCCGTCGTTGAATGAGTTCTTAAAGCCACGGAACACGCCTGCCGCTGAAACGCCTGGCGCTTCGCAGCACTCCGCACCTGAGACGCACGCCTCCCAAGGTAAGTACTACTTACTGCCACATAAAGACAAAAGATCGGAACGAAATCACAGTACAAAGCAAAATAATAGGTCCATTACTACATAGAGTTCCGATATGTGAGTAATCGCTTACGTGCTATTCCACGTAGAGACCCACCAACTAATCTGAGATGAGTGGCGAAGCTGATGTGGAAAAAAAAACAAACAAGATTTCTTGGCTGCATTTGTTAACGACGTTATCCAACACCATAGTATGGTTTACATATTATTTCAAACTCAAACTCAAATCAAACTTTATTCAAGTAGGTATATAGTTCATATCCTGGTGTTATCAGGCAGCCTCCCAACTTTGGTCTACATAGCCCACTTACTAACTACTTACATTTTTAAATATCTGTAAAATATCAACTACATGATCAAGATTTTTCACTACAAATCGTAATTAGTCTCATTAAAATTTAATGACCTTGCCAACTTTGTCGACTACTTTATTAAAGATCTTTATATTTTTTACAGGAGAGAACGCAGCGGCTAGTGGCCCAAGTGGAGGGTCCCCAGGGGCCTCGTAGACGCATGGGCTCCTAATGTGGCCCCTGGCCTCTTTCCTAGACCTACCACGTGATAAGGTCCTTGACTCGCGTGGTTCGGCCCCACGCTGTCTACAACCAACCCTTTACCGCCCAAGCTTAATTTACTATCTCACGCGAATTTTCGTTTAATTTTCCTTTAAAATATAGCGTACACATAGGAGTTTCAAAATATTTAATTAAAGCAAAAATTTGTATTTAATGTTTGTATAAACGATTTCATAAATAAAGATGTAAATACAGCGCTTAGAAAGTTTTTCGTGTGCCACCGAGTTTTATAGCTGAGAATAAAAAAAATCTGTAAAAATCTGTAAATCACATAATGGATTTTTTTCTGCACAGTTTTTTGCAAAGAATTTTTAAGATATTAAATTTCACATTTTTTTTTTTACTTAAAGCAGTTTCAAAATTTATCACAAGGTGAATAAAAATATAAAGCATTTGTGTTGTTAGTTTTTGAAATCTAAAAATAGTATGCATTTAAAACTTGAAAAAATTTTGCACTAGTTTTCATCCTATTGTTTTTTGATTATTTGTAAATGGATCAATGATAAATAGTTGTCTCACTGTTATTTTTCAGCGTTAGGGTCGGCATATAAGGTCGATTGGTACCCATTTTAAATTCACATTTGCGATTCTCCCGAGCTAACTCATGAGCCTTACAAATGCCCTGGTGTTTTTGCGGTTCAAAGGTACAGTGGACTGTCGTGTCATTTGATAGATATTTCATATGGGTGGCGTTGAAACTTGTGATAGTCGCTTGTGTAATAGATTTTTTATATAACTTTACTTTTTGCAAATAAAACACTTTCAACGCAGGTCATTTTGTATGAAAAAAAAATATGTTTCTATTTTTTTGTTTATTTTTTTTTAATATTTTCATTGTTGTTTATGTTTTGTTGTTATGAAGACTCAAAATTCGATGTTAAAAAAAAATTGGTGATGAAAATTACGTTTGTAAGTAATGTAAAAAGTTTTTGTGCGTGATTTGTATTTGTGTGGGTTTACAAAATGATCTGGTACCTAACTCAACAGGTGTACGAATGACGACAATCCATTTATAGAGTAATTTTAGAAAGGCGTCGAAATTTTTTGGCAACTCCTTTAGTTACAATAACGTTTTTTTTTATAATTACAACTCTACAAGCGACTAAGTTGGCAAGTGTGCAAGGTTTTTAAACCGTTTAGAGTGAAATCATTCGCATGCTTTATAAAATATTGTCGAAATATATTTGTATGCATAATAGGCGTAATCGGCGAGTAATCGTGTGATAATTTGTAGAGTAATTTTGTCGATAAAATAGCTTGAGCAGTCTTAGTCGGTAATAAGGGTAAATCCACTGTAGATTCTAATCCGTCGCAATGTGATTACTTTGTACTTTTGTAAGCTCAAATTCTTTTTATGTATATACCTTAAAATACTGAGTTTTAAAATATACACCTAATGTTTATTTGGTTAACGACAGATTATCATCTGGAAATATTTTTTTTTTTGTCATTTGTAATATTATTCTGTATCTTTATAGGTTTTTGCTTTTAAAATAGGTCGTGTTGTAGTCTATGTGAGATGTTTTGTCCACAAAGATTGAGTAAGGGCGTTACTTAGCTTGCGTGCGTAACGTAAGGCGGGTGTATACAGTAGTGCATTAGTGTATTTATTATTGAGAACTATCACTAACTCTTAAATATAATACAGAATATAAACCGCGCAGTTAAAAAGTGGTATTGTAGCGGTGCTGCGGATCGTTTTGTCTCTCGCTCTAGCTCAGCTTAATGATATACTGTGCGAGAAGGACAGAACGTATGATCTGTGAGCTGTTTCGATTCCATTATTTAGTGGCGTGGCATTTACGAAACTTATGCCTAGCAATTAATTCAACGATCAGTAGCAAAAGAAATAGAATGCATACTTGTAAATTTTTTATAACTAGCTAAAAACTGATCTCTCGACATAATTTTATGATATGTAAATGTAACTCAGTTTGTGTATTTTGTATAAACAATTCAGATTGTATACATTTTTAGATGTACTTCATACGGTATTCGTTTTTGGGCAACTACTATGTAATGAACATTTTTTTTTTACTGCGATGTACCTTGTGTCTAGTGCTGGATCTGGACGGTATATATATGCTAGCACTATCTGTGTCCTAACATAGTTTTTTCGATAATATTGTATTCTATATTCAATAAATTATATTATATTATATTAAAAAAAATGTCATTGACAAACACTATGCTTATTTGTAGTCATTTATTAAAACATTGTTAAAATAATGCTATAAATTTCATTGTCATAGTTTCTAAGTATGCAAATAATTTCATTTTTTGCACTTCGATTTTTGACAAAAATATATTTAAATTTAGGTAAAGAAATTATCGAAAAGTAAAGTGTACCTAATGAATAATTTTATTCGAAACTTAGAGTAGAATCGACTCATGAAAGTTTGCATAGCCTCAATGCACGACCATTATTTAAATTTGTAGCTATGTATTGAAAATTAAAAATAACCTCAGAGATTTAACCTGTCCATAGCATTCAAATAACCTTCGAGATACCAAATTTTTGGTAATATTCATTTAGCAGTTTGTAAATTAAGCCTAAGGATGCGGAAAAGAACCATTTTTTTATTTTATTTTTTTAGGAAATAGGACTACAGAATTGTGCGAATTTTAGACTATTTTACTAAAACATCACATACACATTAAACGTAATTTTGGATTGTATTACAAAATTTCGAATATAGGAATATGTCTATGGACACGATTTGACTATTGTTTTGTATAAAAAATTTATTTTTATGGGAAAAACAACACCAATACAAGTTTTTGGACAAACAATTTGTATCACATATCCATATAATAAAAGAAAACAGTTACAATCGTTGGATAAATATAATTATTTCATAATCACCTCGTAGGATAATTTCCGCATGCTTAACTAAAAAAATCCTTGTAAGCATTAGGCGAATATCCTAAACGCAAAAAAAAAACACAAATTACTTAAAATTAAGTAAATTCTATTGTATTTTATTAAATGTATTGATTATTGGTCTCGGCGTAAGGCGCAAGTTTTTCGAATCATCTATAGGAGCTTTGTTGTCGTTAAGGCCTTTAATTTGCTGACACTAATGTGTAAATATAGTTATCTTTATGGTATGACTCTGGATATATTTAGCGAGCACTTTTCGTCAGTGATACCACAGTGCGCTGTCAGTTGTTCCACTCTTAATCGAGCCGCAAGCGACTTGCCATATCACCATAGATTGGGATAAACCGGAATTTCAAGGGTTCCCTTGAAAATGTTCAAAGGTACACGTATATATTGCTATATTGTGTAATCATGCTATATGCATAGTTCTAGGAAAGATCAAACTATAATATACAGCATGAAATGTCCCGTGCTCGTTATAAAAATCAGTTTAAAGTGCGAAAGAGATGGCAGATTGTTTACAAATACGCTTTGGCAAATGATATGCAAATGCAAGAGTGTGTACTCACTTAGCACTGTGGACTATGTAGCGATGCCGTAGTTTAGATATTGCATATTTTTATTAAATATTATCAAATATGAATTTTGTAATGGACGTTGCATCTTAAAGACCTCTGTGTAAAAAGTTTTAAGACGTACTAGTGACCTGATGTATGGAACGATGTTATAGAACTTTTATCCCACTGAATTACTACACTCTCACGATTTGAGTGCACGTTAACTACTGAGAATGTACTACAGAAGTTTAAATAGTTCGTTGGGAATATGACCTTATAAATTATTTAAAAATAGAGTTTTCTTATTACTATTATTGTAATATTAAATTTAATAGTGAGTGTAATTTGTATTTCGTTTTAATTTGTTTTACTGAATTTAAAATACATCGTAACACCCATATCGTTGTTAGTTATGAATGAAAATAACATAATTATAAAATAAATATTAAATGAATAGTAAGCAAAGATTTTTTTTTATTATTTTTTGATTAAAACTATTTTAGTGAAAAAAAAAATACAAAATATAAAAAAGAAAGTAGATAAAATGCTTGTTTGAGTGTCTTGTCTCCTATTAAAATCTATATACCTTGCGCCTTTATATTTCTTTTGGGTTTAAAGGAGAAAGGACAACAGTCTTATGCTAGTAAAAGTCTACCCCGAGGGTTGACATAGTGCATTTTGAAGAGTAAAATCTAAACTTAAATTTTTTTTGCTATGATACTGTGATGTCTTTCCGGTTTAATATTATTGATAGATTTTTTAAGAAGGCACATGAACTCAAAAATTGACAAGGGATTGGAAAGTGCACGTTTGTTCAAACACTGCCAACCAAGAAACTGCCTTGTCCCAGCAGTGACACTAAGTGCCTTCTCAGCTGGACAGTTAAGTGCTTACCGAGCCAGCCAACCGCTGCACCTGCTGATGGCATATAAAAATGGATCTCTACATTGGGTCTGGCTCGAAGGCTCCACTTCGTCCAACTTCCAACACACAAAGGTTAGATTGATGAGGGTGTATGTAGCTTCACCACAGCCTAAACAGTTATACAAGGCGTAAAGAAGTCTAGACAGAACAATCGTGTGCACTGACGAGACGGAGGATCGAACACTCTCTACTAGCAAATGTCTTATTCGCCAGTTCCATTCGAGACCTATCCACCCAGTCATACGCTTGGTCATGGTGCCATGGCTGTCTAGACGTTGTCAGATTTCTCGTCAACATCAAACATGAACAAATTTATAATGTTTTACACTAACTAGTCAGATGCTACTCCGCACCCTCTCTTCAATCATACAATATTATGAAAAACTAACTTACCTACCCGCGGCTTCACTTATGCGGAATTCGATCATCGCATTAGGATTCCTATGGTAACTCTTAGACTAACCGATATAAAAAATATTTTATGTCATTCTCTGTTCTTTCTAAAACCGTTGGGACCGTTTATTCCCCACGGCTCGACTAGTTATAAGTATAGTATATAAACGATGTCTTGACGACACGTAAAGGAACCGTGCAGTTTCACACGTGGACAAAACCTTACGAATGGAATGTCTTGATTGAAATAAGAAGTATTCTATATCCTTCTCCATCTAAAAAGTACCCTGCCCCGCGGTATCACTAGAAAAATATTTTACTGTAAAAGGTAACTCGATTGGGACAAAAGTATCCTGTATTTTCTTTGTGCCTCTAGCTGTCTTTGCACTAAAAATGTTACGACGACGTCAAGGAAGAAGAGTATATTGTGAAAAAATAATACTATAAAATGAGAAATTATACAAAATTAAAAATAGTATACTGTGTCCTTCTCCTTACCAACTATCTATCTCTGTGCCAAAAAGGCCAATTAGAGAGTCCGTTGCACGTGAAGGAATACTGCACTATTGCCCGCGGTAAAATTCTTCCTCTTGAATGAGATCAAAAGTTTCCATTTTCCTTCTCCGTCTTTTCAACTATCTCTGTGTAAAAAATTAAGCCACTTGTATGCTCGGTAAAGAAAATAGTCCTGTAGGTATCATTAAGTAGCTGTGGGACATATACTATTATCTGTGCTGTGATAGTAAGTATCCGTGGAAGCTTTTAGATAAAATAATTCCGTGTCGTAAATTAGTGACAAAAAACATCTAATTTGCGCTCCGTTTTGTGCGACGTTAAGCTATATACAAAGACTTTCGAATTTATATATAAGATAATTGTAAATAAACAAAATAATCGCAAGCAGCAATTGTGTCAGTAAGTCCTTTATGTAACCAACCTACGGGTTCTATATTATAATCAAAGAGTAAGTCCTACTCTATATCATTATATCTGTGACACTACAGAACAGACCTGTATGTACATAACGTCATAATTGTAGCAAAGATAAATTATATAATAGGGTAATTTAGAGGTAGGTAGGTAGGTATGTAGGATGATAATTTTCTAGTGTCCTCTTTATCACTACAAATTGTTAAACAAAGTCAGTCCCCTGCTGCGTCTGTGTGTCGTTCACTGACCTTTACTACTACCCACGATCTTTTACGATCTGCCTAGGCATATTGTAAAACAGCGAATTATACGATTTGCCTGCAACATATAGATAGCTTTGTCCGTAATCTGTGAACAGATTTTATTAGGGGTTTCATTGACAGAATGTTTTAAGAGGAAATTGTAGATGTCACAAAGGACCAAAATAATGTAGTGACGGCGAAAGATTTTTTTTAGTCTAAAGCTAAGCGAAGGATTCTAAAGTAGAACCATAAACAAAGCGGATTCAAGGTACGTCGCTCGAGGTTAAATAAATTTCATACCGTTTGGCACACTCTGCTTTTCATCCCCGTCTATGAGAAAAATAAATAAGAGTTGCTTTTAGTTATGAAGAATATTTATATTGACATAACCAAATTAAAAATTTATATTTGTCTTGATTTGTTTGGTAGTAAATTGTTAGTGACAGTTTCTGCGTTTCTGGTGTTAATATTTCATTTTCACAGCTTGAACTCATCTCTTATTAAATTTGTGTGAATCAAATTAAATTGTCTGCAATAATTTGATAAAAAGTAAAAAAAAAAACTTGGTTAAGCGGCACTACTACGCGACAGTAAAAATCACGATGACGTATCATGTAACAACGCATTTGTGTGTGCATTAATCGTGTATTTACGTTTTTCAGGCTCTGCACCATATTCCGAAGAACACACTCATTCAATTTTAGTCTGATCTGCTCAGCCGGATCCGGAGACACTTTTGCCAAAAAAGATTTAAATACTTATGAGTAAGGCCGCCATAAAAGAGAAAATTTTAATACCTTAAATATGTTTGACAGAGATATCTGATATCCGTTGTAAAAATTGTATCTATGCCAAAAAAAAATTAAATAAATTAAGATAACAAATGTAAAAGAACTTCTTTATCGATTTGGCTGAAATTTGAAATTGATATAAACATAACTATCTTAAGTGTAGGTACACTTTGTTCGGGGAAATTCAAAAGTTCCGGCAGCAAAAAATGGAACCCTTATAGGATCAGTTCGTTGACTGTCTGATGGTCGGTTTGTCAAGACTCTTTTTTATGGCACGCGATATATTAAGCTAAAATGATTAAGTGTTGAAATATTAAGTCTATGGTCATTAGAAGCTTGAAATAAAGAAATTTTTACAAAAAAAATTAAAATCGACTTCAAATCTTGACAAACTTAAAATGAAATAGGCGTTGAGATCCCTTACTCTTTATACTTACTTACTGCGAAAGACCGCTGGTGACTTGGCTAAAGAGAAAGCCGATCTTCTTGACAGTCTCTTTGCCTCGAACTCGAAAATCAACGATGAAGGCGCTGTACTACCTACTAAACCGTGGTGCGGTACGACCATGCCGGAAATCTCCATAACACAGCGGGAGGTCCGGCGGGCGTTGCTTTCTCTAGACGTTCATAAGTCGAGTGGGCCAGACGGTATACCAGCAGTGATGTTAAAGCAGTGTGATCCTGAGTTATGTCCTGTACTCACGCGCCTCTTTAGGCTTTCCTACCACACTAGGCAATTTCCGTCTTCACGGAAGACTGCAAATGTGCACACGGTGCCCAAAAAGGGATATATCAGATTCATCGACTTACAGGCCTATCGCTATCTGTCTCCTCTCCAAGGTGATGGAGCGTGTGATCTACACACCTTCTGACCGTCAATATGGCTTTCGCCACGGTCGCTCAGCTTCCACACCGATGGGCACCAGCCATTGAGAATCAGGAGGAGGCATTGGCATGTGGCCTAGACATAGCGAAGGCGTTCCATCGGGTCTGGCACCGGGGTATTCTATCGAAGTTGCCATCTTACGGAGTGCCCGAGGGTTTGAACAAATGGATGGCTAGTTTTTTGTCCGACAGACGCATACGAACCGTAGTTGGCGGTAGTTGCTATGATAGCATGGACATTAATGCTGGTGTCCCGCAATGCTCTGTGCTGTCTCCTACGCTCTTTCTACTGCATGTCAATGACACGTTGGACATCAACAAAATGCATTGCTATGTAGATGACAGTACTGGAGACGCTTATTACACGGGTCGTGCAAACATCCCTCGTTCCGTTGTCGAGGAAAACCGCGAAGAACTTGTGTCTTAAATCGAGACCACACTGTCTAAGGTCTCTGACTGGGTACGGATAAACTTGGTCTGATTCATCCATCTCCAAGAGTATTGGCATCTTTGGTTTTGACATCTTCAGCGATGTTCAGTTCCGAGATCACCTGCAGGACAAGGTAAAGCTAGCGCCCAAAAAACTTGGTGTACTCAACAGAGCGAAGCAGTACTTCACGTCGGGGCAAAGGTTGTTACTTTACAAGTCGCAAGTTCGGCCCCATATGGAGTACTGCTGCCATCTCGGGCGGGTGCACCCGGATACCAGCTCAGCCCTTTTGACTCGGTTCAACGACGGACTGTGAGAATTGTCGACGATTTCAAACTCACTTGCGGTATCGAGCCCTTAAGTCTGAGGAGAGACTTTGCGTCCCTGTACTTTCTACCTTCGCACCGCTCGCCATTGGCAGGGAATTCATTCTCATACTTTGAAACCGATATGGTCACGTACAGTAATAATTTATTTTTATTTAGGCAGCTATTCTGTGGAATTCTCTTCCGCATACGCTTAGAGATAGTTCATCGACTGAGTTTTTTAAAATACGCCTTAAAGAAAGCACTATTTGAGAAACGCTTGAAAATATAAAAAATAATTTTATTACCCTCGAACGCTATGTCAGTTATTTTATACCTACTTAATTTAATATTATTTATGTATTTATGAAATTATTTTATTTCTATTCGAATATATGTGTGTATGTAATAATAGTGCTATTAAATTTCATATGTTATTAAATTTGTATTCTGTAGATAAAACTTTGTTGTGCAAGCCCTTGCCACCTTTTTTTGTAAATTAATTTGGTTTCTGGGTTTGCGGGAAGAAATCTCTGGCAGAGATACGTACGCCCTCTGTACTATTTTTCTAGAATTATAATTTCTTGTAATGTTTTCTTTTTATACAATAAAGGATTAAATTAAAATAAATAATAAATGGCCGAAACAACTTTTAGAAGGAAACTGATAGGAGGATCCAGGTGGATGGCATTTGCTAAGCTGTACCGCAGAGTCTGAAGCCAGAAGTTTTCGCGACTAGTGCATCCTACCTGTCATGCATGACTTATGTTCGCAAAAAGTTGTCAAAAGACAAAAGTCATACCAGCACGCGATAAAGCAAGTTATGCTCGAAGTGTCTCTGGGGGTTTCTAGTAGCTGGATGCGAAAGGCAGAATATCGAGAGAAATGGCAGGCTTATGTCTAGTAGTGGATCAAAATACACTGATATGATGATGATCTAATTTTCATAACTTCTAAAATTAGGCAGGACTAGCGGGAGGAATGGATGTTATAGGCGGATCGGGATGATATACATCGACGGGAAGTTGATACCTGTTGCTTACCTCTTTGTGCAGATGAAAAACCAGAAGGTGTTTTGACGAATGCGATCTGAAGTGTTTTTGTAACATTTAAATCAATTTCTTGTATTTGTGATTGCACTTTCTGTATTATCTTCTATCGTATTCCGATATAGTCTTGATTTTTCTTATTTTGACAATCCCATTTTATAACTAACACATTTTTAGATACACTACAATCTTCAAATTTTAAGGTAAAATCAGTTTAGAATTCACATTTAAAGAAAACTACAGCAGTTCGCTTCTCTACTCAAAACACGTGAAGTTTGTTTTAATAGAAAAATTTTAAATCTGTTTCTCCTTAAAGAAATATGTTCTAAAAATAATAAATATGTTTTTAATTTTATAAAAAAAAGAATAGGTTGTTTCATAAATAGGTAAGAGTAACTAAAAGGGGGCGCAAGGGAAAAAATATGTTTCTTTACAAAGTATTAAGTGAAAAGATGTCATTTGAAGCCACTATGCTAAAATCAATCAATTTGTCCTTTGGACCACCGTTTTAGTTGACCAAATAACCGGTTGTCCCGACTTCTTCTTTATACTACTACTGCAAAATCAAAAACATATGGATGCTTTTTAAATACAGTTAGTATTAAAATATCTATTTACTTATGTGTTTGTTGCGGCGGTTCAGGGGACACACAATACCTACTCTCTTAAAAGAAACACGTCCGACTGGTGCTTGCTACTGGATTCACACAAACCAAATATCACATTAATTTACACGGTTCACAGATATACTGGCTTGTTGTATACGTAGCTACATTGCCATCTAAAATATTTATATTTAAATTTTTTTTGCGGTTGTGCAATGGATGCCGTGAAACCAAGAATTCCCAGGGACATAAGTTAAATGCAAAAAATTCCATTACATAGGAATACTAAAAAATCTTTGGTTGTTTATTTTTATTGACAGATGTTTCGCACAACACTTCTGCATATTTATAATAAAAAGTTCCATATAAGTAGTTTCGTAGTATTTATTGCCTACATTATTACTAAGAAACGAGCCGTAATGTCAACATGGCAACTAGTTCAATTTCTATAAACTACGTCATAATGTTATTTTTACTTATACAAATTTATTTGTTATTAATTAATTTATATATTAAATACAAGAAACACGTTTGTATAACAAAATAAAACCGGTCAAGTGCGTGTCCGACTCGTGCACTGAGGGTTCCGTAAAAGGTGAACTGTATACTGTGGATAAACTTAATTTTGCCGTTGGACAACTGGTGTCACAACACATCGACATAGGTCGCGGATAGTTTACGAACTGCAAATATTTTTTTAATTGCAAAAAAAAAATTGTGATGTACCTAACAACAAATTTACGGTTTTCAGATCTTTTCCTTTATGAGTGTTACATGGCATTGCTTCTCGCCAAATTTTATGATTCTAGGTCAGCGAGAAGTACCTACCCCATAGATTATGATTTATTTGTTGACGATATGCGACAAAAATAACCGTATTTTGGGCATATCTCTTGATTGCATTGAGTGACCATAGACTTGAGTATTTGATATTAATTTCAACTTGTTTACCTCCACGCGTTCTTAAGTAAAGGACTGACTGACTTTTTTTAATGTGTTATAAAAACAAATTTTTATTTAAATATCTTATAACTACTACCTAAATTTCATCATTCTACGACACCGGGAAGTACCCCATAGGTTCTGATTTATTTGTGAATGCCAAAATATGTAACAAAAATGGCCGTATTTCGGCTGTAATTTTTTTATTGCGTGGACTTAGAAGCTTGATTTTTTTACAGCTTCAAGGGACTGTAGACCTAAGTATTTGATATTAATTTCAACTTGATACCTTCACGCTACCCGAGAAAAAGGATCTTGACAGTCAGACAGATAGATGAACAACATAGTGATCATATAAGGTTTCCTTTCTCCTTTTGAGGTACGGATACCCTAAAAAAGATTTATTTCTTGGAAATTAAGATTTTTAGCTCCGGGACAGGGCAGAGATATAAAATAGTTGATTGACCAATATATGCTGTATATGTAGCTTAAGTTGAAAGTTAACGGTCAACTTTAAATCAGAGAATATTGAAGGAGAATTGTTGTGCAATGGAATTATGAGTCTTCAACACTATCTCGAAGACAGTAAGGCAACACCTAATCTTAAAGCACAATCTTCAAGAGCTATCCCAATACCTGGATAACATTAGGATAACGTTGGGCATTCGGTTAACAATACCATACCAGTGACAGTAGCTAGTGGCGAACGCAGTTTTTTTAAACTAAAATTGATAAAAACGTATTTGTGGTCTCACTGTCCATTGAAAATTAAGTTTCTGAAAGCCTATATTTTGCCAGTCTTATTCTATAAGTAGTTATAAGTTTGCTGTCAAAGAAGCTCAAAAAAAAATTATTTCAGTTGTTTGTTTAATTTTTGTTTTTCATTAAATGTTTCGTGACTAAGTGATAGACAATACAGGTTATTTCTTACAGAATGAATGGGTAAAAATAAAAATAATAATAATAATAAATAAATGTTTATTTTCTATTTTATAAGTTTAAATAAAAGTATGGTACTAAATTCAAAATAAGATTTTCTAATTTTAATATAAAAAAATAAAGGGCGCCATATGAATAACTCGCTCGGGCCGTCCAAAGGCCGGCCCTGTGTATTTCTATATTGTTTGTGGACTACGAAAAAGCCTTCGACTCAATCGAAACCTGCAACGTTCTAGAACATCTGCTGCGATGTCGTATAGACTGGTGCTGCTGGTGGATATATCGAGGTGCTAAGATATTTTATGAACGCTGCTACGATACGATAGACCTAAAATGTGACATCCAGGCAGCTCCGCAGATGGTTACACGTCATATCCTCGAAACTGCTCACCAACGCGCCAAGGGATGTCAAAAGAACCACTAGACTGGACCAGTAGCGAGGTTGATCCAGTAGTGTACCTAATAAATAAGGCATTATATGCCATAGTTATGTTCATGTTTTATGTAAAACACAAAACCCTTCCTTTTTAGGGTTCCGTAGCCAAATGGCAAAAAACGGAACCCTTATAGATTCGTAATGTCTGTCTGTCTGTCCATCCGTATGTCACAGCCACTTTTTTCCGAAACTATAAGAACTATACTGTTGAAACTTGGTAAGTAGATGTATTCTGAATCTTCACATAAAAATAGAAAAAAAAAACAATAAATTTTGGGGGTTTCCCCATACTTAGAACTAAAACTCGAAAATTTTTTTTTCATCAAACCCATACGTGTGGGGTATATAGATATAAATGATATTGAGGTTTCTTATATCATTTTTTTCTAAACTGAATAGTTTGCGCGGGAGACACGTCCAAAGTGGTAAAATGTGTCCCCCCCCCCTGTAACTTCTAAAATATGAGAATGATAAAACCAAAAAATTATGTGATGTACATTACCATGCAAACTTCCACCGAAAATTGGTTTGAACGAGATATAGTAAGTAGTTTTTTTTAATACGTCATAAATCGTAAACCGCGATTTACCTTTCATTCAATAAACTCAAATATAATTATATTTTTTTCTTTGTGTTTGTAAAGTACGTAAATGGTGGTAGGTACGGAACCCTCGGTGCGTGAGTCCAAGTCGCACTTGGCCGGGTTTTTTTTTTTTTATTTATTTATTTATTTATTATTAATAGTAGTACCTAACCCTTTTAGTCTGCAGTCGAGTAGGTACTCAAGCGTTATTTTTGGTATTATACTAAAATTAAACAATAATATTTTATAACTATATAATATCTACAATTTGGAGTAAGTAGGTTGTGGTGGTGTGAAATTTTGTTTATTTATTTAAACGATGCAAACAGCACACGAAGACAGAAACAAACAAAACATTATTAACGTTGAAAGTCCTTTGTGTCTGTTTTTTGTTGTCGATTTAGTTTCGTCTACTTTGTTTTAATTCCTAAACATTTAAATTATGTACAGCCATAAAAGTTACCTACCTAGTCTGGAAATAGAAGCAATAATAAATTAACATAGAACCAGTATAAAAAGTAGGTAATAATACTTCTTGACGTCGTAGACCACATGATTATTACGTAGACTTGCGAAAACTTGCAGAATCTTCGCTGACAATTTGAATTTCGGGTTCGTAAATATTGATGCCGCATTGAGAGGTCTTCCCTTTCGATTTTAGTATTGGAAATAAATAACTCTTGAAATTGAAAAAAAGTTACTAAAAATAAATCTTATTCTATTTTCTTCCATTCTCTTAATCTAAATCTAGTACATGATTGTTACCTAGTTACCTCCCTAATGCTTAATATTTTAATTCTGCAACTGATTTTGTTTATTTCCCATGTAGCAACTTTTACCTAATAGGCCCGTAAAAGTCCAAATACCTACTTATAAGTTAACAAATACATGTTCCACTTACATGCATGATAAATAATAAATGTAGTTATTGGGAGCATCAACTGTAGCGGCGTCTGGCAACTCTGTCATATTGATAACACTTATACCTAACTACGTAGTTGCGTGTGCGCCGTGCGACGCAGCGAGCGCACGCCTGTCGGCTAGATGTGTTGTCAATCTACTGATAATGTGAATTAATCAATTAAATCACTTAATCTAAACCTCTTATGAAGAAAACCTAATAAAAATGGAGTGCTATACGTCGGACAGCTGTGATAGCGACAGCAGAGAACAAAAAACCCTTGACCTATCAAACCATTCGCTCGATTCTCAAGATATAACGTCCATGTTCAATAGCATTGTTGAAGAGAAGGACTGCGCTGTAAATTACGAAATAATTCTTCTTTACCACAACACTATTGAAGTATTGCCAGATACGATAAACAGGTTCACCAACTTGAAGATATTGGATGTTAGTAATAATGGGTTAAAGGTCTTGCCAGATGTGCTAGGTAACTGCCCGATTACCTCTTTATCAGCCAAGCACAATCAGCTCACTAATGATTCACTTCCCAAGTGCTTCTTCTCGGCTCGGAGCACGCTCAGAGAACTAAATTTGAGTGGAAATCAATTAAACTTATTCCCTGAACAAATTTTAGACTTATCTTCGCTTAAGTATCTCTATTTGGGAGGAAACAACATAGTCAATATACCGAAGAAAATATGGAAACTCAGCAAGTAAGTATATTATGGTAACTTCACTAAAAAAGGTGTGAAAACTGAAGTCGATGGAAAAAAATATCGGTAGATATTGAAATGCAAACACGCACACGCATTTATCCACATACTATAATAAACAAAATACAATAGATATTACATTAGATACAAAAATAGATAAGTAGGCTTTATTTATTTACTCTAAGTAAGTGTCTTCGTGGTGAGGGAATGTTACCGGGTAATAGACGGGATTTTCGGAAACGGAGTTATACATGCTTCGTGAAGTACAGTGCGAGTGTCAAAGGCAATATTTTTGGATTATAAGGGTGCCTTACATTGGGCTTGAATCAAATATATATAATTCCTTGACTTCCAAGTAGCTCCTGAAGAATAACTGGACCAATTTCAATGAATGGGGAAGCATGTATTATGATTCTACGCTGAAATTACAAGACTATTCGAGCTAAATTCGGTTATCGGCATGGTATTCCTACGGCAACCTCCTATACCTTTGTATAAAGTATCTCCATTCCAATTTTCGATCCTTGGTCGAATTTATTCCTTTTTCTCCACCCGCAGTTTCGACATACTATATCATTCATTAGTCTTATTCTTGAAAGGCTTCGGTGGCAACACAAATGCCGTAATAATATAATATCTAAACTGTCATATAGTACCAAAAGAATTAAATCCAAAATTGTAATGGCTTAAAGTCAGAACGACTCTTTCCGTTGCACCATTTGATAGCGTTAATATCATCACAATTTAGTTTCGTTAAATTATGATGCAATTTTTTTTTCGTATCTGAAAAAAAAAACAAAACAGTAATACAATATGCATGATGACTGAACACATTTTATCATAAACAACTATCCAGTGATTGATAAGATACGAAAATATATTTTTGTTTGTATGATGATATCTAGCATATACCAATTATTATAAACAGGAAAAATCATGAATAACAAACAATTCCAACTAAAGCTTAATTCTTAAAATTACTTAGTATAAATCGCGCCACGTAAGTTGAACCTGCACAGTAACACATTTTTGGTTCGTTAGTACATTCGTCCGTACTGCACCTGCGCAGACGGCCGCCATTTTAGTTCAACTTACGTGGCGCGGATTATACCTCAAAAGGAAAAAAGGAATCCTTATAGGATCACCTTGTCCGTCTGTCTTCAAGACCCTTTTTATTAAGTTAAATTTACATTAAATACTAAGATTTACGGTCCCATAAAGCTGTAAAAAAATCAAGCTAGAAGAACGCAATAAAAAAAAACGTACATTTTTGTCGCATATTTTGGCATTCACAAATAAATCAAAACTTATGGGTGGGTAATATCTGGTTGTTACAGAATCATAAAATTTTACACGCAGCAAGGTATTACGTCACAAATATAGAAAACTTGTTAAATTGTAGTTATAGCACATTAAAAAAAAATTGTCTGTCTGACAAAACTCTTTTACTCAAGAACGCGTAGAAGTATCCAGTTGAAATAAATATCAAATACTGAAGCCTGCGGTCACTTAAAGTTGTAAAAAATCATTCTTCTAAGTCAATGCAATAAAAAAATATTTCAAAATACGGTCTTTTTTGTTGCATTTTGTGACACAAATAAATCAAAACGTATGGGACACTGCCCGTTGACCTAGAATCATGAACTTTAGCAAGAAGCAATTCCATGCACACATAAAGGAAAAAATCTGAGAACCGTAAATTTGTTGTTACATCACAAAAAAAATATTTGCGAATTTTTGCAGTTGGTAAACTAACCGCGACCTATGTATTGGGACAACAGCAAAGTTAAGTTTGTCCCTCAATATATTGTTAACCTTTTTCAGAACCCTCGGTGCGCGAGTCCAACTCGCACTTGACAGGTTTTTTACTTTTCTTTCTCATTAACGCCGTTGTATGTTTTTTATACAAAATTGCCATACTTAATCATCGAAGTTCCCTAAATTTTTCTTTAATTTCGGAGATTATGACAAAATTAATTTTGTATGAAAACAATTTGCGGCATCTAAAGAATTATGGAAAAAAATCCAAAAAGGCATCATTTAAAATGACGGAGTTCTGAGGTAACAAACATAAAAAAATAACCAAATTTAGAAACCTCCTCCTTTTTTTAAGTCAGTTAAAATCATTTGATTCCAGTCTATGTGCTTGCATAGGTTACCTTTTAAGTACACATGTAATTGACTTAATTGAAGGAAATGACAAAGTTCTGAGCTGCCAACATAAAGAAAATTAGGGTGAATTATCCTATTACCAGCCTCCCCCCAAATATCAGCCGAGCATGCTTTTTTATGTGATAAATAAGAAGTAACATGTCCTGCCCTGTCTTCACCTATGGTCTATTTTTTAAAAGAATATATATATCCGACGTAATTTTCCAATTACCATTCCTATCCCTTCGTTAGGGTTCTTTTAATCTTCATTTCACGGATTGTTGTGCCAATACACGCAAATTTTAACAAAAACGCGTGATTTTTTTGGACACTTAGTAAGCGATGTTTCACTTACTTTGACGCTTAGGTATATCTTTATAATTTAAGGGAACAAGTATGAATATTTTGTACAGTTAATTAGAAAAATTAAGTAAATTTTCAGCTGGATTTAGAATTTAATAGAGGGCTGACGTTTGGTCCATTTGTTTGTATGGAGTGCCATATATCAGCCGGGGTGGCTTAAATTTGGTACCGGAACTGTTCCAAATATCAGCCACCACTTATATTTTTTTTACTGAATTATCGATTTTTGTTTGCGATTGTACTTTTTAGTGCTTGACAGAGGGTCAGCCTATCACCGCAACACTGCTTGTAATGCAATATATCTGAACTCAGGAGGCTTTATACATATATGTCGACGATGCAAGGGTCTACTTGATTTTCGGTAAAGGGTTGATGGAGGAACTAAGACTAACACAAAATACTTTTTAACTCTGTTAAGTCAGAGGTTCACGTAAGAATCCCACGCAGGCGAAGTAGTGGATAAAAGCTAGTAGTAGTATGAATTTTCTTTGCCACTAACAACGAATCACATGGCCTAAATGTATGGTAAAAATATTTCTATCAAATCTTAGAGCATAAGCATCTAAAATCACAAAAAACTGCTAGGCTGATGTTTGGTACGCATGAGGCTACATTACATCCAAGGCTGCTGATATTTGGAAAATAACACAAAATTCACAAAAACATGTTTTTTTAATAGTTTTACTAGTATCTTGTCATTTTTATGCATAGTAATGCAAACTTAACATTTCAAGCTACAAGTAACGAGTAAGAGTCTTAGGTTTTTGTTTATTATGAGAACGTAGTAACCATTTAAGTAGAAAAAAAAGTTAGGGGGCTGATATATGGCTCATTCACCCTACAAACGAATTTAGAAACCGCCTCCTTTTTTGAAGTTAGTTAAAATCATTTGATTCCAGTCTATGTGCTTGCATAGGTACCTATTAAGTACACACGTTATTACCTACTAAGTATAAGTTAAAAGGTACCTACTTATAACACGAGCGTATTCTGGATTTTTTTACATTTTTACGACAGTGTGTCCAGGTTGATATGACTGCAGTGGTATGGGAAATAATTAAACACAAATGATACCTGATAACTGAAGATACTATTGTAGTATTGTACCTCACAATGATCTCCTATAATACTTTTTCAAAAATTTAGTTATTCCACTCGATGAGGTTATGAAAGTGTTTTCTCCATTTACATAATATCCACTTGCTTTTTCACTAGTCCACACAGAGGAGAAAATAGGGTCTATGTCGGGGACATTAATTAGAGTTATCAGACATATTTTCAGAATGATACCCACGGCTAATTTCTACCAACGTAGCGCTCGCCATCGGTAGTGAATTCATCCTCACACGTCTTGAGAACCTAAATGGTCATGCCAAGTGCATTTTCAGAGAAACTTACTCCCGCAAACGTAGAATGAACTCCCTGCCAGTGTTGTCAACTCGGTATCAGGTTTTTGGGCTAAATAGATTTAAAAAAAAAGAGCTACATTTGCCCAATAAATTAAAAAAATTCTTTTGCCATCTTAATAAAAAATAATAAAAGTAATGATTTTTGCAAAATATTTATTTTATGTTTACTTACTAATTAGATAGATGCACTATTAAAGTATGTACAGCCTTATATTCTCAATGTAAGACAAAGACAAAATTGTAGTTGCATTTTCGGAGAATTCACAGGATTGGAAGTGAAGCGGCCACCTGTCTCTACGATTCATGTAAGAGGAGAAAAGACAGGAACTCTGACTCACGCTCAGAGTGATAAATTTGAGCGACAGTATGTGGCCCGCTTGAGTGGATTTAGTTTTTGCAAAATTGTATTTAAATTTTTGTCTCATTATTGTATACGAATTTGTTTTAGGCATTAGTTAGATTTGCTCAGAAGATGTATTTCTATTGCCTAGCCTTTGGTAACTCCGGACATAACTATATCTTTGGATATATATCCGAAGCCGGATATGTTACAACTCCTTCACTTTGCGTGAAATAAACATGTCCTATATCCAAGGAGTAAGTGAACGAACTAATGCAAATAAACAGTGGAGCGTGTAGCCCGAGTCGAATAGCGATGCACGTATATTACTGAAAGCGAAATAGCAGCGTTGTCGTGTCTTGCTTATAAATAATCGATCGCAGCGCTTTTTAAAATCATGCCTGCTAAACCCAATGTATATGCATTGGGGTATTAATTTCCGTGCAATACGCTTTAAAGCACTTCAACCGCTTAATAATTAAGGGGACGTTTTTGTCTTTTATTCAATTGTTTGTTAACGTAAGTATGTACATACTATAGATTAATACTTATTTGTATATATTTATATATATTTATATTTATATATATATATATATATTTGGGCTAAATAGATTTTAAAAAAAGAGCTACATTTGCCCAATAAATTAAAAAAATTCTTCTGCCATCTTAATAAAAAATAATAAAAGTAATGATTTTTGCAAAATATTTATTTTATGTTTACTTACTAATTAGATAGATGCACTATTAAAGTATGTACAGCCTAATATTCTCAATGTAAGACAAAGACAAAATTGTAGTTGCATTTTCGGAGAATTCACAGGATTGGAAGTGAAGCGGCCACCTGTCTCTACGATTCATGTAAGAGGAGACAAGACAGGAACTCTGACTCACGCTCAGAGTGATAAATTTGAGCGACAGTATGTGGCCCGCTTGAGTGGATTTAGTTTTTGCAAAATTGTATTTAAATTTTTGTCTCATTATTGTATACGAATTTGTTTTAGGCATTAGTTAGATTTGCTCAGAAGATGTATTTCTATTGCCTAGCCTTTGGTAACTCCGGACATAACTATATCTTTGGATATATATCCGAAGCCGGATATGTTACAACTCCTTCACTTTGCGTGAAATAAACATGTCCTATATCCAAGGAGTAAGTGAACGAACTAATGCAAATAAACAGTGGAGCGTGTAGCCCGAGTCGAATAGCGATGCACGTATATTACTGAAAGCGAAATAGCAGCGTTGTCGTGTCTTGTTTATAAATAATCGATCGCAGCGCTTTTTAAAATCATGCCTGCTAAACCCAATGTATATGCATTGGGGTATGAATTTCCGTGCAATACGTTTTAAAGCACTTCAACCGCTTAATAATTAAGTGGACGTTTTTGTCTTTTATTCAATTGTTTGTTAACGTAAGTATGTACATACTATAGATTAATATATATATATATATTTGGGCTAAATAGATTTAAAAAAAAAAGAGCTACATTTGCCCAATAAATTAAAAAAATTCTTCTGCCATCTTAATAAAAAATAATAAAAGTAATGATTTTTGCAAAATATTTTTTTATGTTTACTTACTAATTAGATAGACGCACTATTAAAGTATGTACAGCCTAATATTCTCAATGTAAGACAAAGACAAAATTGTAGTTGCATTTTCGGAGAATTCACAGGATTGGAAGTGAAGCGGCCACCTGTCTCTACGATTCATGTAAGAGGAGAAAAGACAGGAACTCTGACTCACGCTCAGAGTGATAAATTTGAGCGACAGTATGTGGCCCGCTTGAGTGGATTTAGTTTTTGCAAAATTGTATTTAAATTTTTGTCTCATTATTGTATACGAATTTGTTTTAGGCATTAGTTAGATTTGCGCAGAAGATGTATTTCTACTGCCTAGCCTTTGGTAACTCCGGACATAACTATATCTTTGGATATATATCCGAAGCCGGATATGTTACAACTCCTTCACTTTGCGTGAAATAAACATGTCCTAACCTCCGAAATTGTATCCTAACCTAAAAAAGGACTAGTAAAACAAAGCCCGGTTCATATCTATCAAAAGTCATCACCAAAAATGTTTTCGTTCCGAACAAACAAGGGATACACTAATGATTTGTGCACTCGCGATTGAAAGGTACTAAATCGATCCGAGGATTCGTTTGACGGCTAGATAAATTTGCTTATTTCCGCGGATATATTAAGCGGATATGGATATGCGATATATATCTTTAATCGGAATGATATGTGACATATCCAATCTTTGTCCGGATTTACTTAGACCATGGCTACTGTTGCCCCTATAACAACAAATACAAAAAAAAGAATAAAATAAATATTTAAGGGGTATATAACAAAAATCGGTCAAGTGCGAGTTGGACTCGCGCACGAAGAGTTCCGTACTATAAAATAATTATAATATAAAATAAATATCTATAAAAACGGCAAAAAAGTCACATTTGTTGTATGGGAGC
Source organism: Apoda limacodes (assembly GCA_946406115.1). NCBI lineage: Eukaryota > Metazoa > Arthropoda > Insecta > Lepidoptera > Limacodidae > Apoda > Apoda limacodes. The sequence goes on from OX291558.1 coordinate 14,330,707, forward strand.
CCCTCTTAAATATATGTTTTATTTTAATTTCATTATTTATTTTAAAGTGATTAAATAACTTAATATTCTGTGCATATTTTAAGCGTCTAACTATTGCCGTTATCAATATCAAGCAAAATAAGTTAATTCAAGCAAAGTTAAATAATAAGCAGTTAAATATTTATTTTATTCTGTTTTTAGTTTTTTTTGTTATAGCGGCAACAGAAATACATCTTCTGTGAATATTTTAACTGTCTATCACGGTTCATGAGATACAGCCTGGTAACAGAAGGACGGACGGACAGCGAAGTCATAGTAATAATTACCCTTTGGGTACGGAACCCTAAAAAACCAACATAGGCAGTTTTTTAGGTAAATGTCCCTCTGCTACATCAGTACTATTTGAAAAAATCAGCCAAGTGCGATTCGCACTCGCGCACCATTATCTATAAAAACGGCAAAAAACCACGTTTGTTGTATGTGAGTCTCCCTTAAATATTGGTTTTATTTTAATTTAATTATTTATTTTTAAAGTGAATATAAAACTAAATATTCTGTGAATATTTCAAGCGTCTACTTGTTGCCGTTATCAACATCGGTCAAAACAAGCAAAAACATCACGTTTGTTGTATGGGAGCCCCCTCAAATATTTTATTCTATTTTTTAGTATGTGTTATTATAGCAGCAACAGAAATACATCTTTTGTGAAATTCCAGTGTCTTAAATATCACGGTTCATGAGATACAGCTTGGTGACAGACGAACGGACGGACAGCGGAGTCTTAGTAATAGGGTCCCGTATTTTACTCTTTGGGTACAGAACCCTAAAAACTGATTAACGTGTATCTAGGTATAATTTTTTGTTGATCCATACCCAGAACAGAATGGCCCAAAACAGAGCCATTACTAAACAAACCCTGCGTTTTCTATTCTCATTGTCTATCCGACATTTTAAGGTCTCTAACTTTTAGACCCCTCTCGACCCGAGGTATTATCTTAACTATTCCTTATTCTGTGACCGAGGTAGGCAGAAGCCAGATTTTCCACAGAATATGTGCTATTATGGCGGATTTCCTAAGGGGTCTCCATACAAGAAATATGTTTTTGATGTTTTTTTAGCTTCAAACCTAAGCTACGCTATTTCTTTCTGTCGTATTGAATTTCCGACCGTATTAGAACGAGTGTTTGACATTTAATTTTTTAACCGACTTCAAGAAAAGTTCTGTGTGGCCAGAAGGCTGTTTAGATAAACAGCTGGTCTAAATTTCACGATAATGACTTGCCTGCTGAACGAGCGTGGGTTTGATTTCCGGACTGACCAAACATTTTATATTTGTTTTTGTCTTGAGTCGGGGTGTTATCTATGTATAAAATATGATACAGTCTTACACTAGGTAACATAGTATAACAAGGTACATAATATAATTTATTTAAATTTCAAAAAAATTACAAATGCCACCCAATTAATTGAGTTCTAATTCTTCCCAACATTTGTAATATTTTTTTTTCATTAAACTATCTTTAACATATATTTAAAATTTATTTGGAGCTAAACTAAACAAAAGCTCTGGAATTTTATTAAAAAAATACATATATACCTACTATGTATTGCAGAAGAGCTATGTAAAATCACTATAAAAACAGGTACTTTTGTATGTATGTATTTATATATTCAATATAAATAAATATTTTTGGACAAAACACACAGCGCCGTAAATACGTACATATCATACATAAATAAACCCAACAGATATGTTTATCACATAAATGTTTATCCAATACGGAACCCACACACTCTGCGTGGCAGTCGGCCACACTATCAATTAGGCTGCGCGGGAGCTAAAGTCAAAATGGTACGGGGTATCTTCGCCGATATTAGAATTTTTTTTAGTCCTATATAAGTGCAACACATATTTTGGATTTACGTAAGTGTTTGATAATAGATATTAACTGTGTTAGTGGTTTGACAAAATAAGTATTCTCGAGGATTTCAATAAGATAGATATAGTTACCTATATACAAAACAGTAACCTACAATCGCTAATCGCTGCGTAGGTATTTAAAACAGAATTCATAATTAAAAAAAAAACATTTTTACGTCGATGATGGCACACAATAACTTTCCTGTACCTAATCTATGTGCATTTTTTTATCTTATTTAAAAAGGAACAGTGTTTAGATAGGTAAATACGTAGCTTTATCTAAAAGTGCAATAAAGTATTGTAGTATTACTTTACTGTACCTACCTACCTACCTACGTTACTCGCCGATGATAAGAGCGTCTCGAAGTAGTATTTTCTTTGGATACCTACGTCTACCACAAGTTTATAGTACAACGGTTATCGCTAACGATGACGTAGGCGATAACGCAGCCTAAAATAATAATCCATACTAATATATAAATACGAAAGTAACTTTGACTGTCTGTTACCATCTCTTCACGCTTAAACCGCTGAACTGATTAGGTATGGAGATAGTTTGAGTCCCGGGGAAGGACCTAGGCTACACTTTATCCCAAAAAATCCAAAAGTTCCCGCGGGAATAACTTTTACCGAGTTTAAACGAACGAAGCTTTCTATAGCAAACCTTTATAAGTATAATTGAGGAGATGACGTAAAAATTTCACGCCCATGAATACCGATTTCTTTTTACACAGAAATAGTTTTTTTTTTATTATTTTCGAGCATTACTATATTATGAAACTCTTCCGAAGTAATTTCCTTGTAAATAATGAATGACACTAGTTTTCTTTAATTTTTACTGAAATACTTTTCTCGTATAGGTACAACTTTTACGTTAACTCTACTTGTATTGCCTCTCATACTCATACATATGTCTATGAGACTTGACTCTTGAGCTGTACTAATCTATCTTAATATAAAAAACAATCTTCCTGCTAAGTTTGTTCTTTCTTAACTATGAAGTCATGTCATTCCTAATTTTAAGTTGGTTCTATTTAAACTTTATTTTATTTAAACCAAAATCAATAAATTTTTAATGAATTTAGCTTCATAAATGTGGTATCTTTCATCCCCTATTCTACACTCTTACTTAATCCTTACTTACCTTTTTATCCTGATCGAGAGTTCCCACGGGATTATTTGATGCTTCCGGGCACTGCCTATTAATTCCTTCACGTGACGTTACGATGTATTCAATTGACTTGATTTTTGTAGTGCGCGCAATTATTTGTTCTATTATACTAAATAGCAATGATTAGCGGATTTTACCGAGTAGTAATAGTGGATTTTGTGTGGGCTTAATAGTAGCACCAGCGACTGTAGGTAACTACTTTTCTTTGGGCGATCTCTATTGTGTGCGATGGGAGTAAGGGTAGGGTTTCAACAAAATGCAAAGACTCGACAGGACCATAGAACCGGTAATAGAGCCGCAGGAAGTCTCCGGACCATCAATTGTGGAGACCAACATTCACAAGTGAACGTCTTTGAGCTGAGACGACGATGAGTGTTGATAATAATATGAATTAGGTACTAAACATTCTTAGATAAATAGATCTGGTGTTAATTCACGTTTCATTTAGTTTACAGATATTATCATTAGGGGGCAACCAAATCGCCGAGGTACCAGAGTCAGTAGGACGGCTAAGGGCGCTACAGGCCCTGGTGTTAAGTGACAACCTGGTAGAGCAGCTGCCCGCCAGTATTGCCAACTTAAACCAACTACGGTCTCTCCTACTACACAAGAATAGACTGAAAACATTGCCAACGCAGATCATTAAACTGAAATGTTTGACCGAGGTAAGACAGGTTGCAGATATTATAGAATGCATACCTAATCGAGGTCTGTGCGATTCGATCATAGCCAGATTTTGATGATAACTATGTATCTAGATAGGAAGGTAGATTGTAGGTACAGTCAAAGCTCCTTATTCCCATTTTTTGTTTTCGCGGATTAAAATATATAATAAAATATCCCTTATTATCGTATACAAATCACCATTCCTTAAGGACGGTAATTCTGTATTCGCAGCATGTTTTACGGAAAGTATCCCCAACGAAAAAGAAGCCTTTACCGTAGTTTATGTTGGCAGAGCAAATAAAAATCTGCAAATCTCTGGTGAGCGTTGGAAAAGATTTACCTAAATGAAAACAATGATAATGTATGTATTTATCTCATGCATTTTTGTAGGGGCATAATAAACCACAGCCTATATAAACATTAATTTCATCCATAAAAACGAATGTTTACGCTGCATGCTGTCATAAAACTTTAAATAAATAGAATTATAGGTACACCATTTATATAGAAAATCTAGTTTGTCATTTTTTAAATTATTATCCGTAAACAATTAATTAAAATTTATAACTTGAAATAAGATGTAAAAAAGGTAGATAATTTTGTCTATTCAAAATGAGAATTTCTTTGGATATAATTATTTATTTACGTTAGCCTATAGTTTTTAAATTTAACTACCTGTCGGCCGCTACCTTGAAATTATAAGTAGGATTTTTTGTAAGTAGTTTTTCTTTGTTACCTGTGAAAAATCTTATCAAGTTCTTTCTTACACAGCTAAGTTTGCGAGACAATCCGTTAGTGGTGAGGTTCGTCCGAGACATGACGCTTCAGCCGCCTTCGCTCATGGAGCTCGCTAGTCGAACCATCAAACTGCACGATATTCCTGTTGATCCTAGCGAAGTTCCATTCACGTTACTCAAGTACCTCAATGCCGCCCAGTGCTGTGTCAACCCCAAGTGCAAAGGTATCACGGTCTGACAACTATTTGAAACTGACATACAGGTCGCACTTACGTTGTAGGAAATCATAGGGAGATTCGTTCAGCAATGAATGTAGGTAAATAAAATAGTAGATACCTACAATAGTTTAACATTTTTTTATTTACCTACGAGCGACCCACACAAATATCAATATCTTATAACAGGGAAAAAGTCTGCATGTTTGTACTGAACACTTTTTTTTCTGTATGATTAGTACAGTGTGGCTGATGCAGCTGTTATTGCCCCACCGGACTTTTGGGGCGAGACTCTAAAGGAGTTCAGCCTATGTAGCGTCCAGCGCTCAAGGGCTCCCGTGGAGCCTCGGCTTGGGTTGTCACTCTTGGACTGAACACTTGGTTATATGAAATAACATTGTAAATCACTCACCGTCGACGACGGTTCCAAGCAAAAACGTTGTTTAAGCCATTTTGGCATCATAAAATATGAATGTAGTCCTATCACTATATTATAAGTATTAATAAAGAGGTATACGAGTTTATTTTTTATATTTAGGTATGTTATATCTAAAATCACTGCACTGGTCCGATTTTGAAAATTCTGTACTTCTGTCCTGTTTGAAGGCTACATTATTCCAGATATTTTGAAAACTTTACTGTTTAGGGTTTAGCAACAGATATAGAAATGAAGTAGCAGGTCGAGGTGCTAGTTAATATAGAAATTATTAAGATTGAATCTTAGCTAGTTACGTAGTTGTAATATTTTGGTTTTACAATCTCTGTAGATACGCTTCTAGTAAGGTTCACGCATACTTTGGTTTCATGTCACGTGCAAGTCGCATGTAAGTGTACCTAGTTGGTTGCAATTTCGTTGTTACACAACTACGTACGTAGCTATACTACGGTAGGTACTTAAGTACTCACATCTACTACGAATACGATGACCCGAGACGATAAACGATGCAAAAGCGATTGTTGAGCGTCTTTATCTTTGAGCGTAGAATGTTACAATGGAAACTTTTGTCCCTTTCCACTAGCACATCAACCTATTTACAAATAGCTTCCGATATTGTCCAACAAACAAGTCTAATCTTCTAAACATGCATTGCATAAGGTACCTCGCAGACAAAAGTGACAACATTTTTACAGTGCAACAAACTTTTCTGACCTTGGGTGTTTGGTCGCTAGTGTCGTTATAAGTTAACACCATTTCAATATGGCGACTGTAGTTTTGATTTTTGACCACTAGGTCAGAAACATATTTGATGATGTATTGAGTTAGGGCTCTGTCCGTGTAATGTAAATTATTGCGGATATCTGAAAAGCTTGTAAACCGAATTTGTTAAAAACAATTTGCGTCAGAAGTAGGTACTTTATAAATCTAACTTAGATCTGTTCCTTTTTTTTTAGATTTTTAGGACACATAATGAAAAGGGGGAACACAAAATTTTCAGCTTTTGAAGCTAATAACTTACAAAGAATGTAGCTAAGAGAATTTAAGGTTATTCGATATTTAAAAAAAAAACGGGGTGCGCGAAAAGAATGCGTGCTTTCAACGTATACAGAAAAAGAGAGAGAGAGTGGGAAATATTTTAGGGTATAAATTATTTTAATCTTAATTTCATATCAAAATTATAAAAACCTTCATATGATATTCATCAGAATCGATGCAAAGATAAAAGTTGTGTCATAGATAAAGTAGGATAGTAGCCAAGATCATCTGTGATGCCTTACATATACCTGCCTACAATTTATTTATTCAATTTATTTGTGTTGATTTGCAGGTGTATTTTTCGACAATCGTGTTGAACATATCAAGTTTGTTGACTTCTGTGGGAAATACCGCATACCACTTCTGCAATATCTGTGTAGTTCCAAGTGCATCACTGGAAGCTGGGAGAGCCGTGAGGTGGACAATAATCCTCATCCTCACATGATGCGGAAAGTTCTGCTCGGTTAAAATATGTATATATATAATAATATGTATGTACCTGTATGTTACCGTAATGCCTCAGAGATACACCGGTGTACGGTCGGAGGCTAATATTGCCCGTGTCAAATCCAAGATATGTATATAATGTATTTTTTTTATTTAGACATTCGAGTGAATGTTGATGTGCACTAGTGATTACCCATCTTCAGAAATGATATACGTAAACCATTTAGTTTATAAATGCAAACATTTAAAAGTACCTACAAGACTACTTTATCAGGAAGCTTGGTTGTCACAGCGGTTTATCTTTTTACCTACCTACACAGTATTTAGTCAGACATCATAGTAACATATAAATACATACATATATTATTATGTATCTGTAACCTATCTGTAACATACCTACATTTAGCTGAATGTAAAGAAAGCATAATTGGCGTAATATTGAATTTGTTGAACAGTAATGTATTGAGAAATGCTAGAGTTTATTTTAGGTCGGTGCAGATCCAGGTTTTTATGGGCTGGTTTCTGCAAACTTGTATGCGTTTTTTTGATACTTTATGATTTTGACTATATTATATCCCATAATAGATATGAAGAGTTTATTTTAGGTCGGTGCAGATCCAGGTTTTTATGGGCTGGTTTCTGCAAACTAGTATGCGTTTTTTTGATACTTTATGATTTTGACTATATTATATCCCATAATAGATATGTTACTTCTGATTTTTATGGGATTTAACACGCAAAATTCCCTCCCTGTGAATCCGCCACTGTTTTAGGTAGAGTAAGATAACTATAAGATTTAAAATAAGAGAATTACAAAGAATACTAATGCATTTATTATAATTTATTTTTACAACTTAATCAAAATATTTATGACAAAGGCCAGCTACAGTACATATTTTAATAATCTAGCATGTGTTAGATCGCAATACCTACAATAATATCCCGAAGTCACGCAAGAGACCTCAAACCAACAATAATTATTACTACAAATATAATTTAGTTCCTAAAGAAAAACTTAGACTATATCTATCCAGGTCCAATATGGTTCCCCAAGGAAACCTATCAACTGGTTTTCTCCTTGCTTTATATTATTTAACTATTTAATTTATAGCACAAGAAACATCAAAATACCAGATAAGCAGGCTTCAACTGTTCACCATAGCAAAATAGTATAACAAGGGAAGTATTTTAAAGCATCAAAGAAACAATTGGCAAAGTGTAAACTTTGTTTATTGTAATAATACCTATGGTACATGTATATTTCCTTATTTTTATAATTACAATTGTCTGTTTATGATTGATAAAAAATTATATTTTTGTTTATTTTTATTTTCTTCAGACTCCTTTACTCTTATTTGTATTCCATAATATAAGTTATTTTTAATTAAAGCTATCTACGAAGTACTACTGATATTACGAGTCAGTTTCATGTGAAAATTTCATTCTAACTTCTTTCCCTCTAAGGATAGCTTCTTTAAATAATTTGCAGTATAGCTCAATAGCTACTGGAGAGTCATCATTTCCTGGAACTGGGTATGTAATCAGATTTGGATTACAATTGGTGTCTACAATACCAACAGTAGGTATAAGCATTTTAGCACTGTCTCTCACAGCAGTATGTTGGTTCAAAATGTTATTTTGTGTGTTTAAAAATATACAAAGATCGGGCAACCTTGTCACTGCTCCAAACTGATGGTTAGCATTAGTAAATATTCCACCTTTCCAAAATCTAGTATGTGCATATTCCCCACACGCCTTTGCTGTTTTCTCAACTATGTGAGCATTTAATGCATTCCTATTGAAAAAGCAAATGACTCCACCTCTATATGCAATATGTGCAGTAAAATTAAGGGCATTACGTAAATGCTCAGCAGTAACATCTAAATCAAATATTAAATGACCTAACCTAGAGCCATAGAGATAAGGTCTCATGAAATCGTTGAGTGAACCTTCCTTGTGACCATAGTGTACTCGAGCATCAAATAAGTCTTTAACTGTAAACAAATTGTGGACATGAAAGTAATCTGGGTGATCTATGGGATTAGGTCTGTTGGTTCCTGTAAGAGAAAATTTAACAAAGATTATTTTTAGACATTAAAGAAAAACAGTAAAAATGGCCAAATATGAGGTCTTTAGATATCTACCCTCAGTCACAGTCAGAGGCACTGGAGCTGTTGAATTTTTTCTTATGCCATTTGCACAGCTCTTATATATAGATGACCCTGGAATTTAATATAAATAAAAACAAAACCATACACCTTTGAAAAGAAAGGTAATTTTTATGCCAGTAAGTATGCATTTATATTCTATTCTACATTTCCATATTTATTGGAACTTCACCACTTGCAGGAAAATGACTAACTATAGACCCAATTATAGTTGGATTGTAAACTGGGCGTACCCACACTGCATACCCTTTTAGTTGCCCTGACCACCAGTGCACTAGAAACTAGAAGATAAGGGATTTTTTTGTACTTCTCTACACCATGTTGATTTTGTGTAAAAAATTACCAAAAATTATTTTAATGGATGAAGATGCAGCCCCTTCCCAAATGGAATGCAAAAATTGGCGGACTATTTGTTTTTTTTTGGATGGATTTTTAAGAAAAAATGTTTTACTGTATAGATTTTTTTTTAAATTTGGTTGATATGTATAGTAAACACACCCTTCTGTGGGCTGCCCTCGATCCGCTGCGCTCTGCTTCGCTTGGGCAAATAACATAACCTAACCTACCACTAGTATTCCATTGCAGTAGACTTATTTATTTTGAATATTTTTTTTTTCAAAAACTTATTTTTCTCAGCCTTTTTTATTTGTTTTGTGTACAAGGGGGCGTGCTTCTATATCGATTAAAATGTTTTTTTATAACTTGGTGTAGCGACGTAGAAATAAATATTCACCGAAGGGAAGTACCTATATTCTTTACATAGCAATGGGTTTCGACTTTCTAACCTATTCATGTTTATGACTTACTGAAAATAAGGGAAAGCATTTCTACTTCCAATTGATATCCACTTCGCGATATAACTTCGATTTCAATAAATTGCCATTTCTAGACAGAATTAAAATCTTCTTTCTTTCCTTAAAGAAGAACCTTTATCGCAATATCAGTTTTTTTTAATTGTTAATTTTTTTTTCTTCGTCATGGATTTCGTTTCGTATACTTGTAGCAAATGCGTGCCAATGACAACGATAATTCGTATCGGACCCGACTGACTAAAAAGTTGGTTTCACATTGAGCGATAACGACACGATACGTTGAAAAGATAATCTGAATCATTTTGGCCGGTCTAGTGCGCGCCGGACTGTTTTGTACTAGACCCCGCATACTGTAAGAAATTTCTCGCGTCTGCCGCTTGGTGCCGATCCACGCTGGATCGTACCTCCGCCGGACGCAAGAATTATTTCTCGAGAGGCGCGTATTCGTATCAGATTGGCGGACATCGCCTTTTGCTGTACACGTATTTCCATAGCTGGGCACCGTTAATCAAATAGTTAACTTCGTTAATCGTTGATCCGCTACAAAAAAAGTTAGGTTCGTTAAACGTTAAAGCGTTACATTAGGGAAGTATTAACGCAAATAAAGTTAATCCGTTCATTTGTGTAAAATTGTATTTTTATATCGTTGCGTTAGTGAACTTATAACACCTTTTGGTTTAGGTTCTGAAAGTTAACAGGATAGGAACAAAACAAAATACTTGTATAATCCAAATGAGTTGATCGTCGGGCATAAGGTGCATATTCCCCTTCATGAACATGTTGAAGTTCTCGTCTGAAAGCGAGGCTCGTTTTGGTGTTAAAATGTGTTTATCCGTCGAAAACAGACGTTCAACTGCAGCTCTTGAGGGTATAATTAATAGATATTCATATTAAAGAATTCAGATATAAGTAATAGATTTATGAATATCTGTTCCCCGAGGAATGCAGCCAGGGGTGTCTTAACCATATGCGGCGCCCGGTGCGAAGGCCAACAATGCGCCCCTTTTTCAAAAATTTTGACAGTTTAATATTTCATTGTATAGACTGCTACAAAAATATAGAAGAAATAAATCACATAAATAAGCAAGCATACTTATGTAGGTATCTTAGTACGTCACGCCTGTCTCCCAGAGGGGAAGGCAGAGTAATCGGAGGGGTAAGTAAGTATTATTATAGGTCCACTAGAATGAGAAATACTGATGGCAAATTAAAAAGTAAAAAAATGAGACAAATGTTTGTCCAAGCAAGTTGAAGGGCAGAAAGAGATGCACTCTTGTCAATCATACCTTGAGTTTCTGGTAGACCTATATTAACTTATATACTAACTTTAATTAGAATTAATATTATACCCATTTATTTATTTATTACCATTCATTATGTTCACATTATATTTTAATTTCAATTTTACGAAATTTGCAAACTTTCCAATGATTTCAGCTGATTTAATGTCTACATCTCTTTCGAAACTTATCATTGCCAAATTTGGTAGCCTGTCTTGGGTCATAGTTGATTGGAGGTAAGTTTTTATTAAGTTCAGTTTAGAAAAAGACCTTTCGCCTTCAGCTACTGGCACCGGAAGAGTCAAATATATGCGTAAAGACGTTGCAAGACTTGGAAAAATGGACACTTAATTATTTGACCAAATATACTTTAAAACATCCAAAGGATTTGTTATTTATACAAAATATTGGCAATAATTCCAACTCACCGAAAAGACCTACCCATCTATGTCAGAGCTCAGTCCTGAAGTTAGTTTTGGCTGTAAGTTGAGAAATTGTGCTTTTTTTGTCCAATATTTGACTCTCTCAATTGATCAATGTTTTGTATAAATGAAAAAATGCTATTGTGTTCTATTAATAATTCGAACAGCTCGTTTAATTTTATTTTTGCCGTGTCAAGTAGAGAATTATAAAAATTTACTTTAAAATTATGTTTGGGATCTAAGATGGGCTCGTCTACAGCTTCATAATCAAAATTTCTTCTTCGGGGACGTGGTCGAGCACAGATTCAGATATTACCTGCTCAATACACTATCCGTGCGACTTGAGGAGAGATCTTTTTTAGCCATATCAATCATCTTGATCGCCTCTGAAATTATTATGTCTGACTTTTGTAAGCTCTTACTAGCAATATTAATTTTTGACAAAATGTTGTACCAAATGACGATAAACAAATGGATTTAAATTCTTTATTTTGGACATAAATGAACTGGCTGTATTTTTAGTGTCGTTGTCATATTTGTCCGTCGAAAATGTGAAAAACAACGCATCGTATATTTTGTCCATGTTAAAGGAGTGCTTTTAGGGCATCTACTCGAATTTCCCATCGCGTGTTTGACAAAGGTTTAATAGTCAAAGTTGGTATTTGGGTCATAATCACATCCCAACGAGCCGTTGAAGCAGAAAAAAAAAACGTAAATTTCCTGTACTATTGATAAGAAATTGGTAATATCTAGAGAACTTTTAGCTGCGTCGTTGACCACAAGGTTAAGACTATGGGCAGCACACGGAACGTTAAATGCGTGAGGATTCATATCCAGAATTTTTTTTGGAGGCCTATATTTTTTCCTCGCATATTCGAACCGTTCTCGTATCCTTGGCCACGTAAATCATTACCTATAGATACTAACTAAAATTTATAAGAACTTAATGACATTGACCTATCAATACATTTCTGATAAAGCAAAATTTGTTCGACATAATCCTAATTTATTTTCTGACAATTCTACTGACAGACGATGTAAAACAAGACAGAGCAAAATCTAAAAACAGTACAATGCAGACTCACAAAAACTAGCAAAACCATGTACGCAACGGGCCCAAAAATTTATAACAAAAGCCCTCAGGACATAAAAAAATATCACATCTGACACAATCTTCTTTTCTGGATTAAAAAAATGGCTTAATTAAACCGTTTTAATAAAATTAAAGAATTTATTTAAATAACAATTAAAATTTAATAATGATAACTTATAATAATGAAATATTTGTAACATTTGACATATAATTTTATTATGACTATATGAGTATATGCAGTATAAGTATACTTGGCACTTGGTCGGCTACAATGATCTTATATATAAATTAAATAAATAAAGAAATTAATATCCGGGGACCATCACCTTAAAAATAAATATATATTAGTTAGTACCTTTACCTTTGTGTAAAATAAGGAAGAAAAATATTTATTACAGTATAAATGTATGTTTGTGTATGTGTATATATGTTTGTATGAATTTATGTAGTTAAGTATATAATGAACATAATACGCACCTACAGACACTTTTTTTTTTGAACATTTGTAGGTTGACTGGTAGAAAATGCTGTTAGCATTAAGTCCACCTTTGTACACTTTTGGTGTTCAATAAAGAATATAAGTAAATAAATAAATAAAAATAAAATTACAATATAAACGTACGGAACCATCACTGTGATATTTGTGATAAAATAAAAAGTGATGGGTGGAGTCAACAAATTTTAAAAGATACCGCGCGGCCGACGGCATTGTTTTAAGTGTGATGTCGTGAACAATCATTAAAACTGATTGTAAGTACTTGAATCGTAAGTTTTGAATTTGTTTTTAAACATTAATTTAAAGTAATATTTATTAAATTGTAGTTTGGTATGGTAAGTAGGTAGGCAGGTTCGTTCAGGTTCCCTGTTGATCGCCCGGTCCGGCTTGCGCCCCCTAGGGGGCATTATCTCAATAATGACGCCAACCAAACTTTATTCATTTATAATATTTTAGTCAGCTCCATAGGTTAGTGGGTAATGGGGTCATTACCCAGACACAGACTGTTGAATCGAGGCGTGTGGGTACAATTCCCGCACAAGACCAACATTTATTATTATTATATACATATATGTCCAAAAATATTTATTAATTTAGTATTAGTAGGAAGAGCACTATCTCTGTAAATTTCAGCTCAATCGAATGCTCCGTAGTGGAGTGATTTAGTGACAAACAAGCAATCCTTATAATTTTCACATTTATAGAATAGAAACAATAGTGCCAGTATATAGTATACGTGTCTTTATCCATTCGTATCCGTTTTGCGTGCGTTACAGACAGAAACGTGCAGCGTGTCGACGCGGTTAGACACAATTTGACGCCGAACCGCCGTCCGGCCCAGTGTGCGGGCCCGGCCCGGCGCGCGCGAGAATCCTTCTATCGGACATTTCTCGCAATGTGCGCTTGAACTTAGTAGTACTGGGTGCCTAAAGTGACCTTTTCGCTAGCAAATCGTTATTAGTCATTGCTACTTCCAATCACAACACACGCTTTTACGTGTTACAAGAAGGATTTCAATATCAAGCTAGCAGATCGGTAGATAGAAAATCCGTCATAGAGTAACAACTTCGCAGAAAGTCAATAATATTTTTTTTTCTTATATTTTTTATCGCTTAGTTAATTTAAAGATTTTATATGTATTGTTTATTCTCAACGCTATCCATAGGTCTGTTATTAGTTATGATAGGCCTCTAAACTTAGCATATGTAGTTTAGATTTGCCATGTCCCATTTTAGTCGTAAAAAAGCGAAATCCAGATTTGTGTTAAATTTTTTTTTTATTTTTAATACCACTAAGGTGGCAAACAAGCCTACGGTCCGCCTGATGGTAAGCGGTCACCGTAGCCTATGGACGCTTGCAACACCAAGAGCATCACTTGCGCGTTGCCGACCCTTCAGAAATCTAATAACTTCTTTTTTGAAGAACCCTATACTGTAGTCCTTAGAGAAAACCTTGGCAGGGAGCTCATTCCACAACCTAAGCGTTCGCGGGAGGAAGTTCCTCTGAAACCGCACTGTACGTGACCATTTCGGTTCTAAATTGTGAGAATGAATTCCCTGCCGATGGCGAGCGGTGCGATGGTAGAAAGTAGCAGTGGGCATCATTTCGAACAATTCCTCAGAACACAACCCATTGTACAAGCGGTAGAACACACACAGGGAGGCAAATTCTCTCCTCAGACTTGGGGGCTCGATAACGCAAGTGAGTTTAGGATCGTCGACAATTCTCACAGCCCGTCTTTGAACCGAGTCAAAAGGGCCAAGCTGGTATCCGGGTGCACCCGCCCAGAGATGGCAGCAGTACTCCATATGGGGCCGAACTTGCAATTTGTAAAGCAGCAACCTTTGCCCCGACGTGAAGTACTGCTTCGCTCTGTTGAGTACACCAAGTTTTTTGGATTACATGTTTGTAATTTGTATATCAATCAGTGTGCAAATCTTTGTGCCCCTAGGTTCTTGATTTGAAAGGGTGGTTTAAATGCTCTTTCTTAACTTCTAGTCTCCAGTAAGCTTTCCCCCACTTCGGTCCTATCATTGGGTAGTGGCCGGTGGAGAAGCTTAGATGCTTAAGTACTCTGGGTATTAAAGTTTTTTGAAGAAGGTATCTACAAAATCGCACCGGTGATCTCTCTGATCCTCTATTACATATTTCTTCTCTACCACTGAGTTTTGTCATGCAGAGATCGATTACTGGGCTTACCATCTTTCGGAAAATCACTCGTTGTAGTTGTGAGTCTAGGTGCCATTCTTGTAAGGTCTTGTCTTGAACCTTGATAGCAAGGTTGTTGTACCGACCCGGCAGGTACTCCGGGACGAGGGTTATTTCTTTCTTTTAAGAAAAATTCAGAATATTGGAGACCATGCTGAGGACAGCTCTGGATTTGGACCACCCTGTTTGCGAATAAGCAGCAGTCGTACGATTGTCGGTTTGTATTTTTATGTTTAATTTACTAAAAACTTAGTGCATCTTTAAAAGTTTTGACAGTTGAATTTCGGGTGTATGTATGTAGGTATTGCCAGATCTTTGGCGCTTCGTGTAGGTCCCAAATCAACACCAAATGTTTTACAAATACCTATTTTTGTAGGAGGTATATGATTTATGATATGATTAATCATAAGAAAATGCCGTGTTGCGCAAATTTTCAAAAATTTCTTGCCACCATAGCAAGAGTTCGGTGGCTGCACAAGGTTTTGACGTATTTATCGAAAATAAAAAAAAGGAGCCAAGCAAAGTATAGCAGTATGTTTGTACCTATGTATACATAGCAGTTAAGCGCTTATGAAACTTGGCTAAAAGTCATCTCAATTCAGAAGCAATTTTAGAAGCTTCTAATCACAATTTCTTTATTTGGTTACTGAATTAATTACCAGTTGCAGCGCGAAAATGTCGGCCGTTTCGAGTACGGGGATGGCTCCGGAACTATCTAGACACCAAAAAATTGGCGTTTGCTTAGACCTGGCCGTTGGCTCAATTAAAAAAAACTGGTTGCCTGTAAAGTCGGTATACGGGCGAAAGTTTTACGTGACAACTTGTGCCTTTCACTTTTTATGTCTGTCTCTCTCGCTCTTAGGCGGGCTAACCATGCCGCGTGCCTCTCACTCGCTCTCATTGTGAGCGCATAACGTGAGCGGAGCGTAACGCAGTTTCTTGAAGTGTCACCCGGCAAACCAATTTATAAGACGTTGTCACGTCAATAAAAAAAAAACCGGTTAAGTGCGAGTTCTGTAACAGGTAAACTGAATTGACGGAATAACTTAACTTTGCCGTTAGACAACTGTTGTCCAAATACATAGACATATGTCGCGGTTAGTTTACCAACTGCAAATAAGTTTATACTTAATCGCAAAAAAAAATTTTGACTTACGGTTTCAGATTTTTTCATAGCTTCTTACCAAATTTCATAATTGTAGGGAAACGGGAAGTACCCCATAGGTTTTGATTTATTTGTTTCACAATATGCGACAAAAATAACTAATATCTCGATTTATATTCCTACCACGTTTATTTTTCTGTGTATAAGTAAATGTAGTCTTCATACTGTAATATTTCGTGCCTTGATTTTTAAATTCAGAGAGGCTGATTAAAATGTCCTATTTAACACTTAGTAGAGCGTGTTTTAACTCTTCTTAACAACCGATTGCTACAAGCGATCTAACACTCATTGTGCATTATATAAAGACGCGGGATAGTTATTTTGTTCTGTAAGATGGAGGGTGGTAGTCTACTGTTCCCTGGGGACTATCCGTGTTACAGGGGGAGATAAGTTCTGAGGCATGTTATCGCCGCTTTTGTTGCTGTGGTGCACAAGATTTGAATCCATTTATAGCGTTTGTCTGTGAGTTGGTTCTATGTTTTTAAGAACGATTCCAAATTCTCTGTTCGATCTCAGGATAAATAAATCAACATGTCAGCTTCATAACTAGATTAAATATTTTTTGAAATTATCGTGTTACAGTGATATGTAGGTAGATCTTTTACATATTTATAGGTACTTATAATCAAAAATACACAATATGTAAAATAGGTACTAGTTGTATGTTCTCCAAAATCATCCTACGTCGAAGCTACGTAAAGTACTTAAATATAGTGTAAGCATGACGTTTTCTCATTATGCCGCTGCTGTTGTATGACGTGCATAGTCTATCTACTAGAGGGTTAATGGATGGAGCGCCCCTACTCTATATTAGGCACTTTGTTTTTGTCTTTTGATTGATGTCAATAATCCAACTAGAGTATGAGCCAAGAGTAGATAAGACTTCGCGTTCTATAATCTTGAAAACAAAAAAAGCTTCGAAACCCTGATACAATATTAAAATAGAAACAAGTTTGTAGTAATGACAGGAATTAAACTTTACAATGAAATTTAATAACAAACTCCAATTGGTTTCTAAGGATTACACAAACTGGAAAAGACATTCTTAGCTTAGACCTTACATAGATTGGAAATTAAAAATACATCCGAGATGGCATACGCCGCTGTATTCAAGGATGACAATTGAAAAAAAATTGCTGCTTAGGCGGCCATTTATCACATGAATTCGACATACGTCGAACTTTATGTGGCGTAATAAATAAAACAAAAAATTCAGACAAGACTGTATGGACTAAGTCCTTTGCCTGCCATATTAGCAATTTAAACAACAAAAACAACAATAACAAAAAAATATTTTTTGTATTTTGATTAGTTTTGATAAAATGGACAAAATAAAAGTTGAAGAGCTAGATTTATACAATATTCTCGATTTACAAATCACTGCTACAGAATCTGAGGTAAGCAATTTACCCATTATGTTAGTACGTCCCAATACACCGGCACATGACACTGCTGTAGAGTCCCGTTCGTGAAAGTGAGTTTCTTTTTGTAATTAGACTTTGCAGCAGTGTCTATGTTACATTACCTCACGTCAAATGTAAACCGAAAGTCGGGTCCAGCAATAGTCTATTTGTGTGGCTTTGAATGTTGACTGTCTCTGGAAAACTATAAGTTCTTGAAAATAGTCCTGGTCAGTACACAGACTGTTAGGCCAGAAACAAAACGAAAGCCAGAGCCAATTTTTTAGAATGTAAATGTACAATTTTAGGGTTATTAAAGTGGTACTAGTTGGATAAGCAAAGTACATTTTTTGCCAACTTGTTATGGCGCATAGGATTAGGTTCTGCAGCATTTGTGGTTAAATCAATTTGTCAATTTATGAACAAGGCTGCTGCCTAGATAGTATACTTCAGCTACTTTCATAGTATGATGTCATACAGTATTCTAATGTGGGGACACATAGCTGATATTCAAACAATCTTTATGCTACAGACTGCAGTCTCTAAGAGTCCAACTTAAGAAACTTAATAAACAATATTCACAGTCGTAACACTTTAAATAGACACAATCTTGCTTTGATCCAGACAAGGCTTAACATAGATAAATCATTTAAAGTACAATGTATCCATTTTTACAATAAAATCCCTGCAGGAATATGTAATTTAAATTCTAAAAAGTCTAAAAATTATGCAGAAATAAAAATGCATGGGATTAAATAAATTATAAATTGTCTTTATAGAACTTACTTTTGACAATACTCTCTTATTTGTTAGCCCTCAAAGTCATAGAATTAATTAGAATTTGTGTTTTAGATCAAAAAAGCATATAGGAAGAAAGCTTTGCAATGTCATCCAGATAAGAATCCAGATGACCCTAAAGCAGCAGAAACTTTTCACAAACTCTCTAAAGCGTTAGAGATATTAACAGATGTATCAGCTCGATCTGCATATGATAAAGTACTTAGAGCGAAAGAAGCTGCCAAACTTCGCCATCAAGAATTAGATAGTAAAAGGCAAAAATTAAAGGATGATTTAGAAAAACGGGAACGTGAAGCTTTCTCTGTCATAGGAACTCTTACAGATGAACAAAAACTAGCTGCTGAGATTCAAAGATTGCAAAGAGAAGGTAGTCAGCTTCTCCGGGAAGAGCAAAAAAGGATGAAAGAAGAAATAAAGAAAAACCTTAACATACTTAATGATCCAATATGGGATCCAAGTC
This sequence comes from Apoda limacodes, assembly GCA_946406115.1. Classification (NCBI taxonomy): domain Eukaryota; kingdom Metazoa; phylum Arthropoda; class Insecta; order Lepidoptera; family Limacodidae; genus Apoda; species Apoda limacodes. The sequence continues at coordinate 14,349,619 of OX291558.1, forward strand.
TAAATAGAATTAAAATAAAATGGAAAGTTGATAAAAATGACCCTAATAATGGTGGTTACACAGAATCTTTATTAAGAAAATTCCTAAAGAAATATGGTGAAATCACAGCTCTTATTATGCCACCTAAAAAGAAAGGCAGTGCTCTAGTTGAATTTTCTAGTAAAGAAGCATCTGAAATGGCCCTGCAACTTGAAAAGGGTATGTTTTTTTATTTTTTTTGTAACCACCTAATCTGATTAAGGTCCAAGGATAATGCTTTATTTTCGTTGTTTAATAATTAAAAAGATGCACAGTTACTAGTTAAAACACACAAAAAATGACAGCAGGCTTTTGGTGGGCCCCTTTAGCAATCTTTTGAACAAGTTAATTTATTAAAGCTTATTTGTTTCACAATATGCGACAAAAATAACTAATATCTCGATCTATATTCCTACCACGTTTATTTTTCTGTGTATAAGTAAATGTAGTCTTCATACTGTAATATTTCGTGCCTTGATTTTTAAATTCAGAGAGGCTGATTAAAATGTCCTATTTAACACTTAGTAGAGCGTGTTCTAACTCTTCTTAACAACCGATTGCTACAAATAAGCTTATAAGCTAGATAGTCCCACTAAAATAAAAACCTTAAGACCATGTAATAAAATAAAGTTTGGTCAGATGCTCACATGGACATAAATGAAAATGGTTTCAATGCATTAAAAATTAGTAGTTTGTGTCACTACAAACATACTACAAAGAATACATAGAGTTGTATAAATTTAAAATAGTTAAAGATTAAAATACTTACATAGCAAACATTATAGTCTTGTTTTAACTCTTAAAATATTACAACTAACTAACTGAAAATCATTAGGTAGGTCCTAAGTGCCAGTATTTCCATTACTCTCTCATTATCTAATTAATCAGACTAAAAAGTAAATCGTGAGGCGTAACATAACCTGAGTAAACATGAAAATATCATTAATAATGAGCTGATCAAAGCCCTAGATTAATGAGGAGAGTTGTGTGATGACTGGTACATTATTTAGCTTTTAGTACATTATCTATATCATTGTTATCTTACTTTTTGATATAACCCTTTAACTTAAAATTTTATTTTTAACTTATTTTATATTTTTTTTTACGTATATAGTTTTTATTATGGTGCTGCATATTTCTCACTTTGTTGCAGTCAAACTTTTTGCTAGTATCAAGTGTATGACAATTGACAAGCTCTAAGGATTCCGAAAATCAGTTCCTGCAAATGATTTAATGTATGCTAAAATATTTTATTTCCTGTGTTTAGTTCCATGTCTCAAGTCCATCAGATTTGGTGCTAATCTTATACATTGTTGTCCACCAAAAATGAAAATATTATGGTCAGTCAATTCTTATTGTCACATTTTTATCGATTTTTCAGGATTGTTTTCAGTATTAAAACAAGTAGCTTCCTCTGTGGGCGAGTAGTTGATATTTAATTTATTAATGGTAACAGCACCATCTTGTTTCGCTCTTATTGAGGAGCATGATACATTTTTCTCCTGTATTCCGATTTTCAATCTGTTTTTGGTAGTTACTGTTTTCGCACGCAAGATATTCTACTTCTGTGTGGGCATGCTCCCACTGAATTTTAAGAATTTTGACTTCCTCTTTAAGTCGTTCTATGTCACTGTCATATCCCGTTGACTGATTGAAGGTCTCTGACTGGGAAAGGAAAAACTTGATCTGATTCAACCTTACGAAGACACTAGTCTGCGCCATCACCGCTAAGAAAACCTCACTTACTTAGGTCCCAGAACACTCCCCTCACCATCTTCAAGAGCATTGGGATCCTTGGTGTTGACATCTCCAGCAATGTTTGGTTCCGACATCATTTGCAAGACAAGGTGAAGCTGGCGTCTAAAAAACTCGGGAATACTTAACAGAGCGAAGCAGCACAAGTTGCAGGTCCGGCCTAGACATGCGCCCCGAGCCTGAATTTACCAGCAGCGGCATGCTGGCCCAAAACGTTCGGCGGCGGTGGCCTAAACATGTTTTTTAAAAGAATGTTTACACAACAGAAATAAAAACATTAAAATAAAAAAAAAAAATTAGAAAAATAAGTTTAAAGTGCAAATATTAGGTGCCAAGAAAATCATGCTTTAATTCATTTAAGATCACACTTTTCCTTACATAAATTGTAATTAGCATGAAATAATATAATCTTGTTTACTGTCATGGGGCTCAGCCGCGACCTTTGGCATTTACAAAAAGGTAGGCTACTGAAAACACGCGCTCGCTTGGTGTGCTGGTTGCAGGGATTGTCAGTAGAGCCATGGCGAGCCCGTTGAGCAATGGAAAAGCTTTTACTTTTTCTTTTCAGTACAAAAGGATATCTCCTTGAGAAATTTTTACGTATTCTGATTTCATAGTAGCCAGGTTCTTCCAACATTCTTGTGAAATTTCGGCGTCATCTGAGTCTAACTCTTATATTTCTTAGAAAGTTTCGATAGCAAAGCTTGTCCCGAAGATGTAAGTACTTGTAACAGGTTCAGAGTCAGAAGTACCTTCGTTTTGTCGGTTATTTGGAACCGTTTATCAATGTTGAATAACATTTTGTCTTTTAATGTTAGCATAATGAGTGCTTCTTCATCAGGTAAAGATTTTAGAGAGGCAGTCTTTTGTGCAGATAGCAATTTTACTGCTTTACGGAATTTTCTCAAGAATCTCAAAAGATCTTGAAACAAGTTCCATTCTTGTTGTTTGATTTTTAAATCATGTTGTTCTATCTTTGACACCATATTATTTACTGGGTCTAGGACATGCTTAGCAGCATCTACTAAAACTTGAGTTTGAACGTTCTTAAGCATACTCTTATACGCGTAATCTAGAGCAGTGCGGCTCACAGTCTCTCTGGAGGGCATATCTTCTTTGGTTATAATAATATTGTATTTCTGTTATAGCAAAACAATAAAAACTAACAAAAATTATGTTGCCTTCTTAAATAAATATATATATACAAACTTTAGAGTAACAAATACAAATAAGTACACAAATATTATTTTACATAGCTTTTGGCTGTTAATAATATGTGTATTAGGTTCCTTACCTAAGCAATTTTTGTTTTCGGTAATATTATTGACAAGCAAAATTGATTTTAAATTTTACCTACTTGTTGTTTAGGACCTAAGCTTGAACATTACTTTACAGTTTGTATAAAATAGATTTTTAAGTACATCACATATTTATTTTATAAAGATTCTTATTAAAAAGTCATAAAATCAATGCAATGAAATAAAAACAAATCGCATTGAGTTTGATAACTTACCGAAACTCACTTTCAAAAAAAGCATCAAGATCGTCAGATCATTAGATAAAGAATAGAAGGTCAAGCCATGAATCTTTCTCAACAAGCAAAGTGGTGCTTAAAATGCCTGTTCTGGTTATAAGGTCGTTTTTGTGGTTGAATATTAAAAAATACTTTAATATTTCGTATTGGCATTTCAGATTTTTCTTCTCCCTTGTCATAGACATCTCTTTGATGTCTAATTAGGTTACCGGTGCTGACTGTCTTGTTATAAGACTTAATTCTAGCTCTGTAACAAACATTAACATGTGCACCACTGCAATCATACTACTACTACATGATTGATTTTCAAAATAGGGGGCGCGCACCCCTTGGCAGTCGGGGGCGTGATAAAAAAAACCTTGGAAACTGCATGCTGTAAATAAACTAAAATAGCATTTAAATAAAATGTGTTGACTTAGAACTTTAACTCAACAACTGATTAGGTTTAGGGAACAAACATATAAATAGGTAGCACACAAGCCAACATAATCTTACGTTTGAACCATATCAATCCTATCACCAACACCGTTGTTAAAAAGCCACACACGCGCAAATTAGTTACATACACGCAAGTTAGTTGTTTTACATATAACCTTTAAACATACAAACATATTTCCTGTAATCTGCAATAAGTATGAGTTGTGAGCTCACAACATAATCTCTATTATATTCACGAAATTATTTACTGATATTCTAACGAAAATAAATAGAGTCTTAAAATAAAACTGTACTAACAAGCCAAAAGAAATATCTTCACTTTTAGATTTTGCTTATAACAAACATTTGTTGCAAAATATTGATTGATTAAAAAAACAGTTTAAAATACTATAGTTCGAACCTAGTATAATAACATTCAAAAAAAAATCTGACACTTTTCGAATTTTTTAGAAAAATAAAAGTTTATACTATGTATATACAATCAATCAAATTTGCTAATTTCATAGGTCTAAATACCGACAAAAATCCGAGAACGTCGAGATTTTCAACGTGCGGTCATGTGCTAGCGCCTATTTCTATGTTTCAATAGTGTAATATGTATTTGTACATTGGTCGAAATGGCACGCTTTTTGTTAGGGTATGCCATAGCCTTAAGCCCGCTAACGTTAACTTCCTTAATTTAATAAAACATTATAGGTGCGCCAATTTGTTTAAAAATTATAAATACTCATATATTTTTTTTTTAGGTTTGGCAGAAAATCCATTAACACTAAAATGGGTTAATGACAGACCAGTATTTACAACCAAAAAGGATGTAAGTGGACCCTCTCTAGTTTCAGATAGAGATTACGAGTCATTAGTTCTAACGAAAATGCGACAGGCAGCAGAGAGGCAAAGATTAATAGAAGAAATGATGAAAGAAGAATCAGAGTCATGACATTTTGCACATGCGTAAATAAATTAAATTATTTTTATTTTATACCTAACGTAATTTTTAATCAAGCTCGTCTGGTCCATCGTCAGATCCTGGAGGTAACGGTTAGCTATAGAAACAACTAACCTTATGAACCTTAACTCCATAACACAGTGGATCTCTTTGATCAGTGCGTCCTACATATCATGACTTACGCTGCCGTAACGTGGACAATTACGGAGCTGGTCCACATGTTTAAATTGCACAGCGCGTGATGCAGAGGCTATGCTTGCAGTGTGTGTGTCGCCATATACAATACACTATGCAACTATACAGTACAGTACATTATGTAGCTTACACACGACACTTGGTGTACTTCAAACGTAACCTCTCACTTTTGTGCTCTCACTAAAATTTGTATCTTTTGCCTAGTAAATAAGTTCTATATCGTATTGCTATCTCAAATGTCGCGTCGCGTCTCGGTCTATGCTGACTGAGGACAAAGGTATAAAAACAAAACACTGCGTGGTGTACTTGTGTACAAATAAATAATACAAAAATTCATGTACAGTTAAATATAAAAAAAATATTATTCCTTATTTTTAACTATATCAAATGGCTTCCACTCCTTGACAAATTCTAAAACTTTTTTTCTTTGTACATCTCCATATTCCCTTCTTGGATTTTTCCATAAGTTGTGGTCAAGGTCCAAAATTCCGGCAATAACTTCCTGTAAAATAGAAATATCCAGTAAAGTGCTAAAAGCGATCCTGATGATTTATTAGTAACACAATATAGCCGTAAAATGCATCTCTCAAGGCAATAAACAACTTTTTTTAACAAAAACATCAATACTAATTTAAATCCACTAAAAAGTAATAAATTACCTGCTAAAGCACTTATTGACAAAAAATTCCAGCTACATGTTTTATTCGTCTGTGTGTAGCTTCACACGTAACCGATCTCTAGCCGATTTTCTATTTAATATTTGAAGTATGAATTTCTTCCGCTATTTTGCCGAATTAAAATAATCAATGTGTTTAGGTTCCCGCCTTTTTTTTCGTTAAACAAATGTACATTATGTATAGCCAGTATTTTTTTAACCGCTTTCAATTTGCCCCATAAGTGTTTACGGCTCAATACCATTCTATGTCCTACCGAAGTCAACCTGATAGTCCATGCCAGACGTGCCGGACAAATTCATCCAGTGTCGGACTGTTTACCGAGTCGCTGCCGGCCACGCTCACTAAATCGTGTGGCATCGGCTACGTGACGCAGTAACTTACGCAACCACTCTAGAGGTAGAGTCCGGTCAAAGGTCGAGTAAGTAATTAAAGTCTTAAAATGACACACCTGAAGTTATTTTCTTAACTAACTTTGGATTTCTTGGACAAATCCGTGGGTCCCTCATACATAAAAAAATCCAAATCGCTTTATAAATCACGGAGTCCTGATAACATTAAAAAATATAGAGTGAATTGAAAACTTTCTCCTTTTTTGAGGTCGGATAAAAAGGGCGGCGCGTCAACGTTATCGATTCAACAATTTTCTCGCACTCACGCTGCGCTGCATTCTGTGTCTCAGCCGCCAAGCCATTGGACAGCGCGCTTGTGAGTGCAATAAGATCTATAGATACACTAAGGGCGATCAGGTACGTTTGAATATAAGGTTTGAAGATTTTCTACCTTTTTTATACTATGCTAGCACGAAGTTATGACAACCAACCACCTCATAAAGGCTATAAGGCATACTTGACTATAGCAAAAAAAAAAACGAAAAATTAATATCTTGCAGCCACAAAAATCTGTACCTAAATTAACTTAAATCTACACAGCTACTACAAACCTCAGCAAATGAATTTGGAAATAATTGCTGATCTTCTATTACATGTGCAAATCCAGGATCCATTCCAAAATCTATCCAAAAGTAAGGTAGCCCCTTAGGAACGCCTTTCCTTATGTTCTTGCCTTTTAAATCGACAACTTTTTTATTCATAGACCATTCTGTCTCACATTCAAGAAGAGCCTTTTTAAAATATACAGCTGCCATATCACCAACATCTCTAGGTAACGGTACACAGTTTATTATTATGTGTGGGTATCTATGTAACCTGGTGGCTGTTTCATAAAATACCACATCTTTATGTTGAGAGTTGTAGAACTTTGTAAGTGCTTTCCTATAATTCTGAAAAAAAAAAAAAGTGTTCTATTATAAATCTTGACACTTCTTTAAGATCTTTGCCGTAGCATTTACAATATCCTCAAGATAAGATATTATTTAAAATTAGGTCGGTTTTTGGATTATTTAAAAAAAAATACACATATAAATGAACATGATATAGCACGGACGCGAAGCAGGAAGACTTTCGGTCAATGACCGGTCACTATTTGTCTCTGTTGCACGCGCATGCTATGACCGCTGTAATAGGCGAGCGCAACGGCAAATAATGCGCGTGCAACAGAGACAAATAGTGACCGGTCATTGAACGAAATTCTTCCTGCTTCGCGTCCGTGCTATCCGTGGTACCCAGTAAAATGGTGTCCGTGTAGGCGGGGCTAAAAAAAGGTGCGCCGCTCGTCTTTAGTACATCTTAGACGGTGCAAAGAAAGTGACAGTTTTGTCACATTGTAATTTAACGGTTTTAATTAATGAAAATGCTTTCGTGTGTTGTACAATGGTGTATAAGTAATTAATAAAACATACTTAAAGTGATTAGATTACTTTCTACAGGTAAAAAACAGAATTTCACTTAAACTTTTCTAATTTACAATTTTCATGTTAATAAAAAAAAAAATTGTTGCTGTCATATGGATGGCGTTATGCAGTATGGACTTGTACTATACGTAATAATATGAAGTAATACTGATAGTAAGTATGCCTAGGATCAAAATATAAACAAACAACCTTTTTCTATAATTTTCCTAGACTTATATAATAATATTTAAAAGTATTATTCAGTTTGTATATTTACATAAGTGTATAGTCGATGAATATCCTATGTTTTATTAGATTTCCGAAAAATCGAGAACAATGGACGCAAGCAGTTCGTTTAGAACGTCAAGTCGACGAATGGTTACCCAGTAAAAGTAGTTTGAACGGTAAATTAAGTTATTTATTCTTTATACCACCAAGGTGGCAAACAAGGTTACGATCCGCCGTCTGGTTAAGCGGTCACCGTAGCCTATAGACACCGAACACCTTGCTTGCAACACCGAAGGCATGACGCGCTACGTTGCCGATCCTTAAAAAATCATATATTGTCGTATTCCCTGATTTAATGAAGATTAGTATGATTATACCACTTTTTAAATCTGGTAGCACAAAAGAACTTAATAACTTTAGACCCATTTCTATTTTGCCTGCACTCAGTAAGATTTTTGAAAAAATTATGTTAAATGAATTATAACAATACTTCAGTACAAAGAAATTATTTCATAGTGAACAATATGGTTTTACAAAAGGTGACTCAACAACTGATGCAGGTGTATCATTAATAATGCTCATATTCTCAGCTTGGGAAAATCATCAAAATGCAATTGGAGTCTTTTGCGACCTATCCAAGGCTTTTGACTGCGTCGAACATGAGACTCTTACTCGCAAATTAGAATATTACAGTGTAAAATAATCTGCACTTGATCTTATATCTTCTTACCTAAGTTGCAGAACACAAATAGTTGACATGAATGGTACAAAATCAGGATCAGCAGTGGTAATGGGGGTTCCACAAGGATCGATATTGGGGCCGTTTTTGTTCTTGGTATATATTGACGATTTGCCTTATTTTGCTAATAAATTTCCACGTCCTTTATAACAATCTTTTGCTTAATTCCAAAAAAACCAAGTGCATCAAATTTGCTTTACCAAATGTTCGAGACCTTAACACTAAATTAAGCTTAAATGGAGACAGTTTGGGTTTGATAGATTCAACTATGTTTCTGGGCGTCACATTGGATCCCAAACTAATGGAATACACATATCTCTATACTTGCTGGAAAACTTAGTTCAGCTGCCTTCCCTGTTAAGAAAGTCAGGCAATTAACTAATTCTGAAACTTCCCGCTTAGTTTATTTTAGTTATTTTTACAGCATCATGTCATATGGAATTCTATTGTGGGGCAGAGCAGCTGATATAGAGTCAATTTTCATATTACAAAAAAGAGCTATTAGGTCTATCTATAACTTGAACCTCGGGATTACCTCAGAGAAGTTTTTAAGAACATCGGCATTTTAACTATGACATCACAATATATTTATGCAAATATTATGTATGTTCGTAGAAACTTGCACGTAGTATAAAAAAAGCGATGTACACAGTGTTAATACACGAAATAAACATAAATTAATAGATGTTACTAGTCGTCTTCAAAAAATTAACAATTCTTTTGTTTGGCAGTGTGTACGCTTTTATAACAAGATCCCAGACTACCCTGAACTTGCCTTTACATCAATTTAAATATGCAATTAAATGCCATTTGATAAAGGGCGGGTATTACACTGTCGACGAGTATTTAAAGGACAAGGATAATTGGACTTAACATTTTTTTTTTGACATGTTTAGATAACAGTTTTTTTTTGACATAATTTTATATTTGTAACTTGACTTAGATTCCACTATTTTTATTTTGACTTATAAAATTTTACTATTTGTATTAAACTTAGGTTTTTTTTCTACTTATTTATATGTTTTATTGTTCTCAATTTTATGTGTACTTTTTTTTCTTTTTAAGTACATAACTACATGTACTTTTATAAAGCTTGACATGTAAAGGCGCCTTTTTAGGGCCTACTTACTGAATAAATAAATAAAAAATAATAATATCGCTGCTTCGTTGCAAAGTTAAGGGAAAGCGCATTATTTATTTATACTAAACTTACAAGTATGGATATTATAAACTAAAAACTTATGTTATTTAAGAGAATACGATTCGCAGCGCCTTGCAGCATGCTTCATACAAAAGAATATTCCACTTATTTTTGACACTTATTAATCAAACATTACGGAGTTTTGAAGACATGTTCTAGTAATCAATATCTAGGTCGGCAGTGTGCCAGTATTCCAATTAATTATATACGTTAAAAGTTATAGAGGATTCTAGTTTTTCATACAAATGATCTAATTAAGATTTTGAGTTAGTAAAAACCGTTTTCAGGATTTTGGAAAACCAAAGACATAGATATTCGCCTTGAGATCATGTCTACAAAATTTCAGTGTTTGATCAGTTAATGTTAAAAATAACCGGATAATTCGTTAGTATGAAGCACGCTGCGAGGCGCCGCGAATCGTAATCTCTTAAAACAATCTTCATTAGTTATTTGTTTTGACCTAAGAGTCTAGTTTTAATACTGGGGCGAAAAATATTGAAAATGGATCAGTAGTTTCAGAGTCAAAGTCAAAGTCAAAATGGTTTATTCAAATAAGGATTTTACAATCACTTTTGAATCGTCAAAGTTATAAAATATTATTTTTTGAACCCTCCCACCTTCCCGCCGGTTCACAATGTTGTTGATTTCTACCGAGAAGAATCCGGCAAGAAACTCGATAGTTACTCTTTTAAAAACACTATCAATAATACAAATAAACTAAAATACAATTAATGTTTTAAATAAAAAATTTTTAGTCGTACAATTTTATGTTTTTTCCATTTTAATTTGGTTTACCTATGCATCCTGTAATTGAGCATCATCAGTCCCAAGGATTTTTATCATTTACATAGTCTGAAATATTGTAGTATGCCTTTTTACAAAGTACCTACTTGATAAAAGATTTAAATTTACTTATTGATAGATTTTGAATTTTATTGGGAACTTTGTTGTAAAAGTGTATACATTGCCCCATAAAAGAGTTACTTATTTTGTGTAGACGTGTATCATGCACCAACAGCTTATTTTTACATCTAGTATTTACTTTGTGAATGTCACTTTTCTTGCTGAAACTATTGATATTTTTATGTACATATAAAAGATTTTCATATATGTACTGCGACATTAAAGTTAAAATTTTTACTTCCCTAAACCTATCCCTCAGAGATATCCTAGATCCTAATTTATAAATAGCACGAATTGCCCTTTTTTGTAACAAAAATATTGTATTTACATCAGCAGCGCTACCCCACAATAGGATACCATATGTCATTAAACTATGGAAATAGCTAAAATATACTATTTTTGCAGTGTCGACATCGGTCAACTGTTGAATTAACAAAAGAGATCTTCGAAACTTACAAACTTTACCTCTTTATAAAATTAATTAATTAATATAGATTCGCATAAAAAACTATTTTTGCAGTGTCGACATCGGTCAATTGTCTTATTTTCTTGATCGCATACACAGCAGAGCTTAGTTTTTTGGCTAGGTTATGAATATGAGGACCCCATTGAAGTTTGGAGTTCAGCATTATGCCAAGAAAGACTGTTGAATTAACAAAAGAGATCTTCGAAACTTACAAACTTTACCTCTTTATAAAATTAATTAATATAGATTCGCATAAAAAACAGAAGTAAAATAAAGTGGCATGTTAAATGAAACAACTAGGAGGAAGTGATTAGACTTTTAAAGGTCGGCAACGCATGAGTGATGCCTCTGGTATTGCAAGGAGATAAGTTTCAATATTCTTTAAAATGACGTCAACAACGTTTAAAGGTTAAAAGTTTATCTTCAAAAGTAGTGATCAGAGGAAAATGTTACTTTTCCCGATGTTTCTAATTTACAATAATCTTTCATAACTACGCTTAAAAAATGGAGGCAACTAGCCTGTTTCTGGAATCTTCAATCATGATGCTAACTCTGAGTGATGAAAAAGCTTAAATAAAACATAAGTCAATGGTTTTCTTACCATAACTTCTTCCCAAACATCCTCGTCTAATGAAGTAACACATGTGTTGTGTTGTATAGTTGTTATGATACACTGACCCTTAACTAAAGATTTTTTCGCTGGTACAGCTACATACACCTTGTTCCCACAGCTAACTATGAGGTGTTTCAACATATTCTTGGAATCAAAACAGTGTTCACATCCCTCTAACGATTTCTCCATCTTGACATGTTGAGTAATTGCTCTTTGTTTATCTCTGTCACTTTCTTTGTCATTTGTTTTAGAAATTTCATCAACAAATATGTCTTCAAGATCATCATTAGGATTTTTGTGTTTAGCAGTAATTTTAGCGAATTGTGCTTCATCGTCATAATTATTACCATATTTTTCTTGCTGGAACTATTGAAAAAAATAAAAATAATATCAACTTGATAAAATTTAGATTTTTAGTAATAAAAGGCTATCACAGGTCACATTCTTAATTGTTTAGTAATAATATATAAATGAATACGAGATAGAAGAAAAATAAAGCGGCAGGTGAAGACAGAATCCCGTTAGAAGTTCTGAAAACTGGAAGAAAACTTATACTTCAAGTCCTTCAGAGGCTATGTAATTTTGTCATTCTCGAAGACACCATGCCAGAGTCATCCTAAGCTCAGAATCTGCTCCTAAGCTTTAGTACCATGGACCGCATACATACCAAATTATACAGAAAACAGAAAAGTATAATCGATCTCTATGTGTAGCGTTCGTAAACTGTAAAAAGCCTTCGATTATATGGAGATTTCTGTCGTATTAGTCTCAGCGGTGTGATATTGACTAGAACAGTTGAACATCAAAGTGTTGAAGATATAGTACAACAAAGCTATCATGTCTGTCATACTACAAGATCAGAGCTAGACCAGACTACACCAACCCATCTGTTGAGCTGTAAGACACGGAGATTATATTCCCAAAACTGTGTGCCACTTTAAAGATGTGTTTATGCTTCTGGAGTGGAAAGGATATGGCCCTAACATAAACTAACCTAACCTCGCTGGACATTACTCATCTTCGATTTGGCGACAAAATAGCGGTCGTGGCCGAAGCGTTAAAAGTCGGGAAAATTTTCAAACAAGTAAGTCTTAAGTTAGATCACTCACATCACTGATAAAACGAAGTTAATGTTCGTCCATGACATGCCCATACCGGTTTTGTGCTTATATATTTTTTATAATAATATTTTATGATAACTTTTATATTTTCAAATCCTTCCCAATCTCTTTATGTACTATTTGGGATCTCGTGTCACATAACACCATACAATTACAGGCGTGACAAATAACAGCATAACTATATGCTAAAATATATAATAATAATTAACAATGACTTATACAAGGAAATTTAAAAGTTAACTTACCATTTGAGACAAATTGTATTTGTCATCATTGCCAAAGTATTTTGCTCTCTCTCCAGAAACATGTGTTTCTGCCTTTCGTTTTCCTTTACTCCTAGGGTCTCCTTGACTACATTTCGCAAGAGGCATACTATTCCCTGCACTATTAGTAGACATTAACATAACTCTACCATCTTCATTTTCAGACTGCTGATTCTGTTTTCGATACTCCCTTGCTGCTTCTAATTTGGCTTTTAGCTCAATCACTAGTTTTGTATCTCCTAATATTTCCGCTTTGACAATTTTCGATGCCAATTTGTTCATTTTCTCATCACTGAGGTACTTACTATTCTTTTCTTCATTAGCAACAACAGGAAGTTCAAGTTTTGGTTTCACTACTTGATTTTGTTCTTGCAAATTTTTACTTTTGTCTTCATTGCTATATTCTTTCTTCCAATTGGATAATCTACCATATTCTTTTTGCTTGTGTTTCTCATCAGATTTTCTAGAACAGGACGATTTTGTATAATAATCATTGTCATTAGATGGCTTTATGAATGGCCTTGATTTACGATAACTTTCAGGTGTCTGAGGTAGTCCATTACCACCATGCTTCCAGTATGGATTTAATTCTCTGCTGCAAGTTGCTGGGTTATAGGAATCTATGTGCTTTTTATTTTTTTCTTCTGTCTTTGTCTTAATATCATCTTTTGTATATGTTTTCAACATACCAGTCATAGACATCCAAGTTTCTCGCTCTATTATTTTTTGTTTTTCAACCCATTCGTCAGAATCCGAACTGTTGGAACGTGATGTACTCTAGTAACAAAAATATTTTTCTTTTATTAGATTATAAAAAAATAGTAACATGAATAATATAATTATTATTATTAATAAGAATTTCTAGACATATTACAAAGCGCCATCTGGTCCCAAACTAAGCAAAACTTGTATTATAAAACCTAGAAAACGGAAACAAATACTTTTGTTCTTTTTTTTTTTGTAAAAGTATATATAATTCATAAAAAAACACCCAGACTCAAGACAAACACAAATGTTTGTCCTGTGCGGGAAACGAACCCGCCACAGAAGCTGGCCACACTACCAACTAGGGCATGCATTACCGGTTTTAGTTTTTACCGGTTAACCGGTTGATACAATTTAGAATATCAGAAAAAAGTACACCAAGGAGGGTGACCCAAGACTCTGACCGGTGCGGTGTCCAGGAAATCCCTCGTTTTGAGCGCTGAATGCGCGGGCGCGTTGTCATGGTGAAGCAGTGCCCCGCGGAGCCCGGTGTTCGGTTGCTTGTTGCTCATTGCACACAAAACTTCTGGCAGCCATTTTGTGGTATACCATTCGGCGTTGATGTTGCTTTGGTCTTGTAATGGAATTAAAACCAGATACCCCGTCAAAGCCGTGTGGTGTCGGCAGAGCTAGCCGTGTGGTGTCGGCAGAGCTAGCCGTGTGATGTCGGCAGAGCAGATTAATACCACCCCATACCCTCCCGTGGGTGTGGTAAGAGGCGACGAAGAGATATACCAGATGGTGGGCATCAGCACCATACTGAGGAAGTATTGAATATCATTCTGCGATCGCCAACCCACATGCCAAGCGTGGTGATTATTGGCAAAACCCCCCCTTATGATATACATAAAAAAAAACCACGGCCCCTAGTCCCCGACAGCCCCACTAGTCCTGACTTTGGTAGCGGTCATGGTAACGGTGGAGCAGGGGGTGCGAAGAATCCCTGGCAGAGATCGGGCTACCACAAACACCGACAACTGGCCCTGGCAACGTACAATGCACGCACTTTGAGGAATGACGAAAAGATTGTTGAGCTGGAAGAAGAAGTTGACAAGCTGCGCTGGGATATAATAGGGCTATCTGAAGTCCAAAGACAAGGGGAGGACTCGATATTGCTCAAATCCGGCAACTTGTTCTACTCCCGGGAGGGCGCACTACTGTCCCAAGGTGGTGTCGGGCTTATCGTCCACAAGTCCCTCATCAACATCACTACGACCATCGAGAGTGTGGCGACAAGGGTAGCGTACCTTGTACTCAGTCACCAAAAGATATTCTCTGAAGGTGATTCAGGTTTACGCACCGACTTCGGCACACCCAGATGATGAGGTTGAGGTTATGTATGAGGATATTGAAAAAGCCATACATACCTCCCCAACACGCTTCACTGTCGTCATGGGGGACTTCAACGCGAAATTGGGCACTGTTGCAATGAGCTGAAAATGGGGAAATTTGGAGTAGGGCAACGTAACCGCAGGGGCCAGCGTTTGGTTGACTTTATGGAGAAAGAAGGACTCTTTATGATGAATTCTTTCTTCAAAAAGCCACCCCACAGAAAATGGACCTGGATGAGCCCTGACGGTTTGACCAAAAACGAGACTGACTTTATCTTGACTTCTGATAGGCGAATATTCAGCGATGTCTCTGTGATCAATAGAGTGAAAACTGGCAGTGATCACCGCATGGTAAGAGGCACGCTGAATATTAACCTCGAATTTGAAAGAAATCGTTTGATAAGGTCTACGCTCCGTCCTACTATTGCCTTCATACAGAACACCGAACATTTTCAGCTCGAACTTTGAATCGATTTCAGTGCCTAGTAGATTGCGAAAATGTGGATGATCTAAATGATAGGCTGGTGGAAACTGTCCAAGCGGTTGAAGCTAAGTTCCTTCAAAGCTCGCCGCAAAAATAGAACACAAAAATTCTGAGATCAGAATCTCAATCTTATGAAGGTACGGCGCGAAATGAAATTGCAGATATACGCCATTTCAACACATTACGTGTAGAAGAGGCTATAGAGCGAAATAAAGGCTCAAAAGTGTTTTCTAGAGACCTGTCTATTGGGCAACGACAATTGACTAAGCTGAAGACCGAAACTGGCAAAATCGTTTCGTCCAAACCTGAAATATTGAGAGAGATCGAGAACTTCTATAGACAGTTGTACACCTCAACTCTTGATCGTGTTTGACGAATTCCAGCCTCCCGAACAAGCCGGTTTCCGAAAAGGCTTTAGTACCATGGTCCACATACATACGCTGCGCCAGATTATACAGAAGACAGAGGAGTATAATCGGCCGCTTTGTGGACTATGAAAAAGCCTTCGATTCTATCGAGACCTGGGCGGTGTGACAGTCTCTCCAGCGATGCCACATAGTCTATCGGTTCATCGAAGTGCTGAAGTGCTTGTATAACAGAGCCACGATATCTTCCCGACTACAAGACCAGAACACGAAACCAATCCATCTGCAGAAAGGTGTGAGACAGGGAGACTTTATTTCCCCGAAACTGTTTACAACTGCGTTAAAGGATGTGTTTAAGCTTCTGGAATGGGAAGGATATGGCGTCAACATAAATAGCGAGTACATCACTCACCTTCGATTTGCCGACGACTTAGTGGTCATGGCAGAATCGCTGGAAGACCTAGGCACAATGCTCGGAGACCTCAGCAGAGTTTCCCAACAGGTTGGCCTTAAAATGAACATGGATAAAACGAAGGTGATGTTCAATGTCCATGTCGCACCTATACCGGTTGTTGTTGGGAACGCTACTCTCGAAGTTGTAGATGAATACGCATACCTAGAGCAAGTTGTCCAATTATGTAGGTAGTTGGACCTAAGAGAAAGAGGTTAACCGAAGAATCCAACTCGGCTGGGCAGCGTTCGAGAAACTTCGCAACATCTTTTCGTCAAAAATATCTCAGTGCCTACAGACGAAAGTTTATAATCAATGTGTGTTGCCAGTGCTGACTTATGGTACAGGAACGTGGTCTCTTACTGTTTTCCTCTTAAATATGCTCAGAGTCGCTCAGCGAGCTATGGAAAGAGCTATGTTTGGTGTTTCTTAGCGCGATAGAATCCGAAACGAGGAAATTCGCCGAAGAACTAAGGTTACCGACATAGCTCAAACAGTTAGCAAGCTGAAGTGGCATTGGGCAGGCCACATAGGTCGTCGAACCGATAACCGATGGGGAAGAAAAGTTCTCGAGTGGCGACCACGGATCGGAAGACGCAGCCTCCAACCAGGTGGGCAGACGCGGATGGACGCGGGCGGCTCAGGACCGGCCGTTGTGGAGACATATGGGGGAGGCCTACGTTCATCAGTGGACGTCTTTCGGCTGAAACGAACCCCGTCAAAGTGAAGAAACTAGCGATCAAAGTTTTCCCTGCGCTGACGCCATATACTGTCGACTGACGCTTTGTTTCTGGATCGTATTGATAAATCCAGGATTCGTCACCTGTCACAAACGCGCCGAGACGAGCCTGCTTCAAATTTTTGAATCATAACACGGCACCACTCCGCACAGGGTTGCTTCTGAGCTTCGGTGAGGTTGTGCGGCACCCAGCTCGAAACTATCCTCCTCACGCGAAGGTGCTCGTGTAGAATCTTGTTAACGCTTCCCGAACCAATCTGCAGTGTATACTGAATAGCTTTGTACGTAATTCGCCTGTTTTCTTGAATTAATTTTTTTACTGCCAGCACACTTTCTTTTCTTCCGTGATAGCCGTCGTAGGACGACCACTTCTTTGTTCATCACCCAAAGTAGATGGTTGCATTTGAAGGTTCTTCATCTATAAAAGCCATTTGAAGTCGATCAAATGACTCATCAGGTTTTAGGCCACATTCAAAATCGTAGAAAATCATCGCACGAAAACGTTTTAGATGCAGATCCATTTTTAAATGAGGCACGAGAATTTAATTTGGCTCTCCAAAAATGGGGAGGGAAATTCGAACAATGGTATTTTTACTTTTAAGTAACCAAATTTTTCAAAGTAATTACAAGTAGCCAGTGCCTTATACATAAACACTTTTTTCGCAAAACTTTCTGCGTGGCTTGGTATCTTAAAGAAACGCACAACAACCAAACAACGGAAAAAATACAGAAAAAAGAACGAGAGAGAAACATCAAAACAGCAGAAAAAATTAAGATGATACAAACTCATAACCCCAAGCCGGCTGGTTACCGTGGGGTGATTGACCAAACTTCAAAATAAAGGAAAAAGAAAGGAAACCTGAATTTTTAAACATAGCCATATTAAACACTAGGACATTAAAATCAGAAAGCTTGCTTGAGACTTAGCCCTTGGCAACATAAACTAGGATATACAGTCAGAAGAGAAGGTGAGAAAATTGAAGAATATGGGAAATTCTTACTTTACCACATAACACCTGGACCGCCGCCGGAGGTGGCGACCAATAAACAGAAGCGTGTGGAGCCTGTGAGTTTGTTACGCAAGGCCCCCCTCAAGGTAGGGGGATGGACAGTAAGTCGGGGGGAACTCCCCAAACCCCCTTTCCTACATTTTAACATACCATTAAGGAAATGAACCATGTCAGTCCGTCTCCAGGATCAGAACTCGCAACCGATCAAACTGCATAGAGGTGTGAGACAGGGAGACGTCATATCTCCGAAACTGTTCACAAATGCGTAGGAAGATGTCTTTAAGCTTCTGTACTGGGACCGTTTCAGTATCAATTTTAATAGCAAGTACATTACCCACCTTCGGTTTACTGACAATATTGTGGTCATGGCAGAATCAATGGAGGACCTTAGCACAATGCTCGAAAGCCTCAGTAGAGCTTTCCAACGAGTGGGCCTCAAGATAAACATGGACAAGACGAAAATCATGTCGAATGGCCATGTAGCAGCACCCACTCTAATAACTGTTGGGAACACTCGAAGTTGTAAACGAATACGTATACCTAGGGCAAAATGTTCGATTAGGTAGGTCCAATTTCAAGACAGAGGTTAATCGCCGAATCCAACTCTGTTGGGTAGTGTTCGGAAAGCTGCATACTATTTTCTCGTCCTTAAGACAAAAGTCTTCAACCAGTGTGCGTTGCCAGTGATGACTTACGGCACTGAGACGTGGCCGCTAACTATGGGCCTTATACGAAAGATCAAGGTCGCTCAGCGGGCGATGAAAAGAGCTATGCTCGGAGTTTCCCTACGTGATCGAATCAGGAATGAGGAAATCCGTAGGAGAACTAAAGTTGCCGACATAGCTTAGCGAATCGCAAAGCTAATGTGGCAATGGGCAGGCACATAGCTCGAAGAACCGATGGCCGACGGAGTAAGAAGGTTCTGGAATGGCGACCACGAACCGGAAAGTGCAACGTGGGATGACCTTGTAAAGGTAGCGGGGAGCGGTTGGTTACAGGCGGCACAGAGTTGCACGCTGTGAAGAAGTTAGGTGAGGCCTATGTCCAGCAGTGGACGTCAATGGGCTGATATGATGATAAAGGGAATAGATATAATATAAAAAATGGAGTAGTTAGGTACAAACCTTTAAAGATCCATACCTACGAAACTATGAATATCCGTGAGCGGGAACCAGTACGGAATACACCTCCCTACCCCAACCCCCTCCGCAGGGGGCCTTATTCTAAAGTACTTCCAGTAGTTTGTCGTGTAGCCAATGCATGGAAGCGATACTGGTTACTCAGAGAGGTCATGGAAGATAAAAATTTCAGCATAAAGCTAAAAAGAAAACGGTTTGATGCATGTATCTTGCCTGGGCTCCAACAAAAACTCAACATGATAAACTTTCAGTCTGTCAGCCGGCGCGCAATGGAGAGGAATATGATAGGCTTAAGGAGAAAAGACAGGAAAAGAAACACAGTGCTAAGGGAATTGACAAGGGTGACACACTGAAGTGGAGATGGGCAGGTCCTACCAAAAGAGGAATAGATAAGTGGAGTAGAAGGGTAACTTACCTCATATCTGAGAATTGGAAAAAGGAAAAGAGGAAGGCAAAATGAAAAATGGAGAGACGACTTTGAAAAGATGGCAGGAAAGTTATGGATGAGGACTGCAAAAGATAGATTATTATGGCAGGAGTTGGAGGAGGTCTATGCCAAAGGGTGTACAGACCAACAGCCAAGGATTCATTGTGTTAATGTTTAATTATATACAATATTTTATAAGATAAAACTATTTTGTAGGCAATTGTCTTATTATTAGTTGTAATTTTATGCATGTAGTATTTTTATTATATCGACAAGCCAAAAACTATGAATTTAATGAAACGAAGGACACCATCAGCTTCGCCTATAATTTGATTTATTGATCTATGACACATCTTGACTCAAGGCATCACACTATATATGTCTCCCATACCATCAATTTTTTTTATCCTTTTCTAACCACAATGTCCTAGAAACATGATGTATTTAAATAAAATTAAATTATGACAATATTTTATGTACTTTCTTGTGGTATGTATCTTATTTTAGTACTAGTACCTGTGGACCAACCTTTGCTTGTTTTTTTCTTAACACCATCTATTGTCAAGTAGATTTAGTGTTGTTTAACAATGCCACCTATTGTCAAGTAGCTTTACTGTTGCTGTGTAGGTAAAAATAATAATATTACTACTTGCCAAAAGATGTCAGGAAGAGTCATATTTTTCAGTTTATTTGCTCATATAAAGGTATTAGATAATTTTTGCACTTCCTAAACACACAACTTGGTATTTTAAAATGTGTTCAAGTTATATTGTCATGAGCGCTCACTAACTCGCAGCTGACATGTGACTGAATCAAATTACAACCATTGCCTTAATTTTACTGCCTCAGTTTTTGCATGCCAGTATGATATCTACCTCTTTTGATATAGACACTATCATTGATTGGGCATTATTTCAAACAATTCTTTAGAAAACAATTCACTATCAATCCAAGTGGTAGAACACACAAATGAAGGAAGTCTTTCCTGTAAGAAGTGCTAATAATATCCTTAACCAGTTTCATAAAAGAAGAACATTGGGTCAGAGCACCGAAATGCCCCATTTAGTTATTCAAAGGAAAGGAAAAAATACCTCCTTTACCACAGCGCCCCCTTTCGTACACCCCAATCGAATATTACATGGCAATAAATAAAAAGGTACCTGACGACGTTTATGTTTTTCCTGATGCCGATTGTCACCGCTTCTTCGATTATCCTTACTTTCAGCTTTTTCTTTCATAGTTCAATTTAAGAACAACAAACTAAAGATAAATTAACTTAGATAATCAAATATCAACTGAAAAACAAACAATAATCTTTTATGTTGTTGTTGTTTTTATTTGCCAATCTGGCAGGCAAAGGTCTTCGAACAAACAGGCTTTTTCGCCCATAAGGACATGCTAAGGTCTTCGACCACGCTGCCAAGTCTTTGGTAATTGTTTTTCATTCGTAGTTATTTTTAATATAAAGACTTGAGTAGTACTTTTTAGGGTTCCGTACCTGAAGGATAATAAGCGGAACCCTATTACTAAGGCTCCGCTGTCCGTCCGTCCATCCGTCCATCTGTCACCAGGCTGTATCTCATGAACCGTGATAGTCACAGTTAAAATTTTCACAGAAGTTGTATTTCTGTTGCCGCTATAACAACAAATTATAAAAAATCAATCGAAATAAATGTTGAAGGGGGCTCCCATACAAAAAACGTGATTTTTTTGCTCAATTTTGCTCGATATTGATAACGGCAACAGGTAAACGCTTAATATATTCACAGAATATTTAGTTATATAGTCACTTTCATTTAAATAAATTTTAAACTTAACTTTAAACAAATAATTAAACATACAACACTGTCCGACTCGCACTTGGCCGATTTTTTTTTTATTAATTGTTTTGAGTCAAGAAGCTAATATATATGGATGTCACTGGAGAGTGCACTACGAACAAATGTTAAAGCCAATTTTTTTTGACCTTTTTGATCTTTCAGGGTTGCGTTCAAAAACGAGTAACGTCAGTAATATGTATGACGTCATCGGGTTCCTAACTCTACTCTAAAGTTTTTGAAAGGCTAACCGAGTTGCATCAATCAAGTTTCGAGGTGGAACTCAGTTAGTTTTTGAACGGTTCGAGTCATAACTCTATTCGACTTAGTCGGTTATAGGACAGCCCCTGAGTGGGTCGTGAGTTACCATCATTTCGGATAATTTCCCTAATAAATAACTACGCTGCTCAACCTATGATCATGCACATAATATATATATATACATATAGATCATGCACCTGGACCACTGACCTCTACTACTACCCACTGGACTGGCTGCTGTCAAACGTTTTTTGTGCCTACTTGAATAACGCCATTTTGGCGCTGTAGGCAGATACGAAAGTCTATAGAACTAAAATTAGTGATGTCCGCTATCTGTGATATATAGATATATTACATTTTAGAAATAGACAGTTTTTTAACCCAACAACAACTGAAAAACTCTTTGGTGGTTTTTATGAACATTCAACAGTGTTGCCACTTACCACTAGCTCTAAGTTGTTTTACTAAAAAACTGTGTTGGCGAGAATTCTCGATGATACCTTTCGATTTGATTGAAGCTTTTGACGTGATCCGACCTGGACCATATTTTTTTGTTTCGAACTCTTATGTAGTGAAGGAAGTATTGTGATCGTGCAGAAAAAAATCGCGTTTTTTATAGAAATCTATCAATTAAAATCCGGCACTTTAGAATATTGTAGCTTCAACGTATTTTTGTATACGTACCGCCTGTCGATTGGAATGGGTCTGATCGCAATACCCTTCTTTTTTTTATATAACCAAAGTGGAAAACAAGCTTACGGTCCACCTGATGTTAAGCGGTTGTTAGCCTATTGACACTTGAAATACAGGAGAATTACTCGCGCGTTGCTGATTATTTAAAAATCGAATCACTACCTTCTTGAAGAATTCCATACTATAGTCCTTAGAGAAGCCTCGGCAGCCTCTCAATAACTAGTGCCCATGTGTGTCTAAGCGGATATCTAAGTCTACTAATAGTCCAGTCAATTAAAAATAAATTGTCGCATTAAATGGACATCTAATTTATTTTTTATAGGATAATTTAATATCATATTTTATACCTACCTGCGAAGTTATAATATTTTCACTTTTTGCTACTTAGGAAAATGTTTTTTTTAAGTTATGTATTTCATAATAATATTTACAATTTTATATAATATATGTACATATATTTAAATTAACAAAAATTGACGCTTGACTCTGTGAGCCACATGTTTTCCTCTGGACACATTGTCACTTTCACTGTCAGTTATTACAAGCACTTCGCAAGAATTTGGGTCTGGAAAAAATTACACAATTCTTATGATCTATTAGGTTTACTTATACTTATTAACACTAAAAGCAATATACCTAACAAACGTAATTTGAATAACCTATTAGGTTTAATTACATTAGTTAATTAGATACAACTCCTAGTGACTTATAAAGTCTTAATACATCAATCTTATAAACACACGAAATCTTCATAGAAGTAAGAAATACAATATAAATATACATACTTAGAAATAACCTCTCTTCGTTTATGACTCCCTGAAGGTTAGAATCTTAGAAGACAATATATTATTATTATTAGTTAATTAGAAGTATAATGCCTGGAATGTTTATTATAATAGATCTTTTATTACATTTTAAATTATGAAGCAATAAACGTGCCACTTGCTGCTTGACTAATATAATTCAGCCCAATATTGATTAGGTCAAATTTAAAACTAACCTTAAAACAATCCTGTAAATATTGTTGGAACAGCGCCCAACTTTAATGTGGTTCTGTTGCAATGTTTGAAAAGACATTTAGCATTGAAATGTTTTGAGCAAAGGAATTTTTTTTCTTTGGAGTCGAGTTCAAGGCTTTAATATTATGTAACTATATACTCATCTCCTTTAAGTTTGTTGGAAAACTGCAAAATAAAAAAATATTTAAACCATCGCCATCCGTCCCTTAGGGCTTGGGAAATCAGAAACCTGCTTTCTAAGTCGAAGGCATGCCAGTATCGAAAGACTTACAACATTCTAAATATAACAATTTCCATGTCTATATTGGCCAACTTTCTAAATATCGATATTAAAATTATGACCTCTTTGAATCACTAGCAAATTCTAATAACACAAATAAATATCAATTTTACCGAAATTCAATATTGTACTGCTAATATAATATTGCAATAACAATTTTTAATTGAATCAGATGGTTTACATATAAATTTTACATCTATTTTGAATAAAAACAAACACTAAATGCACGTACCTGTAAAACGTATAACACCTCCTCTTTTTGTAGCAACGTTTGCATAAGACACATATCCTCATATTTGTAAACTCGTTATTACATAAAAAAATTCAAAACTCACTAAAACACCGACAAATTACGTTAAATTCAGCAAATTTTTATGATGTTTACAATCTACCAAGCCAGGCATGTACAATATACGTCAAAATTAGTTCCCTTTGACTTTCGCGGTGGCGCTTCAAATTGACACACAAAACTAGCTGTCAGTTGTATAGAAAAACCCGTCCAGTGGGTAGTAGTGAAGGTCAGTGATTTGGACAAACTAAAATTGGAAATAATAAGACCCATTTACAAAATCGGCCAAGTGTTCCGTACCATTATCTATAAAAACGGCAATTAAATATTTCTTTTATTTTAATTTAATTATTTATTTTTAAAGTGACTATATAACTAAATATTCTGTGAATATTTTAAGCGTCCTGTTGCCGTTATCAATATCGAGCAAATGCGAGCAAAAATATCACTATCATATGGTAAGCAGGTCATGGCATCACACTCACAGGTTTGGCCTTAGTTTATTCATTTGAATCTTTCATGTGAGGTTAAGACGTTCCTTTCAACTTTTACAATATTCCAGAATCCTTAGACGTCTTTTGATTGGTCTCCAGCGTTTAAGTTTGTGGTTGTCATCTTGTTGTAAAAATTGATAAGGGTGACCAAAAGTTAAAGGAAAATTTTGACCTATATAATTTTTGAAAATGATTTTTTTAATGTTTAGAAGCTCCTAGAAAAAAAAAACAATAAATCCATTTTAGTTCGACGTTGTGGTTGAGATAATCATTTAACGGGTAGGTTATAATAAAAATCAGTAAGATGGCTATATTTCAGTATCAATATTTTTTAGATAACCAATATAATAACAGAACACTTATACTCTAGGTACACTAAAGTAAAGAGATACAGGCGCAGTACTTCGTCTGCTAACTTCGTACGCAATATGGGATTTATCCTTTATGCAGATTGATGTATTTGTTACCGGCCAAACCAGATTTAAGGTCAATCTAGTTTGTCCTAGGCCAAGCTAGTTTGTCCTAGGTTCATACTTAGCGTCTTAGAATAAAATCAGTACTTCTCAGTGTAATGTATTTTTTTTAGCAATGAGCTTTTAAATATAGTATCTTTTGAAATTATTTACAAAAATGCAAATAAAATAATAATAATATTTTTTAGAGTATAACTAAAATTAAAAATGAACTTTTTGTGCTACTAAGTGTAACATTTAAAACTTTTGTTTATTTTACATGGTTTTCTATGGCGGCATTTCGAATTACAAAAAATCTTTTTTTACACTGGCACCTATTTGTAGTAGTTTTTGGTACAGGTACACCTCATAAAACCTTGTCCTGTTCCAACTGAATGTTTGTTAGTTGCAGTCCTTAGTGAGATTCGAAAATCTTGATTGGCTATAAAATTCAGTTAATCAGTTGGTAGAAATTTTTGGGTATAAAAGTCGAATTTAGTACAAATAAACAGAAAAATTCATAAAACTTTTAAGTTCGTTTGCACTATATGTTTATTATTATTTGGTATTTTTTCATAGATTAAAAAAAAAGATACGTGCGAGCGAACTAACCAGATATAACGTGTTATCCCCTGGATTTCGTTAATTCGAGGTACTGCGTGCCATAAATGATACTAATGTTGTAGAGGCGGAAGTTTGTGAGTGTGTTTGTACGTTTGTTACTTCTTCACGCTGAAACGGCTGGACCACTTTTAGTGAAATTTAGTGCGGTGGTAGTTTTACCTTGAATTAACACAGGCATTAATCAATCAATCAAACAATATTTATTCAATGACGAGAGAGAAGAATTCTGAGAACACTTCTGAATCCTCAATTCAATACAATGTAAATCTTAAAGGCTATTTCAATCCTGATAAAATTAAAATTTTCATATTTCCATATAATACATTGTTATTTGTTTAATTATTGTGTACATTTTCATTTGTTTCTTTATTTTCTTAATATTTATTATCAGATATTTACGCAACAAGGATACGTCAAATCTATACTCTATACTAATATATAAAGCTGAAGAGTTTGTTTGTTTGAACGCGCTAATCTCAGGAACTACTGGTCCGATTTGAAAAATTCTTTCAGTGTTGGATAGCCCATTTATCGAGAAAGTCTAAAAGCTATATACCATCACGCTAACACCAATAAGAGCTGAGCACCAATGAAGAATGTTTAAAAATTGGGGTTTTTTATTCCTTTTGAGAGCTTCCGCTGCGTGCGCTGCGTAAACGGTTAAAGTTTCGCAAAAATCATGTATGACAGATTTGTTTCCCTTTAAAAGTTCTAAAAAATAGTCTGCAACGGCATATGTCTATCTTGTAAGGTTGGCTCACTATAACCTTTTTTATGCTAACCAAATTTGTTCTAAAATAATAACGTTATTAATCACAAGTATTTAATTAAAAACAAAATTGCCCTTTACATCATTCGATTTCAATGAATATCGTAGCAGATATCGCAGTTTTAATATAACGTTGCAGCAAAATAATTATCAAGTACTGCGCGCGCATTCATGAAGGGGAAGTGCACGTATTATTTAAAAATATTTTTATCTTCTGTGTTTTTTTTTTAATTGAGGAGTTGCCGTAACAATACTATGCCGATAACCAAATTTAGGTGCACCCGGATACCAGCTTGGCCCTTTTGACTCGGTTCAACGACGGGCAGTGCGAATTGTTGACGATCCGAAACTCACTTGCGGTATTGAGCCCCTAAGTCTGAGGAGAGACTTTGCCTCCCTGTGTGTGTGTTCTACCGCTTGTACAATGGGTTGTGTTCTGAGGAATTGTTCAAAATGATGCTCACGGCTACTTTCTACCATCGTACCGCTCGCCATCGGCAGGGAATTCATTTTCACACTTTAGAACCGAAATGGTCGCGTACAGTGCGGTTTCAGAGAAACTTTCTCCCGCGAACGGTTGTGGAATGAGCTAATATTTGCATGAAAATTGGCAGGGGCCAAGGTTTTCTCTAAGGACGACAGTATGGGGTTCTTCAAAAAAGAAGTTATTAGATTTCTGAAGGGTCGGTAACGCGCAAGTGATGCCCTTGTTGTTGCAAGCGTCCAAAGGCTACGGTGACCGCTTACCATCCGTAGGCTTGTTTGCCACCTTAATGGTATATACAAAAAAAAAAAATGTCAAAAAACCGGCCAAGTGCGAGTAGGAACTGTATTGAGGGAAAAACTTAAGTTTGCCGTTAGACAAATGTTTTCCCAATACATCGACATAGGTTGCGGTTAGTTTACCAACTGCAAATAATTTTATAATTGCAAAAGATTTTTTTTTGTGATGTAAAAATTTTTGGTTTTCGGATTTTTTCCTTTATTAGTGCTACGTGGCATTGCTTTTTACCAAATTTCATGATTACAGGTGAACGGGAAGTACCCCATAGGTTTTGATTTATTTGTGTCCCAATATGCGACAAAAATAACCGTATTTTGGGCATATTTTTTTACTGCATTGACGTAGAAGCTTGATTTTTTTACAGCTTTATGGGACCATAGACCTTAGTATTTGATATTAATTTCAACTTGATACATCGTGAACGTTCCTGAGAAAAAGAGTCTTGACAAACAGACAGACAGAGAGACAGATGGAAAACAAAGTGATCCTACAAGGGTTCCTTTCATTCCTTTTGAGCTACGGAACCCTAAAACAGAACAGATCAATACACTCAAAGTTATTTCAAGGTCAAAAATTGATATTGAATAAATTCAAAAGAAATTCATCGATTGTCGCGAAACCGCAATGTATATCTTATTTCTTTTAAAAAAGGTTAGCAATCTTTTTACGGAATCGACCCGCTGGTTCCTAATTCTACCCTAAAGTTTTTGAACGAGTACCCGAGTTGCATCTGTCAACTTGAATCAATGTTTCTACTTTTAGAAATTTTGCTCATTTCACGGGCCGTATTTTAATTTGAAGCACCAAAGGCCAAGAGAACAATAAACTTCAATTGAAGTTTTAGTTTTTTCTTGAAAATATTTGAGTATCAACAAGATATCAAATAACATCTTGATTTTTTTAATTAAGCTTTCACAAACTAGGTTAGTACTTGCTGAATTCATTGGTTTAATTTTTTTATTTTTATAAAACTTATTATTATTATTCTTTTATTTATTTATTTGGTTTATTCATGAAAAATAAATAATAAATAGGGTCTTTGCTTCTAAACACCTATACTTTACGTCCTGAATTTTGAGGAATTTATAATTTTGACAATATTGATTTTAGACGTAAAGTTTTGCTGTATAGGAAAAACCTCCTATTTTTATTTATTTTTCTGTCAAAATAAAATTAAAAAATTAAGAGCGATTTGAGTGTTTGGAATGGAACACATAATGTTACAATTACAAAAAGGTAAACAATGTTCATTCATATGATAATTGATAAATAAGAGGATATATAATAATAGTGATATCAATTTATTTAAGAATATAAAATAAAACAAATGAATTTACCTTGCTTGTTTGTAAAAACTGATTTGAAAAAAGCAAGATGGTATTTTATATTTTGTTCTCACTCAAAATTTTGTCAAGGAAATACTAAAACTTTAATTGAATTTTAGTGTTCCCTGGGCCTAACAAAGGTCCTGGTATTTCAAATTAAAATGTGGCCTTTGAAAAGGGCAAAATTCCTAAAGGTGGAATCATTGATTCAACTTGACTGTGACACGAACCGTTCAAAAAGTTCAAAAACGTGTAGCGTTGTGACTCTAGTGAAGGTAAGTGTAAGTGAAGTTTATAAAAAGTTAAACTAATAATCTGTCATATTTTGTATACGTCACTTTGTTACAGTCTATAAGACACTAGCGCTGTATTGAATTTTTCAGATACGTGGGTGGTACAGTTTTATTCATAAACAGCTGAGGCTTGACCTGTCGAACAAAATTATCGATAAATTGAAAAAATAATAGCAGTAAAAAAGAAGTAGTATTAACATGCTAGTGAATATAAAAAAGTAATTTTATGATCTTAGATATAACTACAAAGTAAGAATAATATTTTAATTATCAGTTTTACAAATTCAATGAAAACTTATTACTATGATATTTTTATATAAAGTGAAAGCGCGGAAATTATTTTACTTCATCAACAGATTAAGATCTTATCATTTAAAATATTAACAAACAGTAGAACACATACAAAACAACACTAACACAAAATTAGGTATCTATTAAAAGTCCTTATGCATTTTTGCTATACAACAATCTTATTAAATCTACATCCAAACGAAAAGAACATAAAATATTCTTACAGAAAATAAACACATTTAAAAGATATTTGTTATTATCCTTGCTGCAAAACCTATTCTATTATCAACAAATATATGGCCATTTCTACAATCAACACCAAAAAATCATTTAGGACATTACGAAACATTGAATGATTTTTCTAGACGTTATGTTTTAGTTTTATTATAAGTCGAGTAGGTCAGAAGGTATACCCGCAGTGGCGCTTTAACAGTGTGTTCCTGCCTGAGTTGTATCCTGTACTCACGCACCTCTTTGCGCTTTCCTTCCACAGTAGGCAATTGCCGTCTTCATGGAAGACAGCAGATGTACACCCGGCAAAAAGGATGATAGATCAGATCCATCGAATTACAGGCTAATTGCTATTACTTCTCTCCTCTCCAGGGTGATGGAGTGTGTGACCAAGACACAGCTTCTAAGATACCTATAAAAAGGGCTGTCGCCAGGGTCGCTCGGCTGGTGTCCTTCTAGTGTATCTCACACACCGATGGGCACTAATTATTGAGAGTCAGGGGGAGGCGTTTGTACTTAATATGGAGGAAAAGCTCGGAGAATTTGTGTCTGAAATCAAGACCACTCCGTAAAAGGTATCTGGGAAAACTGGGTCCGATTCAACCCTACGAAGACACAAGTCTGCGCGTTCACTGCTAAAAAATTTCCATACACTGAGGTCCCACAATTACAGAACACACCCTCACCATCTCTAAGAGCCTTGGGGTCTCCAGCGATGTTCACTTCCAAGATCATTTGCAAGACAAAGTTAAAGCTGGCGTCTAAAAAACTTGGAGTACTCAACAGAGTACTTTATCTCGGGGCCAAGGTTGTTGCTTTACAAGTCGTAATTCAAGCCACATATGGAGTACTGCTGTCATCTCTAGGCGGGTGCACCCGAATACCAGCTTGACCCATTGACTCGGTTCAACGACGGGCTGAGTAAAGTCAACTATCCTATATACAAGCCGTATCGAAACCTTCAGTCAGAGCACAGACTTTCTTCCCTGTGTGTGTTCTACCGCTTGTATAAATTAAGTCAGACAGAACAGTTGAATACGATGCTACTTTTTGACTCACTTGTAATGAAATGACGGGTTTGAAATATACATAGGGCGTTCCTTCTGAGTAGCGTTGCAATTTAATGGTAAAATAAACCTGATTTTAGCACCAACTACCCGTCCCGTCTTAGCACATCTGATAATTTCAGCGGCGCTATTTAGTTAGAACGAAACGCGTTTCGCATCAGTTTTTTAAAGTCTGAAAGTTTTAATTATTTTTTAATATTTTGTACCTTTACATGCGTATTACTTTTTTGTTAATGATTTTATTCCTTTAGTAAAAAATAATTAATATAGGTATTTTTAGCCTCTATACTATGATATATGAAGAATAGCAATATATTAAATTTATTTAGAGCAATAAGGAAAATAAACAACTTGTATTATTCGTCACATATGTGTAAAATAATTTAACTAAAATTATATTATTTTACACTAAAACTAGTGGTACAATTGATATTGGTGAAACATGATACACCTGCGAATTGAAATAGCATTTAAATACATTAAAACTAATACATAAAAAAAAATCCAAAACAAAACTTTCACAAAACAAAAGCATCTTTAGTTTGCGGTTGTTAAAACACAATAAATTGTTATATTTACACTAATAAATTATTTAACACAAAAATAGGGAAAAAATTCATGTGTTTAATAATATATTAAAAATATTTTTTTTTTTCCTTTTCGAGTTCTAGATTGTGTCAAATGATACGATTTGTTAACGCAGTATAATAATATTATTATTTTATTATGTTTTTCGACCACCATCCCACACTAAGCCAGCGTGATTGACTATGGCCTAAGCCTCCTTATCTAAGGAGAGGCCTGTGACCCTGCAGTGGGGTGTATAACGGCTGAGGTGAATCATGTTTTTAGGGTTATATATGAAAATTGTTAGTTTATGGTTCTAACTATGCAAATAAAAT
This sequence comes from Apoda limacodes, assembly GCA_946406115.1. NCBI lineage: Eukaryota > Metazoa > Arthropoda > Insecta > Lepidoptera > Limacodidae > Apoda > Apoda limacodes. Next base: position 14,380,807 of record OX291558.1, read on the forward strand.
AATATTTTAATTTGTAGTCTTTATTTTATACAAGACATCAAAAAGTAGTTAATAAATGATATTGTTAAAAAAAATTAGAAAATGTAAATCATCAGTCTTTTATTTTCATCTTAAGTAGGCAAAAATGATATCTTTACTAAAACTTAACATCCTCTTGTGTCATACAAGTGTTTTCATGTACTTAATTTTCTAGTTAAGTACTTTTAAATTTAAAACACTTACGTTCCTACAATAGTTTCATACAAATATCTTTGGGCTTCTATAATAACTATATTTCCAAAAAAACTATTAATATGGCACTAAGACATTAAATTTTAGCGCTTTTTATTTTACGAATTGTACAAACTCTAGTTTATGTTAGAGCTAGACAATTGCTAGGACATGCTAGGAAACATGATTAGTAAGAACTACAATAATTCTAATAAACATATAATAAGCTTCCACTTTCAATAAACTTTGTAAAGTGTTATACTAAAAGATAAAAAAATATAATTAACCAAAGCGCTTAATGGCATTTGAAAGCAAGCACAGTAAAACAGTAAAGAAATAAAAATATACTATAAACATTTCAAACGTGTTAAATTAACACGTGCAGGACGTACTAAAAAGGAATGGGTATAAAGTGTGCAAACAACAGCCGCGGAGTCCACAAAGAAATAGAAACCTGAAGTGAATAGACAGGCAGCCTTTATGCCATACCTAAAGGGAGCGAAGGGCAAAATAGGAACTTTACTAAGTAAAGACTCTATCAAGACAGTGTACACACCGCGCTCTAAAATCGCCAATCACCTGCGGACACTGAAGGTTTCTATTCCCTACCAAAGACCAGGCGTTTACGGGAGAGACTGCAGCTGTGGAAGCTCGTACGCAGGCCAAACGAAACGCACTATAGCCGAAAGGGTTAAAGAACACATAACTGCTTTCAAAAACCGACAAACAAATAAATCAGCCAAAGACGACCATCTACTCAATGGCTCGCAAAATCACTGGATTGAACTTCACGACCCGAAAGTCTTCTCCACTGAGCGCCACTATTATCCAAGAGTTGTACGCGAAGCTATTGAAATAAAGAAATGCGACAAAAATTTCAATAGAGAAGATGGATATAATCTTTCAAAGGCGTGGAATCTTGTGATTCATAGGTTTAAACCGCGCGACAGTAATATCGGTGATAAACGCAATATGGACATCGTCAGTGTAGTGTGTAGAGAACATTTAAATAATGTGAGGGTAGTCGAAGAAACTGCACGAGCGGCCAGAAGTCGACGCCGCGCTCTTCAGCCAGTACAGCCGTGACCACTATAAGGTGCAATCCTTGTCGAAACGTCGGCACCCAGTACAGGTACGTTTCCGTATACGTACTTACGTGCATCGAGTTAAGACCCGAGTTCTAAAATAATAATGAGTGAAAAACGCGAAAGTTTAAAACTAACTAACCTTTAAATAGTAAGTAACATGGCAATAAACGTTTTCTAAAATCGAATAGCATAAAATTTTTGTTCCTCTGTTAAATCTGGATGTCATCTGGATGTAATTTGTCATCAGTCAAGGTCAAATTAATGTAGAACTCATGAGCACTTGTTCAATATAATCCAAAAGCGAGATCAGATCTGCTTTTTTCTCTGCTGCTATAGGTACTGGTTCAACGTAACACTTCTTAATTCTCTTTAAATTAATACGTTGTTCATATCCTTTGTTTCTTTTCGCATATGACATAGAATCGATGGCTCCGTAGCTCTCTTTGTAACTAAATATAGGAAACTGATTTTGTGGTATACTTCATAATTTGAATATTCAGCCACACAAACTTTTCGCCTATGGAATTTACTTTCTTTATTTGAAGTTGGTTTTTGGAAAAATCATAAAAATCTTTATAATTTCATATTAGAAGAACTTCGTCCCAACTGACACCAATCTCTTGGTCTCTCAAAGAAGTGCGCTTTGTAGAGCGTGCTATCAAAGCATGATTAGAATCTACTTCCAAATGTGTGTGACCAGGTACTAGAAATTTGTGTTCTATAGTAGTTAATTGTTCTGAGTTCTGCACAAGTATGAGTAACATTGTTGCTACCACGGAATTCTTACTTTGCCCGGCGCATGAATCTGAGTACATAATCAATTTTGACGCGTTTGGATGCAATTTTGGTAAACGATTAATAACAAAGTCGTACAAGCAGGAATAAATTTGATTTGCTCCTCCGCCTCCACTTGATTCTGGCCACATGTAGCAATTAGCATAATTAGTTTTCGCAAATGAAAGTACTCTATCTCTTTCGCGCAAGTAAAAAGCTCACGCATAAGAAGTTATATAGTAATTGTTCATAAGCAGTCTCGTGAAAAATAATGCAGATCGAAATATATTAGAAGAAACCAAATTTTGACATTGTTTATTCAGTTTTAAATGTATTATATCGAATAACATCATTATTCACGAAATTGATATTTAAAGATGCAATCGTGTACAACAATACATTTTTAATTGTATCATAACACACAATCTTATATCAATATAATGTCTGTGGGTAAGATGATTAAACTAAATTTGTATTATTTTATACTTATAATTTTAACAAGGTCTATTCAATTTTATGAGTGGACGTCAAGTGTCAAGTTATATTATCACACACAAGGCATTAAAGACTCTTTGCTGATATAAGTTAACTTATATTATTGTGCACGAAAAATATCTCCGTATCCAGTAGAGCTAAGGCTACGTGGATAAGATAGATAAAAAGAGCATTTGACACTGATTAGATATGTCTAATAAGTCCTATAAGTCGACTTATATCAGTTTTCACCTAGGGTACAGAACTATGTTTCTTAAAGGATTCACTTTCACATTTGACAGCTTTCAAAAAGTAGCGCAAAATACCCACCTTTCGACATGGGTTTTTGGCAGTCATTTCGTAGCAAAATCGCTTCGACGAAACGCAAAAGTCAACCTTAAATTTTGCTATCAAAATCAAAGTAGGTAATGGGACGCCCATGAATTTTGTTACTGTAGAGATAAGTTGGTGATTTTTGGTTTAGTTGCTCGATATATATTTATTATGTGTTGATAAACAAATCGAGATGAACAAAACGTAATTTAAAGTTTTTAGGACATGTTTGTCAATTTTATGATGAAGGTTTAATTACATATGAAAGGTAATGTCATCTTTTGTAATTTAGACGTTCCTGATATCTTCTTACAGCGTAATACCGATCAGTTTAGCATTATTGGGTGATAACCAGATAACCTCACCGTTGCGCAACTAGCAACTTTACTATCAATGGACTCCTAATAATCGATTAAATTTCATCGCCTCAATTAATCGAGCTTTGTGTAATCACAAGTTCTACACCCACCCAACTCTAGTGTGGAATGTACGGTGACAGTTTGCTTCTGTTTTATAAAGTGGTTTTGATATTTGATACAACGAATTTTAACTTTTCCTTCTTTATTTTCGCGTTATTGTAAAGAGATCAGAAACCTATTAACATTTTACGAAATTAGTTGACGTTATAATGAAAACCTATGTTATTTAATCCAATTTGTACTTGTGACCATGTCACGGTATTAAGATCAATGTTTGATGGCTTTAAAATAATAAAATTATGTGTTGTTGATTTTGTGACACAGTTTAGTGTTTCAATCAAGGGAACGAAGTAATACATTCTGGGTTTGTATTTTATTGGTGGATATGAATGGTAAATTTAGATAAGTAATACTCAATAATTGGTATTGAGGCAAGGGTTTAAGATTAAAATAATAAAAGCAGAGACGATATAAATTTACTAATTTTTGTAGTTTAATTGACATTAATTTAAAAGCTTGTCTAATACCCCATGTTCCAGAAAGCTTTTCATTTTATTATTCAGTGCCCCCTTTTGTACATCCCAACAAAAAGTCAAATAATAGGTTTTGGAATGTCTCGCTCTGGGTAATCATTTAACTGTCAAAATGCATTATTTACGCTAGATGCATTTTGCATTACCTTTTAATTACTTGGACCCAGCATATATAGCAAACCATATTATAGTGGGTACTATTTATTATATATAGTTTTTGACTACAATATATTACTAAATTTAAATATTACAAGGTTGTATTAATGTGTCCAGTTAATCAAAACATAATTAATTTTGTAACAATACAAAATATAACTTCAATATAAAAGAGTTGTCGCATTTTGGTAGTAAAATAAATTTAAAAATTAACCAGCTTATGAGTAGATTTATTTTAAAGACCACTTAAAATCTCGATATTCTAAAATAAAAACATTTTTTTTTGGACCTGCAAATTAATAATTAACAATTTTTAACGTAGAACGGTGTTAAATTACGAAACGGAGCGAATATCTTTTGGCTGATGGACTAATGGTCAGTGCCCAATACCATAAAAAAATTCAAGGCCCAAATTTGCATATGTATTATATTATTTATTTCTTCTTTTTTCTTATAATTATATAATTAATTATGTATATTATTAATTATATAAAATAATTGACTATGAATAATCATACATTTTGAAAATAATTTTGATTTTTAATGCAGGTCTTAATAATTATTTTTATTATTTCGCTAATCCTTTACCCAAGGCTTTACCTAAATACAAGAGTTGACGCTGGTAAATGTACTTGGAAATAAAATACCAAGCCTCATACTAATTCTGTACAAGTCTTTTTTCAAAACATTTAAGTATAAATAAATATATATTAGGATAAGATTGTATGTGTCCCAAAGTCCATTCTACAACCTAAGCGTTTGCAGGAAAAAAAAAAGAGAAACCTCTGTAAATGGCAAAGTATTTTCTTAGACTTTTTTGTGAATTTTAACACTATCATACTTTTTAGTTTTTTGTTAGTTTCCCCTCCATTTCTTGCATCGTCCCAGGGGTTATAAGGTGAGCCAAAAAGACACTCAGTAAGTAGTTACTGATGAGGGTCTTTGCCTCCCTGTGTATTTTACCATTTGCTAAAGGTTTGTGTTCTGAAGAATTGTTTTTATGATGCCTACAGCAACTTTTAACCATGGCACCACTTCCCATCCATCTTACATACTCTTACTCTTTCTATTCTATTTAACAATAATTGCCAAAATATTTTAGAATCTCATTTTTTTCAGGACAAACTTTAGAATTGAAATGTTCTCTAAAAAAAAGAAGAAGCCTCTTATTTCTCCACCCAGTAATTTTGAACATAGAGTGCACACTGGTTTTGATAAAAGGGAAGGTAAATTTGTTGGACTTCCATTGCAATGGGCTTCATTAGTTGGAAATAATCAGGTATGCACCAACATTGTAAATCAATAAATCTACACTAATATTATTTAGTTTGTTTGTATCTACATGTACATAATGAAAAGGTAATCCAATAGTCTAAAAATACATTTATCAACTTGTTATTTTTACAGATATTAAAATCAACTAACAGGCCATTACCACTTGTGGATCCTTCAGAAATCACTCCCACTGAAATTCTAGATTTAAAAACAATTGTGCGTGGAGACCATAAAACTACCTCAGTTTCTTCAGTTGTCCGGCCACTATCCTCTAATATTCCACAACAAGCTATTCAAAATGGAGTGGTGTTGCCGAAAACGTCTAATGTGGCCAGGTCAAATTCATTACGAAGTAGTAGTCCACCACGAATCAGAAGAGATATCCGAAATCAACCGAATGTACCACCATCTGTACCTGAAGAATCCCCAACAGTACCTCCAGCCCAAACTCAATATCCTACTCTACGAAGAGAGCAAAGTAACTATACATTAAACAAACCAATACCTGAATCACCTGTTGATTGGTCAAATCAAACTCAGGAAGCGACTGTCAGATCAATTCCAGAACTTAACGATAATCATAATAATGTCACATATCAAAATGTACAAAATGCAAATGTGCCTTATCAACATAATCATCCACCACAGCCAGCGACACATGGCATGTATCATGGACTGAATGGCAACAATATAGGTAGGCATCTTATTGTACTTTTGCTTAAACAAACAACTGAAAAGAACTTTTATTTACTTAACATAAGTCTACAACATCTCTAGCAAAATGAGTTCCAAAAGAGTAAACAAACTGAGAATCCGTATAAAAATATATTCCATACAAAAAAATTATGGGGAAAAGAACTCATATATAAATATATTCACATATTCACATATTCATAAAGTTTGCTATCGAAAACTTCCTTACATCACAGCCTAAATGTTCATTATATTAATACAGTCCACTACAAAAACGTCTAGACAGAGCAATTGGTATAAAACATATGGTTTGTTGGGTGCTGACCAGCCATTCATTGGCTTGGCACCATGACTGTCTTGACATCATCAGATTTATCAAAGGCGATGATTGACTGTTTAAATGTTTTGTCTTTGCTGTAATCAAGGATTTAGCGCTGGTGGAGTAGTGGGAGAAAGCTAGTACATTTGAATATAAGACAGTCAAGTGCATCTTTGGACCATGAATATAGTTAAGCTCTGTTGCTGCTATTACTCTCATTGTTTGAGTCTGCAAATAAGCTAGTTAAGCTTGGTTACATCTAACTATTTGGCTCTGGTATGTTGTTTTATTTCTTAAATGTAATTGAGCTCAGGGTTATATCTGGGCTGATTCAAACTTAACTGAAACTGACGTTAGGGCCTTATATTTTTTTTTTTATATTTTAATACAATTATTTTTTCTTTATTAGGGGACTCATATCCGCTGCGTCATCAACATACACCAGCGTCAACGATAGGGACTACCGGCTCGACCCACCTACCCCTCGCAGCCTCTAAACACGAACTTCGGTTAACACATGAACAGGTCATTATATACCGTATTACATTTCTTGTCAAATTTTTAGAGGTCCTTTACAATCGACAAGAGCATATATAGGTAATATTGAGCTTTTTAAAAATATATATAACCTAGGAAAAAGTCTACAATGAAAAAAATTGCACTTTAAAACCACCATGGCATGATTCCTGCATAATAGAAAAAAAAATAATAGAATGTTACATTGTTTCTGTAATTCGTTTTTTAACCATCTCTGATAAAAGTTAATAGCATACCTAAAGAATAGGAGCCTAAAAGCCTAAAAGCCTGATATCATCTATTTATCTGTCTGACACATATTTTCTCAAGCAAAATTTTATAAAATTTTAGAAATAAGTATGTTTTTTCCCTTAATAATGTGTGTTTTTTTCCTATAAACGATTAGTTCAAGCCAGGAAGGAAATTATACCTTCATAAAACATGACCACACAAAATTTATAACTGCTGTTGAATAATAAATAAAGAATAAAAAGGCCTTGATTTTATTGCCAATAGGATATTTAATTAAGTTAATGTGTAAATGAGATTGTATCTCCATATCCTTATTTTTTTTTTAATAATTTTGATAAAGTTTGGCAGGAAGTGGTTGACAAACCTATTGGAAGAGAATTGTTAATGTTGTTTACCAATAAAACAATGTTATGTCTGTCAATTTTTAAAGGGTAGAAATGCTTAGCAGGTTATTATATTAATAGGTTCTTTACTGCCATTTTCTATAACTTTTTAGGACAATTTGTATCTGTATAATAACTTAGCCTAAATTACCGTATTTGGCCGTAAGTGGTTGACACATTGACACAAGACTTACTAACTTCATTTAGTTTTATGAAAAAATGAATGCAAATAGTTAGGATGATGGCTTTTATTCAGCGCCTGTAATAATATTAAATTTCAGTTCCGCGCAGCACTGCGGCTTGTAGTGAGCGAAGGCGATCCTCGATCCACTCTAAACGGGTTTAGTAAGATTGGAGAAGGCAGCACAGGTGTTGTTTGCGCCGCTACAGACACGCGTACGCGGCGACGCGTAGCGGTCAAAATGATGAACCTCCGCAAGCAACAGAGAAGAGAACTACTTTTCAATGAAGTTGTAGGTACCACCAATAATTTAGATACTGTTAAGAGATAGATGCAACTCTTATCATTTGTCATATTAATCAATGAGAACTGAAAAAATGTAGTTTTAGTTTCAATTACAAACAAAACTTTTGTTATGTTGATTGTAATCTGCTAAGATATACTTGGACAATTTGTAGCAGGGTGGTTTGATGTTTAATATACAATATAGGAAGTTTATGTAATGTGTAAATAATCTTAAGAATGGTAATGGGCGGGCCTCACTGCAGTGGAAACCACGATCTGGACAAAGTGTGGGACAGCTAACTGACAACCGAGTTAGGCCCGTGGGAAATCCATGTTTTTTTTGGAAATCTGAGTAGGAGTGCTGCTGTCAAGTAATGGGTGTCTATAATAAAGTGATAAAATAAAAGTGATATATGATGATAATCATTCTTTATTGAAAATGAAAACTATGTCTTATTATTACAGGTTATAATGCGAGATTACCCTCATCCAAACATAGTTGAAATGCACGCGTCGTATCTAGTAGGAGATGAGCTGTGGGTTGTAATGGAATACATGGCAGGTGGAGTTCTCACTGATATAGTCACCCGAGCACGCATGGACCCTGAACAAATTGCTACTGTTTGCAAGCAATGCTTGAAGGTATTTTAGCTCAATAAACCTTTATATAATATTTACCTTGGTGGGTCAGCTTGGAGTGATGAACTCTGAGGTTTTATAACATTTATGTGATAATGATTTGTGTTTGTATTGGGTCTGGGTGTTTTATATGTATGTAATTATCAGAAAAAGTAAATTTAGTACATATTTTGTAGGTATTCGTTTTCAGGTATCCCTGGTACTAACATTGCTTAGTTTGGAATCAGATGGTACTGTGTGATGTGTCCAAGAATATTTATATATTTCTTTGCATACCTGAAGCTTATTTGAGAATGATATTGGCCTCACAGTTATTTTACAGCAGTTAAGTTAAAATTAAAATAACTGTTTTATCATTAATAATGATAACAGTCATTTTACATAATTTGGGTTACAAATCAAAGTTATCAGTTTATGTTATAATAATGGCCCGATAGTAACTTTATACCGCTTGAGTTACTAGTTAAGTTATGGGTTTATTTAATTTCAGGCACTGGCATTCCTTCACGGACAGGGAGTCATACACAGGGACATCAAATCAGATTCAATTTTGCTCACAGCAGATGGTCGGGTGAAGTTGTCAGATTTTGGCTTTTGTGCTCAAGTTTCGCAGGTATGACTAATTTTTCTTCGGCTAAGATACTGGTAGATTAAAATCTTTTTAAGCATAGATTGGTATGCATAATCCTACTAATATAATAATTGTGAGTTAGTATGTTTGTAACTCCTTCACGTGAAAATGACTGGCACTGGCAACGCTAAATTAATACATAGGCTACATTATATCCTGGAAAAAACCGAATTACTATAGCTCTTGAGCTATAGCAAACTTTCTTACTGTAGTCAAAGTCGTAGGAATCCCACGCCGTTGGGCAAAACCCATACTTACTGCTTTTAGATGAACAACCCAATCATTTAAGGTGATGGCATACCCAAACGAGTTAAGTTTGCAAGAATTTGATTAATTAAGTTACAGTACTGAGAATACTTTTGATTTAAAAAAATGTATATTATAGTTTAAACCTTAAGTAAGTGAATTTGCTAATATTATAATAATTAGCCTATTAATACAGTTAGAAAAAAAAATCTGACTAATTTTTGGGCTTTAATTGAAATTGTTAGGAAAACTAAAAGTAATATTCCCTTGATTCTTATTACATAAAATATATATTAATATGACCAAGTGAATTTGATAATTTCATAGTTCTAAATAGATATTTCAATTTTATATCGACAAAAAACAGAGAAAATCGAGATTGTCAACGTGCGGTCACGTCTTAGCGCCTGTCGTACTGGGAACTGTGTCTCTTCGTATGCTTTAGTAGTGTAATATGTCCTTGTACACTGATCGAAACTGCACGCTTTTGTTAGGGTATGCCATAGCCTTAATTTGTGTTCTACTTGAAGATTTTGATTTGCTTTTACAATCAATACAATTCTAACATTGTCTTGATAATATACATACATCACGGAGCAATATAGCGTGGGCACTTTTAAACTATCATACAGTAATATTACTATTTAATAATCAATCTAATCTACTATTTAATTCGTTTTTATAAGCGTCGTTTTTAGGGTTCCGTACCCGAAGGGTAATCAGCGGAATCCTATTACTAAGGCTCCGCTGTCCGTCCGTCCGTCCGTCTGTCACCAGGCTGTATCTCATGAACCGTGATAGTTAGACAGTTGGAATTTTCACAGAAGATGTATTTCTGTTGCCGCTATAACAACAAATAATAAAAAACAGAATAAAATAAATATTTAAGGAGGCTCCCATGCAACAAACGATATTTTTTGCTCGATATTGATAACGGCAACAGGTAGACGCTTGTAGACAGAATGTTTAGTTAGATAGTCGCTTTAAAAATAAATAATTAAATTAAAATAAAACAAATATTTTAGGGGGGCTACTATAAAACCAACGTTATGTTTTTGCCATTTTTATAGATAATGGTACGGAACCCTTCGTGCGCGAGTCCGACTCGCACTTGGCCGATTTTTATTATTTAATTTTTTATAAGCGTAGTTTTTAAATGTTTTTTGTAATATTGTTTTTATTGCAAAAGTGAGCCTAAAAAATCTGTTGTCTATGTTACAGGAACTACCTAAACGGAAATCATTAGTGGGGACGCCATATTGGATGTCACCAGAGGTGATATCGAGATTGCCTTACGGTCCTGAAGTGGATGTGTGGTCGTTGGGTATTATGCTTGTGGAAATGGTAGATGGTGAACCGCCGTTTTTTAACGAACCTCCATTGCAAGTAAGTGTTTGTTTTATTTGTTAACATATTTTTTTATTTTAAAATATATTTAATTCGGAAATCTGTTTGATTATCACTAACATTATAACGGATTATCCAATTGAACTGATTCTTAACACAGGATAGCTCGAGAGACAGAGAAGAAATAGGATTCATACCATTCAAGAGTTTGGGAATCGTTTTTTTCCGAGCGTGAAACAAGGCACTATTCCTCCATGTGGCTACGGGAAAAAGGGGTGATTGGCTTTTTCGCAGTATTAGCTGGAAAGGACAATCAATATAAGGATAATTTTTATACGTTTTGAGAGTTCCCAAGGAAATACTTTTTCACGGGTAAAACTGCAGGGTACAACATTTTTCACGTTGCAAATTTTTAGCACAGTAATAGCTGTAGCGATAGATAGAATAGATACTATTAATCCAAGATGACCAAGGTCCTGTCCTGTAGGAAACCCACGGCGATTACCAAATTACGCGCGGGCAAACGATGAGAATATTTGGGAACTGAGTTATTTCTGAGTGTGTGGAAAATATAGGTATACATGATCAAATAGAATAAGATCATAAAATAAATCTTCCGATTTATGATTTAAAACAATTAGGCACCTATTTTTCCTTTTTTGCAGGCGATGCGTCGTATCCGCGACATGCCACCTCCACGACCGCGCGGGTCGGCCCGTTGTCCCGCGGATCTACTCTCGCTGGTGGAGTGTGCACTAGTTCGGGACCCGGCAGCGCGTGCCCCGGCCGCCAGGTTGCTCCACCATCCTTTCTTGCGCCGCGCTGGACCCCCCGCCGTGCTAGTACCGCTGATGCAAGTGGCGCCGCCTTCACAGGATACGCAGTAAGTGTACTACTATACCAGAATATAATAATAGTAAGTACGAAACGTAATGTGTATAAAAAACCCGGACTTACTTCTTATCGTTCGTCAGCAAATTGCAAATGTTCTTATTATTCTAATCCTGGTATTTTAGTCAGTAGTCTGTGGTATGAGATCGTTTGGTGCCATTTTACGCATGCTGTGCCAGCACATTTGCGCGTATGCATACACCGTATTGCTAATGTAATATTCAGCCTAAACATTTATTTCAATCACACACTCGGCCATAGTAGACATTTAAACAGAACAATCGTTAGATGCGGTGCGCCGTGAGACCGCGGGCGAGCGCTCCATTCGAACACAAAACACGCGTTCACACGTGTTTTCAAAACACGCTAGCCAGCAAGTACGTTTGGTAGCGGCACCATGAATTAATAAGAATTTTCTTTTACATCAAAAGCGATCGCCGACGTTACACTGTTTTTACATACACTGAACATGGTGTGAATATATATTTTAGGTGGATGCATCTTTTCGCTTGGTTCAAAATATGCTGTGACATTTTCTGTCGATCCCAAACTCACAAGTAGTATTGAATATACTATCCAGTGTTTCCTTTATATTTATAAATAAATATAAATATAATTGGACATTTCACACAGCGCCGTCTGGCGCCAAAGTAAGAAAAGCTTGTGTTATGGATACCAAACAACGGATACAAATACACTTATTATTTTTTTTTTTGTAAATACATACATATCATACATAATTACACCCAGACTCAAGACAAACACAAATGTTTATTACATAAATGTTTGTACAGTGCAGGAATCGAACCCACACCCTCTGTACAATAGTCGGCCACACTACCAACTATAGGCTGCTAGGGAGTCCGCGGTCAAAGTAGGGGGCGCGGCACCCTAGGGGTGCGTGACGACATCCAAAAGGGGGTGCGGGCACTTGTTCTATTGATACTGAAAAAGTCAAAAACATGCTTCGTTAAGGCCAACTTACACAAGGCAACTTTATTGAATTTAACAAGGCAATAATCGTATACAATTATTGAATTTAACAATTGCTGTGCAAAAGTTGTATCCAATTGTTTACACAGTACCAAAAAATAAAAACTTAAAAGCAGTTGTGGAAAGAACTGTTTACATTGCACCTGTTATTGCCTGTCAATTGTTGCTTTCAACTTTTGAACTGTCTTAACCTGAACTTGTATGCAACAACGACGAGTTGATTCAAGTATTGCACGTATTTCCGCTGACAAAAAACAAGCAATTTTGTGTTTTTCTGTTAGAAATGTCGCTAAAGATAATGAAATTTGTGTGAATGGACTTGATAAAAGTGATCGAATCGAACTCTACCGTCATTATCGAGTGTTTGTAAAACACTAAAAATATTATTTATGGAAATAGAGACGCTCGAACAGCAGCTTTGCTAGCATTGGCCGAAGAATTCGGAATCGAAGGGTTCGGCCCGATAGGCATTACAAATTAAATAAAAATTTAAGAAACCAATATCAATCTGAAAATAAAAAGGTGAAAAGTTTCATGAGTACGGGGTCAGCATCTAAAGATGAAAGCAAACATTGCATTGTTGTTTACAGACTGTTTGCAGTGTTGCAATTTTAGGTTTAATTTCATTTACTAACGCAAAATACCCAACTGGTACATACTGGGTTTCTTTGGTAGTAATATTTCGTAGCAAACCAAACGCTAAAAATCAACATTAGATTTTGTTACCAAAAGCTAATAAACGCAAACCGCTCAATTTTGCTATGAAGTAGTCAGATGGAATGTGCCTTTTGTCTTTTATTTCTTTGTGAACATTGATTTGATATCAGATTCATCACATTTAGCTATATTGATTAAATAAAATGTCAAATGACCAGTGTTGGTGACACTGGTATCTAACAACACTTCAATTTTAATATATGTCAAAATTTTATTTTGCAGATAATATTTTTAGATCCCACCAATGCCCAGGACATCATTGTGAGTGAATAGAATTCGCAAATGTTATTAATTAAACAAACATGACACACCAAAGTTGGAAATTTGCAACTTTTACTTTAAATGCAAAAATGTATCTTAAGCTATACTAATAAATATATATGAAAATGTTACAATAACATAATGCTATACAGTCATGGAAAAAAACACGATGTATAATTTTTAAATAATAGACCAAAAATGTGTTCTTAAGATTCTGTGTAATAAAAAAAAACGTTATATACATTTCGACAATATAAACAGTACATATTTTGACTGAATCAAATTACTTCCCTGACTGTATGTAAGTGTATAATTCTATTTTTCTAATAAGTTCTTTTATACAGTTCATGTATTTCTCTTCCATCATTTATGAACATTCCATATTATTTATATAACATGTTTGTCAAATAAGAAGTATTCCATAATTTAAGATCCGGAGAAACAGATTATATGAATTGAAGTCACTTTTTGGCGCTTGATAAGAGGAAGTCAGAACCAATATTTAAACCATGATTTAAGCCACAAATCCACTGTAACGTATAGACGTGGTTCGCAGTGGTTGAAACTGTCGACATTTTTATACAGAGCAGAGCTAAATACCTATCTATACGTGCAGCAGTGGATTCTAGGCTCTAAACCAACTGTGTGCCATTATTTTATTTTTGTTCTATACTCAGTTTGGAGTCCGTAACATTAAAGACACAAAACAAGTAGATACAAAAGGACCACTATATACTTAGTGCGCTAAAACCTCTGTCTGCATTCTGCACGTATCGCATGCATTTCTGAAGTAAGTAATAATGGCCAGTAACTCGCGATTAGTGTCACTAAGACAACGAAAGGTACTTAAAATCGAGAGGGGACCTTCTGTATGTACTTATTTTGTGTAGTGAAAATAGATTTTGCCAAAATAACTACCCTATTTATTTTCTTTTGTTTTAAGTGCTGAGAATAAATTCACATATCCGCAGACAAAAACAATTAAGCCCGTGACACACGTAGCTATAATAAACATATATTTATTTGTCAAAATATATCTATACAAAACTAAAATATATTTATAGTTTCGTGTGTGGTAATTTAAAGTTTACTACAGAAAATATATCGTAATATGCCTTGCTATAGATTTTATTAATATATATTCTAGCTCCGTGTGTCATGGGCTTAACATGTATGTGTATCTGTGGTATTTCTTATGAAGTAAATTTCATTTTCGATGTGCAAAGCAGGAACCCCTAATTTTACATTTTCATTATAATTACACGCATATATAAATATACGTGCAACTCTGCTCCACTAGCGCCTCCATTGTATATTTGCGATTTCCTCTTCATAAAAAGCGTATTTTTTAATTTTTTGCCAACTTAGCACTTTAAATGCTATTTACAACTAAAATGTGTATTTTAATCTAGAAAAAAAAAACATTGTAAAAATTGTCTATGACTTTTTTATATTTCGTTAATTTTTTTTTAATTTCGTTTTTTACAAACATTAAATCAAACGTATGCTGTGGCTGCTCTATTGGACTGCAGGGATGTGCTCTAAACCTAAACAATGTAAGTCTTTGCAATACAATCTTCCTAATATTTCTTATACTCGTACATATGAACGTTCGTATGTTTTTTTTTTACTTTTGTATGTCAGTGATGAGGTATTATTTTACCTAAAAATCGGCAATGACAATAATTTAAAATCAGTATTAAATCGAAAATTTATTATTGCTTAAAAATGTACTTAAATTATGAATTTAGTAATGTAATGTAAACACAAGATTTAGTTAAGACCTATATTTTCTTCTAACTTTACATTCCCTACGACATTAACGTAATTATATTTTTCTTTGAATGAATTAATATATTAAAAATAACTTTTTCTAATTTTAAAATAAGGTACTTATTCATTTTTTTAGTCACAAATGTATGTTAATTAATTTTAAACATTATTTAAAATTACTTTATTTTTTTCTATGTTCTATGCCAGTGTTATAAATATTGTACTGATCTATATACCGACTGAAAAGTATTTTTATTTCATTCCAGTGAATAAAGAATTACCTATTGATATATATTACTATTGTAATGTCTTCATTCCATTTACTTCAAAAATGAAATACTTATTTACACTAGGATAAACTTGGTGGATAAATTGGTTTTGATCAGCGTTTACTGCTAAGTTTGAACTTGGTAACTTAAAATGCTTATCCTAATGAATAAACCCACTAAGTAGTGGATATTGTGACATAGGCAGCTAGTTTTGTTGAAAAGGCGTGTTCAGCTGCTACATGGTTTGTAATATAATTCGAGGCTGGTGTGAATGTTGTTATCGCGACATTATTGATACGCATCTGCACCTTTGAATTTATAAAAAAAAATATGTAAATTGCGACTAATTGCCTCTGGTCGTATGACATAACATCAAATTAAAAAACATTATTATTTTAAATACTGCAATATTAATATGATAAAATTACAAAAAATGGTTTGTTTGGACCAGAACAGGTCAAGCCAAATTCGCTGCTGTGTAGAATTGCGGTTTTGGACATATCAACTTATTCGCGGCAGCCATGGAATATGTATGTGAGTTTTACTAAAGGAATTAAAAATACACACATGGTGTATTTGTTAAAATAATGTAATATACATGTAGGAAATGCAATAATAGCTGCATTTGAGGGGGAGTTTTGAGGTTCGCGAAATGTGGGGTAAGTAGGAAAAATAAAACTGCAGAAATATCCATAACATTGTTATCCAAGTTTCAGATCAACATATATTTTTCTTTAGTGTACATAATACCTGCAACGAAACTGCGCCCTTTACGTTTTCATCGGCTGTCAATTTATTTTTCATAACAGTTCATAAAGTAGCCTTAATGCACTATTTTTCATCATCTAAATAGCGTCCATTACGCACAAGTGCCTCATACTTTACAGATTTTGTTTTAATTTTTAGCAAGACGAAATTATGCCTATGTACTATGTTTTTATTTTTGGAAAAATAAATCTAAAGTGTTTGTTAAAAACATATCAAAAAACTATTTATATTCCATTTAATAATAACTTTTTATAATATTTTGACTGTAATATAAGTATTTACTGTTTTTCAAGCCGTATGACACGCGTGACCTCTGTATTAATACACTCGGCCTTGCCTAACCCACAACCTCGTCTGTAATGAGCAGCCTAGCACACTTTCATGATGTGCTATTAACGAAGCTCTTCTTTTACATAGGAAAAGAGATAATAATTGTGGGTTGTAGTAATAATTGTTTGTCAAGACAGGATAAGTTAGCCACAATTTTTATTCCGCAACACGACTCTTTCAGTCTGCTTTAACAAATCGACAAGTTATAACTTAATACCGGTTTACAATGTTAAGTAATGACATAACTACGAGTGGTCTTCCCCCGTTTCTTCCGTACGGGGTAATTGTCTTTTAATCTTGAAGGTGTTTTACCTTTTATCAGCCTACGGTAGCTACACACAGGGCTTTTACTTTCATACAAAATTATTTATACTACTTACCCCACTAACTACATCATTATGTTAGCTTAAAAACTCTTATAATATTATTCTTTTTATATTACATTATTTTATTCGTTTTTATGAAATAGCGAACACGCCTGTAGTTTTGTAGCTTTGTATTTATTAACCTAATAGTGTTAATCAAATAAAAATCATTGTAAGCACTTATTTTAAAGTGACTTAGACTTTTACTCTGTAATTTATAATCGATTTAGAATTTCACTTTTTAAAATATACTTAGAATTTTACAGTAATTTAAATTCTACTTAAACTTTATTGTAGCCTTATATAGACTTAGTGCCTTATTGGAGCTTGTACCTTGTTTGTTGTGAAATTGTAATCAATTGTTGTTAATACACATTGTAATTTCAAAATGTATTTACAAATCCACTGAAATTACAAAGTTCATATACAGTAGGTTTAATTAGGTATCATCACAGTTCATTCATACTCAATTGGCAGGATATTAATTTGTATTGTTTTGTTACTAACAATTAATTTTTGATTAAGATATAATTATGCCAAATATTTTGTAAAATTATTATCACATTGTTAATAGGAGTTGTTACAAAATATAGAATTTAAAACATTAAGTTGTTTTTATTTTTTATTCCAAAATTATTTAAAAAAAAATCGACACCAATTTCAATTTGATAACTTTTAAAAATATGCGGCTGTCGGGTTTTTCCTCCAATATTCCTTTTGTATACATATTTGGGTATCACCAGATATATATGGTTTACCTGGTATATTGACTGAACAATAAAAGGACGGGTGGAGATATTTTTGACAAATGTAGTCTCAAGTTCATCGCGAAAAGTCTTTGTCTCTTCCGTCAGCGGTCTGTTAGATTCCAGGACAAACTAGCTGTAAATTATAGTTTTTTATACCACCAACTTGATGACCTTTTAGGTTTTCAGTAAGGAAAAACTCCCTACTGATGGTGAGTAATATGATGGAAGAGTTTAGCCGAGTTTCCAAACAATTCCTAGGAACACAACCTGTTTGGTAAAGATAAGGGGTGACGTCATGCATTTTCTCTTCGTACGACGGGCTGCGCGCCGGCTCGCGCCCGGTGTGCATTTAGTTCTAGAATAGTCGTTGTTAGCGACGCGCTCATTTCTTTTAATTTTAATATAGAATTAAAATACCTTTTTTTCATACAAAAGCTGCAGATTTTTCTTCCAGTTCACCATATCTGAACCCCTAACCATCAACAGTCGTGGACCCGCGTATTGCGTTCTTAGTGGTGTTTTGCTCCATTTTGAATATATACCTACGGACTGCTGTGATTGCAGTTTCATATTGTGTGGAACATTTGTCCACGGGGACAATAGTTTGAGTCTTAGTGAAGTGTTCATGGCCAGTGCATCCGGTGCACACTTCTCGGACAGCATCATCGCAGCTTCTACACCGCGCCAGTATTGACCGGTTCGAAACTGATTCCAGCAACGGCGGCTGGCGGCGACGTCGGTGAATAACACATAACATTGTTATTAATTTCTCTTATCCCCAAATACAAAAGTATTTGATACCCTTAAAGTAAAATTGCTCTTCAACTAGGCCCCTATTGACGATAGGACACACGGACTGTCACCACTGCGTCGAGACGGCCGACACATAAGGTCAGTATCCAACACTACAATTTAACTATTAACTCAAATTTTCTAGCGCTCCAATTTAGATGCTCTAACATTTAGATTTAAACTACCTATTATTTAACAAGTTTCATATGTTATATTTATTCTAAACAAGACGTCTTTTCGTGCACGCTCGTTTGTTTTATAAAATTTATTAGTTTTGCAAATTTGGGAACGTTAGTTACAGAAAAACTAAGTAGGTAAGTTATAACTTTTAATGTATCTTTATTCTAAGGTTAATATTTTTTTAGTCTACAGTTTTAAAACAACATAAACATAGAGAACTGTACAGCGGATTTCTTAGCCAGCTGTGAAAAAAAAATGGTCGCAAAAGTGTGACAGAGATGAAGCGAACCTTTGGTCAGTGGTCTTTTGTCTCTTTTTCTAACTTGTTTAAATAAACATAAACAAACAAAATGGCTATCGTTAATAGAAGAAGATAACCACAGATTGCTCTTTTTAAAGGATGGTTAATTTTGAGAGATTATTGCGCAGTCCATAGGACAGATTGCAGAACTCTATGGAAAAAAATGAAATTTTTTATTATATTGATTTTGTGGGTTTTTGAGGCACGGACAGTGCATAATAACCGCCCCATTTAAAGTGGGCTGAGAACAATTTTCTTTACTTTTCTTCTTTTTTTAACCTTTTTTTTTTTAAGAACTAAACATCACTTTTATCAGTCTTCGAAGATGACAGTCCTGTAATTTCTGCAGAAATATTTATCGCATCACCAGGAATTGATATTTTAAATGACAAAGTCTGAAACGAGGATTTTGGCGACATTGGCATTAGTGATGAGCAAAGCAAGACCAAGACCAAGACAAGAACAGTCTTGGTCTTGGTCTTGCTTGTTCAGTCTTGGTCTTGGTCTTGCTCAAATCTGTCTGGTCTCGGTCTTGGTCTTGGTCTTGCTTACCTAGTCTTGGTCTTGGTCTTGCTTTATTTTGTTTGGTCTTGGTTTTAATCTTGGTCTTGCCATAATTTCTTAACGAACATCTTTCAAAACATTTTTTAAACAATTTTTTTTTTATTCAACAAACATTTTTAAACCTAAATTTACTATCTTTGAATTAAAAAAAGTTCATTAAAATATTATTTCTTATTGTTATTCAAAGATGGATTGTGAATAGATAGTTTAAAATCAATCATTATTTTGTAAAATACTTTATTTTATTGCACTTTAAAAATATAAATATTCTATTAGCTTATTAATGTTATTTTTATTAATTTCTTATGCATGCCCATGAATTAATACATAGCATGGTTAAAATAAGTTCTAACATTTTGCCTAGACTGACTTGATCCTGTTCATCTAACTGACTACACTCGAACTTCTATGTGATCCCACTCTTATCTTCTTAATAATGGGCTCTGACTGTTATAGTGGCTATGTTTGCATTAACATTTATTGTTTGTTTACGTAGGTATCGATCTAGAAAACAATTCACATGGTGTATTTAGTATTGCTGAATATAATTCTAGATTTCAGTACTTTTTTTCGTTCTTTAGCAGGCGGGTATTTTTTAAATATAAATATTTTATCTCACATAGAAAAAGGCGAGTTACTGTGTAAAAGAAATTTTGGTTGAGTCTTGCGTATTTAATCTTGGTCTTGCATAGTCGGTCTTGGTATTAGTCTTGTTCTTGTCCATATTGTCTTGGTCTTGGTCTTGCAAGTCGAAGCATGGTTTCGGTCTCGATCTTGGTCTTGCTTTTTCGCAAGACCAAGACCAAGACCAAGACCAATATTGCTCATCACTAATTGGCATCCATTCTCCACGACGATTATTCGTAGAAGCCGATGTAGGATGTCCAAGGGTTAATGCAAATCCGAATCTTGGCGTAGGTGGCTCTGCCGTAATGGATATGACTTCCCAAAGATACTAGAAGCTCACATTACAGTTTTTATGATTATAATTTTCCTATATCTCTACGTTTACTGTGTGAAGTAAGATCAATAATGGTGCTGAAAGAGCTCTAAAAACGTACACAAACCCAGCAGAATTGTAGGATACTACTGAAGTTAAGCAAAGTACTTAGAAGGCTATAATTAAATCAACTCGCGCCAAACGGTAAGCATCTTTGCGGAGAGATGGTGCAGTAGGGGAGCGGGTGTCGTCCACCACACAGTACGTAAACTGGTGGAGTCCTAATCGCGGTTCTGGACGCGCGCAACTCGCGTCTGCGGCGGCGGCAGTTGTTCGCACAGGTCGCACAGGCTTGTATTAAAGTTAAACTACTTACTCCGCCGCACGCGCTATACGTACTTTGCCTAAGTTAATTATATTATGCATAACCAAAGTGTAATTAAAATAATAAAAACGATGAAATTAAAACTGCATATATTTTGAGTTAATTACAATTTAAAAATATATAAATAATTTACTTGTAGAATTCATATTCACTCTCGTCCTTCTTGATGTTATTCTTATATCCCTTTTCGAAGTCCTTTGGAAGAACAATATATCTGGAATTAAATTTTTATTGTAATATATTTATAATAGGAACTACTTAGACCTAAGGTGTATACGAACATCTTTTTTCAAACTGTATTACTAATTTCCTTAACTATAGACATTTTGTTTTTTTAAATGTGTTATCGAAAGGAGCTTTTTACTATAGTCGCAAAACGCAAATTGCGTCCATAAAATGGCAGTGATTTATAGTTAAAAAAATGTTTTTATTGAATTCAATAAATTTATGAAATCAGCAAAAACTGATCATTTCATGATTAAATTTGTGACTATGATGAATAGTAAATAATAATGCACTTTAACCCTCAAGCGGGCGCGTGGTCATTTAATATCATTTAAATAATAATGGACTTTAACATATTACCGTTAGATAAACAATTTAGCAAAATTTCAAATTAAAGCACTGTCTGGAAGTGTCTGGCATCTTTTCCGACTTCAGGTGCGCGTTTACTTTGCAAAACCTACGCTGGCTCCACAACAAAAGAAAGATATTTGAGATTACGGAACGCGCACAGAAACCATTGTTTACATTGAACCTACGAGAAAGAAATAGCAAACATGTGTGATGAGAATTTATAACCGAAAATATGTTAACCGCGGTCGATTCGACCCCGCGCGACTACTTGACGGTTAAGCAGCAAATTTTTTACAGTTACGGATATTTAGTGCACCGAAGGTCGTAATAGGGTAATAAGTCTTTGTACACTGGTCGAAACGGCACGCTTTTGCTAGGTTGTGCCATAGCCTTAAATGCGGCCTTAAAATTTGATGTAGTGTCTGAAGCTGTGCGGCGTGCGACACTAGGGTGACATTCAGAAGCTACGGTCCGAATGCGAAAAATGATAAATAGTGTAAGCTTTTTTACGTAAAAAGTTCAACATTCTTGACTTTTTTTAATTGTTCAGAACATTACAAGGCGAATGACGTAAAATTAATACTTAGGATGTTTGTGCCTATGTTAAATAGCGATATCTGATAGCGCATTTTGGGTAGCAAAATTTTTATAGTCATAACTATACATTTAATTTTAACAACTTTGTATGGAAACATATGAGTTTGATTCACCTTAACATAACTGTTTCTGAAAAGTTACATTACAATAATTAATATTACATAGATGTCCATTCCATTGCTGAAATATGTCGGTTGACTTAATTTACACCTAATTTTTAAATAAGCTATACGTACCTGTTTTCCCTGACTGCGTGCATGCCTGCTTCTTGACAGATAGCATTGATATCAGCTCCAGATACTCTGTCAGGTCGAGCTACGAACTCCTCTAGGTCCACCTCTTCCGATAGATTCATTTTCGTCGTGATTGTAGAGAATATCAACCGTTTCTGACGCCTGTCAACAAGGAAAACCAAAGGTTATGAGTGATTCCACAGGTGTTCCAAGCGTCTATAAGCTGCAGTGTCCGCTTACCATTAGGCGGACCGTAAGCTTGTTTGCCATCTTAGTGTTATATATATATAAATGCGTCTCGCTTCTATATGGTACCAGGTGGACAGACGACCCAATTAGAGCCGCAAAAACCCGATGGGGGCGTGCGGCTCTGGGCCGATTGTTGTGGAGACATAAGGGCAAGCCTACTTTCAGCAGTGGACGTCTTCCGGTTGAGACGACGACGACGAAACGCTATATCGCTCACACCGCTAGAGATGGGTATTGTGATGGTGTTGATTTTAGATTTGTAAAGCCCTAGGGTTCCATTGAATACCAAACGGTTTAATTAGTGTAAAGTTTAACAGTTTGGTCAGTTTTATCTATGCACTTTTTTACATGATGGTGCATTTTATTCTATTCAAAGTCAAAGTCAAAATGGTTTATTCAAATAAGGATTTTACAATCACTTTTGAATCTTCAAAGTTATAAAATATTATTCTTTGAACCCTCCCACCTTCCCGCCGGTTCACAATGTTGTTGATTTCTACCGAGAAGAATCCGGCAAGAAACTCGATAGTTACTCTTTTAAAAACACTATCAATAATACAAATAAACTAAAATACAATTAATGTTTTAAATAAAAAATTTTTAGTCGTACAATTTTATGTTATTTCCATTTTAATTTGGTTTACCTATGCATCCCGTAATTGAGCATCATCAGTCCCAAGGATTTTTATCATTTACATAGTCTGAAATATTGTAGTATGCCTTTTTACAAAGTACCTGCTTGATAAAAGATTTAAATTAACTTATTGATAGATTTTGAATTTTATTGGGAACTTTGTTGTAAAAGTGTATACATTGCCCCATAAAAGAGTTACTTATTTTGTGTGGCCGTGCATCATGCACCAACATCTTATTTTTACTTCTAGTATTTACTTTGTGAACGTCACTTTTCTTGCTGAAACTATTGATATTTTTATGTACATATAAAAGATTTTCATATATGTACTAAACCTATCCCTCAGAGATATCCTAGATACTAATTTATAAATAGCACGAATTGCCCTTTTTTGTAACAAAAATATTGTATTTACATCAGCAGCGCTACCCCACAATAGGATACCATATGTCATTAAACTATGGAAATAGCTAAAATATACTATTTTTGCAGTGTCGACATCGGACAATTGTCTTATTTTCTTGATCGCATACACAGCAGAGCTAAGTTTTTTGGCTAGGTTATGAATATGAGGACCCCATTGAAGTTTGGAGTCCAGCGTTATGCCAAGAAAGACTGTTGAATTAACAAGTTCTAATTGCTCGCCATTAATATTAATACATGTCTGTCTCTGACTAACATTTGGTAATGTAAATTTAACACATTTGGTTTTTTTTTCATTAAGTAACAAATTCATCAAACAACAAAGTCATCAGCAAATAAGACAATGTCATGATTTTTTACATTATATGGGAGATCATTAATGTAAATAAGAAATAGAAAAGGACCTAAAATTGAGCCCTGAGGGACTCCCATAGTGACTGCTGATCCCGGAGATCTTTCACCGTTGACATCTATTTTCTGTACTCTTCTACTCATATAGGATGTCAAAAGGTCTTTGCCTCTAATACCACAGTGATGTAGCTTCCTGATGAGATTTTCATGTTGAACACAGTCAAATGCCTTAGATAAATCACAAAACACTCCAAAGGCGTCATGCGAATCCTCCCAAGCGTTATATATATTTTTTAATAGTGCCACTCCTGCATCGGTTGTGGAACGGCCTTTCATAAAGCCCAACTGTTTACTACTAAGTAGCTCATTAATACAGAAATGGCTTAACATTTGACAAAGTATGATTTTTTCAAAAACTTTACTGAGTATAGGTAGTATTGAAATAGGCCGAAAATAATTAGGATCTGTTGAACTACCTGATTTAAAAAGAGGTATAACTTTGCTAAGTTTCATCTCATTAGGAAACACAGCACTATCAACACAACTATTAAAAATAATGGCTAAGGGTTGTGCAAGAATAATTGAATTTATAGTTTTTACAGAAAGTCCCCAAAGGTCTGTGGTGTTTTTAATTTCTAATGTTTTAAATGTATTAATGATATCCGTAGGACTAATGTTTTTAAATACAAAGGGAACGTTACATTCAGGAACACTAGTTTTTAATAATTTTTCTGCTAAGATTGGACTTGAGTTTAGATGTTCAGTTGTTTTGAATGGAATATTCTTAAAAAACTGTTCAAAGGCAACTGCTACCTCAGAATTTGTTTTAAGACTAGCATCATCTACAATCAACTCAAAGTCCTGACAAGAATTCCTAGCTTTACCAGTTTCATTATTTATTATGTTCCATATAGTTTTTATTTTATTTGTTGAATTTTTTACTTTATGTCTGAGGTGAATTGCTTTTGCAACAAGACAGACCTTTTTAAAGGTTTTTGAGTATTTTTTTAAATATTCCCTAAATATTTGCTTATTATTATATGTTTTTTCTTTATATAATTCATACAGTTTACGCCTACTTTTATGAATACCTGGGGTTGCCCATTCACTAAAACTAAAGCGACTGGAAATAAGTTTCTTTTTTGCAGTAAATATTTTATTATTCTCTGTAGTAATAGTGTCAAGAACAGTATTGTATATATCATTTGGGTCGCCATTATAAAGCAAATCTGGAAGTTTATGCATTAAGTTAGATTTAAACGATTCAACCCGTTTAGTTGTTATTGGTATAAATTTAATTTCCTTTTTAGTAATACTATTCTTTCTTTCTCAAACCACTAACTGTCCACAATGATCTGACTCTAGATTGCTTATAATTGATTTTTGAATTGGTTTTATGTCAGTTAATATATTGTCGATGCAAGTGGCACTGGATACAGCATTTTATTCAGCACTTCTTCCATAACTAATTCAAAATTATCATAAATTGCACAAGGCGGCTTGTATACACTCACAACAATGAGATGCTCAACTTCTATACAGGACAGCTCGGCAGTTCGCTCAACTGAAAGGCTCACAATGTCTTTACGTTCCTTAAACTTTAGCTGTTTATTAACTAAAATTAAAGAGCCACCATGGATAGCATTTACTCGGCTGAACGAACTTCCCACCTGGTGATTAGTGAAATTGAACATAAACTGATGGCTGCGTAGCCAGTGTTCAGTGATACATAAAATGTCAATCTTTTGGCAGTTTATGAACAATTCAATTTCTAGTTCTTTCTGAAACATTCCTTGTATATTCTGATGCACCAGGTTTAATGGAATATTATTTTTAGTATAACAAAGTTTATTTTTTTGTTTCTGTTTACATAAAACTTGAGTAGACATAGATTGTTTAATATAATCATTATTAGTGTTGGAATTATATAATATGCCAAAGTGGTCCTTTGTTGACCACTGTTTTGTGGAACCACCCATCTTGTAGTTTGTTAATTGATCTTGGTAGGCCATGTTAAAAGAAAAGGCCAAATGTTTTAAAACCAGATCTTTTAGGACACTTAAACCGTCACAAATACTATTTTATGCTTCACTGGTATTTAACCTTTAAATGCTGATTTTTGTAAAGAAGAGCCGGCAAAAAACTCTTAAAAATACAATACCAATATAAGTAGATTGGTTTGTTCACTATTGAAACAACACGATGGACTATCGCTTATATTTCTATTATTATCAAATAGGTGTGGCAAAGGCGAGCATATACGGAGGCGGGAAGTGCATTTCGCGGGATACACATAGGTATACTCCAAACTGACGTCGCTCGCGCACTGGCGTCGGCGCCGGCCGGCGGACGCTTACGGTGACACGTATGCGATCGGCTGACGTTGCCATGGTTACGCGGTAGGGGACGAGGGAGGAGAGAGAGAGCAGATTTGGGTACTTAGGTATCCGTGCGTGCTTTCATCGAACCCAGCGTTATACAAATAAATATGAACCAATATACGATAATTTGTATGTTCTAATAACCAACCAAGTAACCTTAACTTTAATAATGACTAGCATTTACCCGCAGCTACGCTCAAGTGGAATTTGGTCATCAGCTCAGGATTACTATGGGTACTGGACCCCTTAACTGACCTGAGTGGCTTAGAGCTGTCGTGTATCCTGTACTTCATCCCCTTCTCTTTTTAGATGAAAAAGTTTGCTAAGTTCCTTTGTATATCTTCAGCTTGCTATGTTGCAACATAAAAAAGTGCTTCACCCTATCATATCAACCACAATTAAAGTTTTACCTTGGGAACTCTCAATAAAGAGGATAAGAAGTATCCTACCTATGTCTTTCTCTACGTCCAATCATCTCAACCAAAAAATCAGTTCAATTGGGTGCTTTGTTGCAACACTAAGCAATAACAAACAAACAACCTTTCATAATTATATATTTGTTAGGATTAAAACATCACCTGTCAGGCAGAGGGAATTCAATCTTCCTATCCAGACGTCCTGGTCTCAAAAGTGCAGGATCTAATGTGTCAGCACGATTTGTAGCCATTATTACCTAAAAAATAATATAATACATATTTAGTTAGTAGGTAATTATTATACTTATGCATGTAAGGATTGTATTCTTGTACAATTAATTGTATTTCAGAAACTAAAAACAAAAGGCAATTTAATAAGTATTAATAGATTAGAATTCTGATGATTAATCATGTGATCATGATTACAAATTTTTCGTACGACTGAAAAATAATTCTCATCATTTTAATACCTAGTACCTGGGGACTATTTTTTAACAGCGCCATCTATTGTCAAGTAGCTTTAGTGTTGCTGTGTCGGTAAAACTAATAGTATTACTACTCGCCAATAGATGTCAGGAAGTCATATTTTTCAGTTTATCATTGCCTGAAAGCATTGATAAAACGAAGGTTTCTAAAAAATGAATAAAAAAAATTATCGCCCTCGTACTAAATTATATGAAAATGTAATTTTAATTTAAAAAATATATCTATATATATACATATATACAAGAATTGCTCGTTTCAAGGTATTAGATTAAATTATAAATCTTGATAATCAATGATGAATATGTGTTATTTTTTATTATATATCTTTGTTATTTGGATATATCTCTAATGGACTTACTTTGACATTGGTGGTTTGATCAAAACCATCCATTTGATTGAGTAACTCTAGCAGAATTCTTTGCACTTCTCTGTCAGCACCAGTCTGAGCATCAAATCTGCGATATGAATTCTGAGTTATTGAAACTATTAGTCATAAAAGATAAGCTAAGACCCTTCCACTACTCTTTGCCATTAAGAAATTGTTTAAAACAAAAACGTTATTTGTTTTTCTTTGGATATTACATTATTTTATAATCATGTTTTCACTTGTATACATACAGGAACCCAATAAATTGTGTATGTATGTATTAAGATTAAGTCATGTATCATGAAATCAGTGTTAATAAAAATAAAAAAAATATGAACAAGACATTTAATAATTGTCAAGCTAGCAAAAACCTGAGCAGAATTACCCAGTTGTTTGAAAAACACTTATTTTAGAAGCATGCCATATCATATCTTTTTTCTTCTTTGTGGGTATGGCAAAGGTGTGGCTGTAGTCGAATTACACTACTTGTTTCGCCCATGAAATGTAATGTAGGTATGTATTTTCGTATATAAGGACAATCGCAAAACTTTGTAGAAGCTGTTTAATTCTTCTAAATAAAAGTTATGCTTAATGTTAATCAATGAAGAAGTTGAAGATCAAAAACCGTCAAGTAGTTTCCGCGTGATGCGTGCATAGACAGAAAGTAAAGTCCACAATTTTATCATACACTAGCTGTCCCGGCGAACGTTGTTTCGCCATAGCTTACACATGAAACATTGCTATAAATTGTATACAACCTCAACCACTTATTTCCCCTCTCCTACTTTCACCTCCGTACTCACCGTGCTCTATTTACACCAAAAACACACAAACTGCAGCTCAACGATAACAAAAACTCCAATTTGTTTTAACAACTCATGCTCACTCATAGTAAAGTGGTTATAGTAATTTAGACACCTTCACCAGCATGTGAGCACATCTCACCAAAGTTTTTATCGCAATCAGGCGAACGCATAGACCAACACGTAATATCGTTTCTCATCTTATCCCATACAAATTGATACATTCTCTTTAAGTGGCCTAACCATAGCGCCACGCATTGGAATTTTATTTGTCGACTTTTTCGGCACTAACCCAACATATATTGTGAATATGAGTTATTTTGCTCCATAAATACATTTTTTTTTAAATAACTTGATCGATCAATCACAGCCCCACCTACCGAGTCCAACTGTGAATTCAAATAAAGGGATCCACCCAAACACACACAAAATATTTCATCAAAAGGGTGCAGCCATTTAGAAGTTCAGTAGTATACAGAATTCTATACATACAGATTATGGGTTTGAATCATTATACCTTTTTGTTGCAATAGCGTCAATCTCATCTATAAATATGATGGCAGGGCTGTTTTCCTTGGCAAGACGGAAAACATCACGCACCATACGAGGCCCCTCTCCTAAGTACTTTTGGACAAATTCTGAACCAACAACACGAATAAACGCCGCTGCAAAAAAGATACAGAATATTGGTTGTTATGATTTTCAGTATGAAGATTAAGAAAAAAGAATAATAGAAGCTACAAATAATTACACCTTGTGAAGAATAAATTAATAAAGCGGTTTCGTTAATAGTAATACGGTTTGTATTGCTAACAATAATATGATTTGTGGTTTTTTGATTTTAAACTTGCGGTGGTAAAGATTGTCTTTTAATAAAAAGTTAGAAGCATCTATGTAGTTAAATCTACCTTTGTCTACACATAGTTAAACAAGCGAAATTCAAACGTGTACTAAAAAGTTCTGTGTTTTATAAGCAATTAATGTTAATCATGTAAAATCACTACAAGTGCTAAATTTTTAACACTTCATACAAAAATCGTGTTATATGTATCACTACAAAAATAATTAACGTATGTAAACCGGACTCGGAATCAATTGCAATTCGGGTAAACAAAAATGATCTTGACGCGCGTCTTTTGCTTTGTTAGTCTATGCAACATATACATAAATATGTATAATATTTCTCATGGTAAATTTGAAATTTCTTAGATTTTATGCTTAATCAGTGTCGTGATTATAAAACCAGTTAAAGAATGTGACAATAAAGGTAATCATGTAAGAATTTTAATGATTTATAATTAAATTACCAGAAAAATTGAACATTAAGTAAAGTTAGGTTATGTTTACAAGATTTGCAAACAGATTTTGAGTCAGGTTTATATGCGTATTTGTAACAGGACCATTACAAAGAGGAGGTGAGATCGTCACTAGAGAGCGGCGGACAGTGGCCAACTCCATTTGGCTAGCTTGTTAGCTTGTTTACATAAAAATAATTAAATTACCTGTAGTGTGATGGGCAACAGCTTTGGCTAACATAGTCTTTCCACAGCCAGGTGGGCCATACATGAGAACTCCTCTTGGTGGCTCAATACCAATCTGCCTGTACAATTCCACATGGGTCAGAGGAAGTTCTACTGCTTCCCGAATTTCTTGCTTTTGAGTGTCCATTCCACCAATGTCTGAGTACTGGACGTCAGGTTTCTCATCTGTCAATTAATTTATCAGTTTTAAATAAATTCTTAGCCATATGCTTGTTTGCAACCTTATTTGTATAAGAAGATTAATAAGATAATTTTCTTACCTGCACCTAACATAGATATAGAACTGTCAGCTTCTGGTGGTAAAACATCAACAAGGGCGTTTGAATGTTTGTGAAGAGCAACAGAAGCAGATGGTTTGAGAAGTTCACGGTCTATGGTAGAGAGGATCCGAACATAGTAGTTAGACCCTGTTGTACTCCCAACTGCAAAAGAAATTTCAATATAAACTTTACATTGTCAGGTATTATAACAACATTAATTACTAGAGATGGGCCGAGTAGTCGCGAAAGTCGACTATTCGGCAAAATATGCCTATGCCCTGTTCATTTATATGATAATTTCTTTTCCATACTCAACCACCTACCGGCATTTAGTTGAATAGCAGATTCAACTATCAGACGCCGACATATACACCACCTACCACTAATTAAATTGTAATATAACAATTTTTAAATTCAAAGGTGAAAACAATTTTCACTCCCCTGTAATAAGTCAAGTTGAATTGTACTGTGTTGTTTGCTAATATGCAGCAATATGTCTCCCCAATGGCCAGTTTAAAGCCACTTCTGACATTTAAAGTAACGCTTTATACGCTAATAGTTATACTTGCATTCACTTAAAATTGTTTTTCTACGAAGTGTAACTAATATTTTTAGAATAGAGGAACATGTACAGAACCTATAACTTAAATATGATAAAGCCAACTATTTATAAACAATAACACAAGGCAGTCATCATTTTAATTCAGTATTATTAACTTTTTTCCAAGGACAGCTCTGGCTAAGCAGTGTATTTCACAATTCATATGCAGCTTTTAATTGCTGCCCAGGTTCATCTCTTTTACAGCTGTGTGAAGCAATATACAAGTTTAGTTGGTAACAACCAGAAGTTATGGTTGCAGCTTAAATCATTCTGCATTAAAACACTGAAACAAAGGCAAGATTACAGTAACACAATATTCTTTAATAGCTATGAAATACCTATGCCAGTGTTCTGATCAACTGCTTCAAGAAATTGTCCAATAACTAAGGGGACAGACTGAATTCTCTTTACTTCTTCTTGAGCATGAAGATACTCTTTTTTCAGGTTTCTTTGTTCGTCCTTTATATATTCTTCTTGAACTTCAAGGAACTCTAATGTACGCAGTAAATTCTGTAAGATACATATAACAAAATGAGA
Source organism: Apoda limacodes (assembly GCA_946406115.1). NCBI lineage: Eukaryota > Metazoa > Arthropoda > Insecta > Lepidoptera > Limacodidae > Apoda > Apoda limacodes. Next base: position 14,412,294 of record OX291558.1, read on the forward strand.
GTAGTCAAGAAATACAAGCAACATGACAGTATAGAAGGAATTTACAAACAAACTAGGTTTTGCCTGACCTAACGCAAAAGCTACATTAGCACTTAGGGGTTGAATTTAAAAAAATGCTACAGTTGAAATTAAAAAAATGCTACAATGCTTGATAGATTGAACCTAAAAAGTGACGGATTTTCATACAAACTTCGATTAACCATTATTTTACCCCCTTAGGAACCAAATCTGTCTGGGCTGGGCATTGATGAGTCAGTTGCAACATTATATATTTTTATTTATTTATTATTATATATATATTAATATACATTATATTTTTTTAAAGAAATCAATCCCTAATAAAAAAAACTGCCGCCGCCGCTGTGATAATTTTCAGACAACCCCGCAGCCGTGAAATTGGCCATAGGCGCTTATATCTGTTGTGAACTACCGTTTGAACCTATGATAGGCTTAGAGCCTTTGCTGATGTCGGTATTAAGGTGTGTTTATTTGTTTGATATAGGTTAGTTAGACCAAAATGCAACTTGGAAGTTAAAAAGTGGTTTTGGACTGCCTCAAGTTATATATTTACTGTCAAAGATAAGATTGTATTCACGGTCAGTGTGAAAATTAACAGTCAAACTCCCGTTTGGAATCGGGTGCATCAATATTATTCGGCAGAGTAATAGGTAAGTGGAACGTAGCCCTATAAACACATTAATAGAAGGCGAGTTAAGAGTAAAAATTAGAACATACCTTGTATTTCGTATATAAATCAGATTCTAGTTCATCAAGCGATTGCGGTCCAGTAAAAGGAAGTCCTTTGGTGTCAGTAATTTGGTCATCCTAAAATAAAAGAAGTTCATATTAGGTAAAAAACTTTTTAAAAATATAGCACTTGCGTAATCTAGGTACCAACTGTACACATTTATTGACCTTTTCTGGTAACAAAATTCCAATTTCTTCCATTTTTACTGTGTGATGAGGTTACTTTCTTGAATCTTTTATTTTCATACACTAAAACAAATTTAAGTGAACGGTGAACGAAAAAAGGAATGAATGAACAAAGAATAACTGGAAAATGCTTCGTCACGAAAAGACACTTGTGCAATCCACAGATACTAGAGTTTTGTAGTTTCTCTTTCACTCATGTGAAAAATATATCTTCTATCCTTTAGCCAGTGCTACTCAGTCAGTGGTCCAAACAAGTGTACGCAACGGCAGAAATCAAGCGACAACGATGATAGAAAAGATATTTGTCGTCCTAAAATTATTTAGAACTTAGAACTTTCTGGCAGACATTCGCAAAGCCCTAATTATAAATACGAGTCTTTATCAATTGGTCATCTTGCCTCGTAAACAAGTGTCAGCAGTATGGACATGCGGCCAAAACAGGAGTCAATCTACACTTGCTGCCACTGCGGGAATCAAGGTCACTTTATAAAAGAATGCTCAAAGAAGGAAGAGGATTATAAATATGCTACTTGCATGCGTTTCAAAAAGCAGAGCAAAAATAAAGGCCGAAAATAGGTAAATCAACTCTATAGATTATGAAGGTGCCTAAGAGCTCCGTTAATTGGTAGGCTTTGCTCGTTTTTTTTTAACAACGCCATCTATTGCCAAGTAACTTTAGTGTTGCTGTGTCGGTAAAAATAAATGACTCGCCAGTAGATGTCAGGAAGAGTTATATTTTTCAGTTTATTATTGTTTGAAAACACGGATAAAACGACGTTTTCTAAAAATGAAACCTATCTAGATCGATTAATTGCCCCCGAAACCGCCTGCATACTAAATTTCCTGAAAATCGTTGGAGCCGTTTCCAAGATTTAGATTATCCATACATATAAAATGCTTCGTCCTGAATGACTTATGATTCAATGCATAGCCTATTGGAGGGTGTGTTCTTTGTATGACGTAAGCATCCGATAAGAAAGGATTTTCCGAAATTCTATCCCTAAGGGAGTGAAAAAGGGGAGCAAAGTTTTTATGAGACAACGTGATTCTGGGAAAGAAAAGTTATTCCTTTTACCGACTTAAAAATAGGAGTAGGAGAAGTTTATCAATTCCATCCTATATTTTGAGCGAAGCGTTTTTATATTTTTAAACATTATAGTGTTTATATTCATAGAACGGTTACTAATTTTCATTTATTATTGAACATATTCATAGTTCTATGTAAGATAAGTGTAGTTTTATAGCCTAATGTTTTCTATAACCTATATTTAGGTTCCGCATAGTTAGTTTCATAGTTTCATCATGTCCGTCCGTATGTTACAGCCTCATAAATCCGCTGTTTATGTATTAATTCTGATAAAAACTTATTTGAACTTTCGATAGTTCATCCGCCATAGTTTTGTAATTGATATAAAAAAATAAAGGTGGCTTTCCATACATAGAACAGAGGAATTTAACATTTTTTCGCGCACTCGTTTGTATAGGGTGTCGTTTCACAATGCATTTGAGATTTAAACTTTTTTTCATGTATATTCTGCAAGTAATTAGCTCCTAAAGTAAAAAGTATGCATGTTTTTTTATGTGATCGTATCTTTTCACAATTGCTTTCCTCATAGTAATTTTTCTCGAACTGAGCAAGACCAGTAGTTTTTTTTATTTTTCATTAACCCCGTAGCTTCCGATCGACTGCATCAAATTTAACAATGCTTTTTTTTTTCATGATAAAAAAAAATGTTCAAATGCGAGTCGGACTCACGCACTAAGGGTAAACCGATTGTAATGAAATTTTAGTAATTTGTTGTGCACACGCCGGGGAAGGTTTTTGAGGAAAAAAAACTGGTGAAGTGCAAGTCGGAGTCGCGCATTAAGGATAAACCATTCATAATGAAATTTTGGTAAACTGTTGTCCACACGCCGGGGAAATAGGTGGCTCACCAGTTGTTTTAAAAAACAGAAACAATGTTCGCCGTGTCAGCTAGTATCATATACCTAGGATTTTTTTACTACGTCCAAAAGACCAATAAAGCGTGGGAGCGAGAAATCCAAATTAAGTGCATAGTGCCCATGAGAAAATGAGATAGAAGAAAATGGCCGAAAATGTCAATAATTACATCGATAAGCGGTGATATGAGCGGGTCTATTCTATAGCGATCGGAATTTTCTGTTTTCCTCCTTGAATCCTTGATTAATATTTTAGAATATTGAAATTGAAAACTTGGTATCTTTTTTGTGAGCCAATGTGACATTACAAGTCGCAATAATCCGAATTTATACACGTTTTACCGGTAATTTATGATTTATTTACTGCTTTGTTGTTAATTATATTTTATCGAATTTATCCGAAAAATGAATGTAAAAATCAATTTGAATTGTAGTTTAAATCAAGATTTGGGGGATATTTTGTGTAAAATATGTAATCATTTAGTTACGATTAAGATTGACTTAGCACTGAAGTCATACGTATCGATATCGATAATAAAGTCTATTAGGAGTTCTTTTTGCCGCAAAGATATGTACGGAGACAATCCTCGCTGGCATGGAATGTCACATTCCTAACCCTCGAGTAGCTGTCGATGTAAAAAAAAGACCGTTGTTTAATAGGTCTTGTAAAGAAGCTAAAATTCTCAAGCAAACTGCATATGAGGCTTGGACCACGGCTCAAACAATAAGGATCTGAATACGTCTGAGTGAAAATGCAAATTAAATGCTACCTCGAGGTTCAGTAAGAAAGTAACCGCCAGAGCTAAGTTCCAAGTCATCGGCAAAATAGGTGAGCGACTTGCAAGCTATCCCTCTGGGAGTCGTGCTTTCTGGTCGCTTGTTAAGCTGCCAAGGGAAACTTTTGTCAGTGGTCGTTACCACCATAGCGAAAAACCGATTCTGCCATATTGCTAGAGAGAAAGCCGATTTACTGGGCAGTCTCATTGCTTCAAACTCGAATATCAATAACAAAGGCGCTGTACCACCTACTTTACCGTGGTGCGGTTGAAAAGCACTTTTAAAACCAACAATGAATTAAATTTTTATCAAAGTACCTACATAAAGTAACACGTATTTTTGAAACGACAGTCAGATGGCTTATACAAGCAAAAAATCTAAAGTATTCATTGCAGCTATCGTAGAAAAATTTCTAAATGACGGGCCAGATGAAAAATATTTATTAATAAGGGACGTTTTTGAATTATTTGTTTACGTTAAGGTTTAAAGTAAATAAAGATTACCTATAAATTATACTGTTTTCTCGGAAATGAGTTAAAAACGTTGTATGGCATTCGTGCGGAATTGTTATTTACAAACTTGCGACTATGGTTAGGTTACATTCGCCTACTTGTTTGCAATAACCAACTTACCTCACTAATATCATAAATAACTGTTTCACTACTACTTAGGTACTATTAACTTGATATCAATAAGTTGTAATAATTGGAATATTTTTGTCCAATTAGTTCAACTCGTTTAATTTTGAGTTAAACTTAATACAATAAATGGTTTATCCCGATCGAGAGCTCCCACAAGAATAGGGGTTTAACGGGTGAAAACGCGGGAACGTCTAGTGCAAGATAAAAGTGTAGTGAAACATCGTTACAAAATTGCAGTTCCAGTGCAGTTATGACAATTATATTCTCACTGCATTTATTGAAAATGTCTCTTTATTTGAATGCAGACTTTCATCTGTACTTATATTGTACATAAAATCGTATTTCAATACTTTGACGATTCAAAAGCGTTTGTAAAAACCTAATTTAAATAAAAAAAGAACGATTTGCACTCCGGGAGTGCCGGCAGAAGTGAAAACCTTTACACACGATTCGCGCTTAACACTCAAATATGTCACAAGACATGTCTTTGAGATTGTCAAGAAATAATAATGTTTGTTTATTTACTTTTTTGACGTAGTATATTTGACATCGCAATCTGTCATAGAATTAAAATTCCATATCCAACCTCCCGGTACTACTCATAATTACGGTTTCCGTATTTTACAAAGACAAAGATGCACTTTGTTCAATTTCCATATTTTAAACACTTTATATACACGAATTTTACGTATACACAGCAGTATGGCCACTACACAGACGGTCGAGCCATCAGCTGTCACCATCCATGGATGCGCGTAGCACGCTGTAACATGTTTATGTTACACACGACCATTCACGCAGGCATACATTTTCGCCGCGCCGTAGAAAGAGCGGGGGATACTCCCTCTCCTTCGCCGCGCCAGCTGCCTACTCTCCATCCGTCTTACGCATTTTCACGATTAGGACACGTGACCTGACGCGAGTTTATCATTTTTTACCCATACCAAAAAAGTGCACAACGCCGCTAAAGAAGTTTTCACTTCAAAAAAAATTGACATTGACTTTATACTTGTATTAAAAGTTTTTACGTAAATTTTTAAGCTAATCTTGAATAAGTTATATTGCTCATGGACCTTTTATATTATGAAAGCCCCTTCTTCAATGATATGGCCAAACGTGGATTGAAATATCATCAAACGTTGACGTTTAAATTGATATTGTTAGATTGAGCTGGCTACATCATGAAATATGGCCGTTTCATGGAATGGTCGGACACATTATGACGTGATGTCATGTGAATTGTAAGATTAGGCCACGACGTACAAGTTGTACAAACAAAAATTACATTTTGTTTTCTTTAAAAGGAGTATCTGGTTCATTCTTGGAGCTGCGGTACAGGATGGTTTAGCCTTTGAAAAAGTTAATACTTTTTCTGCAATCAATAGATAGCTAAATAAAAACAAAATTAAAATGTATAATTTATTAGTTTTATTTTAATGCATATTATCAGTGCATATTTCAGATTTCTTACAGGTTTTGATTAATGAAATCGATGAATGACGAAACTCTGGCGAAAGCAACTGGACTGCCAACTTGACAACCACGGGCGGAGCCGAATGATGTTGCACCGATCTGTGAAAATTAATTGTTTTATTTAAGTAAACATACGCAGCAGGCCTGCGTTCAGCAGTGGACGTTTTCCGGCTAAAACGAACGATTATACGTAAATTTAAAACTGCTCTTTACTATAGGCACAGATTATATATACTATACTAGTACTAGTATAATAATATAATACTAGATAGTACTTTAGGATTTTTGTATAAACAAAATTTTGACCGAAAAGCGTAGTAGATGTGTGTCACCTAGTAGATATAATAAGGTAAAGTTGCACTTTAGGCACTTTGGTCAAAAATGGGGGGATATTTTTTTTACAATAATTTTTTTTACAATAAAGCTATTTTGGGGCCTACAAAATAAATAAAATAGGGGCGGAAACCAATTTTTTTTTTCAATAAATAGCTAACAAGATTTCTGGGTAGAAATAAAAAAAATAACCACGTAGGCAAGGGCAGGAGCTTGCTTCGCTTCGCTCCTGCCTTAACCTTCTAACCTCACCCAGCTGTGTTGGGGTGCCCTAACAAGATTTCTGAGTTCGCGGCAGTGTTTATTGCTATTTTTTACTAACAAAGAACTCAGAAATCTTGTTAGGGCACTCAAACACAGCCGGGTTAGGTTAGAAGGTTGAGGCAGGAGCGAATCGAAGTGCAATTTTACCGATAATAAATAAGAATGGCATACAGAAGTCTCATTGTAAAATACATTTTGTAAGCTCCTACAGAAAAGTAGTAACAAAAATTATAGTTCGTGCTGCGCAAACTAATTTGAGTCTTGAAGTCGGCGAAAAGCTTTCATATTTTATAAGCCTTTCGGGCTTTGTTAAGATCAATAGGTTTTTTTAAAACTCTCATACACGGCATATTTACAGCTATTGCAGTCTACAGGCAGCATATAAAGTATTTTACCGATATATAAAAAACGCTAACAAAATCAGCACTTTCAAGCTTAATATTTCGCAAACGGATCCCTGAATCTAAAAAAATACGAAGTGCACTCAACCACGGGTTTTTTATCAGTGTGAAGAACTTACCAAGATCCGTCTTCCATTTCGGACAACAGAGAGAGGACCACCAGAGTCACCTCGGCAGGTGCTGGTACCGCCGCTGCCGCTGGTACAAACGTTTGAATCTTGAAGGTTGAAGGGGAAAGACAATCTGCACATCGTGTTGGTTATCACATTCAGATTAACTTGGCTAAGCACTTGGCTCGTAGTAATGACACCATCTGTTAAATTAAAGAAATCCTCATTAAATAGTTTTATTATTGTTTTGTATATACCTTAGACATTTTGTTGTACTGCAGCTGTAACCAACAATGACCTTTTGGTAGCCAATCCTCCTGCAATTGGCCACTGCCAAATTATTCTTTTGAATTCAAATTCAAATTCAAATTCAATTTAATTTATTCAGTTTAGGCTACAATAATTGAGCACTTATGAATGTCACTACGCCATGAATGATGCGAGATACAAGATAACAACAGTTGAAAAAGAAGCGAAGCTACATTATTAACCGACTTGTAAAGAGGAGGAAGTCTAAATTCGGTTGTATTTTTTATAATTTTTTTGAAGTTCAACGTACTTTGTTTTAATTCAAAAAAATAAAAACTGTATGTTTGACAAAAAGTGTCACAGATGTAAACAAGGAGAAACATTTCTATTTTAACAGCGGATCGATAGAAAATTTCCAATAGAAATATTCGGCGGTCCGTCATCCGGAATGTGTACACGCTCTCCTTGTAACTTACGAGTATACAGTTCGCGTACTCCGTATATTCATTGGTCCATCATCTAATACTCTAATACTTTTAATAAATATATCATTTTATTAAAATGTATTTTTAATAACAAACAAATAAATTATGAAAAATTATTGTTTATACTAACCGTTGTTGTCTCCAGTGCGACCGAAACCAGAGGCAATGGCTGTTTCACCAGCGAAGGACTCAGACAGCTCAGATCCAGTGGGTAACGCAATAGGACTAATGAATGCTAAAAATATACAAAATTATTAAAAAGACATGCATATAATATAAAATAAGAACACAGCGGCAAATGTTAGAAAAATACCTGTAAATGTTACTCCGCTGGGCAAGGTAATAATGGCTACATCGTTGCGTATTGTGCTTGGCGTCCAGTTGGGGTGCATGATTACATCACTGGTCTCAATTCTGTTACCACCGGAGAAAAGAGTCACAGATCCGAGAACAACGGTGAATCTCCAGGCGGTGTTTTGACCATCAAACCAACAGTGAGCTGCTCAAGAGTGAAGCGCCACAAATGGAAACACCGTCAAAACCAATCAAGTTAGCCAAAAGACCAGCCTGGAATCCAGAAACACTGTATGTGAGTAGTCCCCCAAGTTACTTGCAGCCATAGGATAACTGCTCAACATCGGGCGGGCAGTATCCTTGTTTGTAACCTCACATTGGTTACACACCAGAAAACAGAATAAGCAGAAAAATATGCAAGAATTAATTACAATGAGGTAGTAGGTACTAACCTGCCATGGATTATCACCAAGCACGGCAGCTGATCCACCAGCAATCCTGTTGGGACTATTCAGATATTCCTCTTCAGCCTGGCGGATTCTTTCTCCTTCTGGGATACCAATATTAACGTGGTATCCAAACGCCGTATTCTCGAATTCTTGATCGATATATTTGGCGTCAGAAAGAGCCACAAAGGCGACGATAGCCACAACTAGGAATTTCATGTTGAATGGTTGGTGTTGTTTAACTACTAATTTTGTTTAGATATCAGCTTTATATATGGGTTTTATCAACTGATTTCATTGTGGTTTTTCTTGGTATCATTTGATTACGAAAAATAATCTGGGCCCTTCATTAATTACGTTAAAACTATAGATAATGTCAAGTTTTTAAGCTGCATGCAAATCTTTTATCGGATTTCCCTCTAATTTTAATTCTATTTACATACATAGGTAGTAAGCCGGATCTCCGCGTCTGTTATGCCGAAACATTACACAAAAACATGTACACAAAACATGACGCTGAAAATTTTTAAAACTTTGTTTTTATTGAGGGAAACAATGTTTTTGCTTTCAACGATGGACGGAAAAATCTAAATATTTACCGCCGCGAGGGTAGGAGGCGGGACACAATCGTTTATTTCGTTCGTATATATGATCTGTGGTAATCAAATTTACTCTGTGGCTGTAATTTTGTTTACTAAAAATACTATTTCTATAACTAAAAATACGACTTTTACGTTTGAAGTCATTTTGACAGTATATGTTTTAAAAACATCAAACAACAATACCAAAGCGGAAGACAACACGTGCATTAAATACAACATGTTTTGTGTCGATGTTTTTGTGTACTTCGGCGAAACACGAGCAGGGCCGGCTGTAGATACACTATCAAACAAAGTACTCAAGTTTTACTAATTTAGCAAAAAAATCATTTCAGAGGTGAAAAATAATACTTTAATTTGGGTGATTGTTACTCTTATGATATTCATTCTTGATTTAGAATCTGTATCATATTAAATATAATAATGCACTTGAATTTGTACATTTTTTTTACTTCGTATATACTTCAAATACTAACGATGTCGTAAATCCTATATCAAACTTCTTAAGAATACGGTCTCCTTAATCTAACAAATAGGCGTTTAAACCTTTAAAGAACGTTATTGTATGATCTATGTAACAATAAAATACGACTACATTTCTCTTTGTTTGCAGTATTTTAAACTTTGAAGACACAACGTCTCAAAAACATAAGTTTGTTACTACTAGGTACGTCCTGTGGAACTAACGCTGGCAAGCGTTGGGCTCAGCAGCGCCTCACTAACAGCTACAATTTCTCATTTAAATTCATTAGCGGAATGTGTACCTATGTAGGAAATTAAAAAAACTGATGCTTGACATCTTAGAATAAATGACCGACTAAAGTTTCGTTTTGAATTACAATTTCGGCCAGTTTCAGCTAAAACGTTTTGGCCGCAATTTCGGTTTCTGCTAAAAATTTGGCCTGACAGACATTGTTCTGCCCTTAAAGTCTGGTACAACAAAGGGGTAACTAAAACCCACGGCTACACTTATGCGGATTTCTATAAGATAGGTATATCTTATAGAAATCCGCGCAAGACTTTACTCAATCCGGACATGTTTCTGACGTTAAACTAACCGCCATCTGTTAGAAATGTATGGAACTCTTAGCAAGCGCAAGCCATGTAAAGCTAGCTCGGTATGATTTTTCCGACATATTGAACTATTATCGTCATACGAGTATTTAAGGCTGCGCCCTACTCGGATGTGCAGTTTCCTGCTCATTTTTAAAATCGGTTCCATTGTCTTATTGCAAGTTTTGTACTGGAAAAAATAACTTGGTTTTCTACGTTCTTTAACTAGTAAGTTACTGTATAAGTTTTAAGATATCTGTTAAAACATCGCTTTAAAAGAATAATGGCCGAACCTCTCGTTTTCCTATTTTTAATTCATAACTCCTTATAACTAGTAGCAGGAAAATAATTTATTTCATGAAATGTTAAGTAACTATAAAGCTACAAAATTACTGTAATAGAATTTTTATATCTTATGTGATATAATTGTAATTAATTATTCTCCACTTTTTACGCTAAGCTGTTCGCCTATCTGTAATATATTTTTGCCACTGATAAATGAGCTCTATTTGAGATTAACATTGTCCATTTCAGCTTAACGCCCATAAAGCAAATGTATATTCGCGTTGGGGGACCTCTTAAACAAATTAACACAAAACACAAAACTGTGCCAGAAATTATAATTAAATTAATTTTATAGACATTTTATTCAATCTTGCATGTAAAAACAATTAAGAGCTATATTAAATATTTAATATATATTCGTAATTCAAATTATCTATTCTTATAATAATTGTTGGGCACTTGTGCATGTAAAGACATCCAGTGTTCTAAAAAACGGGCCATCTATGCTGTCTGTGACGACACCCAGGAGGCTGTTGCCGCTGGCCTGAGTCCTCCTCGCTGTCGGTGCCACCCGCTTCTGCATGATGGTACGGAACGGTTCAGAAAATATCCTTGACGCGCTACAATATTAAATACGAAGGGCGTCGAGCGATTTTTAAATGTTGGTGTAGAGTTTTGGCGCGAATCTTAAGAAGGAGTGGTGTTTTTTTCTGTTTAATTTTTCTAAATTCATTTAGTGACTTTCGATGTATATATTTTAGCAATGTTTTACGAAAGCGTGTTAAGAACTGTGCAGCGAAGGCTCATGAATAATGAATTATGAAGAAATAAGCAGGATATGACGCGCAATGTCTGAGGATCCACACCAAATCTCCCGCCCAATCTTGGGACTTGAAAACGAGAACGAGAATTTTTTAGGGTTCCGTACCTCAAAAGGAAAAAGGAACCCTTATAGGATCACTTTGTTGTCCTTCTGTTTGTCTGTCTGTCTGTCTGTCAAGACCCTTTTTCTTAGGAACGCGTGAAGTTATCAAGTTGAAATTGATATCAAATACTAAGGTCTACGGACCCTTGAAGCTGTAAAAAAATCAAGCTCCTTAGTCAACTCAGTAAAAAAATACGGCAATTTTTGGCAGTCACAAACAAATCACTTCCCGATGTCCTAGAATCATAAAATTTGACATGAAGCAAGGTTTTACATTAAAGACATAGGAAGAAATCCTAAATTCGTTAAATTGTGTAATTATAAAAGTACGTCTATCTATCTGTTAAGACCATTTTACTTAAGATCGAGTAGTTAACAAGTTGAAATTAATATCAAATACAAAAGTCTACGGTCCCTTAAAGCTGTAAAAAAAAAAATCTTCCATATTGACGCAATAAAAAAATACGGCCATTTTTGGTATGTACGTTGGTACTTTTACTCAAGAACGCATGGAGGGATCAAGTTGAAATAAATACCAAATAGTAAAATCTACGGGCACTTAATTTCGTGTAAAAATTAAGCTTCTAATTTAATATAAAGAAAAATATGCCCAAAATACGGTAATTTTTATCGCATATTGTGACAAAAATAAATCAAAGCCTATGGGGTAGTTGCAGTTGACCTAGAAGACTTGATTTTATGTTGGGAGATCTATCTATCTACATATAATAAGTTTGTACACATCCCTCGGTGCGCGAGCCAGTCTCGCATTTGGCCGGTTTATTATTTTCTTGCAGTTTTTAAATTTGAATAATACAATACAGTATAACGGAACGAACGTTTCCGGTGGTCCGTCTCCGCTAAGGGACCGGATGATGTACGAAACGGTGGAAGATTCTAGGCATATCCATTCTTAGGTCCATTACCGGTGTCGTGATTTCGAATATCGAGATCAAAAAGGCTGACATTTTCGTTGTCATAACAATTCTTAACGTTCGTACGCTGAGCGGACATAAAAAATAATCTATCTGAGATTATTGGAATTAAAAAATTCCAGCTTTATACTAAAACTATTACTACTACTACTACTACTTAACAGTGAAAAAACCGGAGTGTATCTAGGTATATTATGTTTTTGCTGTGTTCTTGTTACTGTGTTGTGATCGTGTGTGAATTAGGTATGTACTTACCACAGATTATATAATACTATACTAGTACAGATGCCTCATCCCATACAATGAAATGGGACCGCCGTAACTCGGGCTATTTTTCGGGCTATTTTGTTTAGCCGCTAGATGCCGTAAGTAGCAGCGGGTCGAAAATATTAGCTAATGACATCTAGCGTTTCTCGTTGAATACTTACTGTTATATTTGTAACTGGTTCTTTGAAGTCAATAGATGGCGGTCTTATACCTAGCTACATATCGAGCCATACGATAAAACATCGCGTATCGCGATCCTACATATTTTTATCATAAAGTAGGAAGACGGGGAAATCTATCTGAGATTATTGGAATTAAAAAATTCCAGCTTTATACTAAAACTATTACTACTACTACTACTACTTAACAGTGAAAAAACCGGAGTGTATCTAGGTATATTATGTTTTTGCTGTGTTCTTGTTACTGTGTTGTGATCGTGTGTGAATTAGGTATGTACTAACCACAGATTATATAATACTATACTAGTACAGATGCCTCATCCCATACAATGAAATGGGACCGCCGTAACTCGGGCTATTTTTCGGGCTATTTTGTTTAGCCGCTAGATGCCGTAAGTAGCAGCGGGTCGAAAATATTAGCTAATGACATCTAGCGTTTCTCGTTGAATACTTACTGTTATATTTGTAACTGGTTCTTTGAAGTCAATAGATGGCGGTCTTATACCTAGCTACATATCGAGCCATACGATAAAACATCGCGTATCGCGATCCTACATATTTTTATCATAAAGTAGGAAGACGAGGAAGTTTATTGCGAAAAAGTCTCGAGTACTCGGATCTTGCCTTTTTCTGGGGAATGTAAATGGAAGTTCATCTTACCTCTCACGATTTAGAAAAAAAGGTCTTAAGAGGAGAGTTGCAATTCCATAAATTTGCCCCCCGCAATAAGCTCTGAGATTTCAGTCAATTAAATATTATCTAGGTAATGTTAGTAGTTAGTAGTAAATAAGATTTTTTCAACTAGTTATTCAAATTTAAAATAATAATGTTAAAGAAGATATGTCATGAAAATATATACCTACCTATTATTTTACAGTATGTTTTATAACCAATCGGCAACGATCCGAAATGCAAATATCTATGCAAGTTAAGAAAATTACTAGGTAGGTACCTAATAAAATATGTAAAAGTAGGTAGGTACATAATAAAATTATAATCGAAAGCTAAAATGAGTTATTTAAATTAGTAATAAGATAATTTAAACATAAGGCAATAAAAAAAAAAAAAAATTTAAACTGTAAAAACCTAAATAATATTTTTACGTCTATTTTACTTAGTGCTTTTAATTTTAATACAAATTATATACCTATCATAATATGAGAAATAGTTCGACTGCGCCGCGAGCTAAGCCTCGCAATTGGGCTCCGCTGAAAATCAGCGCTGTGGCTAGTAAGCTGCAGCACATGCTGAGCGGCGTCCATTTTGCACATTGCACTACGACACCCATGATACAAAAACTCATATTTAATTGTGATATGTTTATGTGTTCTTGTTTTTATGTGCTTATTTTTTGTTATTTTTCTTTGTGTAATGTGAAATAAATAACTGTCTAACTGTCTAAAACGCTACAGTTAGGAGCAGTACATTTTTTTCGTTATAGTTTTTTACAACCGGTATGGATTAGGGGGTCAAAGGTGTTTAAAAGTTTCTACTGAATTCCTTTGCTTGCGTCAGGTAATTAACAGAAAATTTGGTATTGAGGTTTGAGATTAAAAATATGTAATGATGGAAGCTTTTTCAAGTACGAAATAAGGGGGCTAAAAGGTGGGTTTAATTATTTTAAAGTGTAGGTACCTATGTGAAAATCGCAAATTAAATGAAAAAATATATTTTAGGGGCATAAAATTTTATAACAATTTTTTGGGCTGGTTTATAATTAAAAAAAGTTTATTAATGAAAAGATTTTCACCAAACGCACGGATGTAAAAAACCAAAAGGTTAAATTATTACTAAATGACAGATGTTTTGTGATCAAATTCTTTTTTGAAAATCCTACTTATGTTTTTGTGTTAGTTGCTAGTATTTAGTGTGTGTTGAGATTAAAATTTTAAAATGAATTCGTATTATCATAAATATATGTAATAATACGTACAAAAGAGTCGTGATAAGGAGACCGAAAGGTGGTTGAATGTTTAGATATCTATATTTCCTGAGATATTTTTTACTAGCTTTTGTCCGTGACTCCGTAAAATAACGTAGCTATCGTCGAAATGCACATTTGGTTAGGGCACATGACTAAACCTACAGACTGATAGCTTAAACAACCGGCGCTAGTGAGAGCACTACTACAAGCACGGGTATGTGTGCGTGACTTGTCACTGACACGGCGCGCGTCAGTGGAAAAAGGAATCAAAAGGAAATTTCCTTTTTTACATACCTAAAAGATCTTGACGGGTAAATACCTATATTTTTTATTCTAATTTGGCTCAATAATTACTTTAGGAAGGTAAATCTTAAAAAACGTAGGTACGTAGGTAGGTACCTACGATAATAATGATACATATAAACATGCATATATTAATGTATATGCATAATTATATTATTGGTACCTGCCTATTGAATACAAATTAATTCAGAGGTCTTTGTTAGGGTTCTATAGCCAAATGGCAAAAAGGTCCCTTATAAATCCATCATATACTTCCGTCTATCCGTATGTCACAGCGTTATAATTCCGCTATCTTTGCATATGTAGATTGTGATGAAATTTTACAGGAAAGTCTTATGTGAACCACCAAACAATAATTTTGAGCCGCAGTTCCTCAAAATTAAGCAATTTGGAAAATATTAAAATTTAGTATTTTTTTTGAATTTTTAAATATTGCAATGTGAGACGGTTCCTTAAACTTCAGATCTTTGTGATACTTATGTGGAACTGTACTATACCTTGCTGCTTCTGTTAAAATTTTGAAGTACGGAGGTCGATTAATTACTAGTCAATTAAATAGACGACAATATATCCTAAACAACTCATGATATCTGTCAAGTCAAAGAAAGATTAAAGCGTATTTAAGAGGGCCCACACTCCACTAGCGCCGCCATTAGATATCCTCAATTTTCTCTTCGCTAACTTTGCCACTTTTAGCAAATATGCCAACTACAACTCACAGATATTATTTAGAAACTATATAAAACCTTCTAAAAATAGCTTATGACTAGCTTTATATTTGCGACATTTGAATTTTAGAAATTCGTTTTCTACGAAGAGAAAATTGAGGATATCTAATGGCGGCGCTAGTTAGCTGCTATATGCGCCTTAATTATTTATGAGTAAAATAAAACATCTTTTTATATACCTACTTTCTGTTTTACTAGTTTATGAAATATCGTCGTTTATGTAAGTGACTAACTAGTTTTTGCTCGTAGGTGTACTAAAATTTTGTCAAAAATCGGTCGAGTTAAACTAATGCATCGCTTAATTATTAACGGATCAATGCAAACGACAATGTCACGGGGTATCCATTTGTTGTATATTAAAACCTTCTCCAGAATGTAACAAATACTTTTCTGAAAACTGTATCAAAATCGGTTCAGCCAAACGCGAGATAATCACGGACAAACATACATACAAACATGCGGGTCAAACTAAGAATCTCCCTTTTTTTAAATTGGTTATAAAATGTAAGCGCTATTATCTGAAGTGTTTTCAATTCTAAAGTAGGTGCACTTGTGCCATGGCATGCTGTTCTTCAAAAGTAAGCTATCCTTTTCACAAAACAATTGTTTAAGAACTTAGACGCATTCGACCCAGGATAAAACTAAAAGAAACAAATTGTACTAAGGTCGAAGTTCACGCTTGCGTGCGTTTGTTTTATAATATATCTAAGTATTAAGGTAGATACCAAATATTTTTTTTTAATTTGGTTGGTAAGTACCTACACCTATTCATATTATTCAGTGACACTGTTGTGTGTCGCTGTCAAACTCAGAACATGCGAACAGCGTCATCTATCAAACAATAGTGGAAATTTATTAACTAAACCGGCACGTAGTTCAATTTATTGCCGCTTAAATTACAATGACCTCATTCAATTTATGTAAAATTTCGAAAATTTAATAAAGGCGCCCATTACTTCATTTTTGTTAGCTTAAGGGACATTTTGATATTAAAACAATATTTTTTAAGGGTCGGTTACTTTTCTTTTTTAATAAAATAACAACCTAAATAACAAATCGATACACACAACGCCATCTATTGATATGAATTTAAATCACTTCTGTTTTGTTTGGGATAAGACCCCGTCAAACATTTTATTTACATATAGCACAAAAGTTTTTTTTTTGGTTTCGTATGACCACTTCTCTTCGCATCTACTGCGAGGGCCGGTGCGCGTCAGCCTGTTGGCGACGTCAGCACTGAGGGAGGCTTGGAGCTCTGTAGACTCCAAATCCTTGGCCTGCCTGGAGTACTCTGTTCTCCAAATCCTCGGCCTGTGCGGTAGCGGTGCTTCAGCCTGAGCACCGCTCCACACCGTAGCTACGGGGCGAACTTCGTCCACGTGCAGCATTGCATTGTGCCAGCCACGTGCGGCATTACATCGTGCCTGTCACGTGCGGCATATCTTACACTTGAGTAGTGTAGGTCACTTAAAATCAGTCCCGTCCGCGTCTACCTACTTTGGCGGCAGCGACCTGCGGGGTGTCCTTCACGTGCAAGATCGATGATCGAGCTCTAGGCCGAAGAATCTATTTATATTTCTATCTTTAATAAATGCTTGAAAACTTTACACTTTGAACTCTGTGTAGGTAGGCTTGCATTTTCTCTTTCTTTCTATTTCGTTAGGTAGTTCTCTACTGATGCAAAATAGATAGTTTCTATATAGATATACTAAGGGTTAAGAATCACCTTATGTGATTAGGTTAATACTGTCTATTAAATGTTGTTATGATAAAAGTGAAAGAGTATACATTACTAACTGCCTTACCCTTGAAATGTATTTTCTTTACTTTCCTCAGAACTCCCTCTACCTAAACTTCTACCTCCTGAGCACCTAGCCGGTGCATTCGGTAACAGGACACTCCTACTATAAACTGTCCTGTTATAACCTAATCTTTGATTTTTTGCGAAACTAGTGCAATAGCGAAAATAAATTATTTGTAATTAATATTTGCGGTTTTCTTTTAGAGTATATACTACAAACACTGTAAGTTTAGAGCTTGTGAGTAGGAAATTCCATTTTTACATTAGTGCAAAACGAAAAACAAAAAAAAGAACAGTGGCACTCAGGGCCTGCCGCGGTAAAGCTATTGCATTTATGCAATTATAAAAACAGCTGCTTACGTATTCGTCCGATTTCGCTCTCAGTTGTTGAACCAATAACTACAAAGAAATATCTGCTCATGAATTTGCTCTGACCTATGGATTCTCTCAGCTAATACTTTCTCCAACGAGAATAGCAGATACAAAAGACCATACAAAAGTCATTACCGGACCTTCTGCCGACTACACGACCACTGTCTCGTTCGGACTCATGTGTCATAAACACAACCCGATCCACCTGGGCCGAAAAAAAACGAGTTGCACTCCGGGAGTGCCGGCAGAAGTGAAATTCTTTACACAAGATTCGCGCTTAACATTCAAATATGTTACAAGACAACTCATACGTCATCTTTAATTGTACAGAACCAATGTCCTTAACACACAATTCGCGCTTAACACTCAAATATGTCACAAGACATGTCTTTGACATTGTCAAGTAATAATAATGTTTATTTATTTACTTTTTATCTATGACAGATTGAGATGTCAAATATACTACATATTTGACATCTCAATCTGTCATAGATTAAAATCCCATATCCAACCTCCCTGTACTACTCATAATCGCCATATACTAGAAATAATTATGAGCAGTTAGCAGCTAGTCTACACGCATACGTCTAGTCGCACGCACACATACACCGTGCTGAAGTATGCCGAACTGAAACGATGTTATACGATTGTTAGGTTTTTTTCGTTACGGAATTTCTCGATTCGGTCGCCGCGCTCAGAGCCCGCGATAGAAGCTATAAGATATAAGCTTAAAACTTTTTTCTGTATTTACGAATATTTATCTCTCCTAAAAGTTTACTTTTTCTTTTTAATCTGCTTCTTATCAGGCTCATACATCCGACAAATCACCAAAACCCCTGCCCCAATTTGCCCTCTTATCGACACCGCTGGCATTCGCCGTTAACACGCAGCGGAACGCGCGGAACTTTTTGCGGACCACTTTGAGGACCAATTTAAGCCGAACCCCATTATCGACCCTATCCACACGTTAGGAGTTACAGAACACGTAGAGCAGTTTCTCGCGGCCCCAGCCCCACCACTAAGAGGTGATTATTTTATCTCACATAAAGAGGTTAGGAAGGAGGCCTCTAAGCTAAATAAGCGCAAATCACCCGGTCCCGACGAGATTCCAAACACAGCGATTATCATGCTGCCTAGGAAGGGTCTGGTGGCACTCACCCGCATATTTAATGGGTTACTGCGCACTGGACATTTCCCATCTTCATGGAAGATTGGCAAAATCATTGTTCTCCCGAAACCAGGGAAAGATCGTCATCGTCCAGAACATTACCGACCGATTACACTGCTGTCCAACTTAGCCAAGTTGTTCGAACGCCTACTTTTACTTAGGATATCCCCGCATATCCAGCTTAGGCCTGAACAGTTTGGTTTCAGAGACAGCCACAGTACCACTCTTCAGCTTGTACGAGTGCTCCATCACATGGCCTTCGAGCTAAACAAGGGCAGGCGCACAGTCGGAGTCTTTCTCGATATGGAGAAGGCTTTCGATCGAGTTTGGCACGAAGGCTTAATCGAAAGGTGTTAGAGACGGACATCCCTCCGATGCTCGGGCGAGTAATAGCCTCGTTTCTGGACAAACGTAGCTCCTATGTCTCGATCGAGAACAACCAGTCAGCATGTAAACCCATTAGAGCAGGGGTACCTCAAGGCAGCTGCCTGTCGCCACTGCTCTACGCGTTATTCACCAACGACATCCCCACTCTCAGTGACTCCGGTCTAGCTGAAGGTGTTGAAGACGTCATCCTAGCCCTTTACGCGGTCGTCAGCGCCTATATGTCCTCCTCCCGCAAAGCTAGTTTAGCAGTCAAAAAAATGCAGCGACTATTGGAAACTTTGCCTGGCTGGCTGGACAAGTGGAGAATAGCCGTTAATGCCAGCAAGACTTCAGCAATACTAACCGGCCTGCAAAAGTTTCTCCCACCGAAACTTGTGTTTCGAGGTCAAGTTATTGAGTGGCAACCCAGCGTGAAGTACCTAGGTTGTATTATAGACCACCCCTTGTGCATGCGCAAAATGCTAGACCATGTGTCAGCAGGCGCGGTCGCGTCACGGGCGTGCCTTAGACCGGTACTTTCCTCTGACTTGCCACTCAGAACCAAAATTCGCCTGTACAAGTTGTACATACGGTCGAGACTGACCTATGCAGCCCCTGCTTGGTACGGTCTTCTATCTCCAGGCTGTCCAAAATAAGTCGCTGAGATATATCACCGGCGCGGGACGCTACTTCCGCAACTCCACCATCGCTAGAGACAACAAAACCGAGCCACTCGCAGAGTTCATATCTGGTTTGTCGAAACGACCATTCACCCGCGCTGACAACAGCCACCATACTCACCTCACCCAGAAGGGTGTAAGAGAAGATACCCACGAGTCATACATCCCCACTGTTGGGGCACGGCTTACCCTCAACAAGGGTGATTTGGCCATAGATTACATTGTGGCCATATTCTATACGCGGACCCAGTGTCTTGTTGTCTTGTTGTGGACTTCAAATAAGTCTTTTTTTATTGACGTATGCAGGTTTCAGTACTTTTGGCGGATGTCTGAAGTCAAAAGTACTTTTGACTGATTAAGGGTTTTCACTGCAACATATATAACGATATTAAAAGAAAAATTATTACAGCTGAGTAGACTTCCGAAGTAATATAGCCCACCAACATGTACTTGTGACAGGCAATTACAGTACAGAACCCTACACTGCCCGTGGCGCGACATGCACTTGGCCTTTTTTTTAAATCATGTTCATATTTGCAATAATAATTGTTTAAATATATCTATCTACATTGATAGATTGTAAAATAAAAAAAAAAAATATAGAAAAATCGTTTGAGTTCCGAAATTATAGGTGAACTGTGTGCCTAGTGTGAGTTTTTAACGCTACTATCGCGTTCGCGTCAACGAAATACATGTATGGTAATGAAGGAGCGCCTCCAGGGGGCCGTTCAAAAACCGACTGAGTCGAGTAGAGTTATGACTCGAACCGTTCATAAACTAACTGAGTTCCAACCCTAATCCGTTCAAAAACGCGTAGAGTTGTTACCCTAGGGTTGACTCAAGTGAACCGTACTCGACGCGGGTTCGTCGGAGTAGGCGGCCATATTTGATTAAAATGGTCAAAGCAATATTTCCGTATTAAGAAAATTAGTAAATTATTTTGTTGTTTGTTTTTGTATTAAAGTATTTTTCTATGACTTTTGTATTTGGAGTTTTTTTTGTAATAAAAGATTTTTAAGTATTTCCACACCACTACTGGGGTTCAGTTTTTTCTTAGAATCTTTAGTGCATAACACTAAATGCCTTAAAATAGTTTTAAAATATTGATTTTAGCCGTCAATTTTAGCTGTTTAGAAATACTCCTATTTTCATTTTATTTTTTGTCAACATAAAATTTAACAATAAAATAAACCGCGATTCAAGTGTTTAGAATGCAAACACAACGTTACAACTACAAAAAGGTAAACATTGTTAACATACTGATAAATAAATAGTATTATAATATACTTAATAATAATGGTAAGTTTTATTAAAATATATGTATAATTAAAACAAAAGAATTCACCAAGTTCCCACCTAGTTTATGAAAACTTAATTCAAAAAAGCAAGAAGGAAACTATTAGTTTGTTCTCACTCAAAGTCAAAAAAATAGCCTAAAACTTTATTTCAAACATATTAGTGTTCCGTAGGCCTTACAAAGGTATTTCAAATAAAAAAAAAATCCCCTACAAGGGCGAAATTCCTAAAAGTGGAAACATTGATTAAAACTTGACAGATGTAACTCGGTTAGCCGTTCAAAAACTATAGGGTAGAGTTAGGAACCCGATGACGTCATTTTTTACTAAAGTTACTCGTTTTTGAACGCAACCCAGCGGACGCGTTTCGAGACGGACTTTTAATGAATACGAGAACGCCATAGTAGAGTTACAAACACGCAAAAACTCACACTAGGCACACTGTTGAATAGTAAACTGATCCTTGAGGCCGCTCTGAAACGTTAGGTCGCCTCTCGAAAACCTTTCTTTCCCATCGGTTGTCGGTTCGACGAGCGATGTGGCCTGCCCATTGCCACTTAAGCTTGCTAACTTTTTGAGCTATTTCGGTAACTTAATGTCCATTTTTTCTGCCGCGCAAAGAAACACCGAGCATGGCTCTTTCCATAGCTTGCTGAGCAAATTGGAAACTATTTAAGAGGCCAACAGTTATAGACCACGTTTCTGTACCATAAGTCATCACTGGCAATGGCAACACACACTTATTATTGTATACTTTCGTCTTTAGGAACTCAGGTATTTTGGACGGAAACATGTTGCCCAGTTTCTCGAACGCTGCCCAACCGAGCTGAATTCTTCGGTTAACCTCTTTCTCAAAGTTGGACCCACCTAACTGGACTACTTGCTCTTGTATGTGTAATCGTCGACTTCTTCGAGAGTAGCGTTCTCAACAACAACCGGTATACGCACGACATGGACATTGAACATGACCTTCGTTTTATCCATATTCATTTTCAGGCTAACTTGTTGGAAAACTATGCTGAGGTCTCTGAGCACCGTGTCTAGGTCGTCAAGTGATTCTGTTATGACCACTATAACGTCAGCAAATCAAAGTTTGTTAAGATGGACACAATAATTTAGGTTCATAAATATGTAAGCCGGATTGAGAGGTAAGCATATGAAGTTCAAAATGATACTTCTATACCCACACATTTTAAATCAGGTTCTCGTTTCTATGAACTTCATTTAGTCAATCTAGCATTAACACAAGTTAATCCAAACAGAAAATGGTGATCCGCAAGGGTTTAAGACTGCGTCCTTCTCAAATGTGCAATTTTTTGCTCGTTTTTAAAATCTGTATTCCAGTATTATATTGCAAGTGTAAGACAGGAAAAAAATAACATGCCTTTAGACATTCTTGAACTAGAAACTAAATGTATTTGTTCAAATATATCTTTTAAAACATCGCTTTAAAAATAACGTCTGACCCTCTTTCTTCTTCTTTCTATTTTTAATCAATAACACCTTGTCAACTAGTAGCAGGAACATTATTCATTGCATAAAATGTTAAGTAACTATAAAGCTAAAGAATTACTGTAATAGAATTTCTATATCTTATGTTATAAAATTGTTATTAATTTTCACTATTTACACTAAATTGTTCGTCAATTTCTAAGATATTTTTGTGACAGAAAAAAATCTACTGAAGGTTAACATCGTCGATTTCAGCTTAACGCCCATAAAGCAAATGAATAAGCGCATTGGGGACCCTCTTAAATTAAAGATAGAAAAATTACTGATTTTTTATTAGAATTATTTGAAGATTATCCCAAGTGCTGGTTAATGAAACTCATGAAGGAAGTAACTCTAGCAAATGCAGCAGGACTTCCAACTTCGCAACCGCGGGCTGAGCCAAATGACGTCACACCGACCTGCAAAATGTTTAATTTAGGTATTTTTAAAAGGTCTAATAAAAGTAATTGGTCTAAACTTCGTAGTGGAATTAACATAAGTTATTTATTTTTATTTAGACAATCTTTTGAGATTGTGAAAAAGCACTGAGAGAAAAATTAATGATTTGTCGTTGTCTGTGTCGATGGTAACTACAAATGAAACTCACCAAAATACGTCTGCCGTTCCTCAAAACAGAGAGAGGTCCACCGGAGTCTCCATTGCAAGTGCTTCTACCACCATTGCCGCTAATACATATGTTAGATGACTGCAGATTTAGTGGAAAAGACAATCTGCATACCAGGTTACTTATAATTTCTAGGTTCACTTGGCTCAATACTTGGTTATTTGAGATTCCACCACCTGTTGAAAGTAGGAAAGAGCTGAGCATTTTTTTTTAGAATATGTTATCAACATTACTAATATCCCAGTTAAATGCAATAAGTGTGCTTCCAAATTGCGTTTTTTAGTGAGCGGTTTTTATTCTGCAAAAGATGTGATGTATGAAACACGATAGAAGCTTTTACACTGCTGAATTTCTTTTGCCGCGGAATTTAAAAACGCGACCAGCCACATTTCACTGCGTGGATTATAAACAGCGTCTGAAATGTGGTGTATGGTTTTTTCTGGCCAGTGACAGCAGAGACACGGCAGGAGCGACACGTATCATGAGCTTGCGACACCGTCATCATTATCGGACATTATAAAATACCTAATTAAAAAAAATGTCCGGATGTTGTCTAAGATTATTGTGAAGTTTATAAAAGAAATCGCTGGTCTGCAAGGCAATGCACCGAATATAGATTTGCATGTTTGATCAGTGCCGTCGCAAAAAATAAATGCCACCGCGAATAAACATGCAAATCGTCGTGGCCATCCTCTTACAGACCAATGATATATAAAAGGTTTCTTTTAGCTACTTACCTAGCTAGATCGATTTATCGCCCCCGAAACCCCCTGAATATTAAATTTCATGTTAATCTTTGGAGCCGTTCCCGATATTCAGATCATATACATATATACAAGAATTGCTCGTTTAAAGGTATTAGATGCATAAAAAGGACGAAAGACATAGGCTGCTATTTAATCCGGAAGAGTTGCCCAGGAATAACTACTCCTATGACCAAATTCGACGTAGACTAACTACCTATAGCTATATGGCAAACTTTCTTACACTAATCAAAGACTTGCCGTAGAAATCCCACGTCGACAATCGAATTTAGCGTGGGCAATTGTTTTCAATGTCTTCTTCATTCGATGAAACCGCCGCCAGCAAAAAAAAACCGTCCAGGTGCGAGTTAGACTCGCGCATCGAGGGTTCCATACCTACCTCCATTTACGTAATTTACAAACACGAACAAAAAGTGTTCCGCTACGCGGTCACCCATCCCGTTACTGACCAAGCGTTCCGCTACGCGGTTACCCATCCAATTACTGACCAAGCTTGACGTTGCTTAACTTTGAATATCGTCCAACAAACAAATGTGTTACTGTTTCTACTAATAATATTGCAAGATGGCCTTGTACAGGTAACTTAAAATGGTAATGGCTTGAATTCGTCTCACAGTTGGCTGGTTGTTATTATATGTTGTTATTCTTTAAAGTTCACACTATTTTTCACTGCAAGTTTGAAGTTTGTATGTATTAATGTTTTTACGGTAGAGCAAAAACAACGAAAATTTGTATGGGATTCCCCTTAAATTTTTACTTTTTATTATTTGTTAGAAAATCCCCCATTATAACACATATTCTGAAAAAAATTCTGAAATCAAATGTAAATCAAGTCGCTTAATTCAGTACCTACCTATCTATCCAACAATTTTCTCATAAATTGATACCTTGTTACAACATTTTATAGTAACCATATCAATATGAATTTTTTTTATTTCTTCCCATAGATTCTGCTCCCATAGATAAATAGGTGCTGAACTAACTGACTTGGTTTTCATTCAATTTCACAACTTTTAATGGCATAAAGAACTGTCCTGACCCCCTTGGGTCGAGTATGGCCCAAATGTCTTCGAGAAAAAAATGTATTGCTGTCCCTTTTTTTGCTCTTTTGCTCGACTTAGCACTTAAGTTTGCACTCACCGTCATTCGTCAGTCCGAAACCAGAAGCAATAGCACTTTCACCATTAAAACTTTCTGACAATTCAGCACCAGATGGCAAGGAAATAGGAGAGATGGTTGCTGAAATTTAAAACGATGTTAATATCTAGTTAGATTGTGTTAAAATGAAATCAATTAATAGAGACAATAATTACCGGAGAACGTGACAGGGTTGTTTAAGTAAATCATAGCAACGTCATTTCGAATCAGAGTGGGGCTCCAGCTGGGGTGCATGACAACATTACTTGTCGTAGGCCTTTCGCCACCTGAGAAAAGTGAGACGGATCCAAGAACAACAGTGAATTGCCAAGCTTGGTTACGTCCATCAAACCAGCAGTGAGCGGCAGTTATTAGCCTTTGATTGTTAAGAAGAGAAGCTCCACAAACAGAAAGTCCGTCAAAACCGATGAGGTTTATTAGAAGACCAGCCTGAAAAGAAAGGAAATGTATTTAATATGTTATGAAAAAAAGAGTCAAATGCCAGTCGGACTCGCGCACTGTGGGTTTCTTGCCACCACTTACGTAATTGACGAACAAATACAAATAAACAAGAGCGCCGCGAAGCGGTCACCCATCTAATTACTAACTAAGACTGACGTTGATTAACATTGAATATAGTTTCCAATAAACAAATAGTCTAGTCTATATTCGTTCGATGGCACTGATACGGTAATTTAAGATGGTAATGATTCGAGCCTTTCACAGACTTGGCCGGTTTTTATTATAAGTTATTATACTTCAGTCGAACACTATAATCACTGCAAGTTTGGATCTTGTATGTATTACTGTTTTTACGATAGAGCAAAAACAACGAAAACGTGTTTCTTGTATGGAGAATATTAAATATTTAAATTTTTATTTTTTGCACTTTTCATTAATTTTTACGTATTCCGCCAATATAATACACATTCTATGGAAATTTCAGGCTCTACCTACTTTTCTCTAAAAGACAGAGTCCTTTCATGGCCGGACAGATAAACAGACAGTGTAAGCTTAGTAATAGGGCTCCTTTGGTACCGTTTGGGAACGGAACCCTAAAACAAACAGATTATCCTATTCTCTACAAAAGATAGTATTAAAAGTATAGGCTTTTAACTTTAAAACTCTGAAAGAAACATCAGAAGCTGCTAATTATTAGCTGCTTATGAAAAAGATAAGCCTATCTGATAGATCTAAATCTATAATTCAGATAGTCTAATAGTTTATTTGGGTCGGGTGGTACCGGATCACAAAGGGAAATGAAATGAATAGTTATTGTTAGAACAATAACTTTAAAGTTATTGTTAACCGTTTTAAGCATCCCATGATTAAGATAAATAATGCCTACGGCATTAAGTCCATCCACCTTTTGTGATTTGTGATGTGAAAAAGGGCTGTATCAGAAATTATGTAAAATAACCCGGATAAGTGTCGGACTCGCGTATGGTTCCTTACTTCCCGAGCCCACTCACACTTGACCGGTTTTTATTAAGAAAACCCCCATAATAGCACTAATTTTGTAAAAGAACATTTGCTCTAAAAGATGAAGCCCTTTCAAGATCAGATAGTCAGACGGACAGCCAGACGCACCGGCAGACAAGCAGACCAACAGACCGACTATAGTGTAAGTTTAGTAATAGAGCTCCATTGGCAACCTTTGGGTAAGGAATTCTAAAAGTCTGGCTACGCTATAGTTTGGACTACAGCTACCAGCGGTTTATTTTATGAATTTCCGTATACCACCCGGTCTCGATTTCAGAATTTTCTTCGCCAATCGATAACGGCGACTTCTCTCTGCAGATGTGTTTTTGTTCGTTCTTGTAATTAAATGTAATTTATAAATAATTTAGTATTTTGTTATACACCAATACTATTTGAGACACTTCTTGCGAGGCGGAGGGGCCTTCAAAGGTCTCAAAGGATAACTTACGGTAACTTGTTTTGGCAAGTCGAAAGAACTTAATTTGAGGTGATATGCCTTACTTAGCTAGCTGCATCTTATTTATTTTTTAAGATCTAAGGCGCCAGAAGTACAAATGTACAAAAGTACTTTTTATAAAACACACAAATAGTAAAATTAACTACTACACTAAAAAAATAATGAATAACAGATTGAACTTAGAAGTTGGGATGGGTTAAGGATCATAAAATTACTTAATGTTTGATCACACTTGCACCTGAGCCCATCTTACTGAATTTGGCTGCTGAATCTATGAAGATTGTAAATAAGTGACATCTCTAAATAAGGCATTTTAAATAAGAGGTATATATACCACAGTCAGAAGATTTTTCCACATAAGTACATAAACGAGGAACAGTAACGTACCCATTGACCAAGATTTATTATTCTGTTAATATATGAAATAATTTGTATAATTAGAACATCTATCTTAAAGGGAAAAATCCATCGAAGAAGCATTGGGAGTAATTTATAAAGTATGTGTTTGGTAAGGCTTCTAACTGGTTTTGCCACATTTGAAAATCTGGGTGGCTGACACGGGAAATCGAGTTATACGTTTTACTTTTCGGAATCTGGATACTTTTTCCGAAGAGTTAAAAATTCCGAAGTAGTTCGTTGATCTATGAGGGACTCTTCTGATCGGTTTCTTTTCGATAATACAAAGGTATTTTTTATTATTACTATCTAAAATATCAACAGGTTACATTTTTTTTTGTATTGTTTTTAAGTTCAGCGTCAACTTGTACCTGAGCACCAGGTAAATTAGACAAAACAACTTGATTCTTATCACCAGAACCTTCATCTGTCACATCTGCGTAGTATTTTTTGGTGTTGATATTGTTATGAGCTCAGGTTCGGGATCCAATCCTAACGCTTCTAAAATTCTAATAAATTTAGATTACGTTTTCTACAAAAAAAACTTATGACTTACACCATAATACATATTGCACATACAAAGTTATACTATAGTAGGTCATTTACTACGGTCCTTTATAAAGGCTGGTAAATCTGATACGCAACTATGACATCAACATTCTTAGTAAAAGTAATTATAAATTTATAAAGTAATATTAAGTAAAAAATCATATCATACGGCTGTTCAAACGATTTGATGGCATACTATAATAATTCTTTCCTGTTTTTTGAATTTTTTGAATTTTTTTTATACAAACTGTTTAAAACGGTATATTAAAAGCACAGTATATCGAGGTACTTACTACCTTTAAGTTTAGTATTATTACAATAACGTGATTCTCCAACTACTGTTATGTACTTAATATTTTTTTTTTATAAAAAGGACGATAATAAAAGATGGGTTCTTGTTTTAATAATAAACTAGGTATTAAAGCATTAAACCAATTAAATCAGTTTTTGTAAATTTTTAGTAATACAATAAATTAGTGGCATGGCGAGGAATTGAAAAAAATTAACTGTGTGTGACCAGTTACCTGCCAAGGGTTATCTCCCAGTACGGCATGTTGTCCACCTACAATCTTGCCAGGATTGTTGCTAAGTTCTTCTTCAGCTTTTCGGATGCTTTCTGCTTTTGGTATGCCGATGTTCTCATGGTAATTATGCGCCGTTGTTTGGTAGAGATCGTCCTCTATATACTTGGCGTCCGAAAGCGCCACAAAGGCAAACAAAGCCACCACTAAGAGCTTCATAGCAAGAGGTTTAGCTGGCTCTTTGAATTTTACCAACCATGTTTCTTATACTTATAGCACTGCAAATACGATTTAAATTAATCTTATCATTCATTCAACGTGGTTGCGTTAATTAATCATATACGTCACAATTATCACAATGGATAATTGTTTTTTATATGTAATCGTTCGATAAATGTACTGTTTAGTTATTTTGAAGGTAACTAATCACGTGCTAAAAAACATTGACACCAGCAGTATTACTACTTCCCTAATAAATTGCTCCTGCATCAGAAAATATTACTCTACTATACGCTTAACTATGCTTGGAACATATAAGATTAAATAAGGAATAATTACAGAGATTTCACTTGATACTATTTGGCGATTTAACAAGTACCGCCTTTACTTGAAATATATATGAAATCAAATAAAGAAAATGTAGATTATGCATGACGACGATTTAGTGTCAACACCTCCTATCTAATTTATTTTTCGATTTTTTATTTATAACATCAATCGATGTATTATTTTTGCGTTTTGCGACTGCTTGTAAAAACACTAATCCCAATATTAGCTAATTAATGCGTGAAAGCCTTAATGGACATGAAACCTATGGCCGCTAAGAGCAAATTACGCTAAAAATACCTTCTATCTTTATAATGGAAATCCTTATCCTATCTCCTCCTATCTCATACGTGACTGAAGCTGCGATTACCTCCTTGCTTCTATCTTAGAAGAAGCACGTTGTTGCTGTTTAGGCTGATGGATGACGGATCGCACGCGTTCTTAAGCTATATACTTTATCCGCTTGCGCTCAATTTTTTCAAATTCTTCAAAAACAAACATTATAAAGCCGTCCGAAATGCGGTTCGTCCTTACTACCTACTTTATACATTAGTCATCATTAATAACACTTTAGTTTAATTATTGATACTACTACATTTAAGACAACATTTTGTTAAATGTTATTTAATAGATAATTTATTGCAGTTTGTTAAATTATTAAATACAATAATGGAATAAATTAGTTTTGTTCTAAGAATTTTCAAATTGGCAAGATGCAAGTTCGGATCGCACCTTAAAAAAATTATTAGAATTACGTAGAAGGTACATCATTTTGGTTGTTTTTACTATTAAAATAATACTTTTGCTAAATAAACTTAAAGTTAATAATTGAAAGACATGAGTCACTCCACCAGTGACGTAAAATACCTATAAGTTTACCCGCGAAAAATAGGTAAGTACCTCTGAGTGTGCGATTTGTTGACTACATGCAGACATACAAATGGCGCTCAATCTATTCAGAGACTTACAATGTTGTTATCATGTTATTAATACTTAATTAAGCTATTCAGACTAAGTATAATTGTTCCATTCATAAGTGCTTAGTTAAACTATTGTTTTTCTCTCTTATCATCTTGTATATATTTTCCTCGCTGTAGTGAAAAACTGGATGTATCGAATGGCTGGAATTATTGCACGCCTCATTAAGCGGAGCGGTGAGGTAGTGCTCTACTCTCGACATGTCAAAAAACCCAGTCTTTCGAAACTTAAATGACGTTTTTTTTTTAATATAACACTTACAGGATAATATGAGTGCACTAATATGAAGTTAAATAATCTGTCTAGCACATATGGTAAATTTTATAAACAATTAATTTGTTTAATATAATAAATAATAACATTAAAACTAATCATTCTTGGACGTCCGTGAGTCTGTGTTTATGTGACCATGTATGTGGCAGAGAAATTGGTCGAAAAATTCATCTTACCGGAATACTTTTGTTTTTAATATATAAAGTATTACACTGTGCTGATTCCTAGTAAATATTAGCGTTCTAAGTACTGTCGTTTAATTATAATTTATAAAAAACTAATATACCACTGTATACTGTATATCTATATATATATGACCTCTATGAGGCGTGCACTTTTGGATTTTCCAAATTTTGGGTTTCGTGCCTTAAAATCCTCGCTTTGCTCGTGGATCTTTGAATCCTTCGCTTGCTGGGTATCCAATATAGGCACTTACGCCTTAAAGCAACTTTCCAGCCTTGCATTATAAATAAATATTATTGCCTAGGTTGATTTAGATTTTCATTAAGAGTTATTGCTTTTCATTTAGTGGGTTACCCCTGCTAACTGGGGCTGCCAATTGATATGTTTATTTTCCTGTTCATGCAAAGCTTATTTTAAAAAATATGCGTCTAAATAAATATGTTACCGGTTCTTAGCTATTTTTAGAATGTAAAAATCGTAGCTGAAATCAAAACCAGGCGACCATGGTCACCACCAAACAAATACTAACGGGGGAGAACGAAGTCAAAGTCAATTTTTTTTTATTCAAATTATGTTTTTATAAACACTTGAATCGTCAAAGATATGAAATACTTACTTAAAGTGTATAAATTACCCTATTAAAGAGTTTCTAATTTTGTGTAGACGTTGTCATGCACCAACAGCTTATTTTTACTTCTAGTATTTACTTTGTGAACGTCACTTTTCTTGCTTAAACTATTGATATTTTTATGTACATATAAAAGATTTTCATATATGTACTGTGACGGAAGTTAAAATATTTTCTTCCCTAAACCTATCACTCTGAGAACCATTTCAGTTCGCAGTAAGTGCCTACTTAACCTACCCTTTGCATTTCCTAACTATCTTACATTATTTCGACTAAGTACCTACCTAATTTACGAAGCCGACATCGCTTAAGTCTTTATGAGAAGTTACCACAAAAGAAGAAATATAGCATTCAACCGATCATGCCAAGGAGAAGATATCCTATAATGTTTTTAATGTCTACTATATTGTAATGTGTATGTATGTCTATTGTATTGTAACATAATGTACACTCACCTCTGAAAGGGTAGGCAGAGGCACATGGTATAGCTACTCACATTTCACCTACTGTATGGTGACCCAGCGGGACAAGGGGTAAGAGTATAGCTTCAACATATGTACCTACATAATAAAGTGTCCATTGGTACACACCTGGGTGGGTCTCATTCCCGTGCTGATAGAGATAATCTCGAATTCGAGATATGTTTAATTGATCTACTCATGGCGTGTTAATCGCGGTAACTGTTTTAGTCGATAGATCGACTAGTTTGAACTAGATATGTCAAAAAACCATGGCGGAAATTGTTTGCAAATAGTTTTTCGTATTCTTAGACCCTCTCTTTAGGCATATGTCGTACGCTAGCGGTCGTCATGCATCGAGTGGTCGGTAGCAGTATAGATGATATGTCGCACGGTTAGAGGAGACAGAAAGACTCTATCCGTCATTAAAATGAGAAGTTATAGAGAAACGCCTCATTTTGAAAAAAGGAGGGCACAAGAGGGGTTTTTCTTGACCCCTCTTATTTTAGAGGAGTCATAAAAGGAGTAATGTTTTTTTTTAAAAAAAAGAGGGGTCGCAAAATTCAATAAAATAGGTAATCATATGGACTCCTCTTAAAAAAGTTTTCGTGACCTTCATGAAGCCATAAGTTAATCGATTTAATTTCGAGATTATCTCTATCAGCACGAGAATCAGGCCTCAGGGACCTTGCGATCACAAATTCGAGGCACAAATCATTGGGCCACAGCTGCTCTGTATTGTATTGTGTTATGCAATGTATTGTATTATGCATATAGTTTTACCTAATACAATTCTAAGGGCGGTTTGCACAAACTAAGCTGATCGCGATTAACGTACAAAACGTATTAGGTGTTAGTTGTCAAAATTTATAAAAAATTTCATAAATCTCAGCTGGTGCATGAAGTAGAAAAAAGTTACAAACACGGCCAATTTCTGAAATCCTTAATCTCCTGGCAAAGTAGGTGCCAACTAAATCTTTAAAAAAAAAAGGGTAAAATTCACAGCAACAGTGTAGTCAAAAGATTAACCTTGAGCCAGGACTTGAACCTGCACCTCCTTAAACTCCGTATAAGTGCTAGCAAAGATACAAACGCCGCAGAATCGCACCACTTTAGAAGTCGCTCGCTTTCCGCAACTCGCTCTTATATAAAAAAATTATAAGGAATACATAGATTAAATCTGTAGGTAAATGACATATATTAAATTATAAACTTTAGTTTTACATTTATTGAACACTAGTTGTTCCTCGTTGGTTGTCTTTCGTGCGTGATGTTTAAGTCAATAGCAATCCGGAACTATTTTGTTAATGTGTTATAACTATGTACTAACAAACTTAACGGTTTCATATATTTATTGACCTTGCTGCGTGTTAAATTTAACGATTCTAAGACAACGGGAAGTACCGCATAGGTTTTGATTTATTTGTAAATGCCAAAATATGCGACAAAAATGACTGTATTTCGGCCTTATTTTTTTATTGCGCTAACTTAGAAGCTTAATTTTTTTACAGCTTCAAGGAACCGTAAACCTTAGATTTGATATTCTTTTTAAGTTGATACCTTGCTCGCCCCACATTGCTCTGTCTAGATTAACACCTTCGATGACAAACTGAATTGAATTATTGTTTAGGCTGTGGCATTACAGTATTGAAAACCTCTGTTTACTGCACTGCATCTTGTACTAATAACAGATGACGCTGGTTTTTTTGATCATGAAGACACCGGGTGAAAGCATTCGCCGTATAGTCGTCTTAAATTTTTAACATATAGTGTTTTTTCTAGTGTAGAAGACCACAATATAAACATTCGCTTGACCATATCTTTACTTTATCAACGGTAAAGGCGTATTAAATAAAAAGTAAGACATTTTTTTTAAAAAAGTAAGAAAATTAGTTTATAGTGCAACAAACTTTTCTGACCCGTTGGTCTTAAACCAAAACTATACTCGCCATATTAAAATAGTGTGAACCGTCAACGTCATTAGCGACGAAACATCCAATGTCAGAAGGTCCGGAAAGTTTCTTGCCCTGTACATCTATAGGTACCTGCTGCCATTTTTATTTTGCCTCAGTTCACAGTTCTTTAAAGCATCACTAGCGAAGGAGGATTTATGGATATTTCAATGAAATAAGTACACATAATTTCAGCTAAGCTTTTTTAAATCGATTTATGTTTCGATAATCTTCTTTTCAATATGAAATTTTTTACATATGTTGTTGAATGAAGTCTATGAAGGAAGAGACCCGTGCGAAGACAGCTGGTAAACCGATCTCGCAACCGAAGGCAGATCCAAAGGAAGTTACACCAATCTGTGAACCAGCACATAGCATGTAAGTAATCTTAACTTATAAAGCGAAGTGTTTCTTCTATTAATGGGTAAAATGTCCGTGTCACACACTTGGTGAGTGGTAAAGACGTAGTGTGGCCACGTTACTCGTCATGCCGCACGTCATGCCCACCGCTCCCTGTTTTGTCGGTATTTTGACGCGAGTCAAAGGACCTACTATAAAGCGTCGTGAATATTTTGTACTATACTTGAAATCCTGATATTGTATTTGAAGATAAAATAACTCCTTAAAGCAGAAATAGTAAAATAGAATTGGGAATCTCCACCTTTTTTGAAGTCGTTTGAAAATATTAATTACAATTATTAAAAGTAAACACACAACGACTAGGAACTTATGAAGTCCTATCAATCAATTTTACAAATAATACACAAATCTATATATATATGTAATATATAAAGCTGAAGAGTTTGTTTGTTTGAACGCGCTAATCTTAGAAACTATTGGTCCGATTTGAAAAATTCTTTCAGTGTTAGAAAGCCCATTTATCGAGGAATCTATAGGCTATATATCATTACGCTTAGACTAATAGAAGCGAAGCACCAATGAAGAATGTTTCAAAATCGGGAGTTTTTTATCCTTTTGAGAGCTTGCACTCCGTGCGCTGCGTAAGCGGTTAAATTTTCGCAAAAATCATGTATTGTTCCTCTGAATTGTTCCTCTTTAAAAGTTCTTTAAAAAATTCTGCGACAGAATAGTTCTATCTTTTAAGGTTGGCTCCTTTTTAAAGCGAACCAAATTTGTTCTAAAATAATGCATTATTTACGAAGGTGTTTCTATAAACATGATACTTATCCTTATCCAAATAAATACGTTTTTCATTACAAGTATTTAATTTAAAACAAAATTTCCCTTTACATCATTCGATTTCAATGAATATCTTTGGGGATATCGCAATTTTAAAATAACATGTCATCAAAATAATGATCAAGTACTGCGCGCGAAATTACGATGTGCAAGTACGATGTGCAGTCATGAGAGGGAAGGGCGGTATCTATTATTTAAAAATATTTTCACCTTCTAAGTTTTTTTTCTATAATTTTTGGAGTTGCCGTAAGAATCCTATGCCGATAACCAAATTTGGGGCGGGCGAAGCTGCTGGCAAAAGCTAGTATATAAATATAAGTAACACACATACAAAAAAAGAACATAGAGACGAATTGAGAACCTTCTCTTTTTTGGAAGTCTGTTAAAAATAAATCCCTGTTCCCATTGGTCACGACGTAACTTCAAAACGACCACCAAATTAGATATTTTTTTCTTGTGTTTGTAATTGTTAGGGCAAGGTTTTATAAAAGAAAAAAAGCGTCAAGTGCGAGTCGGACTCGCGCACTAAGGGTAGGTACACAGATTGTCCTGAAATTTTGGTAAATTGTTGTAGACACGCCCGGGGAAGGTTTGTGAATTAGTACAACCCTTTAAAAAAAGATGGCGCGCCAGTTTGTTTTACATAAAAGAAACAACGTTTGTAGGGTCAGCTAGTCAATGACAAATACGCATACATCCTAGAACTTATAAGCAGCGCCACCTACCGGTTTCAATTGTGAATGTAAACCATGTATCCAATGACCCACTTAACACTCACATTTTTTTTATTTTATCTTTTCATGATAAAACAAACAATTTTACTGTTTCATTTGCTCCTTCACACTTACCAACATACGTCTGTTGTTTCTCACAACAGACAGAGGACCACCAGAGTCACCACGGCAAGTGCTGGTGCCGCCTTGGCCGCTGACGCAGATGTTTGAGGACTGAACGATGGTGGGATACGCAAACGAACAGACAGTGTTTGTGATCACGGTTAAGTTAACGTGACTCAAAACTTGATTGGAAGAGATGCCGCCACCTGTTAAATTTAAATTTTTAAATTTACTACAAAATATGCTCCACAGTTTTACTCGCAGAAAACTCTCGATCGGGATAATAGTATTCTAACCTACCTTAAAAGTAAGTGTATGTGGAGCACACAGTATAGAAGGTAAAGTTAAATATGGAGTTCCTACTGGATCTGTGTATGGGCCAATTGGTTATATTATAAATGTTAATAGTATTCAGAATGTGGTCAAGCAATGTAATATTTATATGTACGCTGACGATACATGCCTAATGTATAGTGTCAAAAATCTATATAACATACAGCGTGTCATGCAGGAGGACTTGACCTGGGCGCATGACAACGGCATTATAATAACCTTACCAAAACAAAATACATGACAATTAAATCGCCATACAATCAAACTCGAAGTCAATCTGAAAAAAAATCACTTCAAGGCCACAGCTATGAATGTCTTCACGCAAACAAAAATAATTGTGACTGTAGCGAACTAGAACAGGTGAACTGTAACAAGTACCTGGGACTGATAATCGACAGCCGCTTCTCGTGGAATCCACATATAGAGTCATATTGTAATAAATTACGATCAGTTCTGACTTCTGGGTAAACTAACTCATTTAAAGTACATGGTTAGTCGCATGGTGTTGTTTATGTTATATTTTTCGCTAGCCGAAGCAGTCATTGACTATGGTCTAGGTGCCTATGGACTTACTTCCAACACGAATTTGAATAAAATTAAATGCCTACAAATAAGAATTTTAAAAATACTCGTTGACAAAAACACTCTAAATGCAACTAAAAAGACTACGAAAAATTATTTAAAATGTGTAAAATTCTTCCTGTGGATAAAAAAGTTAAAATAGCAGTATTATTAAGGGAATATAGCAGTAATATTTATAAAAAAGATCGATTGTATAAGTATCCAACTAGATTATCAAAAAAAACGTAAACTTCATGTAGGTAAAACAACTAACTATTACGGAAGACGCACGAGAGCGTGGGGAATGAGTTACCACAACAATTTATCCAAAACGTAAAAACTCGAAATGAATATAAAAGTAAGCTAAAGAAATATTATCTTTCAAAATGTCCTTGAGTAATAATCGAGTAATAATAAAAATATAATTATATTTTCAACAATGTTTGCTACGGTGGTAGGCACATTTTGGGTCAGGTTTAAAGAACAGTGATCGTGTGAATATGGAATGTGAATGTGTGAGCTTTATTGTATAAATTTAGATAAGATATACCTATTTATATTTTAAGTGCCTATTTTATTTAAAATGATGCTTATCAGCTTAATATTTTTATTAAGTGTAGCTATCTATATATAGTACTAGCTGACCCGGCGAACTTCGTTCCGCCTAAGAGTCGATTCTTTAATTTTTTAGTTTTTTTTTATTATGGTACCTACTTAATTTAATTTTATTTTTACTTATTCCAAATTAAGTTATATTTTTATTGACAAAAGCTGTACCCGTGACTTCGTCCACGTGGAATTTAATAAAAAAGTTAATTCGTTTATTTAGTGTTTGCATTTTTATTTCAATTATCATTTATTTTCAATTTTTTTTCGTTCTGAGCCCGCGCGACAGGCAGCATTTGTGATATTGAGTCGTTGATGGGAGGCGCCCGACCTGACGGCCCAGTGGCATGCGCGTGAGTGGACTGGACAGTACTTCAACATTGCAACATTACTTTATTTTTCTAAAATAAAAGAATTTTTCTAAAATAAACGTAGCCTAAGTTACTCCTTATTACATCAGCTACCTGTCAATAAAAGTCCCGTCAAAATCGATCCAGCCATTTCAGAGATTAGCCGGAACAAACAGACAGACAGACAGACAAAAATTGTAAAAAATGTTATTTTGGTGTATGTACCGTATATATATTCATACACATGTAGTAAAAAACGGTTATTTCAATATTACAAACAGACAATTCAATTTTATTTATATGTATAGATTACTTTTAATAATTATAGCAACAGAAAAAAAATTAAATAACTATTAATACAAAGGGTGTGCAACCTGCAAAATCCTTTGAATCTGCTGTTATCTATGCTTTTATCTTTAATTATTTTTAAGCTATATGAATGTTATATTTAAACTTTTATTACTAGAAAACAGAAACTTTAATCTAAATAGCTAGTTACTTAATTCGAACCTTAAAGGGATGAATAGCTGTATAGCAGCTAACTAGCACCGCTAATAGATATTACTAATTTTATCATTGAAGAAAGCGAATTACAAAATTCTGAATGACGAAAATATTAAACCTGTCATTGTTTAGTAGGTATTGTTTGTAGGATATATCTGTGAATTGTAATAGGCATCACTGCTAAGAACGGCCACTTTTAGCAAAAATGCAAAACTGAAATACACATGTATATTTTAGGGGTAACATTAAACGTTCTTAAAATAGCTTATGACTAGTTTTATATTTCAACATCAACATTTGGATTCTCGAAATTAGCTTTCTTTAAAGATAAAATTAGCAATATCTAATAGCGCTACATAGCTGCTATACATCCCTTAACCGTCCCTCCAACTACCTCTGCGCCAAAACTCAAGTGACCTCGTAATACATAAGGAATAATGACTTTTTTCTAGCGACTTGATCTACAAATATTGATATTTCTCATTAAAAAGCGCTTAGCAATATGCTCATATGTGAAAAAAATCATGATAGTAGTATATTTTGCTTTGTGTTATAAAAAATGTACTTACTTTGCTTAAATGAAAGAATAAAAACGTATCAGTAGCTAAGTATATAGTTAACTATTTTTTTAGGGTATCGTACTAACGTGTCCATCTATCCGTCTGTCGGTCTTTTGTCACACAGGTTTTACAGCCAAACGGTTGGAGCTGTAGACTTCAAATTTTACAGTTTAATCTCCTTGTTGACTCAAAGCCATACAAATTGTCAAAAATATTTTTAAATGTTTTTAAGGTGGCTCCAACACAGCTAAAAGAGGGCGCGAAAAAAAATTTACCTACCTTTTGGTATTGTTGATTAGAGCTTATTGAGTAGATAAATACTGTATTTAGTATTATTAACTATTTCCTTTAAAATATTACCTTATTAATAATGAAATTCTATCCATCCATTTTGTGATTCGATATAAAAATAAATAAAAATAATTTTAGAATTCTGCCCGGTAGCATAATTGTTTTTTATCGACATATTGGTTGAGTCTTGTAAAGGTTTTATGTCTGGATGGATGTTTGTTACTCTATCACGCTTCAACCACTGGACGGATCGGGATAAAACTTGGCACGCATATAGGTTCGGTCCTGGAATAGCATAAAGGCTACTTTTTATCCCTAAAAATTAAAAAAATTCTGCGGGAATAACTATAACAGAGTTAAACAAACTATTGTTTTACCTCTAGCATGCTATAGCAATTCATTGGTATAAATAATTAATTGGTGTTTATTAAGGAGTTCCACGCCGATAACCGAATTTAGGGCGGGCGGAGCAGCTGGCAAAGTCTAGTATTAAATAAAAGATTTGAATGCAGCAAACTCATAAACACAACTAATAGAAATCGAAAAAGAAAACGAAAAAAAAAATATCTAAAACACAAACACATTTTTTCCATAAAATGTATCTTTTTCGGGGTATTGGGATCTATAATGACAATGAACCCGAAAAAATATCGCTTTTTCGATAAAATATATATACATTTTTTATTCATTTTGTACCAACTTACCAGTTGACTTGGTTGGTCTTGACCTAAGATTTGCTTTAATTATATATTACATTTACTATATTATATTATTATCTTACTGTCGCCTGTCATGCCGAAACCAGAAGCAACAGCGGTATCTCCAGCGAAGGTGTCAGTCAAAAATCCAATTGGCATTTCAATCGCAGCGATGGCATCTGAAAAACAGGGTTTTTTTACTGTATAATACAGTGTTATTTTACTAGTTAAATAAATATTTTTTTTACTATTTATTATTAATTATTATTTTACTAGTTAAATAACACTCCATTTTTTATAATTCAGATACTAATATTATGTTGAGAGTGGTCAGAGTGGCTCTCCAACTAAACGTCGTGGAAATAAATAGACAAAATACGAATTATATAATGTCGTTACGTGCGTATAATCACTAACGTACACTTCATAAAAATCTTTATCTTTTTATTTAATGGCCAAATACTCAACATTTTATTAGGGACAGTAGTGTCAGAGGATAAAGGAACTTGAAAAGTACATGTAATACCTTTAAACGAGCAATTCCTGTATATATGTATGTATAGATATATAATCTTTCTTGAAGAACTCCATACTGTAGTCCTTGGAGAAACCTTGGCAGGGAGCTCATTCCACAACTTAAGCGTTCGCGGGAGGAACGCACTGCACGCAAATCTCGGAAACGGCTTCAACGATTTTCATGGAATTTAGTATGTGGGTATCGGGAAAGATAAATCGATCTGGCTAGATTTCATTTTTAGAAAACGTTGTTTTATCCGTGTTTCAGGCAATGATAAACTGAAAAATATGACTTTTTCTGACATCTGTTAGCGTGTAGTAAAACTATTATTTTTACTGACACAGCAACACTAAAGCTAATGGACCATAGACGTTGTTGTTAAGCAACACTTAAGCTACTTGACAAGAGATGGAGTTGTTAAAAAAAACGAGCAAAGCTCGGTCCGCAGGTGCTAGATATGATATAGGACACATATGTTACAACTAATAATAATTTACGATTAACCTAAACGGCTGTATTATGTGTAAAAAAGAACGTAATTATTAAATAAGCTAAATTACCGGGTAAACCATTTACGGTTAAGGAAACAGTGGACATTATATACATTTGAAATGAAATGTTTTATTTTTAAAAATAGGATTTAAATTTAAATAAGAAAAAGACCTATTTATATCACAATCAACTTACACTTCCGCTTTGGAATAAAAATGGCGTTCAAGCAAAAGAAAGAAATTCTCCAGGAGTCGCTCGCAAAATTAAATGAAAAAAAATTTATCCGGCAGCAACTAAAGCGATTTAGACGTATAAAGAATATAAATGGATAGACAAACAGTGAGAAGTTGCTAAAACGAAGCTACGACAACGAAGCGCCGTAGAAATTAGACAACCGTACGGTAGCTAGCTACTAGACTAGGCCACTGACGTGTTTATAGTGGACTGTATGTTGTGGGCGACCGTATTGCGGGCCGGACGGGTGAAGCCGGGTGTCGCACTTGTGAATCGCTGACCACGAAGATTTCTTGAGCGCAAAATAAAATAGCCGAAGTGAAGCTGAGTCTTCTTGTGAAGAATTTATTTACACTAGAGCACTTATTTTACACTTAATTTCTAGCAGAGTTTCTTCCTTTTTTCCTAGCAGCGTTTCTTGCTTGAACCTTCACTCTACAATTGAGCACTTATTTCTTGCAGAGTTTCTTTCTTGATTCTTGGTTCTTCCTTTCTTGGTTTCTTGCTGCGAACTGCGACTGCGAACTGACCATGACCGCTGGATCGCTCGAGTTTTAAACAATTTCGAACAAAGCGGCAGGCCATAAAATTACCGTTACGGTTGTAAACTATAGCTAGACTACTCTTACAATTCTTGCTGTCCTTGTCTACAACTCGTTTGTATGGAGGTACATGTTTTTGTTATTTTAAAATATAAAAATGAATTTTCTCTACATTACAATTACTTCCTACAGATAGATATTAATTTTACAAACATTATGAAATAGAATTCATACAGATATCTCACAAACTGTGGCTTTAAGAGCCAAAAAATGCAAAGGGCGTCTCGCAAGCGTATTGCTTATAATTTCAAAATTCACGCCTGGCCTAGTAGCTCCACGGCAAAGTGCGCGGGAGTTTGTTGAACTAAGCAAAAGGTTAAGAGCGTAATCCACAACGTATTGCTTATTTTGTAAAAATTCACGCTCTTACTTTTCATACAATTACAAATACAAATTTTACACTGATAGATTTTAACTATTTACGTATTATTAAGAATTATTAAGAATTTAACTCAACTCTGCTTGAGTACATATCTTACACTACATGTTATTTACGCCTAAACTATTATTTTACATCGTATATTTTATTTTTGACAATCCTACATATTAAATCCTTACTGACATTACCTATAGTTACTAAGTTTACACGAGATATTATTTACGAAATACATGCGCTTCCTTAAGTTATTTCTACGTTATTTCTTATATATCTTACTATTTATTTAACCTTCTTACTTAAAATGTACATAGTTGAGCAAACCTTATGTACTCTATCTCACATTGCAACGACATACTTCTATCCTAGTTGTTTGTAACTTTATTTTTCGTCACTTGCAACGTTACAACTTATTATTATTTATTTATCAAATAATTCACAAACCTTACAACTTACTAACTTATTATTTTACGTATCGTTTTAGAGCTACCCTATTGTGTCAATACGACTTTATTTATCAAAAAATCCTTATTTAAACATGTTTACATTTTAATCCTTATATCCTATCCTATCCTATCCTTATTTATGTGTTTCGTGTGGTCCGTCGCTAACATTCTCCCCCGCAGTGCGAAGCACTCCATCCTGTTGCGGCGACGATGTAGCTGGAACCAACACGACGACACGGCGACTCGGGCGGCGTAGCACTCCTCCATTCGTCTGGATGTCCAGGATCCTCACTCTTCCGTCTGGTCCTGGGTACGCCTTCAGCACCTTGCCACGTGGCCATGAGTTTCGTGGCAGGTTTGCATCCACGATGAGTACCACGTCGCCTTCCTCTGGGTCGCTCGTAGTCCTTCCGCTGATCTTTCTCGGCATCAGCGTCGGCAGGTACTCCTTGATCCACCTTCTCCAGAAGTGATCGGTGAGTCGCTGTGCAGTCCTCCAACTGGCTTTTCCGACTAGTTCGTGATCGGTGAACTCGCCAGGTGCCATCGTTCCACAGGACCTTCCAATCAGAAAGTGGTTAGGCGTCAAACTTTCTTCATCGTCCGGCTCCATGCTGAGTTCGGTGAGCGGACGCGAGTTGACGACGTGTTCCACCTCTGTCATCAGTGTGTGCAGTACCTCTTCTGGCGGACTTCTTTCGTGCAGTACTGCGGCCAGCGACGTCTTCACGGAGCGTACCATCCTTTCCCATGCGCCCCCAATATTTGGACTTCCTGGTGGTATGAACTTCCACCTTATACCTTTCTCTAGGGCTGCTTCTTCCAATTCTCGGTTGGCTCCGACGAAGTTTGTCCCGTTGTCGCTGAAGATGACCTTTGGCATTCCTCTTCTCGCTGCCATTCTTCGCAGCGCCATGATCATGGAGCTAGTGCTTAGTGATGGCACTAGCTCTAAATGTACTGCCCTTGTCGTTAGGCAGGTGAAGAGCGCTCCCCAGCGCTTCTCTGTTCTCCTGCCGATGGTGACCTGCATTGGCCCGAAGTAGTCCACGGCTGCATTGGAGAAAGGATACGCGTGATGTTGTAACCTTTCCCCGGGCAGGTCTCCAGTGGGCGGGATCTGCGGCGAACCTTTTCGGACTTTGCACCATTGACATTGGTAAATGACTGCTTTTACCGCTGTCCTAAGGCCCAAAATCCAATACTTCTGCCGCAGCTCATTCATTACGGTTGCAGTGTTACCGTGTAAAAACCTTCTGTGATAGTACTGAATTATCAGATGTACTATTTTATGTTTTCCATCTAACACGGGTGGGTTATTTATTGCGTTTTTAAACGTGAACTTTCTTGTTCGACTGCGTAGTTTTATCTTTTCGTTGCTGCCTAGATAAACATCGATTTTTCGTAAGCGGCTTGCGTTTTCCAATGGCTTGTTTTCTTTTAAGCATTTCATTTCCTTTGTAAAGCTTTCACGCTGGCTTCTTTTAATTAAATATTCTTCTGCCTTATTCTGGAAAGCCTCTTCAATTTTTATAAAATTGTGTTCCTTCTTTCTTTCAATTACCGGCTTGGCTCGTGCTTTCTTCTTATTTTTATTGTGCGGCTTCCATGTGACGTCCTTGTCTCGCGCTGTGTTGACCCTCTCGACTTTCTTTTTCAGGACATCGATAAACTGAAACACCCTTGCCATGGTGTTGACCAGTTTCCTCCAGTTCGAGAATCTTTCTAAGTCTGGTGTTTCCTTTTCTACTGCCTTAATGGTGGTGACCTTGTGACTTGCCTTTTCTTCCAGGTCTTCACTCTTGGCTAAACCAAACTTTTTGGCGGGCCACTCCTCTTCGCCTCGCCTTAGGAATTCTGGGCCTTGGAACCACCTAGCGGTGTGATTGAAGTCGCTAGGCGTATTCCGTGTAGCGTCATCAGCCGGATTCATCTTCGTTGGAACCCATCTCCACTCCTGTGGCTTTGTTAGTTCTTCAATTTCTGCCAATCGATGAGCCACGAACGTCTTGAATCTTCTTGGGTCAGCTTGCACCCACTGAAGTACTGTGCTTGAGTCGGTCCAGTACGTCTTTTGAGTGACCATGAGGTTGAGCTCTTTCTCCACGGTGGCTGCTAGTCTGCTTCCCAATAAAGCCGCCTGTAGCTCCAGCCTCGGGATTGAGACTGGTTTTGTCGGCGAGACCCTTGCCTTTCCAGCCACCAGCACGACGTGTGTTTCACCCTCTGGTCCTCTGGTCCTCCAATATACAGACGCCGCGTATGCCTCTTCGCTAGCGTCTGTGAAGGTGTGCAGCTGCCCTTCTCTCTGGCATGGCGAAATGCACCTTGGTATCATCAACTTGTCCAAGGTAGCGACTTCCTTTATGTACCTTTGCCAGGCTTCTTGTTGGCCTTCTTGTATTTTCTCATCCCAGCCAATCTGTGTTCGCCAAATTTCTTGAATCAACTTCTTCCCTTGGATCAGGACTGGCGTAGCGAAGCCCATGG
The DNA here is from genome assembly GCA_946406115.1 of Apoda limacodes. Classification (NCBI taxonomy): domain Eukaryota; kingdom Metazoa; phylum Arthropoda; class Insecta; order Lepidoptera; family Limacodidae; genus Apoda; species Apoda limacodes. Next base: position 14,457,060 of record OX291558.1, read on the forward strand.
GATCGAATGTTGACATCACGGCGCTCGTGACTTCTCTTTTTGTGGGAACCCTTCTGCCATCTAATATTTCTGTTGGCGTATTACGTAGCCCAATGTTAAAGGCTAAAGCATCTTCTTCTGTGAGCCACCTCAGGCCCAGTGTCTTTTCTTCTTTGGTAAGCTCAAGGTTGGCGCTTTCATTTTTCTCTCGGAAACCCTTGAGCACTTCCGGGTTATTGCTTGCCCATCCCTTCAAGTGGAAACTCGCCCGCTCATGGGTATCCTTAACTTCTGCTGATACTCTTCTTGCTTCCTCAACAGACTGGAAGCTTTGAAGATAGTCATCCATGTAATGATTCTCTTTTATCGCCTTAACTGCTGCTGGGCGGGTCTCCTGGTACTCTTCAGCATTCTTGTTCATTACGTAGATTGCCGTGGCTGGTGATGAGGCAGCACCAAAAATTACAGAAGTCATTCTATATTCCTCTGGCTTCTCTTTTCTTCCTTTTCCGCGCCAAAGGAACCTCAGACTGTCCCTGTCTTCTTGTCTGATTTTAATGCGGAGGAACATGTCTTGTATGTCGGCCATTATTGCAATTGGCCCCTCTCTGAAGCGCAGCAATACTCCAAACAGTGATTGGAGTAGATCTGGACCGGGCAGAAGAGCGTCATTTAAGCTCTTTCCCTGGAACTTGGCTGCTGCATCGAAGACGATTCTGGGCTTCTTTTTACTGGGTGTTCGACAGCGAAGTGTGGAAGATAGAATGTTCTTCCATCAGTGCCGTTACACGGTGCCTTTTCTGCGTACCCCTTTGCGAGGAGATTGGTCATTTGGATCTCATATTCCTTTTTCAACTCTTTGTTTTGATCCAGCTTCTTCCAATCTCCTGAAGGCTTGCTTGCAGTTGTTTGGAAGAACTTCATCTTCTTTCTTCCACAGAAGCCCAGTTTCGTATTGCCCATCAGGCAATTTCTTTGTTGTCTTCTCCAGGACTTCCAGGGCTCTTCTGTCGCTGTCATGGCTCGGCAGCTTGGCTTCGATCCCCAGGGACTCTAATTTGAAGAAGTCTCGAACGATCTCATTGATCTCCTCTTCGTTCGAGATGCGACAGTGGTTGACAAAATGCACTGCTACTGTTGAAGCAGCGTCACAGCCATGTAGCACCCACCCGAGACTGGTGAGTGAGGCTACGGGCTCAGTCTTCTTTCCCTTCTTCAATCTTCTTGTCACTATGAGTCCCCAGTTGTCTTGCCCGATTAGAAGCTTGGGCTCTTCTTTATCGTAGACCAGCTGATCTTTAATGGCGCTTAAATGCTGGCAGTTACGGATGTCCTCTATTGCCACCTTCTGTTGCGACAGCTTAAGGTCCTCCATTGTTCGGAGCTCTATTGCCCTATTGTCTCTTCTGTAGGCCCCTTTAATTTTAATTTTCAGACGTTCGGAGCTATTTTTCTTAATTATTTTTCCGCCAACGGTTTCTATTGTCAGAGTCTCTTTCTTCCCATTGACTCCGATTTGTTCAGCAACCTTTGAGTCCAATAGTGACACCGTTGAGCCCTCGTCCAGAAGCGCCAAGACCCTGGCATGCCCCTTCGGTCCATATACGTCTACTGGCATTATTTTTAAGTAGACTTTTTCGTTACTTATTGTTGTATGGATTGATGCGATTTTTTCTTCAGCTTCTTCTCCTTCTTGCTGGCCCAGTTGGTAACACTGACTGGTGCCTGGTGCTTCCGCTCTGTTTGGCGGCTTCTCTGAATGGAGGGACGTGTGATGCCATCTGCCGCACTTCTTGCATACCGGCGCTTTGCAATTCAGTCTTGAGTGCCGGAAGCGTAGGCATTTGAAGCATGTCCTTGTTTTCTTCGCTATGTCCCATTTTCCATTCAGGTCAGCCTCTTTAAAAGTTTTGCAGTCAAGCAAGTAATGATCGCCTTCGCATCCCGTACAGGCAATTTTCTTTCTTTCTTGAGGCGGCTCCCGTACGTTGTTTATTGGTTTGTGCTCTGGTTCCCAATTTCTCTTCGGTACGCTTGTGGGTTCCCAGGGCTTCCTTGGTTGTGGTGGAACCGCCTTGTAAGTCCTCCTCAGCTCTTCAGGTGGAGCAAAGTCCCCACAGATGTCGGCTTCTAGTCCGAGGAATGCGTCCAGTAGGATGAGCTCAGGCATCTCTTCATCCCTTCTTTCTCGATGGTACGCAAACCAACGGAACTTCATAGAAGACGGCATCTTTTCAGTTAGGCTCTTCAATGTTTCAGGAGAGCTGAGGTATTGACTCTTCTTCAGTGCTTTGATGCTTGCTACTGCATTTCGGACCCGGCTTGCAAACTGGCAGATGTCGCTTGGGTTTTCATTGACCCTTGGTAGACTCTTCATTTTTTCTAGCTCAGCTAAGGCCAGGGCTCCAGGTCTTCCGAATCTTGCTTCCAGTCCCGTCATAACTTCCTTCGGATCTTCGGCGGTGAATAGCAGGCTTTGTACAGCTTCCCTTGCCTTTCCTTGGACTGCCCTTCGTAAACGTGCCAGATTCTGCACGTTGGACAAGGATGGAGCTGTATCCTCAAATGACCTTCTAAAAGCCAGCCATTCTTCACAATTGCCATTGAAGTATGGAAGTTCGGTGAATCTGGATGCTGCTGCTGTGTCTGGAGCCTTTTCGGTGAGCTTAGCGATAGCTTGGGCCAGCTCTTGGATGTCGCTCTTCTTTTCTTTGGTTGGAGCTGGCCTTTCGTGATGATGTCTTCGCTTGTCCTGCCTCTCTTCAGTTTGGACAAGCCATTCCTCCACTTCATGGGTCCTTTCGAAGATCTCAATTTCTTCTTCTTCTTCGGACTCGGCTTCCACTTCTGCTAGCTTTAGTTTGGCTTGAGCCAGCTCGACTTCTTTACGAGCCAGCTCCATTCTAGCACGAGCCTCCGCTTGTCTTCTCTTGTTTGAGCGGACGGAATGCGTGTCGATGTCACGGTTCCTCCTTTGGACTTGACCATTCGTTGTACCCTTTTCTTTGGGCAGCGGTGCGGGCGGTGGCAATGCAGGCCTGGCTGGTACTGCGTTGTTGGTGTCAGCTACGATATTCAGCTCCCCGGACTCTTCTGCACTGGTGCTGGGGGGGGCTGTCCTTATTGTCTTCGTAGACTGACTGGTGACGTCAGTACTAGTTTCGGTCGGCGTGCACTGGCTCCAATCTCTCGATGTACCGCTGCTCTCTTCAGTAGTCTTCGTCTGGGTTGACTCGGTCGTCTTGGAACGCGATGAATCGGATCTTGTGGTCGGCATGTTGACGGCTTCTTTTTTCCCAAATCCGGCTCGACAGGACCAGAAAATTGTTACGAACACGCACAGCGGCGACGGGCGTAGGCTAGCTTCCTCGGTTGCTAAAACGAAGCTACGACAACGAAGCGCCGTAGAAATTAGACAACCGTACGGTAGCTAGCTACTAGACTAGGCCACTGACGTGTTTATAGTGGACTGTATGTTGTGGGCGACCGTATTGCGGGCCGGACGGGTGAAGCCGGGTGTCGCACTTGTGAACCGCTGACCACGAAGATTTCTTGAGCGCAAAATAAAATAGCCGAAGTGAAGCTGAGTCTTCTTGTGAAGAATTTATTTACACTAGAGCACTTATTTTACACTTAATTTCTAGCAGAGTTTCTTCCTTTTTTCCTAGCAGCGTTTCTTGCTTGAACCTTCACTCTACAATTGAGCACTTATTTCTTGCAGAGTTTCTTTCTTGATTCTTGGTTCTTCCTTTCTTGGTTTCTTGCTGCGAACTGCGACTGCGAACTGACCATGACCGCTGGATCGCTCGAGTTTTAAACAATTTTTTTTTTTTTTTTTTTTTTTTTTTTTCTCTGAGCTGACTATGCAGTTGGCTGTTGCAGCCATTACTGCTTCACCGGACTTTTGGGGCGAGACTCTGAAGGAGCCTCAGCCCATATAGCGCCCAACGCTCAAGGGCTTCCCGCGGGGGAAGCCTCGGCTTGGGTTGTCGCTCTCGGGGGCGTCCCTTCGACCGGCGTGAGTCTCGAACCCGAAGGTGAGTCACCGCCAGGAGGGGAGTTCCCCGTTACGCGGGTGCGGTTGCGATTGAGTGGGGGCGAGAAGCGCCCCGGCACTCTTTGATACCTAGTGTATCCTTGTGGGCGCCGACGAACCCGGGGACGTCGGCGTCGTGTTTGGAGGGAGGCCCTATTCGGGGAGGTCGTAGAGACTAATCTCGCTATCCGGACAGCGAGATCGTCATCTGGGGACGTTAGTACGTGCCGAGGCCGCCTAACAATAGTTCTACGACCGTGACCGGGTCGATCGGGGGGACGATATGTTGTGGATTGCACAATTAAACGATTCGGGTGATTTTGCGTACGCTCGAAAAAGCGGACTGCCAAGTCTTTAAAGTATTGGGGAATCGTGGGAAGTTCGAAGTCTCTGTGTAGGTCCGCATTGCGAACGTACCAAGAGGCTCCAGAGGCCGCTCTGAGAAAGCGGTTTTGGAGGGTCTGGAGTTTGTGGAGATTGCGCTTGGACAGCGCATAGGCTACGCTAGCATAAGCTAGTATGGGGCGGATACAAGTTGTGTAAAGATTTAGCTTATTTCTAAGCGACATCTTACTATACTTGCCTATCATGGGATAGAGACGACCGAGTACAAAAGCGGCTCGGTCTCTAACTATTTTGGTGTGAGCTTGGAAGTTCAAACGACTATCCATGGTCACACCGAGATATTTGGTCTTATTTTGCCAGGGAATGGCACGACCGAAGAGGGAAAGGGAAGTTGGCCGCGGAGGGCGGCCTAAGGAAAAGAGGACGGCAGAGCTTTTGTCGGGATTCACCTCGATTCTCCATTTCCGAAACCACTCGCCTAGGGCGGTGATAGCGGGTTGGAGTCTCTTAGTGATTCGACTCACTTGCCTATCTGTGGTATAGATAGCGGTATCGTCCGCAAAGAGGGCTAGTTGGATACCTATCGTTTTAGGGATATCGTTAGTGTACAGAAGGTACAAGATGGGGGCGAGCACGGACCCTTGCGGGACTCCTGCTTCTATGGGACGAGGGGAAGAGAGAGTGCCTTCGACTTTGTAGCGAAAGCTACGATTCGACAAATAGTCTCGTATGATGAGCACGAGACGATCCGGCAACTGAAAGTTGTACAGTTTAAAAATTAAACCGTTGTGCCAGACTTTGTCGAAAGCTTTCGCTACATCGAAGAAGACAGCGCCCGTGTGACGGGTCTTACCTAACGCTGGCTGAAAGCCTGTAAGAATATGTTCCGTTATGCGGAGGACTTGATGGACGCATGAGTGTTTGGCACGAAAGCCGAACTGCTCATCTATTAAAATGCCTCTGGAAACTATAGCGTTCCGTAGGCGAGCAAGGAGGAGGCGTTCATAGAGTTTACCAAGGGCCTTTAGTAAACTTATGGGGCGATAGGAGGACGGCTCGGTACGAGCTTTACCTGGCTTATGGATGCCTATAACAATTGCATCTTTCCATTGAGAAGGAAAGATGCAATGTTCCATAGCAGCGTTAAAGATCGCTACTAGGAGGCAGATAAGGGGAAGAGTGAGGCGCTTTAGGATATCGTTAGAGATACCGTCAGCACCGGGGGCCTTACGGGGGCGTAGGTCTTTGATGACCTGTACGACTTCGTCGACAGTGACAGGGGGCAGGGGGTCTTGTGGAGGCAGAGAAGTTCTGCGCTCCACTTCGCCGTCTACCTCGCGCACGTGGTCGGGATCGAAGGGCTGTGTGCTTAAGGCACATTGGGCTTGGAGGCTAGACGCTAGGCAATCCGCTTTTTCGTATTCGTTGAACGCGGGAACGTTGTTGTTGGGACGAGTTAACGGAGGGAGAGAGTTCGCGGTTTCGGTTTTTAGAGCTCTGGCTAAGTGCCAATAAGCTTGGTGAGAGGGAGAAATGTTCTCCATAAGATCGTCGAAACGTTGGGCGCGGAGCTCAGCTACAGCGGTTCTTACACGGCGGTGTAAGTCGTTGAAGCGAGCTTTATTATCGATAGTGGGAGCGCGATCGCGAGCGCGGCGGGCCGCGTTACGCTCAGTCATTAGCGACCTGATGTGCTGAGGCAGGATTAGGTGGTGATAATCACCAACCGGCACTTGTCGTGAGCACTCGCCAACGGTGGCGGTCAGGTGGCTAGTGAGAGAGTCGATAGCTACGTTTAGATCGGTCGCGGAAGAGATTACGTTTGGAACGCGGTCTAGATGTGGCGAGCTGGGATTTTCGAGCAATTGCCCAAATTTATCCCAGTCCGTCACGGTTCTAGTGTCGGGAGGAGAGTCCGAAGGGAAACCTAATCGGAGGACGACAGGGCGGTGGTCCGAGTCAAGTTCGTCAAGCACCTCTATAGAGCGAAAGCTTAGCCTTACGTTCTTTAGAAGTGCTATGTCCAGTACGTCGGGGTTGTTCCTAGTATTGTGGGGAAAGAAAGTGGGCGTCATGGGAGCGATAATGTCAAAGTTTAGTCTGTCAACTAAATCGTCGCGGAGTCTGCCTTTTTGTGAAGTTACAGAAGAGTTCCAGCGGCGATGCTTGCAATTTAGGTCGCCGGCAAGAATGACGGCGTCGCCTAAACTTAAGAGCGACTGAAGGTCGCTCTCGAGCAAGTCTTTTAGGGGAGAGAGATAAACCGATGCAATGATGATCGGCTGATGGCCGGTCATCGCTAAGCGGCAGACGGATGCTTCTAAATTCGTAAGCGGTGGAGGATCGATAGGGGAGCAATGCAGGGAGCGCCTGTAATAGATGAGAGTGCCTCCGAGATTGGAGGAAGTTCTATCATTACGGACGGTGCGATAGTTCGCGATCGAAGGGGTACGGAAAGCGGGCTTTAGGAACGTTTCCTGGATGAGGAAGACGTCCGGTTTTTGGGACGAGAGGAATTGCGATAATTCCTCTCTTTGGTTGCGGAGACCGTTGGCGTTAAAATAGCCTATGGAGACGGACCGGGGTTTTTCGCGCGCGGTTGTGCAATCCATTTTGGTTTTAAGGTTTTGGAGTTACCCTGCGGAGGACGGCGAAGAAGTCGCGATGCTTAGCCATGAAGCTGAGCATTTGATGGGAATTTGTGATTTGTACGTACTCGGCGTACACGATCTCGAAATAGGCAGGGTCGCAGGCCCAAGAAATTTCGGAGAGAATGTCGAAATGCTGCTGCTCGGCCGTCTGAGCGGCATTGCGGGGCAGCGCGAGAGAGGGGCGCGGGGGGGCAAGGCGCGTATGCGCGAGAGGTGCGGGTGCACTTCTCATAGGCGCTGGACGCGGAATGTCCCGAGACATAAGAGGGGCGGGGTAGGGAATACCCGTAACTGAGACAGGCCCGGGGAGAGTAGACAAAAGTTTGTCAGTCTCCTTTGATTTGGACGCGACGACTAGCGCTGGAGGACGGCTCCAGGCGTTGACAGTAGGGAGGGGAGCAGGCACGAGCGGAGCCTGTTGGCGGGGGGCAGTGGGGGGGGGATTTACCCTGTTTGGGTTTACGCGAGCTCTATTTGGGAGCTTTGGGGCACCCGCGGTAATTCGCTGGGTGGCCTTCACTCCCACAGAGTACGCAAGCGACCGGGTCGGATGCGTTTGAGCGATCGCGATCACAGTCCGGAGTGGCGTGATCGCGTAAACATTTGACGCAGCGCGGTCTGCGTCTGCAGTTGCGCTGCGCGTGGCCATATAGCTGGCATCGGTGGCATTGACTCGGGTTCGACCGCTTGTGCGGAGTCTCGACCCTGATGCCTTTGAGGCTGCAAACATCTTTAATGTTAAAGATGGCTTTGCCTTCTTTTGTTAGGTCTAGTACAACGAGCACCATGTCGTAGCACTCGGACTTATTTCGGCCATTGTACATACGATGTACTTCCCGTACGGGGAGGCCTTGGACGATTAAGTCGTCCTGGACAGTCTTGGTGGAGAATTCCCTAGGGACTCCCCTTATGACTGCCCTTAAAACGCGCTCCTCGGCCAATGAGTACGTGTGGTACTCATATTTTTGAGCCGTGAGGAAGGCCGTCAGATTTCGGAAATCTGACGGTGTCGGGACCTGCACTTTGATACCGCGCTCGGCATCATTTCGGGCGTGCGTATAGTTAATCCGCTTGGCCTTCATAGCGTTCGCTATATTTGGCCAGGCCCCTTTGTCTTTGATGACAATGGGCGGCGGAGATTTTTCCTTCCGTCCCGAAGTGGGACAGTCGGACTGCGAAGAGGTGGCGGCGGGGGGCGTTGTGTCCATGGCGGCTAGCTCAGGGCTGGCCGCCGAGGTGGACGGGGACGGGGACGCGGAAGCGCTAGGCGCTTTGAGGCGCTTAGCCTCGGAATCGGAGGGGGGAGGAGTAGAAGACTCCAGGGCGGATGCCGCCGAAGCCTTTTTGGACTTGGCGGACTTCTTCCGCTTTTTACCCTTTTTGGTTCCCAGGCCAACCACTTTAAAGCCTTCGTCGTCCTCAGACAACGCCGACTCAGCGGACATTACGGCTGCTGGAGACCGGGGTGCGGTTTCGGAGGTTGCGGGGGGCGGGGTAGCGAGAGACCGAGTAAGGGTCTCATCGGCTACCGGAGTGGGAGGGCGAATGGGCTCAGGGGCCCGATGGCGGGGTTCGCGGGAGTGGCCGAGGTGTAGCTTGTGAATACCTAGTGACTCCCCACCATTGCTGGCGAGGAGCAAGAATACCTAAATGTGGCCAGGCGCCCCGCAGTGCTACGGATTGCCTGGTGTGTACCTAACTCCTACTCCTACGGCCGGGGTTACGTTGTCACCGTTAGGTTTCCCCCCAGCAACGAGACGTTTATGAACGAGAAACTTTTAGGTAGACCGCAACTCTGAAAAGAGCTATACGATCTCACCCACCAGCCCTTGAGCACTCGGAACTCGATTTCTACAAACTAAAACGCAATCGACACTTAAAACGCGAGAATGCACGGAGCGGCGAACCGCTGAAGCGGAAATACTACGCTAGCGATTTAACACAAAGCCGGACTCAGACCGGGCGAACCGGTAACAGTCAAAGAGGCAAGCGAGGGTCACCGCTATGCGTAGTAGTTCCGCGACTACGAGAACACACACTCACGCACAGTATCGCTTCGATAAACACTCGGTTATGGGCGCGTTGAAGAACGCCCAAACACACTCAGCGCGGGCCGAGAAGCAATTTCCCAGCCAATACACACTGCCGAGCAGCGCTTCAACACTCAGGCCGATTTTCCAGGAATTGCGGGCAATAAACCAAACAACAATTCGAGGTCGTCAGCGCTGAGGCAAAACACCACACAGGAATGTGCACCAGCTGAGTCACCACTGCACGGAGCACACTAAGAGCACTTGACGCTCGAAAACACGACCGCACAACACAAGAGTCGAATCGGGAATGAAACAATTTCGAACAAAGCGGCAGGCCATAAAATTACCGTTACGGTTGTAAACTATAGCTAGACTACTCTTACAATTCTTGCTGTCCTTGTCTACAACTCGTTTGTATGGAGGTACATGTTTTTGTTATTTTAAAATATAAAAATGAATTTTCTCTACATTACAATTACTTCCTACAGATAGATATTAATTTTACAAACATTATGAAATAGAATTCATACAGATATCTCACAAACTGTGGCTTTAAGAGCCAAAAAATGCAAAGGGCGTCTCGCAAGCGTATTGCTTATAATTTCAAAATTCACGCCCGGCCTAGTAGCTCCACATATATATCCTATACATCCTCCTACATACCTCCCTTCCATCCTTGTGTATAATACTCTCCAAGTTAAAATTATATCTCAAGTGAAAAAAGTGTATGTGCTTCAAGACAACAATTCCTGTAGACGGCGGACGTGCGTGCACAGACGAGACTAGGTGTTTGTTGTGTTCTGCGTGTTTGCGCCTACAAAAGCAGCGCTTAAGGGTAGACGGTTTCCGCTTTTTCAGCGGTCTTGAGGAGGATTCAGCGGTAAGCGATTTTTATTTTATTTTCTCGGCTTTATTGCCACGGATCGCCGTCGTTTGTCGCTCTTCTAAGGGCGGCCCTTTTTGGGCCACCCCTTCAGACCCAGCTGCAGCCGGACTCGCATCAAGGGATGCTGGTAGCAGCCATCTAGCGGAATGCCGCCACCCCCAGGACCCCCACCACCGGTACGTAGAGGAGGCGTACGTAAACGGGGCGTATGGTTACGCTCCCAGCCCTCAGCCGCCGTCGTGGCGCGTAATTTGTTTACCGGCGAAATTTCTGCCGCGGACCGGCCCTTTTCGGTCGCGTTCCCACCCTCTCGCCCTCCGTCTAGGACTTCTATGGCCTCGGCCATATCACAGTCGTCGGTGTACTCGGCCTCTGAGTCCGGCGACGAAGTATTTCGAGATGAGGACCTCCCTACCATGCCTTCAATGCTCTCTCCTATTGAGGACACCCCGCCCCGGCCAGATTCCAACTCATTCACCTCAAATAAGGACAGTCGTATTAGCCAGACCAGTAAAACAACTCCCCCAATCTCGGCCCCAATAAGTACTAACCCGCCATCAATCCCACTGCCGCGGAGAGACCCAAGGGTTCGCAATAGGGACGTTAGGCCTAGACCTTTCTCACTCAGCCCTACGAAGGATCCTGCTGAGCGAGCACGCCTCGAGGCAAGAGTGGCCATCGCCGATAGGCAAAAGTCATTGACAATCCAGGACCTCCCCCCCCAACCTGAGGGTATGGAAATCTCTGAAATCTCCCCAACCCGCTGCGCCAACTGCACCTTCAACTTCAGCGCCATCGAACGGTCGCTCTTATGCGCAGGCAATTAGTTCGCCTAAAACCGTTTCGCAGACCGAAAAAGCTCAGCCGCCACAATCAGTAAGTGCCCAATCAGCCCCTAAAGACAAAAACAGTCACCCCCCCATAATCGTAGAGTCCCTCCCCCAGTGGTCGACGCATCTAAAAAAGATGCACTCAATATTAGGCCACGCACCCAACGCCCGGCCGTTTGGCAAAGGGGTACGATTTTTCCCAAAGTCGCCCTCGGAATATCGTACGGTAGTGGCCTATATTGACGAGCTGTCTAAGCTGGATACAACAGTATCTTGGTACTGCTACAGCTTAGACAGCGAGCGGCCGCAAAAAATCGCACTAAAGGGACTCCCCCAAGACACCTCGCTCAATGAGATAGCTGAGGACCTCGCCTTCGCCGGCTTCCCAGTGTCGCACGTGCGGCAAATTCCTGCAGTTAGGGGTCGACCCAACTGCATATATTATGCCCAGCTACAGCTCAGGCACACTTCTGCGGAGCTGCAACAGCTGTACGCAGTTAACGAGCTGCTCAGCATGCCTGGCATAACAATCGAGGCTTGGCGTACTCGCCCCGGTCCGGCACAATGCCATAGATGCCAGGCATTTGGCCATGCCTCCTCTAACTGTCACCGGCCTATCAAATGTGTGCGCTGCGGCGGCGAGCACCCGGCGTCCGACTGCGATCGGCAATCGGTTGCAGTCAAATGCGTAAACTGCAGGCAAGCGCACACAGCCAACAGCCGCTCGTGTCCCGTTTTCCGGCGCGAGGCGAGACGTAGGGGGGTGACCATTAACCCTCCGTTGCCCCGTAACAAAGCCCAACGGGCTACAAATTTGCCCCCGCCTTCACCCACTCCCCTGCAACAATTGCAGCCGCAGGAGTATGACTTATCCTCGGGCGCAAATTTAATGCCCCTCGCCAACCCCCCCACCGACAGATCCCAAGCTCTCGGGAGAAAAAAGAGGCCACGCCGGAAAAAATCCGCCCCGCAACCCACAACAACGGTTCCGACTAACACTGCGGTAGCGCCGGACACACAATTTGCCCCCTATATTTTTATGCCCCCCCCCCCAATTTGCGGACCCCCCACAACCCCCCAATACGTCTCAACCACCAACCACCAACCAACCGCCAAAATCAAAATCACGCACCGTCGCTGCCCAGCAGCATCAACCCCCCGCGCAAATTCGGCCTAGCGGGACACAATACACACAGGGCCCACCCCGCATGCAAGCTGGTGCCCTAAACGTGGCTAGAGCCGCAATAGCGGCACTAAACGCGGCCATAGAGGCCATCGCAGCCGGCCAAAATCCGTTGCCAGCCCTTTTTAATGGATTGGCACAACTCACCACAATTCTCACGTGGGAATTTAATGGGGCCTCATCGGGGCCTTAAATTGAGAATTGTGTACTGGAACCCTGGGGGCATAACTGGCAAGACAGCCGCCCTCAGAACGTTAGTCCAGGAACACGATGTTCACATTGTGTTACTGGGCGAAACGAAACTCCGAGGTGAGAATGAGCTCCGCATTCCAAATTTCTTCACCTATAGGCGAGACGAAATTTCTCCCGCTAATATGGCCTTCAGGGGTACGGCTGTATTAATTAGACGTGACCTTATTCACGAATTATTACCCCTTCCCCTTTTTACATACATTCGGTCTATAGGTGTAAAACTAAAGGTCGGCAATGCGGAGCTTAAAGTCTTCGCCGCATATAAGCCACCATCAACCCCCTTCGATCCAAGTGACATCGACAATATCTTTTGCGATGCCACCCCCACACTTATCTTAGGTGACCTCAACACCAAACATCAACACTGGGGTTCACGAATTTCATCCAAATCGGGTCGTGAACTAAAAGCAGATGCTGAGAGCAAAAACTATTTAGTCATCGGTCCAGGATCACCAACGCACTACCCCTCTACTGACAATCACGCACCGGACGTATTGGACATCGCATTAGCCCACAATATTAGCTGGTCAATGCCGTTAGAGGTCCTCCACGACACTGACACTCAGCATCTGCCAATCTTATTGGTCCTTGGAGTGTCCGCAACTGGTAAACCGCTCCCCAACCCCCGCAGAATAACAGACTGGGCCACTTTCCACCGCGCCATGCTGGACTATAAACTCCCGGCTGGTGGCATTACCACTCCCTTAGAAGTCGAAGAGGCAGTTAGTACCTACACAACTGCCATTGCACAGGCTCTAAGGGAGTCCACCAGTGTCTCAGCCACAGCCTCTGGTAAGCAGTTGCTACCGGCGCACCTGCGCGCTAAACTTAAGACTAAGAGGGACCTCCGAAAGCTCTGGAGCGACACTCGTTGCCCAGTGGTGAAGAGGGACCTCAACAAGATTAGTGCGGAACTGACAGCTGAAATCGGTAACTTCAGACAACACTCATGGGACCAGGTTATACTCAAAGCCAGTGAGGACGACACGGCACTGTATCGCTTGGCCCGTCAAATAACCAAAACCCCCGCCCCAATTTGCCCTCTCATCGATACCGCTGGCATTCGCCGTTACCACGCAGTGGAACGCGCGGAACTTTTTGCGGACCACTTTGAGGACCAATTTCAACCGAACCCCAGTATCGACCCTGTCCACACGTTAGGAGTCACAGAACGCGTAAAGCAGTTTCTCGCGGCCCCAGCCCCACCACTCAGAGGTGATTACTTTATCTCGCCTAAAGAGGTTAGGAAGGAGGCCTCTAAGCTTAACAAGCGCAAATCACCCGGTCCCGACGAGATTCCAAACACAGCGATTATTATGCTGCCTAGGAAGGGTCTGGTGGCACTCACCCGTATCTTTAATGGGATATTGCGCACTGGACATTTCCCATCTCCGTGGAAGATCGGCAAAATCATTGCTCTCCCGAAACCAGGGAAAGATCGTCATCGCCCAGAACATTACCGACCGATTACACTGCTGTCCAACTTAGCCAAGTTGTTCGAACGCCTACTTTTACTTAGGATATCCCCGCATATCCAGCTCAGGCCTGAACAGTTTGGTTTTAGAGACAGCCACAGTACCACTCTTCAGCTTGTACGAGTGCTCCATCACATGGCCTTCGAGCTAAACAAGGGCAGGCGCACTGTCGGAGTCTTTCTCGATATGGAGAAGGCTTTCGATCGGGTTTGGCACGAAGGCTTAATACACAAGCTGTTAGAGACGGACATCCCTCCGATGCTCGGGCGAGTAATAGCCTCGTTTCTGGACAAACGAAGCTTCTATGTCTCGGTCGAGAACAACCAGTCAGCATGTAAACCCATTAGAGCAGGGGTACCTCAAGGTAGCTGCCTATCGCCACTGCTTTACGCGTTATACACCAACGACATCCCCACTCTCAGTGACTCCGGTCTAGCTGAAGGTGTTGAAGACGTCATCCTAGCCCTTTACGCGGACGACAGCGCCTATATGTCCTCCTCCCGCAAAGCTAGTTTAGCAGACAAAAAAATGCAGCGACTATTGGACACTTTGCCTGGCTGGCTGGACAAGTGGAGAATAGCCGTTAATGCCAGCAAGACATCAGCACTACTGACCGGCCTGCAAAAGTTTCTCCCACCGAAACTTGTGTTTCGAGGTCAAGTCATTGAGTGGCAACCCAGCGTAAAGTACCTAGGTTGTATTATAGACCGCCCCTTGCGCATGCGCAAAATGCTAGACCATGTCTCAGCTGGCGCGGTCGCGTCACGGGCGTGCCTTAGACCGGTACTTTCCTCTGACTTGCCACTCAGAACCAAAATTCGCCTGTACAAGTTGTACATACGGTCGAGACTAACCTACGCAGCCCCTGCCTGGTACGGTCTTCTATCTTCTACCAAAAAACGTAAGCTCCAGGTTGTCCAAAATAAGTCGCTGAGATTAATCACCGGCGCGGGACGCTACGTCCGCAACTCCACCATCGCTAGAGACACCAAAACCGAGCCACTCGCAGAGTTCATATCTGGTTTGTCGAAACGTTTATTCACCCGCGCTGACAACAGCCACCACGTACACTTAAGGGGCATAGCACCCCTACACGCCCGCCCGCCGGAAGGCAGGGCTCTCCCCCGAGAGCTTATTCCTGTGGGTGAATAAGTTTACTTATTCACCCTCCTATCTCCTTACCCTCCTCCCTTCATTTCATTTCCTTTCATTCCATTTTTATTGCCCATCTCGCCTCTATTTTATTTCTGCTTTTATTTCTGTTTTTATTTCGCTTTTATTTTATCTTATTTTCATTTTTTGTTTTATTTTTTGCTTCGTTTTTATTTTATTTTAATTTCGCTCTTTTTCTTTTCCTTTGCTTTGTTTTTATTTTGTTTTTATTTGTTTTATTTTTCTGCTATTACTCTGGCGCCTACATAATATCTACTGTTTTTTCGTAATCGCTTCTGGCGACAAAATTATTACCCACAAGGGGGCCTGAAAAGTAGGCCTCCTTCTAATATTTCACCGGGGGTGTTCAGCACCCCTGAGCTTCTGCCCGGGTCATGGTGGGAGGTAAATTCCCCTCCCCCCGACACCCGCACCTCAACACCCAATAGGGTGATAGAGAAGAGACCCACGTTGTAGCTCCACGGCAAAGTGCGCGGGAGTTTGTTGAACTAAGCAAAAGGTTAAGAGCGTAATCCACAACGTATTGCTTATTTTGTAAAAATTCACGCTCTTACTTTTCATACAATTACAAATACAAATTTTACACTGATAGATTTTAACTATTTACGTATTATTAAGAATTATTAAGAATTTAACTCAACTCTGCTTGAGTACATATCTTACACTACATGTTATTTACGCCTAAACTATTATTTTACATCGTATATTTTATTTTTGACAATCCTACATATTAAATCCTTACTGACATTACCTATAGTTACTAAGTTTACACGAGATATTATTTACGAAATACATGCGCTTCCTTAAGTTATTTCTACGTTATTTCTTATATATCTTACTATTTATTTAACCTTCTTACTTAAAATGTACATAGTTGAGCAAACCTTATGTACTCTATCTCACATTGCAACGACATACTTCTATCCTAGTTGTTTGTGACTTTATTTTTCGTCACTTGCAACGTTACAACTTATTATTATTTATTTATCAAATAATTCACAAACCTTACAACTTACTAACTTATTATTTTACGTATCGTTTTAGAGCTACCCTATTGTGTCAATACGACTTTATTTATCAAAAAATCCTTATTTAAACATGTTTACATTTTAATCCTTATATCCTATCCTATCCTATCCTTATTTATGTGTTTCGTGTGGTCCGTCGCTAACATTCTCCCCCGCAGTGCGAAGCACTCCATCCTGTTGCGGCGACGATGTAGCTGGAACCAACACGACGACACGGCGACTCGGGCGGCGTAGCACTCCTCCATTCGTCTGGATGTCCAGGATCCTCACTCTTCCGTCTGGTCCTGGGTACGCCTTCAGCACCTTGCCACGTGGCCATGAGTTTCGTGGCAGGTTTGCATCCACGATGAGTACCACGTCGCCTTCCTCTGGGTCGCTCGTAGTCCTTCCGCTGATCTTTCTCGGCATCAGCGTCGGCAGGTACTCCTTGATCCACCTTCTCCAGAAGTGATCGGTGAGTCGCTGTGCAGTCCTCCAACTGGCTTTTCCGACTAGTTCGTGATCGGTGAACTCGCCAGGTGCCATCGTTCCACAGGACCTTCCAATCAGAAAGTGGTTAGGCGTCAAACTTTCTTCATCGTCCGGCTCCATGCTGAGTTCGGTGAGCGGACGCGAGTTGACGACGTGTTCCACCTCTGTCATCAGTGTGTGCAGTACCTCTTCTGGCGGACTTCTTTCGTGCAGTACTGCGGCCAGCGACGTCTTCACGGAGCGTACCATCCTTTCCCATGCGCCCCCCATATTTGGACTTCCTGGTGGTATGAACTTCCACCTTATACCTTTCTCTAGGGCTGCTTCTTCCAATTCTCGGTTGGCTCCGACGAAGTTTGTCCCGTTGTCGCTGAAGATGACCTTCGGCATTCCTCTTCTCGCTGCCATTCTTCGCAGCGCCATGATCATGGAGCTAGTGCTTAGTGATGGCACTAGCTCTAAATGTACTGCCCTTGTCGTTAGGCAGGTGAAGAGCGCTCCCCAGCGCTTCTCTGTTCTCCTGCCGATGGTGACCTGCATTGGCCCGAAGTAGTCCACGGCTGCATTGGAGAAAGGATACGCGTGATGTTGTAACCTTTCCCCGGGCAGGTCTCCAGTGGGCGGGATCTGCGGCGAACCTTTTCGGACTTTGCACCATTGACATTGGTAAATGACTGCTTTTACCGCTGTCCTAAGGCCCAAAATCCAATACTTCTGCCGCAGCTCATTCATTACGGTTGCAGTGTTACCGTGTAAAAACCTTCTGTGATAGTACTGAATTATCAGATGTACTATTTTATGTTTTCCATCTAACACGGGTGGGTTATTTATTGCGTTTTTAAACGTGAACTTTCTTGTTCGACTGCGTAGTTTTATCTTTTCGTTGCTGCCTAGATAAACATCGATTTTTCGTAAGCGGCTTGCGTTTTCCAATGGCTTGTTTTCTTTTAAGCATTTCATTTCCTTTGTAAAGCTTTCACGCTGGCTTCTTTTAATTAAATATTCTTCTGCCTTATTCTGGAAAGCCTCTTCAATTTTTATAAAATTGTGTTCCTTCTTTCTTTCAATTACCGGCTTGGCTCGTGCTTTCTTCTTATTTTTATTGTGCGGCTTCCATGTGACGTCCTTGTCTCGCGCTGTGTTGACCCTCTCGACTTTCTTTTTCAGGACATCGATAAACTGAAACACCCTTGCCATGGTGTTGACCAGTTTCCTCCAGTTCGAGAATCTTTCTAAGTCTGGTGTTTCCTTTTCTACTGCCTTAATGGTGGTGACCTTGTGACTTGCCTTTTCTTCCAGGTCTTCACTCTTGGCTAAACCAAACTTTTTGGCGGGCCACTCCTCTTCGCCTCGCCTTAGGAATTCTGGGCCTTGGAACCACCTAGCGGTGTGATTGAAGTCGCTAGGCGTATTCCGTGTAGCGTCATCAGCCGGATTCATCTTCGTTGGAACCCATCTCCACTCCTGTGGCTTTGTTAGTTCTTCAATTTCTGCCAATCGATGAGCCACGAACGTCTTGAATCTTCTTGGGTCAGCTTGCACCCACTGAAGTACTGTGCTTGAGTCGGTCCAGTACGTCTTTTGAGTGACCATGAGGTTGAGCTCTTTCTCCACGGTGGCTGCTAGTCTGCTTCCCAATAAAGCCGCCTGTAGCTCCAGCCTCGGGATTGAGACTGGTTTTGTCGGCGAGACCCTTGCCTTTCCAGCCACCAGCACGACGTGTGTTTCACCCTCTGGTCCTCTGGTCCTCCAATATACAGACGCCGCGTATGCCTCTTCGCTAGCGTCTGTGAAGGTGTGCAGCTGCCCTTCTCTCTGGCATGGCGAAATGCACCTTGGTATCATCAACTTGTCCAAGGTAGCGACTTCCTTTATGTACCTTTGCCAGGCTTCTTGTTGGCCTTCTTGTATTTTCTCATCCCAGCCAATCTGTGTTCGCCAAATTTCTTGAATCAACTTCTTCCCTTGGATCAGGACTGGCGTAGCGAAGCCCATGGGATCGAATGTTGACATCACGGCGCTCGTGACTTCTCTTTTTGTGGGAACCCTTCTGCCATCTAATATTTCTGTTGGCGTATTACGTAGCCCAATGTTAAAGGCTAAAGCATCTTCTTCTGTGAGCCACCTCAGGCCCAGTGTCTTTTCTTCTTTGGTAAGCTCAAGGTTGGCGCTTTCATTTTTCTCTCGGAAACCCTTGAGCACTTCCGGGTTATTGCTTGCCCATCCCTTCAAGTGGAAACTCGCCCGCTCATGGGTATCCTTAACTTCTGCTGATACTCTTCTTGCTTCCTCAACAGACTGGAAGCTTTGAAGATAGTCATCCATGTAATGATTCTCTTTTATCGCCTTAACTGCTGCTGGGCGGGTCTCCTGGTACTCTTCAGCATTCTTGTTCATTACGTAGATTGCCGTGGCTGGTGATGAGGCAGCACCAAAAATTACAGAAGTCATTCTATATTCCTCTGGCTTCTCTTTTCTTCCTTTTCCGCGCCAAAGGAACCTCAGACTGTCCCTGTCTTCTTGTCTGATTTTAATGCGGAGGAACATGTCTTGTATGTCGGCCATTATTGCAATTGGCCCCTCTCTGAAGCGCAGCAATACTCCAAACAGTGATTGGAGTAGATCTGGACCGGGCAGAAGAGCGTCATTTAAGCTCTTTCCCTGGAACTTGGCTGCTGCATCGAAGACGATTCTGGGCTTCTTTTTTACTGGGTGTTCGACAGCGAAGTGTGGAAGATAGAATGTTCTTCCATCAGTGCCGTTACACGGTGCCTTTTCTGCGTACCCCTTTGCGAGGAGATTGGTCATTTGGATCTCATATTCCTTTTTCAACTCTTTGTTTTGATCCAGCTTCTTTTCAACGATTTCCAATCTCCTGAAGGCTTGCTTGCAGTTGTTTGGAAGAACTTCATCTTCTTTCTTCCACAGAAGCCCAGTTTCGTATTGCCCATCAGGCAATTTCTTTGTTGTCTTCTCCAGGACTTCCAGGGCTCTTCTGTCGCTGTCATGGCTCGGCAGCTTGGCTTCGATCCCCAGGGACTCTAATTTGAAGAAGTCTCGAACGATCTCATTGATCTCCTCTTCGTTCGAGATGCGACAGTGGTTGACAAAATGCACTGCTACTGTTGAAGCAGCGTCACAGCCATGTAGCACCCACCCGAGACTGGTGAGTGAGGCTACGGGCTCAGTCTTCTTTCCCTTCTTCAATCTTCTTGTCACTATGAGTCCCCAGTTGTCTTGCCCGATTAGAAGCTTGGGCTCTTCTTTATCGTAGACCAGCTGATCTTTAATGGCGCTTAAATGCTGGCAGTTACGGATGTCCTCTATTGCCACCTTCTGTTGCGACAGCTTAAGGTCCTCTATTGTTCGGAGCTCTATTGCCCTATTGTCTCTTCTGTAGGCCCCTTTAATTTTAATTTTCAGACGTTCGGAGCTATTTTTCTTAATTATTTTTCCGCCAACGGTTTCTATTGTCAGAGTCTCTTTCTTCCCATTGACTCCGATTTGTTCAGCAACCTTTGAGTCCAATAGTGACACCGTTGAGCCCTCGTCCAGAAGCGCCAAGACCCTGGCATGCCCCTTCGGTCCATATACGTCTACTGGCATTATTTTTAAGTAGACTTTTTCGTTACTTATTGTTGTATGGATTGATGCGATTTTTTCTTCAGCTTCTTCTCCTTCTTGCTGGCCCAGTTGGTAACACTGACTGGTGCCTGGTGCTTCCGCTCTGTTTGGCGGCTTCTCTGAATGGAGGGACGTGTGATGCCATCTGCCGCACTTCTTGCATACCGGCGCTTTGCAATTCAGTCTTGAGTGCCGGAAGCGTAGGCATTTGAAGCATGTCCTTGTTTTCTTCGCTATGTCCCATTTTCCATTCAGGTCAGCCTCTTTAAAAGTTTTGCAGTCAAGCAAGTAATGATCGCCTTCGCATCCCGTACAGGCAATTTTCTTTCTTTCTTGAGGCGGCTCCCGTACGTTGTTTATTGGTTTGTGCTCTGGTTCCCAATTTCTCTTCGGTACGCTTGTGGGTTCCCAGGGCTTCCTTGGTTGTGGTGGAACCGCCTTGTAAGTCCTCCTCAGCTCTTCAGGTGGAGCAAAGTCCCCACAGATGTCGGCTTCTAGTCCGAGGAATGCGTCCAGTAGGATGAGCTCAGGCATCTCTTCATCCCTTCTTTCTTGATGGTACGCAAACCAACGGAACTTCATAGAAGACGGCATCTTTTCAGTTAGGCTCTTCAATGTTTCAGGAGAGCTGAGGTATTGACTCTTCTTCAGTGCTTTGATGCTTGCTACTGCATTTCGGACCCGGCTTGCAAACTGGCAGATGTCGCTTGGGTTTTCATTGACCCTTGGTAGACTCTTCATTTTTTCTAGCTCAGCTAAGGCCAGGGCTCCAGGTCTTCCGAATCTTGCTTCCAGTCCCGTCATATAGAAATAGGTGAATAGCAGGCTTTGTACAGCTTCCCTTGCCTTTCCTTGGACTGCCCTTCGTAAACGTGCCAGATTCTGCACGTTGGACAAGGATGGAGCTGTATCCTCAAATGACCTTCTAAAAGCCAGCCATTCTTCACAATTGCCATTGAAGTATGGAAGTTCGGTGAATCTGGATGCTGCTGCTGTGTCTGGAGCCTTTTCGGTGAGCTTAGCGATAGCTTGGGCCAGCTCTTGGATGTCGCTCTTCTTTTCTTTGGTTGGAGCTGGCCTTTCGTGATGATGTCTTCGCTTGTCCTGCCTCTCTTCAGTTTGGACAAGCCATTCCTCCACTTCATGGGTCCTTTCGAAGATCTCAATTTCTTCTTCTTCTTCGGACTCGGCTTCCACTTCTGCTAGCTTTAGTTTGGCTTGAGCCAGCTCGACTTCTTTACGAGCCAGCTCCATTCTAGCACGAGCCTCCGCTTGTCTTCTCTTGTTTGAGCGGACGGAATGCGTGTCGATGTCACGGTTCCTCCTTTGGACTTGACCATTCGTTGTACCCTTTTCTTTGGGCAGCGGTGCGGGCGGTGGCAATGCAGGCCTGGCTGGTACTGCGTTGTTGGTGTCAGCTACGATATTCAGCTCCCCGGACTCTTCTGCACTGGTGCTGGGGGGGGCTGTCCTTATTGTCTTCGTAGACTGACTGGTGACGTCAGTACTAGTTTCGGTCGGCGTGCACTGGCTCCAATCTCTCGATGTACCGCTGCTCTCTTCAGTAGTCTTCGTCTGGGTTGACTCGGTCGTCTTGGAACGCGATGAATCGGATCTTGTGGTCGGCATGTTGACGGCTTCTTTTTTCCCAAATCCGGCTCGACAGGACCAGAAAATTGTTACGAACACGCACAGCGGCGACGGGCGTAGGCTAGCTTCCTCGGTTGCTAAAACGAAGCTACGACAACGAAGCGCCGTAGAAATTAGACAACCGTACGGTAGCTAGCTACTAGACTAGGCCACTGACGTGTTTATAGTGGACTGTATGTTGTGGGCGACCGAATTGCGGGCCGGACGGGTGAAGCCGGGTGTCGCACTTGTGAATCGCTGACCACGAAGATTTCTTGAGCGCAAAATAAAATAGCCGAAGTGAAGCTGAGTCTTCTTGTGAAGAATTTATTTACACTAGAGCACTTATTTTACACTTAATTTCTAGCAGAGTTTCTTCCTTTTTTCCTAGCAGCGTTTCTTGCTTGAACCTTCACTCTACAATTGAGCACTTATTTCTTGCAGAGTTTCTTTCTTGATTCTTGGTTCTTCCTTTCTTGGTTTCTTGCTGCGAACTGCGACTGCGAACTGACCATGACCGCGTTCGTGTCTTCTCACACACACACAGTGTGCGTGTGGGGAAATTTGATCGAGGCGTGGCCTCCTGCAAATGGTAGCTATCCGCTGCCCGTGACTACGGGCAGGTCTTCGGGTTGGTCACTGACCGTCGGCTTCAATGGGTCTTCAGCTAAGAGCCGCCTGGGGCGGCTCTGCCGCGAAGAGCCCTGCTACCAGCATCGCTCTCCACAAGGACTAGGTCCCGTGGGTAGGCTTTGCTGTCCGGTGGCCGCGCGTGCTACGGCGCCAAGTCTTTAATGTGCGGCAATCGGGACTCGTCAGCGCGCGCGAACATGTTGGTCGCGAGGCGGCCGACAAAGTCGTCCAGTGGCTCGATCTGCAGGTCCCGCTCAATCGTGGCGTTCCTCACGTAGCGAGATGCGCCGACTATGGTGCGAAGAGCCCTGTTTTGAACTGTGCGTAGTCGCTTGCGCTGGGTTTCGCTTAGTAGTGCGAACCATGCCGGCGCTGCGTACGTGAGGCGGGGTCTAATGTAGGTTTTGTAGACCCCGAGCTTCGTCCGTAAAGGCAGTTTTGCCCTGAGCACTGGAGCGAGCAAAGCCTGTGTGGATCTGGTCTGGTTGACGATGCTGGTCACATGCGCCTTCATTGTTAGCAGACGGTCAATGGTGACACCGAGGTACTTGGCGTTGGGGCACCATTTGATTTGTTGCCCTGAGAATTGAAGCGGTAGAGGTATCTTCTGTGTGCGGTGCAGAAGGATGGCTTGAGTTTTGCTCACGTTAACCGACAACCTCCATTTGGAGAGCCAGTCTGGCAAGGCGTCGAGGGTCCGCTGCATCTTGGTAGCGGCGTGATCTGGTCTGATGGAGGAGGTCAAGTACGCCGCGTCATCAGCGTATAGTGCCAGCATAGCTCCCCCCTCCTTCGGGATGTCGTCGGTGTAACATGAGTAAAACGTCGGAGATAGTACACTCTCCTGAGGTACTCCGGCTTCAATGGGGCGCACAGAAGATATTGTCTCTTCAATTTTCACGCTGAAGCTGCGGTCTTGAAGGAAGGACTGGATAACCATAGTTATCCTGCGCGGGATCTGGGACGACGAGAGCTTGAACAGCAGACCTTGGTGCCAAACTCGATCGAACGCCTTCTCCATGTCGAGGAGTACTGCCACAGTGCATTCCTTTTTGTTCGCGGCCACCGCGACGTGGTGAAGTACTCTCGACAACTGAAGGGTGGTGGAGTGTTCCGCTCTGAAGCCAAACTGTTCTGGGCGTGGGGTGAAGTGCTCATGCAGGTGTTTCAGCAGGAGCTTTTCGAACACCTTAGAGATGTGTGGCAGCAAAGTTATCGGCCGGTAGCCCTCAGGTTTTTGGGTGTTCTTGCCAGCCTTTGGTATCATTATGACGTGGCCTAATTTCCATGTCTGTGGAAAGTGTCCAGTGCGCATTATGCCGTTGAACAGGCGCGTCACCGCTGCCACAGATTTCGGCGGGAGGTGACGCAGCGCTGTGTTCGTAATGCGATCGGCACCTGGAGCTTTGCGGGGTTTGGTCTTGAGGAAGCCACGTCTAACTTGTCCCGGAGAGAAGACGACAGGGTCCTCTTCTGGGGCTATCGGCGAGGCAAAGTAGTCTCTAAGGTGTTGCTCGACTGCTGCGACATGGTCCAGATCTGACGCGTGGTTTGGCTTGAACTGGCGTTCGAGATGATCCGCTAGTATCTCCGCACGATCTGCTGCACGGTAGCGAAGTGTCCCGTCGTCGGCTAAGAGTGGTCGAATGGGCGCGGGGGTGCGCGTAACACATCTGCACAGTCGATGTAACGCGTTCCAGTCGTCGCCTGCGGTCTCTATCGCTTGGTCCCACGAACTCTTGGTAATGGCATCCAGTTCCTTCCTTATCTCTTCAGCCAGCTTGTTGATTCGGCGGCGAAGAGTCGGACATCGCGTTGTCTGCCACAATCTACGCAAGCGCCTTTTCTCCGAAATGCGATCCGTGACGTGCTTTGGGAGAGGGGGAAGCCTCCCCGTATGCGACGTGGTAGTGGAGGAGGCTGTCAAGGCGTTCTGCAAAACTGTGGTCAGGTCTTCAGCAAGTTCGTCCACGTCCGCTGCAGTGAGTATGGGTCGAGACGGGGTGTGGGCTTGCATATGTACCGCAAATTTCTCCCAGTCGGTTCGGACACGAGAAATGGGCGTGCTTCCAGTTGTCGGGCGGGCAGTTAGTGTGGCGAGTACGGGCAGATGGTCTGATCCCATGTCCTCAGGCAACACCTCTAGAGTGGGTTGGCATCGAAGACCGTGGTGTGCCAGTAGGTCGATGACATCTGGTTGGTGGTCAGTCTGGAACGGGATGTGTGTTGGAATATCCGGGCCCATAATCACGTATCCGAACCGTTCGGCGTCGTCGAAAAGCCGTCGACCGTCTGGGCTCATGGTAGCAGAATTCCAGCCGGGGTGCTTGCTGTTGAAGTCACCGGCGACGATGGTAGGTGTGGACGAGACCAAAATGTTCCTCAGGTCGTCCACCTTGATGCGGCTTTTGGGGTGTTTGTATAGAGCATACAGACGGAGCGCTTCGTTGCCTGTCCATAGCTCTATGCCTAAGGTGTCGAAGGTGTCAGGAGTGACCCGAGGGAGCACCTGGTGTACCAGTCTTCGCTTTACTAGGACGGCAAGCCCTCTCCTTGCACTGCCAGTTGCTGGAGAGTCCAGACGGTAGGTGTGGTAGTTCCGCATCTTCCATACTTCGTTCGCGGTAAGATGGGTCTCGCTAAGCAGAACTACATCGACGGCTTGTTCGCTGAGTAGAGAGCGGAGAGCGCTAGTCTTCCTCCGCAGCCCATTGGCGTTCCAAAATAAAATTCTTAGATTGAGACTATTGAATTTTATTGAGCTCCGACATTCCTCTGAGGATCGCAGGAGTGAGATCCGTGTTATCCCGCGCGGCTTGTAGGATCTCAATGAGGATGTCGAAAGCCGTGTCTTTCGCTCTCTTCACCGTTGACGTGTCCTCGTCTCGACCCTTTCGTGTCCGGGGTTGTGGGGGTGGGGCCTGAGAAGCAGGCGCTGCACTGATGGTTGGCGTCGGGGCAGGGGGTACTGCGGCTGTTACAGGAGCGGCAGGAGCGGCCGGAGCGGTCGTAGCGCCTTTTTTGTTGTTTCGTCTCCTTGGCCTCTTCCTTTTGGCACCGGTGTTGGAGGGCAGATTTGCGGGGGCCATTAATGAGGCACTCCCCGCTTGAGCTTCCACGGTGTTCCTGTGGGCCGGAATGGTTGGAGGGCCGGTGCGAGCTACCGTGCCAGCCTTCTTGTTGCGCGCCTCCTTTTTGAAGACTGGGCACGAGTAGTTATTTGCAGCATGGGCGCCTCCGCAGTTGATGCAGGTAGCAGGAGCGTCGAGGGGCCGCTCGCAGTTGCTGGCGGCATGCTCCTCGCCGCATCTGACGCACGCCTGCGTACGGTGACAGCCGAAGGAGGAGTGGCGGAAGCCCTGGCATCTGTGGCACTGTGCTGGGCCTTTTTTGCCGCGCCAGGCTTCAATCACGACGCCCGGCATGCACAGCAGCTCCGAAATCTGAAAGATTTGTGACGAGATGGCTGAGCGTCGGATTTGTCCGAAGAAGATGACCGCTGGATCGCTCGAGTTTTAAACAATTTCGAACAAAGCGGCAGGCCATAAAATTACCGTTACGGTTGTAAACTATAGCTAGACTACTCTTACAATTCTTGCTGTCCTTGTCTACAACTCGTTTGTATGGAGGTACATGTTTTTGTTATTTTAAAATATAAAAATGAATTTTCTCTACATTACAATTACTTCCTACAGATAGATATTAATTTTACAAACATTATGAAATAGAATTCATACAGATATCTCACAAACTGTGGCTTTAAGAGCCAAAAAATGCAAAGGGCGTCTCGCAAGCGTATTGCTTATAATTTCAAAATTCACGCCCGGCCTAGTAGCTCCACGGCAAAGTGCGCGGGAGTTTGTTGAACTAAGCAAAAGGTTAAGAGCGTAATCCACAACGTATTGCTTATTTTGTAAAAATTCACGCTCTTACTTTTCATACAATTACAAATACAAATTTTACACTGATAGATTTTAACTATTTACGTATTATTAAGAATTATTAAGAATTTAACTCAACTCTGCTTGAGTACATATCTTACACTACATGTTATTTACGCCTAAACTATTATTTTACATCGTATATTTTATTTTTGACAATCCTACATATTAAATCCTTACTGACATTACCTATAGTTACTAAGTTTACACGAGATATTATTTACGAAATACATGCGCTTCCTTAAGTTATTTCTACGTTATTTCTTATATATCTTACTATTTATTTAACCTTCTTACTTAAAATGTACATAGTTGAGCAAACCTTATGTACTCTATCTCACATTGCAACGACATACTTCTATCCTAGTTGTTTGTGACTTTATTTTTCGTCACTTGCAACGTTACAACTTATTATTATTTATTTATCAAATAATTCACAAACCTTACAACTTACTAACTTATTATTTTACGTATCGTTTTAGAGCTACCCTATTGTGTCAATACGGCTTTATTTATCAAAAAATCCTTATTTAAACATGTTTACATTTTAATCCTTATATCCTATCCTATCCTATCCTTATTTATGTGTTTCGTGTGGTCCGTCGCTAACATTATATTTATACCTTTGAAGCAGCCATTATCTTATTGATTATGCTAATATCAGTAGAAATTTGTCATAATTATGTTAAGGATGTTTACTGGCTCATGGTAAGGGTTCTGCATATTTTTCGAAAATTTTGACAATACAGGTTAAATGTATTGTAAATTTGTTTTTCAATGTGTTGTTGGTGAAAAGGTAATAAGTATTTCTGTTGTATAATTGGTGATAATAAGCGGTGGTCTTAAGGAATATATAAGCCGTTGCTATTTTTTTTCCTTACCTGCCTTCACACCATCGCATTGGACAACGAATTTGACAAATTAAGAAAAAAACTCAGTCCTTATTCCTTGTCATAAGCTGTTAAATCTTAAAATATTGTTTGATTAACCGTTATCGAATTTCATCTATAACTCGGGACGACATTTAGAAAATCCGTACCTGGGCACCGAGCTTTGCTCGTTTTTTTAACAACGCCATCTATTGTCAATTAGCTTTATTGTTGCTGTGTCGGTTAAAATAATAGTAATACTATTAGCCAATAGATGTCAGGAAGAGTAATATTTTTCAGTTTATCATTGCCTGAAAACACGGCAAAGCCTGACTTGAAAGGCAAAGCGTGGGACGCCTTCCAGTCTGGTGGACCTTAAGGAACGTATACACGGGCAATTGAAATTCCTTATTCTGGGCAATGTTTGTCAGCAATGACATCATACGACAACATCATGCGATTCAGTGCATTGCTCTATCATTAAGTGATTATTTCTAGGAATACCATACCGAGCGGAAAGCAATTTAAGTTAATTAATTGCTCCACTATCTCCAAAGTTCAGCTGCCGAGGAATAATTGTTCAAAAAATTGCTTCTTTAAAAGCCGAACAGTGGTTTGCAGGATTATTTCCTTTGAGGATAGGGAGAAATTACGTGGAAGAGGTTTAAGTCCAGCTGTGGACCAATAAGCTGGTATGATGATGATAAAGGTTGGTGGAAACTTTATTTGCTACGGCCCGTAGCAATACGGGTTCCTAATATGTAGGTATCTAATATAATTAAAATCTCGAACCTATGATCTGCAATTTACTCAATCGATCTTATTTTAATACTGATAAGTAGAAGTAATCTTTACTGATAAATGTTATTTCGTTTTTGCAATCGTTTGTTGTGTAATTCGTTCCTAATTAATAAAATTTTAGGTAACTACTTCTTTTTAGAAATACGTTTGCCTTTTTTTTCGTTTTCAGCCGCTGTTTGTATTCATTATAGGGGCACTGACATCTCCTTAGCAAAAGGAGGCTTAGGCCATAGTACACTGCACATACCTAGTGTGATTAATCAGTAGTTATGACGGCCTCGGACCTCGGAGCTTGTCCTGTGACAACAGTTAGGGCCGACGATTTTACCTACTTTCCGAAGCACGAAGAAGCTCAGATAAATATGTCCCCATACGAACCCATCCAATGGATGACGACGCCGGACGTGCTTAACTATGCATAATTTACAAACTACAAATATAACTGGTCTACGAGCTCCTCAAGACTTATTTCTATTTAACTAAAATTTTTACTTTTAATTTTTACTTTACTTCACATCTGATGAGAAAGATTAGTATAATTATAAAATAGGGTATCTTATTAAAATATAACAGATAATTATGAAATACTGGTCTCTCTATTGGAGTAGGTTGAAGTGAATTAATAGTTAGATTTAAGGTAACACTTATAATCTACTAGATACTATCAGCGTGGAATTTCTCCGTCGACTCCTTAATTATACTAATGAAGTTTGCTATATCAAGCTATAACTGTAGCTGCAGTTTGTTTGAGCTCGGAAATAGTTATTCCTGCGGCAACTTATGAATTTTTCGCGATACCAACTATCCTATGTCCTTTCCCGGCGGCTAGATTCCGTAAAATGACAGCTAACAATTCTCGTTTGAAATCAATCTATCTCCATACCCATTTAAATCGGTTCAGCGGCTTAAGTGTAAAGAAGTAATAGACAGACAGACAGAGTTACTTTCGCTTTTATAATATTATTATTTTAGTATGGATATTTGGTCAATAATAATTATGTACAATGCAACAAACTATTCTGAGCTTCTGGCTTTCGATGTTTGGTCGCTAGTGTCGTTGTAATTTCAAGCCATTTCAATTTGGCGACTGTAGTTTTGATTTTGACCACCGGGTCAGAAAAGGTTGTTGCACTATAAAAGACTGAAAAAAGAAAACAGTTTTAGATTCCTTAGTATTGTTTATTGCAGATATTTGTAATCAATTTATTGTACACGTAACACAGCCATAGTATACAGCCAAAACATTTTAAAAATTTTTTAGAGGTGTTGTGTCAAAAAGTCGATAAAGGAAGTGGCCCTGGCGAATACAGCAGGCATACCGACCTCGCAACCGAATGCAGATCCGAAAGAGGTTACACCGATCTGAAAAAAATACGTTACGTTTAATGTTTCTTAATGGCTACAGAATTGAAAAATTAACTTAGATAACAAACATATAACAATCATAAAATTATAATTTTTAAGGCAACTTGTAGGCAGATAGTAGAAGAAGCGCACGGCCAGCAAAAGCAGCGCGTTTGTATTGCGAGTTGCGACTGCATCGCTACAAAAAATCACCGTGTGTTATTGACCTTATACCAAGTTTGATTTTTCTAGAAAATTTATGTTTCTATACTTAGGGTGTAGGAGCCTTTATATAGGTCACCTATACGTTGCAGCAAAAAAGTCTGTCTGGCAGTTTAGTGTTTTTTTTATTAAAGTCCACTGGATAATAATACGCGATATTCTAGGAAAAAAACCTTATCTTAATATAACTAAAATAACCAAATGCCTACTAATGCTTTATCTTTTTGCTTGCCTCAACCATAATGGGGCTTATTGCCAGGGCACATGCCTCTCCTTGCCAGACTCAAAGATCTAGAATTATGGAGGCGAATTTTTTATTCGACATACCAGAATAGGTCTTCCTCTTTGGGCTACAAGAGGTCCCCCGGAGTCTCCACTGCACGTACTGGCACCACCACTGCCGCTGGTGCAAATGTTGGTAGAATGAATATTTGAAGGGAACGCCAACGAACAGACAAGGTTTGAGATAACGTTAAGTGTGACTTGACTGACAACTTGATTTGCTGGTATGCCGCCACCTGTAAATTATAGGATGTTTAGAAATAAATCTTCAGATACTGGCTTATGTTTTGAATATTCTCTCGCAAAATGATTGATCGACTAAATCGGAGGATGTGCATAATTAAATACAACATCGACAGGTCGGCAAACTTATATAAGCTTACAATAAAATACTATTAATGTTAATTGTTATACCTACCAT
The DNA here is from genome assembly GCA_946406115.1 of Apoda limacodes. Lineage (NCBI taxonomy): Eukaryota > Metazoa > Arthropoda > Insecta > Lepidoptera > Limacodidae > Apoda > Apoda limacodes. The sequence continues at coordinate 14,487,168 of OX291558.1, forward strand.
CGCTTGTAATTCCGTAGCCAGAAGCAATTACAGTCTCTCCAGCAAAGTTGTCAGTAACAAATCCATAAGGCAGCTCAATAGGTGCCATTACGTCTGAAAAAATAACGGCTAAGATAAAATCGCGATGTCTTAGTGAATATAATAAAACAAATATTTCTATGAATAAAGAATAAAGTACTTTGCATACTAAAGAATTGTAATTTCTCATGGTTTTAGTAGAATAAGTACCTCTCTCAAAGTTTTAGTACACATATATCTAGTGGCGGGTCGCTTAATTCATTTTACGTTATTAATACATGGAACATGCCTTGAAACGCACACAGGTTTGTTATAGGTTGTTAGATATTGAATTGAATTGCCTTTCATCCCGAGTAATACATAGTGCTTTACAATACAAATGCGAGGATAATAAAATATAATTAATTAAAGTTTTAATTTACTTAACAAATAATAACTCACTTTTTATAAACATAGATGGCGCTGTATCGAATAATTACAAGCTATGATTATGTTTTCTGTTGTTTATAATTTTATGAATCTAGTTCGCCTTTATTATCTCAAATAAAAGTTTTTTCGTCAGCTTACAAATAGAAAGTGCTATATATCTTTCTTGCCTCTAATCGGTCAAGGAAGTAATAATCTTTGCAAACACGTACCTTCAATCCTATTTTTGACTATGCGTGAAGGTTCCTTCAGAGCATGTGTAGTGTAAAGTATATTTTTTATCATAATTTTCATGCTAAAAAGGTGTCAAAATCAAAGCTAAGCAGTAGTTAGCTAAACTCAGCACTATTAACAAAGAAAATAAATATCTCCGAAAATGCCCAATGCACAATCAAGTTCACTTTTTTCAATCTCGTGTGGTATAATTTCAGAATAGACGTTGAGAAAACTAACTTGTGGGTACAACCGGCGTTGGCAAGTAGATGACAGCGATGTCGTTACGAATTAGCCTGGGGCTCCAGTTTGGATGTACCGCGACGGCGCTTGTTTCTTGTCTCTCACCACCTGTGAAGAGATATCTGGATCCAAGGACAACAGTTAGTCTCCAGGCCGTGTGTCGCCCATCGTCCCAGCAGTGGGCTGCAGTCACTACTCTGCGGTTACTAATAAGAGACCCACCACAAACTCCTCTACCGTCAATGTCGAGTATGTCTATGATTAGACCAGCCTGCAAATAAAGCACAATTTAATAATAATAAAAAATGTTTTTTTTTATTTCCTTGTTCGTTTAGAATTTATGGTTTACTAGCGACCAGGCCCGGCTTTGCACGCGTGCAAAAGGGAATGTGCAAACTTTTTATATTTTACTTTTATAAAACCAAGACCATGTCTTATTATGCTAAGTGTAAAGGGTTTCCTAGTCGTTACTACGATCACTGTTTGAAACCACAAAAAAATTCTAAAAAATTGTAATATATTGTATTACAATATTTAAAAAAAATATATATAATGTGCCAGTGTAATTCACTATATCTACGCGTTTTAAATTACATTTGTGTAGCACTATAAGTCTTTGAATAAAATAGCTGTGACATTTACCTACAGACGGATGGCAAAACTATAAAGCTTGTCACATACTAGGCATATAATATACTTTTTAGTCTGCGAGCGTTGCATATCAATATTTATGTATGTATGTATGTATGTATATGTCCCGTGTGTGGTACCTCGCAGATGCTATAAATATTGATATGCAACGCTCGCAGACTAAAAAGTATAGTATATGCTACGTATGTGACAAGCTTTTAACTTTCATGTTTGACTACGGAATTATTTAAATCATAGTGAATAGGAATGTCGGTGAAATTTAAATTTTCCTTCGTCAATTTTGTGATACCTGACTCAGTGTTCCATCAGCTTTAGGTATCTAATATTTAATTTTTGAGTGTGGTTTAAAGTCGGTACTTTTTTATTATTTTTGTAATTTTAATTTTATTTGGTAGTTGGACATATTTCAGTAGTAAATCACGTTTTACAATCGGCGTAGATATTGCGAAACATACAAAAAAAAACTCTTGAAACACTGGTTTCCTTGGCTTGATACTTACCAAATTTAAATGGGACCAATCTTCAAGTATACCTTTTCAAATAAAAGATTTTTCTCATTGGGTTTATTCCGTTTCAAGGTTCCGAGGTAACAAACATAAAAAAATGCAATCAGAGTGAAAACCTCCTCCATTTTTTGAAGTAGGTTAAAAATGTTCTAAATACACATTATTTAGTCGAAGTGGTTTCTATCTTAGGTTAAAAGCAAGAGTCCAATGCATACATTAGGTACCTAAACTTCGTTATAATTATTATAATTATAATAATCGTTTTTTTAATATAATTATAATCATAAGGTAGGTATATTACTTATCATCTTATGTTTTGCCTTATTTTTGTGAATTATTAGTATTGATACTGTAAGGACTTAAAACGTAAATATCAGTAAAATTCGTTGATTTTCAAAATTTTGAGATCTTGTTTGTCGTTAAGACTGATTATTATTTTAGAAATAAGTAAACATTAGCAAGCCTTTTTATTAAACTCAAGTTGATTTGAAAGTTTGTGTATTATTTCCTGTCGTTTTTTTATACCGACGTATCTGAAAATGTAAAGAGAAAAATTTATACAAAGTTCTCACAACAGTGACGTAGCTGTTTTTAGTGCATATAATTATATATTTAACCATAATAATTAATAAATAATAAAAAAAAGCCTTCGAGACCTAATTACCGTATTGGACGAACTATTTAGGTACATAAATACAATTTTTACGGAACCCTCTTTTTCAATTTGCCTGTTAATTTTTAAAAATCTGGTTGTTAAACTTCAGCGGGTAAGTATAAATAACGTATGTATTGTTACATATAAATATTAATTATTTTTATCATATTTCCATTAATTCACCAACCTGCCATGGATTAGCTCCAAGTTCAGCAGGTTGTCCACCAACAATCCTGCTAGGATCTTTCTGGTACTCCTCTTCAGCTTTACGAATCCTCTCTGCTTCTGGTATACCGACGTTTACAAGGTATCCAAACACAGGATTGTCTTCAACCGGCTCATCGATAGATTTCCCGTGCGTGACAGCTGCAAATGCAGCCAGAGCCAAGATTAGGACCTTCATGATTGTGAACTATGGCAGAATGTGGCATCAAGAAATAAGTCATTAAGTATTTATACATCCGAATTTGATAATATATCAGTGGACTTAATGGAAAAATCAATCTTAACCAGCAAATGTGTACATACTTGCGTATATAATTGGTTCCGTCGATGGTGTCTTAATACAGTCTTTTAATGTGGAAGACAATACCTGTCCTGTATATTGTGAGGGTTCCGTACCCAAAAGTTACGTACTACGCTGTCTGTCTGTCTGTCCGTCTGACCTTTGAAGAGCTCCATATTTTGCATTGTAACACGTATAATGCGTTTTAAATGAGTTGGCGCCCGGTTAAGGGGCATATTGCAGCTAACTAGCGCCGCCATTAGGTATCTTTAATTTTCTCTTCGTAGAAAACTAATTTCTAAAATCCAAATTTCGCAAATATAAAACTAGTCATAAGCTATTTTTAGAAGGTTTTATATAGTTTCTAAGTAATATATGTCAGTTGTAGTTGGCAATTCTGCTAAAAACGACCACTTTAAACAGAAATGCCAACTACAACTCACAGATATTATTTGGAAACTATATAAAAGCTTCTAAAAATAGCTTATGACTAGTTTTATATTTGCGATATTTGGATTTTAGAAATTCGCTTTCTACGAATAGAAAATTGAGGAAATCTAATGGCGGCGTTATTGGGCTGTAAGAGGGCCCTTAAGCACCATCTTGGTGTCCTAAGTCCGTAACTAATACTGAGCATTGAGCACAACGTAGCAGCTAGCAACACACTTACAATGTGGCGCCAATGAACTCAGTTGAAGCACAAAGTAAAGGATTCAGACTTACAGTGATTATAGTCTGAGATCCAAAGTATAACAACAAGTAATAAGCGGCCAAGTGTGAGACGGAATCTGCCAATACCGTTATAAATTAGATGAGTCCAGACACTCTTGCCCCAGGATATATAGGTAACATTTGATTATTGGACGCGATATGCGGGTTTAAGCAACGTCGGTCGTCGTCGGTATTGGGTAGGTGACCGCCTAGTTCGACACGTACTTGATCAATTTTTTATACGCACTTAAACAGTAATTTCACAGACTATTTATTTACTGTTGAACAATTCATACTTTTTCAAAACTCCACAAGGATGAAGTTGCGGGATCAAGCTAGTTTTACAAAATTCAATCAACAAATAATTAATAAAAAAAAAAAAAAAACTAAGAGAACCCTAAAAAGTGAATTTTAAGCTGTGAATTATCAGTCAGTCTCGTATTTGATATAATTTGTCATAGCAATCTCTAAAGATAATCATTTTCATGTTACTTGTATTTTTGTTAATCGTGTACGTGATCGATAGAAATAAAAAAAATCTAAGAAAGTCCGTGTGTTAGACGTCTATACACAATAGGGTTTTGTTTTTTCAGAATTATTACGGATATCTGAAAAACTTGTAACACAGGTTCCGTCAGAACTGTTTTCGGTAATGGCTTAAATAGTCGCTGGTGGTCAAGTGGTTGCGGTATCTGTGCGCCCGGTGTATACGTAGGTGCTGAAAAGATAGGGCCTACCTCTCGTGCGGTAAATGAGGAAGTAGAAAGCTGGCAACCTTATTAGGAAGATCAATTTTCTTCGAAACGGGACGGGCTGTAATATGTAAATATATTGAATAGTTAGAAATTAAAGTCAAGAACCATGTTCTTTTTTATATGCTTTTGTTCAATCGTTTGCCTTAGGCCCAGCAAGGTCGTTAAAAAAAAGATATGCGAAGATATCTTTGTAAGGGATACACCAGACTAAACTGGAACTAAGCAAACATAGTATGGCCCCTCGTGGTTAAAAAAAGACGATAGTAAGATACTTCGTCCTTGAAGTTTCATTCCCCAAGGAGGTTTTATGGTTATAGTATATACCGGTAGTTACCGGTATGTATATCTTGCGTACAGAATGGATTAAACATAAGTAAAAAATTAATTAAAACATAAATTAAATCTACGGCGTGCTTCCAACAGATAATTTTTTCCACTGGGAGGCTAAACCGCCAACTTCTAGGTTAGGGTCCCGTTTTTTACCCTTTGGGTACGGAACCCTAGAAAAACGAATAAAAGGCAACTCAAAAATATTTCACCAACAGCAGACGCGCTGTATCAGTGTAATGTAGAACTATATTCTCGATCCCCAGGAATGAGGATGGACAAAAAAATAACGTTTAGGTGCCAAATTAGTCTATCAAAGTCATACCATCACAAGCTTTCCTAGAGCTTATAAATGCAAATACAAAAAAGGCATGAACATGTGCAAAACAGAAAATTTAAAATGCACGTAGATTTGTTCGTGTGACGGCAAGTGCGATAAGGTAAATCGTGCATTATTATATTGTACGATTATTGTGGTGCAGGCCGCCGGCGCATCCCGCGCAATGTTTATTATTTTTTTTATAGTTTAATTTATTAAATACCTATGTATAATCTATACATATTTTAAAATGAGATAAATGACTCTTTCTGATTATTCGTAAATATACACCCGTTTTTTCCTTGAGCTCTTTGAACCTGAGAGAAATATATGTTTTTTCACATTTTTATTTATTTCTCCATAATTGAATATAAAGAGATGCAATTTAGACATACTAAATGAATACATTGTAATTTATTTACACCAATAAACAATACCAATATTGTCATAGTAGCTTGCTTGAATCTTGTAGATTTTTTCCAACGCCTCTTCGAGCAAGCCCCTTCTCACCCCGGGAGGGAGGAACCGAGGGTTACCGGGCTAAATCAACCTGGTTTTACCTTATGTGCCAAGTTTCATGTTCTTATCACGATGTGCAAGGTCATTGGGCTTAGGGCTCCTACTATCACTACGAGCAACGAGACGCGACGCGACGTGAAGCGGCTTGAAGATGCGTCGAGTCTAGGTCTGAGCTGACCCTATTATTCAACTACTGCAATAACTTATATAGATTATACATATATTTGAATATTGGTTTTCATTCTAGACGGTACACAGAATACATTTAGTGGAAATTACTAAAAAAACATTAAAAATAATACATTTTAGTTATTGCTCACCGCCATAAAATCACAAAACTCAATAATTTAGAAAAATGATATCTAATTATTAAAAAGTTGAAACAAAAAACAAAAAAAAAATACCACATAAATCTACATGAATGACTGTAGACGGTAAGCAGAACCCATATTTTTCTCAAACATGCTACTATATGTGACCATATCTTGCATAAGCTTCTTTGGGATAAATCGTACTTGCAGTACGGTATCAGAGAGACACCCGCAATTTTTCATATTTGACCGCTCGAGCGCTTGAGCGGTCTTATATGAAATTTAAAAATTGAACGAATTTTATTTAAATAATGCATATACAACTGCGTATAAGTTTACTAAAGGCTTCTGGTAAACTTTACGAGCGCCTTCTCATCGCTCGCCTACGGAACGCTATAGTCTCCAAAGGCTTCTTAATAGACGAGCGCTTCGGCTTCCGCGCCAAACACTCGTCCATCATGTCCACCGTATCACGGAACACATCCTCACTGGCTTTTAACCAGTATTAGGTAAGCCCCGTCACACGGGCGCTGTCTTCTTCAATTTAGCGAAAGCCTTCGACAAAGTCTCGCACAACGGTTTTATTTATAAACTGTCAAACTATCAGTTGCCAGACCGCCTCGTACTAATCATACGAGAGTACTTGTTGAACCGCAGCTTTCGCTATAAAGTCGAAGGTTCTTCCCTCGTCCTATACATGCAGGAGTCCCGCAAGGGTCCGTGCTCGTTCCTATCTTGTACCTTCTGTACACAAATCTCTAAAACGGTAGGTACCCAAATAGCCCTCTTCGTGGACGAGACCGACAGGCAAGTGAGTCGAATCACTAAGAGACTCCAATCCGCAATCACCGCCTTAGGTGAATGGTTTCGGAAATGAAGAATCGAAGTGAATCCCGACAAAAGCTATGCCGTTCTTCTAACGACTGGCCTCCTTCCGAGACCATCTTCCCTCTCACTCTTCTTTGGCAAAAACAAGGTAAAATATCTCGGTGTGACCCTGGATAGGCGTTTGAACTTCCGCGATCACACCAAAATAGTTAGAGACCGAGCCGCTTTTGACCTCGGTCGTCTATATCCCACGATAGGCAAGTACAGTAAGTTGTCGCTTAGAAATAAGCTAACTCTTTACGCTACTTGCATCAGCCCCATACTAGCATACGCTAGTGTCGCCTATGCGTTGCCTAAACGCAACCTCCATAGACTCCAGTCCCTCCAAATCCGCTTCCCGAGAGCGGTCTCCGGAGCCCCTGGTTCGTCCGGAATGCGGACTTCGAGCACCCTATGATTCTCCAATATCTTAAAGACCTGGCTTTTTCCACAATCCACTAGGTACCATCCCCCCAACCGACCACGACGCGGTCGAAAAAATTATTATTAGGCGGCCTTGGCACGTACTAACGGCCCCAGACGACGATCTCGCTATCTGGATAGCGAGTTTTGTCTCAACGACTATTAGGGGACTATTAGGGTTTTCCCTCTCAGATACACGAGGTATCAAAGAGTGCCGGGGTGCTTCTCGCCCCTACTCACTCGCAATCGCAGCCGTGTAACGGGGAACTACCCTCCTGGCGCTTCTTAAGAGTCTCGCCCCAAAAAGTCCGGTGAAGCAGTAATCCAACTGCAGTAGACAGTTCAGAAAAAAAAAACACGCATGATTGAGAAAAGCACTATACAAGCCTTGGCCACAATTCGACATAACCGGACTTTGTGATAAGTGCCTCGGCTATGCGTCGGCCCGCATACTCACGATCGCACGGTTATGCTGCGTTTGCGGGTCGTGGCAATAATGTTCTATTTTATATGTTACCTGGATATGGACGTAAAAAGTACATGAAGAACAAGCTATTAAGTTTACACCATAGAGAAGACGCTATAAACAATAAACATTACGTCACAGATGAAATGCTAGAACTGGTCGTTCTACTTCGTCAGGTGCAATACGCCGGACGCAGAAAGGATTGTTCCACCCAGTGACTGCAGGCCATACAGTGCGGTTTTTTTAAAACAAACGTTTGGGACAAAAGCCCTAAATTTAAAGTGAGGGTAGGTCGTGCCTATTGTAGGGAAGGATGAGGCTAGACAGGAAAAGAAAAAAGTGTCAAAGAAAAGGTTTATAAATAAATATTAGTTTAATTATCCAAATTCAGAATTTACATATGTTGGTTAATGAAGTCCACGAAGGAGCTAACTCGAGAGAAAACGGAGGGCAGCCCAAGTTCGCAACCGTATGAAGATAAGAATGAAGCGACGCCAATCTGTAATAAAAAGAAGATAAATTGATGCTTTCATTTTCTAGCCAGCTGTGAAAAAAAATAGAAGCGAACGTGTGGCGTCTTGTCTATGAGAAAAGATATTGTGAGTCTATAGCGCAGCCAATAGGACAGATTACAGATCTCGAAGTCTATGGTTCTCATAAACGTGGTATGTTTTTAGTTTTTGGTATGGTAGATGACAATACGAGTTAAGTTAATAAGTTGAAATACTAGCCATTAACAATTTCTGAGACAGCGACAAGTGCCGTGTTTCTTCTGGTACAGAGGAACAAACTTTTCTAATCCGGTGTATGGTCGCTAGTATCGTGTAAGTTCACACCAATTTAATATTGCGACTGTTGTTCTGATTTTTGACCACCGGATCAGCAAAGTTTGTTGCGCTACTGTGCGAAGACAGCTCAATCAATATTTGTCCTATAAATTGATTCTCTTACATATGATTTATAATTTTTTCTTAAAAAAATAACAGCACATAAATATTAGGACCAGTATTTTCTTTACTCTAATGCACATTTTAATTAACTCTGTCAAAATGTATGTTATATTTCTTATTATAAAAATATATCATATACCTAATTCCAATATTATTTAACTAGCTTATGCCAGCAGCTCCGCCCGCGCTAAATTCGGCTATCGGCGAAGGATTTCTAAGAAAACTTCTTAATTTATATATATATAGTAATATAGTTTGCTATAGCAAGCTATAGCTTTATGATTCGACGTCATAGAATTTGGTTATGGTTATTTCTGCAGAGACTTGCATTTCTGCTGAATTTCCCGAGGCAAAAGTAGCCTATGTCACTCTCCGTCTCTCAACTATCCCTGTGCCAAATTTCAGCTCAATTGCATGATCTGTTGCGACCTGAAGGAAGAACAAACATACAAACTCACAGTCCAATCTATAATATTGGTATGGATTATCAGTCTCTCCATACTTATATACCTTGCTAGAAAAAGCTGAGTTTATCCCGTAGAAAGTTTCCTTACATACTAACAAATTCATTCTTTCTCTTTATAATATTAATAAAGATACGTATCGTAAGCAAAGCTTTGGTCGCCATTTCATACAAAAGGCGATAATAAATAGTGTATTTTCCAAATTTTCAAAAACAGTAAATTTATAAACTTTGTCTTCAACTTTGTCAACAACACTTTTTTCTACAAAATATATCTAGAAGTTTTATTTTAAGTTTAATTAACGCGTTAAAATTTAACTATAAAAATAGTCATAATTTTTTTTTAAGACTTTCATCCTGCCATGAACTTATTACTGGAAACCGCTATATAAATTATAAATATGTAATGATTATATTCCAAATGATATTTGTCGAATATATAACAAATTTAAATAAATATATAAATTAATAAAACCATAACATATACAACATTTTCAAAAAATTTGTTCTCTGCATTGTTGGTCCTCTGTATGTGACATGGTTTTTTAGAATTATGTTAAACGTACTTATTGCGATTTCCATTATGGTTAGACGATCAAAGGTGATTTTTAGACTGTAAAGTCCGTCGCCCACAAGCAAGAGCCGAGGCGGCGTCGGGGCACGGGCTATTTGAATTTTCTAGGGAGAAATGGTAGTGCGCTCATAGTTGCGGCATGGGTGAGGTGAAGGCGCTGTCCATAAAGAAATAACGCATCAATGCCGCCGCGACACTGCCTCGAAAAGTGAGCGAAGCGCCTAAAGTTGCTTTCAATTTTACGTACCAAGATTGGATTGCCATCGTTGTTGAAAACCAGTGGACCACCGGAGTCTCCACTACAAGTGCTGGTTCCGTAGCTTCCACTGGTGCACAGGTTCGATGACTGAATGAGCAGTGGGTAGGAGAAAGAGCAAATAGTATTGCTAATAACAGTTAGTTCAACTTGGGAGAGGACTTGGTTAACAGTAATGCTAGCTCCTGAAAGAAAAGATTTTCGTTATAAATTCCTGAGTCAATAAAAAAAAAACAGTGCTCGATTTAAAGTAAAATGTTGATACTATCATAATCATGGTAATGAAAAATTTGTTTTGCTGCACTATGTTACTGTATATTATATCTGCTTTTATATAAATTATATCAAAATATTTATAGATGCGTTCTGTTGACGGCATTGAGAGCTTGACATCGCATAGAAATTGAAATCGTTCTGTTCACCAAATGTAAACAAACAATATGGCCGTTAACTATTTGAGAGCATAGAGCGCATATAATGCGTATGTTGATTGTCAACAAAACGCCCCTTATTATAAATCACTTGTGGCATCAATAATTGTCCTGTGTTCCGTAGTTTAAAGTAACTCCATAGAAAACATTTAATTATATAATGATATATTATATTAAATTATAAATTATAATAATTTCAAATAATTATGTTTTTTATTATTTATAATTTAATATAATATATCATTATATAATTAAGTAGTTTAATGTAAAATAGTTTGCCCTTAGATAGCCCGAATATAGTTTCGCCATGATTGTCAATTAAGAGTTTTGAAATACTATGAATATTTTGAGGGTTCCGTACCTTGTCTCTCTGTCTGTCTGTCAAGACCCCTTTTCTCGGGAACGTATGATCAAGTTGAAATTAATATCAAATACTAAGGTTAACGGTCCCTAGAAGCTGTAAAAAAAATCAACCTTCAAAGTCAACGCAATAAAAAAATACGCCCAAATGACCGGCCATTTTGACGCATATTTTGGCATTCTCAAAACCTATAGTGTACTTCCCGGTATTTAGAATTTAAGAATTATTAAATTTGGCAAGAAGCAAGATATATAAGAAAGTCCAAAAACTGATCATAAGCCTGTAAAACTTGACCTCATGATGGAAGAAATAATAAAATAGCTTTTGCTAGCGGCTAAAATTTGGTTATCGGCGTGGAAATTTTTACGGCAACTCCTTGATTATACTAAAGAAGTTTATTATATCAAGCCGTAGCTGTTATAGTTATGTTATGTTATGGTTCGTTCGTGGAATTCGGTTATAGTTACTCCCACGCCAAGCCATTGTCCTTCTCCGTATCTTCAACTATTTCTGTGCAAAATTTCAGTTAATTGAATGCTCCGTTGCGGCAGAATATGTTGTTAGAGAATTTAGTATTTTTTTACTATATTTTTGTATCAGACCTTGCTTCGTGTCAAATTTCATGATTCTAGGACAACGGGAAGTACCCCATAGGTTTTGCTTTATTTGCGAATGCCAAAATATGCGACAAAAATGGCAGTATTTTTTTATTGCATTAAATTAGAAGCTTGATTTGGGACCGTAGACCTTACATAGTATTTGGTAAAAATTTGAACTTGATACCTTCACGCGTTCTTGAGAAAAAGGGTCTTGACAGACAGACGGTCAACAAAGTGGTTCTATAAAGGTTCCTTTTTTCCAGTTGAGGTCCGGAACCCTAAAATTTGTCAATTTGATGCTTAATATTAACATGCTACGTAAAATTGAGTAACGGGAACATTATGTGCACATTCTTCAAAATAAACCCACTAAAGTTTACATTCTCCGAGAGTAATGTTTTTGGCACATTGCTAGATTGCCGCCACTTATAAAAATGTCGTAATATTTTTTACACATATATACATATTGGACTAATACGGATAGCAGATTATTACTTGCTATAGTAGCTGTCTCCGTTGTACTTGGTGGTATAGATTCCATGTCACTATCTTAAGTGGACATCCTACTAATATTATAAATGTGAAAGTTTGGATGTTTGTTACTCAATCACGCTTCAACTAATAAAACTTGGCACACATATAGGTTAGGTCCTGGAAAAGGACAAAGGCTACTTTTATTCTGACAAGTTCTAAAGTTCCTGCGGAAATAACTATAACCGAGCACAAACGAACTATACCTTGCTTTAGCAAACTTCATTAGTATAATTAAGCAGTTATTTAAGGAGTTCCACGCCGATAACTGATTTTTGGGCGCGCGGAGCCACTGGCAAAATTTTGATTTTTCGGTATCATAGTACCGCACGAGCAACTTCACTGGAAAATATGTCTTTTATATTTAAGAATTTATACATAAAAATTATTATTGCGTCTTTAAAAAATCCGAAACCGCTGTACCGATTTTGCTCAAACTCTTTTCAGATGCAGGTTTACGTCCGACGTGGCGTATCGATTGATATGGTCACAAGAGTAATTCGGTCAATTGCTTTTTGAGATATCGAGGGGCAAAAAATGCTGAGATATATACATACACACACAGACATCACTCTAAAAATGATGGCAAACGATTCTCCAGGTCTCAAAACGTAAGTAAAAGCAAATTTAGCGATTTTGATTTTAGGACCTTTTATAATAACTACCTCAAAAAAAGTTAAAAAAGTCTTTTCATAATGTGTGTGTATTTGTTTGCTGCCTTTTGCCACGCACTGAAATTTGTCCTTTTTTACGAGAAAGCGCGCAGTGGAAGTTGGTATTATATATATTTTAGGCGTCCTTGTTTTTTTTTAAATTTACAGGTCCTATAAAAAGATATATATTGGAAACATCCTTTAAAGTATAGGCACAGAATAAGAAATAGTAATATACGGTACGGTCCCATAGGGTCAAGGCCAACTAATGGCCTTATTCAACTTTTTTCTTGGTCTTTGTAAGTACCTTTATACTAGATATTAAAATACTCGTGTGATACTATTAAAAACCTCGCCTTGCACACTCGTGTTTTTAAACCCCTTATTATGCAACAGTTTAATAAACTACTATTCAATGTGCTTTTTCTTCTGTGAAGCTATCTTAACTAGTTTATGAAATGTTGTCGTTTCTGTTAGTGACTCCTTATTTTGCTCTTCAGTATATTACATGTATTGGTATAATATCTACATAAAATGTATAATAGTATCTGTGTCCATTGTCTAGTATCCATAGTAGGAACCTATACGTTTGTCATAGTTTTGAACCAAATGGTGTTTTATTTTTTGTAACAACTTACCGTCACCAGTCAGACCATAACCAGAAGCAACAGCTGTTTCACCAGTAAAGCTCTCATACAGCTCTGATCCACTAGGAAGGGCGATTGGAGCAATTGTATCTAAAAAATTAAAAATTTTACAATGTTTATAATTTTATTCTTCAAGAAACTAGTAAAAATTAGCGCTTTCTAGCAGGTGGCAAGAGAACGCGGCTATCCTCTTAACATCACTACAATCCGGCCACTATAACTATTGATGGACAATAAGTAACACTGATATCTACATACTAGGTATTTACTACCGATTTGAGAAAGAGGGTTAAAGTTAAGTATTTGTAACTAACTTGAAGATAATTAAATTTTGACAATATTATCTTCTTTGTTTCTCAGCCAGAGGATGTCCGCTGTTGAACGTGGGCGTCACCTGTATGTCTTCACTTAGCCGGTCATGGCCGAACCGGTCCCATAAAATTATATACTAGGCTAAGATATTAAAATCTGGAAGCTTCGCTCGTTTTTTTTAACAACGCCATCTATTGTCAAGTACCATGAGTGTTGCTTAGCAACGCCATCTATTGTCAAGTGGTAAGAATAATAATAGTATTACTACTCGCCAATAGATGTCAGGAAAACACGGATAAAACGACGTTTTATAAAAAAGCAAACTTGCTAGATCGATTTAACACCCCGAAACCCCCCGCATACCAAATTTCATGAAAATCGTTGGAGCCGTTTCCGAGATTGAGATTATAAATATATATGCATATATATACAAGAATTGCTCGTTTCAAGGTATAAGATGAAACAATAAAATAGAACGTACACTTAAAATATTACTCAAACTCAATTTTATTATTGAAATAGACTTTTAAACAGCACTTTTGAATCGTCAGTTTATTTATTAATTAAAATATTTAATTAAATATAAATATTAAATAAATTAAATATTCGGAATGATTTACTACCGAAAAGAACCGGCAAAAAACTCAGCAGTTAATTTTTTATATTTTTTCAACTTCATATAAAAATACAATATAGCCTTTCACTAGGTAATAACATAACATAAAATGTTTTAATTTAAAAATATTACAAATGCCCCAATACAAATGCAAATCAATTAAGTTCTAATTTTTCCAAGCATTTTTGTTGTTTTTAATAGCTTTTTTCATTAAACTATCTCTGACATATATTTTAAAATTATTTGAGGGTAGATTAACTACATGTTGAGGAATTTTATTATAGAAAAACATAATTTGTATTGCGAAAGAGCTATGTATTTTCGGAAGACGAACTTTTGGAATTACCAATGTATCCTTGTTCCTTGTATTAACACCGTGCAGGTCACTATTTTTAGCAAATAAGTGTCAATCAAACCGCTATCTTGCGGCCTAACGAGGATTAAATCAGATAGGACCTATAAGTTGTTAATTAACATATAGTTTTATTTTATATGTATTTGTATATTTATATTATATGAATATGTGCATGTATGTGTATTCTATATTATCTTTAATATGTATATGAATACCTATTTATTTAATTTTTTACATGTTTGTAAGACGTAAATATGTATATATATGTATATGTATATGTACGTCTGCTATGTAATATTATTTGTTATAATTATGAATAGTACAATCGAAGTTTTATTGGAGTTGCTTGAGTGTGTCATGCTCTCTCAAAGTGTCTCTGCGGTTATGTTCCATAAAACATGGTTGAGCGAAGCGATGCCTGATTCATGTGTCATACTTGTGAACGGGTGCCGCCGTTGGGGCTGGTCTGCTTAGCAAACTTCTTTGTTTTCTTAGTAAAACTATTTACATTGTAAATCTTGTTTATTAAGTATTTCAATACAAAAAAAAAATATTAGTTGATACACTATAATATTATGTTTAATTTGTGATTTTACAAAGATTACATTTTGGACGCACGCAATAAAACAAAACAGTATTGTAATTAGTTTGTAAAGCTAGTTGTAGTTAATATGCTTGACGATTCGAAAGTGTTCTTAGTAACCCATTTGAATAAAAAGATTTTGATTTGATTTAATAAGGGCAGAGAGTTCCAAAGTTTGATGGCTAGTACAGTGAAAGATTTGTTGTAAAAGTTTATGAAATAAGCAGGTGTTTATAAAATTAGACGACTGGAGAGACGAACGTTGGAATTGGAACTACCTATGAATTGGAAATGATCTTTAAGGTATGCAGGAGCCGACGGATTAAACAAAATGCTGTACATAAGTGTAAGGACATGTATAGTCCGGCAAATACGGATCGGAGGCCACTTGAGCTCGTGCCGAAAGTAGAACTTGCGATGTCCAAATATGTAACTTATACACAGAGCCGTAGACGCTCAAGTTTATTTAATTAGTCCTCAGTTAGAAAGTAGCTGGCGTCAACATAACCGACAATGGAATGAAGTAATATCAGTTAAAGAACTTACGGTTGCGTATAACTTCCGACTTAATGTTTGTAGATAAGGTGCCCAGGAAAGAGCACGGTAATACCAAAGCTTAACTGTCTCACTAAAGGGGATAATAACATTGTCAAGTTGTATTGGGTATAACTGAGGGAAATCGATTCTTAATATTAATTTTTGACTTCCAGTTGAGTTTTATCTGTTTTTATGGTAGGACCATGTAATCTAAGTCAGAATTCTAATTTTCGATGGCCTAATAAAGATGAGTTAATGAGTTAAAGGTAATAAAGATGAGTTAATGAGTTAAAGGTAATAAAGATGAGTTAATGAGTTAAAGGTAATAAAGATGAGTTAATGAGTTAAAGGTAATAAAGATGAGTTAATGAGTTAAAGGTAATAAAGATGAGTTAATGAGTTAAAGGTAATAAAGATGAGTTAATGAGTTAAAGGTAATAAAGATGAGTTAATGAGTTAAAGGTGCTTTAGTATAGATTTGTAAATCATCTGAGTGAAGGTGGTGGTGGTAGGGTAGGGCAGGTAAGAAATTCCTTGAGATATTGCATTTATGGCGAAAAGAAGTGGAGACAACTTTACATCTTGAGGCACACCAAGAAGAGAAAGAGTCCTCAACCTGTATTTGCTGCGATCATTCGGTTGCCGCAGGATATATGTTGATGGAGTGTTATCTGCCAAGTAATAAATCAAAGTCAATGGTATTGAAAGCGTTGCTAAAATTTAGAAGTGATAGGATTAAAAAAAAATTTAGACTCTAGACGTGTCTTCGTTTTCAATTGATTTATGTGTGTGCCGCGTTTGTGCATCCGTACATTGCAGTGATTTCTGAGTATTTTGTATTTTTCTACTGGGAGGGCAAAGGGCATTTTTTTCCTTCTTGACAACAATTTGATTTCTTCTGCAAGCACGGGGCTGGAAAGTGTTCTGTTAATAACTGTCTTTGTCAAATAGGTGCGTGTAGATCAAATAAAGCCATAAGATTTGAATTTAAAATTTTTAACCGTTCGAATAGGTGCGTGTAGATCAAATAAAGCCATAAGATTTGAATTTAAAATTTTCGTCAACAGTTGGTGCTTCACTCATAGGTGGCCAGTTGCCTTTGTAAATTCTCAATATTTACACCACAAAAATTGCGCTGTAGGAGAATTCTTGATTTCGCTTTTGGATAACATATTTTGTATAAGAGGCATATAAGATAAAGGTATGAGAACGCGTCGGCAGCGTATTGCCCGTGATAATACACATGATTTGAATAAAAAACCATAATGAGGTCAAGGAGCGATAGAGTACAATTCGGACAGTTATAAGTAGCATAGAGAGATAGAATTTGCATGTTTTTGACAGTTGCAGTAAGACAAGTATTAAAATCACCAAAATTATGCAGAGAAGTGAAGTTTTCTAAAAGATTTTCAAATTTGGCCACCTAGAAGAATTTTAGAGTGAAAGGGGAAATTTCTATTTAAATGTTTTCCACAGCATCAGAAGGTGGAGGTTGAGTTGACATACTTAGCACCTGGTATGGAATATGTTATCTTAGATATATGGCAACTCCACCACCCTTTGCATATACATATACATACAAACATACATGTACATAAACACTTACATATAAAAAAATAGGTTGGTACTAATATACAAATCATCCTATCTAACTAACCGGAGGACCATCCAAATGCTTCTGACAATATTTACCTTATTAGTAAAATTATGATTGCAAGGTTTGGAGATATGCGGAAACGCAGCAAACATACCTGCTTAATAAAATCAACCCTACTTTTGGGTTCGCCGTAGTCGCGTAAATAGGGTTTTGTTTTGGTGACTTTGATACCCTGATTTTCTTGCTATGGGTTTTTGATGGACTCCTTTCTAGGTGGCTTCCTATTTGTGTGGATTGTTACTAGTTTTATTGTATTTATTATATCAGCAGTGTATTCTGAATATGTCTAGGACTTAAAGCAGTTGACACTTACCCGAAGTCGTGACACGGGCTGGGAGATAAAGTATGGCAATATTGTTACGGTACTGAGAAGGAACCCATTCAGGATGTATAGCGACTTCGCTGGTGTCCATTCGATAGCCACCAGAAAACAGAGTGATGGATCCTAGAACTGCTGTAGCACTGGTAGCCTGATTGACTCCATCATCCCAACAATGTGCCGCTGTGATTATTCGATCTTCACTGACGAGAGCACCACCGCATACAGCAACGCCGTTAATCCCAATAAGGCTTAACAGGAGCCCTGCCTAAAAATAGAACATTTTGATTCAAGTTGCAAAGCGAGGGCGTAATAAAAGCGTAGTGCGTGTTGATTATCGCTCACAAGGGGCTTACGACATTTTTCAACACCCTTGCGAAAAAAATAAATAAAAGACTACAAGATATTATCTTTACATGATTTATACAAACAGTGCAGTTATTTTGTAACGCGCATCAAGTAACAAACACACATGAAGGACAGTAAATACTCATATTATAGTTTAAATAATGTAAAAAGTTGATATTTATTGAAATCTTATGGTTTTGATATTTTTTTAACAAAAAGGTTGGAATTAGTTTTTCCAAAAAAATACAAAAAAAAACTGTTATTGTCATTATCGCACAATTGCGCAATGGACCTTCTAGGCCAGTTTTCTATACATTTATACATACATACATACATACATACATACATACATACATACATACATACATACATAAATAAATACATACATACATACATACATACATACATACAGACATAAATACATACATACATACATACATACATACATACATACATACATAAAACCTGTCAAATGCGAGTCAGACTCGCTACTGAGGGTTCTCCGTACCACATCACAATCAAATTTACTAAATCTGATGCAACCAATTTAATACAGTGCCCGTAAATATTTTTTAGAAAATATGCCTTTAATTATACACTGATTATTTGCGAAACTAGTACAGTTGACCTTATTTTTGAAGTGAAAACTTCTTTAGCGGCGTTGTGCACTTTTTTTGAGATGAGTAAAAAATGTTAAACTCGCGTCAGGACACGCGACCGGACTCGTTTGCTGTATTCTCACTATCATAGAGGAAACAAATACTGCGTAAGACTCACTATGAATCGAAACAACCTTCGAAAAAAATGTCGTTCAAAGCGGTGAAATGTTGCCATTGTGAACCGGTTACGCTAAGAGGTGCGCGGGCGGTCTACAATCCCTCCGTCTTACGAATTTTTGAGCAGGAAGCTTTTGTTGAGTGTTTTATTTGTTTATTTGGTTGAGAATTTTAAGTTATTTTTATTTTTCAAAAGTGTAATTGTGTTTATTAATTTTTTCTCACATGAAATAACCACCTTGTATTATCAAAATACTACGCAGCACTAAAGTTGGCGGCGCCGGACCTCAAACATTTTTATCAGTGAATGTGATGTAACCTAGTGTTTGTTGTGATGGAAAGCAATAGAAATAGAAGAATATTATTGTCATCGGCGACTTTGATAATTTCGAAAATCAGCCAATCAATCAATTGAGAAAAGACTAATAATGTATTCTGAAAGGAATAAAGGTAAAAAAATATCATATTTGGTAAATTTTTTTTTATCGCCCTTTTAATTACTCTGACCTACATTTTAGGCATTTATTTTGATTTTAAAGCGTATAGTATACGCTAAGAGTAGAATTAATGTTTAGAACCCAATCATTTTGAACTAAATTTGTCATGATTCGAATGCGAGATGTAGTCTCGAACGGTCCCGACCACTCGAAGCAGTTTGAGCGGCTTGCGTCCGAGAAATGTCGGATTCGACATTACCAGAATTGCTTAACTACATTTTCGTTCGAGAAAAGTTTAAATTCGTACTTTATTTCGAGTTCGTGATCAATTCGATCGCGTGAGAATTGGCTCCCTGCTCGAAAATTCGTAAGACGGAGGGATTGTAGACCGCCGGCGCGGCGTAGGAGAGGAAGTATCCCCCTCTCTTTCTACCTAGCGGAGAAACTTCTGAAGTGTTAAATTTTTAATGTAATATAAATTGTCATGTTTGTGTACGATAGCGCAATAAATGAATATTGTGTTTTACCACATAAATGATAGTACTTTCATACTGATAATTAAAGCAATTCGTGTAAAATTATTCCCTAACCATTCTAAAATACCAAAAATGCACAACGTTATAATTCAAGTTTTAACTTCTGAAGGCACTCCCGGAGTGCAACCTGTTTTTTTCACTTTAGGGTTGACACTACAATCAATTCAGTTTTTTTACCACGCTTATATTGTTTTCACATGTTTCGGTTATCGGCGTGGAAGTCCTTAATTAACTCCAAGTAATTAAGTAATAAGTTATACCAATAAATTGCTGAAGCATGCTATAGGCGCAGCAATATTTCGTTTGACTCTTTTATAGTTACTCTCGCAGTAAGGGACATCGTGACAAAAACTTTGGCAAAAAGTAGCATTTTCAGTTTGGTAAATTAAAGTTTTTGTATCGTGTGAAAGCGCGCAATGTATTTCAAACGTTTCTACTTCACCACGTCATAGTAGGTAGGCATAAAAACAACGTGCGCGCGGACACACAATGTGAGTATAGCCGCACATCGATGCCTACTGCTTTATCTTTACCGCGGTGTGGGCTTGTACCTATTATGTCACTGACCTCTAGAGGTCAGTGCTATTGTGTGCTGTTGTGTAGGTAAGTTGGCCTTACTCAAGAATTTATACGTATCTAACAGCTGATTTTAAATTTGATTTACATTGCAGTTTCAGGTGAAAATAATAAACTTATTGTTTTTTATTACTTTTTTAGTTAAAATCTGGTTGTGATACACGGTAATAGTCATTATCAGTAAACGCCAAAAAAATACATAAAAATCATGAAAAGACCGACGTAAAATTCCAACGCTATAAGTTTCAGAATCATGAACTAAACCAATGGTTACACCCATTATGCTATTCCAAGACTTAACCTATATGTATGCTAAGTTTTAACACGATCCGTCCAGAGGTTGAAGCGTGATTGAGTAACAAACATCCATCCAGACATACAAACTTTTACATTAATAATATTAGTAGGATTCAGAAAATTAGTTGTTTTGTCCTGTACTTTTCGCCAAATTCAACGAATTATCTAGATTATTTTTATTTAAATCAACTATAGCTATGAAATAGAACATTTTATGTTAGTAACCCACATTTATTCCTTCTAAGTGATCTAAAAAAAAGAATTTATTACGTAACATTGCTAGAAATTTCACTAACTTTCCAAGGATGTTCCCCGAGAGCAGCAGGTCCACCACCAGCGACTCTAGTAGGGCTGCTCAGAATAGCTTCTTCTGCTTTGCGGATTCTTTCAGCTTCTGGGATTCCAACCTTTGTGAGATATCCATATACTGGGCTGGCTTCATGTACAAATTTACTTTGAGCAAAACTTGCCAAAGCAAACAGTACTATTACGATCTTCATATTGAATAGTTTGGTCATAAACTACCCCAGTGCTCAATATGGCGTTGCCAATTTATACAAAAAAAATTAAATGATAATAGAGGATTACGGACTTACGTTACTTAAAATGATAAAATGATAGCGAATGATATTGCAGCGTAAATACCAGCAATAAATAGTTATTTGTGTATCGATAGCCACACCGGTAGAAATAATACCTATCCTTTTCATAATTTCCTGCTTATCAGCAAGTGTTTCCTGTGTATAATAATACTTGTGTATAATACTCTATTCCATACACGTACTATATATGTTGGTATTTAAATACCAATTGTAATTTATTCCTATAGAAATTCTTTTTGGAAATTTAATGTTCTTGCTCTGTGTTTTCATATGCATGTCCTTTCTAGAAGCCATGCTTTTTGGTTTCTAGCTTTGGCTGCCGAAGATAAGTTCGCCAGTCGTCCTAATAATCACACCGGAAAACCATCGGTAACCTGGCTCACTGCGCAGAAGGGAAGGCCGCTCTAATGGGCAATCTGTTTTGCCTAAAACTTGATATTAAATGTAGAAAGCATTGTTCTATTTTCCATATCATGATGTGTTAAGTCCTTTACAGAATCATCATAAGACAGAGGCAGGTCGGCCTCTGGAAGCATAGACATTTACACTGGTGTCCGGCAAGGCTCTGTGCTGTTTCTAATGTACTTCAAAGAACTGCTGTCTATATAGACGACCTTCACTACTATGTGGATGATAACATTGAAGGGTTGCAAACTTTCCCCTGTTCATGGTGGATGACAACTGCGGACAAGTAGTGTCAAAAATACAACTACTCTGTCCAAAGTCCTCAACCCAATCAAAATTTTTGACAACGCTCAAATAGTTAGAAATTTGAATTGGTAAAAGGCAAGTTACATCGATTGTCAAACTGATTAATAGATGGATAAGAAAAATTCTGCTCTGCTCGAAATACCGGACGCAGCGTAAAATATCCTCGTACCAGGAGGACAGGTACCCTAAATAGAATCGCGGAAAAAAAAACGGAACGGGTTAAAGATAATTAGGAACCCTATTATTAAGGCTTCGCTGTCCATCCGTCCGTCTGTCACCAGGCTGTATCTCTGGAACCGTTATAGTTACACAGTTGGAATTTTTACAGAAGATGTATTTTTGTTGCCGCTATAACAACAAATACTAAAAAACAGAAAAAAAGGATCTCGTCGAAGTTCGTCGCTCGTACTTGGAGTTCAGCCCTGTAGAACTAAATAATTTTCGTGAGCGTCTATTTTAGAAGGAAGTGGGCATTTGACCCTAAGATCTATAATACTTAGCTCTTTAACGGCTTTCGCAGAAGACTACACTGATTTGACTACAAATTCTATAAGAAGTATTTTTATCAAATTACAAAAAAGAAAAAGGGAGATTTAACTCCAGTTATTTAAACAAAAGACATCTATCTAAATTTATATCAGGGCACGGGTGTGTCCAATCAACTCTTAAGATTGAATAATTCGTTCCGCCGCTGTCTCCGAAATTTCTTTACCCCCATTTCGATCTCAAGGTCCCTTATTGGCTAGGCAACGTATAGGGTTTGTCCTTCGAAATTTGTAACTACGAAAGAAAAATTTTGCTAAATAAATACAATATTGCACTCGGTAATTATAGTTACCTACTCATCACATATCCCTATAATAAATAAAAATGATATGTTGGTACCATTGATTATTATCCTCGTGAACCATAGATGTAGAAATTCCGTGAACTCACTCCCGTAGCTCGCTAGATAAAGACTAGGACCATTATTACATTATACTATATAGGACAGACTTCTATAGGTAAGGAAGAGATCACTTATAATAAATGATTGTAGATCGACAAACGAAACTTTGTTTCGTTTTGGGTTACTAATCACGTTTCATTCTCTGGTTGTAAAACTATTTTTACTTGTTATTTCGCATTTATTTTAAATTAGGAAAATATGCCGAAACCACAGTACACACAATAGTTTCGGGAATCGTGGCTTCAAGATGCTTCTGGCTTCAAAAGCTGGCTTCAAGTATTTTTTCTTGTTTTTACAAAATTTACGATCATTGAATATTAACTGAAAATTCCTTTATTTTTCATTAAAAATTAGTTTTTTATACTAATTCATAATTTAGTGGTTTTTTTTAGTGGTTTCATATCATTTTCATAGTAAACGCTAAAAATCTGGTGGATTTCTGGTGGTTTTAGGACCTGCATCTAGTGAGCTTGCAAAAAGTTTGCTGGCAACACTGGTTATTGGTGTTTTTTTTTTTAAATTTAAGTAGACGCAAGTTTTAAGCATCACTATAAGCGGCCATTACATCTTCCCCGAAGAAGTCGGAAAAGGATTTCCCTCAGAGGAAATATTTTCTGATCTTCTTGCTTCTAGAGAAATTAGTTTCCTATGAGACATATACTATTAACGTGACCTTATTTTAATTATTAGTTTTTTTTCTAATCCATCAAAACAACCTTTATGAAGAGGATCGAATTCGCGGCGACTTGCAGCGCACTTCATACAAACGAATTTCCCACTTACTTTTGACACTTTACAAATCAAACACCATAATATTTAGAAGACGTGCTCCAGGATTTAATATCTAAGTCTGCAGCGTGCCAGTTTTTTAATAAATCATAAAGTTTAAAAGCTACGCAAGATTTTAGTTTTTCATACAAATGATCTCGAATAAGATTAAAAGTGAATAAAAACTATTTTTAGGATTTTGGAAAACCACAGCAAACGGCTTGAGATCATGCCTACAAAATTTCACAGTATTCGATCAGTAAATGTCCAAAACAAGTAGGAAATTCTTTTGTATGAAACACGCTGCGAGGCACCGCGAATCCGATCCCCTTATTTAAGTTTTGATTATCGGATTTAATGAGGAGAAATGTTAAAGGTACGATACATGTATACATATACACAACCCGCTAGACTGGTTTTACCGCGTTACGGGATGATATAATACCTGTAAACTTTTTAATGAAAAAGACAATTTAGAAAAAATAGACATATTTTGTTGCACAGTATCTGAACTAAAGAAATTATTTGTTGGATAAAAAATTAAGTGTATTGGACACACTGTAGACTATAAGTGGTTACCAATAAACCCACCAGCAACGCACTATGATTTGTATTTCTCTTGAAAAAAAAAAAAAAAACATGTTAAGTATATTTGCATGTATTTTATGTAATATCTAAGATTAATGTTTTCTAAGCTAAAATTAAGGAAACTATAGGTCTATTTTTTGGTCAATGAAATTTTGTAATTATAATATGTACGACCGTTTGTTTCTAATAATAAATAAATAAATAAAATATATACCGATACACTAGGCCTAAACCTAAACACTTTTCGACAAACAGACGAAACACAAATTTACATTGATATTCGGTATTCCACTTAAAAAAACAAAGTTGTGTTCATAGGTACCGACTGTTTGATTCGGTAAGTTGTTTTTTTTTCCAATTTGTATTGTCAAGCAGACCGACACAATAAGCTAATAAGCTTTTATATACAGTAAATTATAACTTTTATTGTTTAATTGTTTTGTTTTCAATAAGAAATATGAACTAAAGATTAAAAATTTCCCCCATAGAGCCCTCATGAGGCATGGTGCCCAAAATAGAGGCAGCGTTGCCACGCTGTATAGCCAGGCTTATCTTTTGAGCGAAATAGCTACCAGCCCTGTGATCTTTAGTCTCCTGAATGAGACGTTTACTTAATTCGTGGAAGAAATCTTTAGTTCCAGACCCCCACGGACCCAGCGTTTCAACCGCAAAAGGCACAAACAAGAAAGCATCACTGAGGCCCACGAATTTGCGCCGTTGGCGGCCTTCGGCACCAATAGCAGCAGCTCCAAACTTTTTCGCGGTTGCTGAAAGATAGGTCGGGGCCAAAGTATCTACACAAGTGGCGTCCCATACAAGAATACGACCCATCTTCCAGGCAACTAAAGACATCCCGTCAGGCCTCTTGCCATCGTCACGAAGTATGCCAACTGGTTCTAAAATAGCTGGAACGTTGGCAGTAACAAGAGCCCGACGGATAATGACATTGATATTACTATGCCTTGAAAAGCGGCCTGCGCGTCGGGCACAAGACAGTCCGTGGTGTCCTAAATTGTCCACCATCTCGCCACAGTGGCAACTATGGGGGAAATTTGTAAAAGCGCCCAAACGCAAACATGATGAAAGGCTGAATGTATTGTTGTCCAGAAGTGTGCCGATTCTGACAGAAGGTAGGGCTTGTAGCCACAAACCTGACTCCCACACAGAAACAGCACGGAGACGAGCCTGATCTGCCGTACTGGTAGATGTGTATAATAAATTGTTCCACTCCAGACGGCAAAGAGGCTCATCCCATAGTCTCTGTGATGTAGGAATCCTTGGTAGTTCTAAGTTTGGGCAGGCAATCAACCAAGTGTTCTTAGCTTCACTCGAATACGATATTTCAAAATTTCCAGAGGATGAAGCAAGTATTTTTCCAATAAGATCGTGTGTGCTGTGAACTGAAGACAAGAACGCTGGGAGAGCCACACTAGATATTTTCCTTATTCCCAAACCTAATTGGTAAAGAGGCTTGAAACCAAGAATTTTCTACTAAATTTGTGTTTAAAAGTTTTATTAAAGTATTTTTAATAATAACATCAAAACTATTTAAAAGATTAGGAAATTTCCAAAAATGACACGAAAGCAAAAAATAATTAAATTTTGGGACAAAAAGACAATGACGAATAATAAAAAAAAAGCTACATGAGTGTCAATTTTAAATAAACGGTCTATCACGTTATTAAAATTATTAATATTTTCGTCAACAAAAAAGGGGATGGAATCGTCTAAAATAGGAGATCCTAAGGGTCTAAGTGAGCTCTTATCAACAAATCTTATATTCGGTGCTATTGATAAAAAATTAGAAATCACTTTAGAATCAGATTTCATACTTTCTGGTAAAAAAATTTCACATTTCGAAGAATTTAAATCTAAACCAATATCATGAAATGACTTCTGAAGAAATATAAAATCATTAAAAACTGTATCTGCGTCGCCTGCCAGAGTTCCATCATCCAAATACCAGACGTTAAATTTAGAATTTAAATTTTTGAGTACTGTGTGAATCGCAAGACTAAAAATTGCCGGCCCAAGAGGGTCGCCCTGTTGACAGCCTACCTCAGATGATAAAAGGTTATTATTGTAAACTAATTTTGACGGTGTACTATAACATTGCCAAAGAAATTTATAAACTGTGGGAATGTTTCCCTTGATTTGTGTGAACAGGACACCCCTATCGACAGAGTTAAATGCATTTTTAACATCCACCTTTACTACTATATCATCTACATGCATGTGAATGTAAGAACGTAAGGAATGAACTGCTGCCTCGCAGCCACCATTAGAGCCAAAGCCTAGCTGAATGGGTTGGAAATACTCACGTAGTGTATCCTTTATGTTGTGACAGCAGACTTTGGCTGTAAGGCGACGATATGTAGTTCCTACAGCTATTGGCCGTATACCACCATCCTTTTTTAAAAGTGCGCAAAGATTAGCTACATACAAAATGCTAGTGATATCATGAGGGACGCTTCCTTCTAACATTATGTTAGTGAGTGCCGTGAGGTCATTTAAAAGGATCTGTCCTATTTCACCACATCCGCCACATAAAAGATCTTTCAAATGTTGGGCTGTTAAAGCATCTAGCCCCCCACATGAACCACTGCGAAAGGACATTACAGCATTAAAAACATCTTCCAAAGAAGCCTGGGTATGTATGTCAACTGTTTGTGGTGGGTCAGGAAGGCATACAGTAGTTGAAGAAGGTGGATGTTTGATTCTCAAAGAGTTTAAAGTATCAATGGAATCTGAAGCTATCGTGTCACTAGAAAAAAGAAGACGGGCAGCTCCAGTGATATCTCCATCTCCAAGTTTATTTTCAACTTGCCGAAAATGATTATAATTAGACCTACTTTCCTTATTTGGTTCATCGAAATCAAAATTTTGTGTTGTACTACAATTTTTTTTGATTCTATTAGTTAATGATGATTTATTGCTAGTTTCCCTCGGAACATGAAGAACTCTATAAGCAAAGGTCAACAAATGTTCCAAGCATTTACTGTATTTTTTGCTATAACTGCTTTTAAATCTGAAGAAAGTGACTGAGCAACAGTTATTCTGGCACCAAGAGGGATTCTCTTCAAAACTGGTTTAGTCTTTTTTAATTTTGACAAAATTTGCCAAAAGGGTTCACTATTATGGTCAATAATAGAATTTATATTTAAAATTGGGTCTGAAGGACATGTAGTTTCAAATTCAGCGTTTTTATGGACTTTACCTAAGTGTATTTTTAGTCCTCTTTGTGTTTTGAAAAATGTGCTTGGGAACATTTTTGACATTGTATTTGTTCTAGTGACACGATATTTGGAGAAACAGCATCATTCAACAGCACATTCTGCATATTCGCATTTGGTGAGGTATTATTCATTTACAATGTTATAATATAGTACACTAAATTAAAAAAATAATAATTAGATAAATATTTAAATAATAAATAAATAGCGAAAGTCAAAGCCTAGTCGTTAAAATACATATTTAAACATGGATTTTGAAAATAAAAACTAATTTGAAGTATCACAATTTCCTGCACTTGAAAACTGACTGCCAAAAGTTCGTTCGAAGGTTTCACCAAACGCATAAGCACGATTGTAAACAGGAAATATTTCTTTTTGAAATTTTCTTAAAAATTGGATATCGTCAAAAGCTCATTCAAATTTTCTATGGAATATAACGTAGAAAAAAAATTGCGTTCGCCCTGAAGAAAACAGAATCACGCAGATTTTGCGTGTTTATTTACAAAAATTTTGCTGTCATGGGTTGACGTTGTTTACAAAAATGACATGTATCTCCGGCAAAAATTTTTTTGTTGTACAAATTAAGATTGGTTGCACAAAGACTGGTCAACAGACTGAAACGTGGACATTTATTTCAGGAACACTTTAAAATATATGCATGGGCTAAAAAAATAGTGAAACAATACAAAAAATATTTATAATCAAAAATTGTAAGTATGAAAAATAAAGTCAAATATAAGCTTTTATATATATCAGAGAACAATGAAATAAAACAACCACAATCACAATTAAAACAATTTAACAATTGTTCCAAATTCAAAATTTTTGTGAGTAAAAGTGAGTTTTATTCACGATTTTCAATGAATAAGATGCCCTTTTCGTGTGGCAATGGTGACAATGGTGGCAAATGGAAAAAAATATTTCTCATATTTTTGTTGCAACTTTTTGGCTTTGCAGTGGATATTTAAACTGGGTTAATTTACTTTTATAAAATATTTTGCTTAATTTTTAAAATTTTAGCTGCTACATATTTAAATTATCGTACTGACTGAAGTATTTCAGTGTTATCCGAAAACATTAAAAACATAACGATTTTTTCTGAAAGAGATTGTGATGTTGAATTAGGATCAGACTTCCAGGCAGTAATAAAAGTAGGCACTCATCCTCGTGTTGCCCCCGGAATGAAAAAAAAAGATGACTGGCTTTCTCCCTCGGGTAAGAAAAAGCGTCATTTTGTACTTGGTACGAAATATAGGTTACATTAAAAGTTCACCAGGTATACTGCAAAAGTTTTCGACATCGTGAAAATGTCAAAGGCATCTAGTTATTTTCTTTTCTGTGTGAAATAAAAAGGCAAAGTTATCAAAATAAGGCGTTTTACTAAGTATTTTAAGATAATGTTCTTAGTAACTTTGGCATTCCTTTAACTGAAGACTAGTAGTCTAGTTTTTGTAAAGCTGACCAATGAATAAATCATGTCAGCTGGCGGGTACCTGTGGGGTAACTCTCGACGCTCAATTTCAGTTACGATGTGAATTTAACATGAAATAAATCATGTATAACATCTTTGTATGCTACAATATCAAATGTAACTCTTAATTTTACTCATTACTTAATATAATTGCAATTATACTTAAATATTTAACCAACATTTTAGGTGATCATTTCAGATTGCCGTACGATTAGAATTGGGATTTTCGTAGAGAGTCACTCCCCTATTTCATAAACTCAACTCGGGCTAACCCTGGTAGCACTGACAACAGGATAGCATATTCATTTTTATATAGTACGGAAAGAGACAGCATGAAACTCTACTCCGAAAGAGTAAGTTTTTGAACGCGGCCCCGGTGAATATTTGTAGTTACTGATTGTACTGATGTTGAGCCCAATATTATTCGCGCAACACAATGTGTGTGTCGACCGCAGAGTACATTGGATAAGTGTCGACAGAATAGCTTCAACTCTAGCATAAGTATGTTGCGGGTTGTCCCGGAAAATATCAAAGGAACGCGCGAACATTCGCCATGCATCTGAATTGTGTTCTAGTCGAACGTTGCTTGTGAAGTGTAGGTTACTGAATTAGTCAGAATTTTTGTACCTGATGTGATTAAATTATTTTATTAGTTGATACACTACAATTTTATGTTTCGTTTCTGATTTTACAAAGATTACCTATTGGACGCACGCAATAAAACAGTATTGTAATTAGTTTGTAAAGCTAGTTGTAGTTAATTTACTTGACGATTCGAAAGTGTTCTTAGTAACCCATTTGAATAAAAAGATTTTGATTATATCTTAAGGAACATTTAAGTTATAATCAGATTTCTTTTTGCGTAAATAGATAAATATTTGAGTATCGTTGACCGTGGCCAAATATAGTTATGTACATTTAATTTCACTATAGCCATACCTTCATTTCTTACCATGCATAACTCATATCTCACCATGCTTACGTCATATTTCACCTAACCTAAAAAATATAAATAAGTATTTTATCGAGCTTGATGCTTAAGACTGAGTTTTTGTCGTATTGACATAGGCTGCCAATCAATATAGATGCTGGAATGGAAGATCAAAGTTACATATATCAGCACGTAAAAACAAGTATGAAATATGGGAATACCAAAAGGTTTTTTAAAACATTAAAAAAAAACTCCAAATATTTATGCCTCTTTAGCGAAAATTAAGCAGTTAATCCATTAAAATTTAGTATCGCTATAATATTTATTTATATACAAATTTATATATTTTTGCGTTTAAATTGTAAAATTGGTTAATAACTTTTTAAAAAGTAGGTACCTATTTACCTACGATGTAATTCTTTGGTTAATCACAATATTGTAAGAATCTACAAGTCCATAGATTATAAACAAAGTGAACATAAATGAGATACACAAGTTAATCAAACAAGAATTAACTAAATAATGAGTTTATTTCAGGTACAAAAATACATTTTTTTAAATCTAAATTTAAAGTATTATTATAAGTGTTGTTTAATAAAGTCCATGAAAGAGGTAATTCTTGCAAACACAGCTGGCAGGCCTATTTCACATCCGAAGGCAGAACCGAATGAAGTTGCTCCGATCTGTGACAAAATTGTTAGTCGAATTATTTCTTGACAGTACCGAAATAGTCACTCACAGTGTGGTTTGTGAGGAACTTCCTGCCGCGAACGCTTGGGATGTGGTATGTGTTTCTATTTAGTGACATTAGTATTAGGTTTTTCAAGTGATTAGATTATAAAGGGTCGGCAATGCGCGAATAATGCCCCTGGTGACAATAAAAGTGTTCATAGGCTACGTTGCTAAAAATCAGGCTGGCCGTAAACTTGTTTACCACTTTGGTGGTATAGATTTTTTTTATATCATAAATGTACTACAAATAATTACTATTCAATTTAATGTCCTTAAAGAAGTTGTTACGCAGAGATATTTAGATAAATTATTTTTTCCAGAAAAGGTTGGGCAATAATTCCCCCATCACCCACTGGTGGGTAGATCAGTGGGTGCACGGGTCGTGAGCCATAAATCTCCAATTGGATTTGAATTAAAAAAAATATAGGTAGTTCATAAAAGGCAAATTAATAAGGTCATTGGTAAATTAAACAAAGAAAGATTATTTCTATGAAAGTATAACAGTATATTTCTAATTTATTTCTCAATTCTAGGAAGGTTTGTGTGTTTGTGAGATTGATGTACTAGGAAATGAGCAACATGACATCCTGATGCGGCCAGTCCGGGTTGCTCTATGTACTAGGAATGCATAAGTCCTTAGTAGTTGTATTTGATATAAAGTAGGTGCAGAAGCTCAAGGTCTATATGTCGCAGCCATCTGCTTAAATTAGCCCGTTAATTGGACGCCTAAGCAGATCGTCAAGTATGGAAAAGAAATTATCATATAAATGAACAGATTATTATATAAAACTTGATTGGAACGCTCCACTCGCTTTGCTTGCTCCGCTTCTACGTTGACACAAGAGAAACTGAACCTAAAAAACCAACATAAATGACTTATACAGTGCAATTTCTGTTCCTTTTTTGCCGACGCATCCAATTAACTGGCTAATTTAACAAGAGGACTGCGACATATATAAGCTAACTTATGAATAATCTATAAAATAATCCCTTTAAACGAGCAATTATTGTAGATATATGTAGTATTGTAGATATATAATCTGTATCTCGAAAACGGCTACAACGATTTTCATGAAATTTAGCAATTTAGCATGCAGGCGGTTCGGGGCGATTAATCGTTCTCGGTAGGTGTCATTTTAAGAAAACGACGTTTTATCCTATTGATAGAATCAGGCATTACATTACGGAAATTCATTTTTATGATAAAATATTATTACCTTGCAAAATGCGCTTAAAACAATTCAGTAGCACTCACGTTTTATCCGTAATAAACTGAAAATATGTCTCTTCCTGACATCTATTGGCGAGTAGTAATACTATTATTTTTACCACTTGACAATAGATGGCGTTTTTTTTAGTAAAAACGAGCAAAGATTGGGCTTCCAGGTACTGAATATTAAGAAAATAAAGTTATGAACTTACAATATTTTTTTAAGGACTTAAATTTAAAAAAATGCTTGTATTATGATCAGTATTTTGATAACCTGCTTTAAACAAAGTCGAACTCTTTCCGCTCTACTCGCTGGTGAGTTTTCGTACCCGCAATTTCCTTTAAAAATCCATTATTGTCGAGTTTTGTTTCAAAAATAGTTAGGTGCAAAAATACTACAATTATTATTTAAGAACTTTCTTTAAGCAAAGACAACCTTTTAAGCTGGTTTTGTCCCAATTACTCTCTTTGTTTGAGTAAAGCATAATACAAGCCTTGGTCTGCAATGACTACACTGCTGGTCACGCTATGATGGCCTAAAGCTGCACTACGCCGCTGCGCAGTCATAACAGACCGCAGCGGTAATATACCTACCTACTATATTTTAATCATTGAATATTCTAAATCTGATAAATTGTTTTGAAAATTTACGGTTCACTTCTATTAGTCATTTTCTTCACTTCACTTCTATTAATACTTTACCGCAACACTGCTTCTGATACAAAGTATCTGGACTAAGGTAGCTTCGTATATTTTCCGTACGTCATAATTACCAACTTTAAAGTAATAAGTGGTAAAATGATGAGACCAGTGACCAAATAATTTGCCAGCCCCTTTGCCAATTCTTATAGAAGTAAGTCAGAATTGGGCAGGGAAACTTTTCTATATGTCGTTATATACTACAAAACTTATAATGCTGTGAAAACGATTAAAAATTTGATTTTGTGTGTGTTTTTTTTGCAATAAGACGTACCAAGATAGGAGTTCCATCTCTGACGGCAACAAGAGGTCCACCAGAGTCACCCCGGCAGGTGCTTGTACCACCGATGCTGCTGGTGCATATGTGCGAAGGCTGGATGTACATTGGGAAGGCATACGTACACACAGTATTTGTTATTACATTCAGGCTAACTCTGTTTAGTACTTGGTTGACAGATATACTAGCACCTGGAAGAATTTTCATTATTATTTTGGGTGAGTAAAGAGAAAAAAAAAGTAGTTCCTATACTTACCGTCTTTATTAAGGCCAAATCCAGAAGCAAAAACATTTTCTCCAGCAAAACTTTCAGAGAGCAGAGATCCCGTTGGCAAAGCTATTGGGGCTATGACTTCTAAAAATAATAATAAAATAAATGCTTATAAATGATTCTTCTTTCTCTTTTCTTCTTCTTAAACCACTGACCTAAACTAAACAGCCTGTGGCTTGCAAATTGGCAGAGGTCGGTCCATAGATTTCATGTTCTGTAATCCGTCCTATGGACTGCGCAACAGCCTTACAAAACTGATCATCCATTAGAAAGAGAAAAAGCAAACCTGTGGTCTTTTTCTCTTTCTATCAACGTCCGCTATTTTGTTTGTATATGCTTATTACAACAAGTTAGAAAGAGATACCTTAGTTTTAATTCGTCTCTATCACACTTTTTCGATCATTTTTTTTCATATGTGGCTAGGATTTCTATATCTATGGGTCAGTCATAGCTTTTACCTAAATTGAAAACTTTGGTTGTGAATTATTTTTGAATACTTAATCCACACAAATATTATAAAGATTTGTGAAAGTGAGTTATTAACGTGGAACAACTATTCTTACAGCACCAGCTTAATATAGCCATCTTTCTTACTATATAATGTAAAGTAGTTGCGGTAGAAAGCTTACGCCAATAACCGGGCAGAGCCGCGGGCAAAAGCTAATATAGAATAAAGTATTCCTTCGTGTCTGTCGGCGTACATTGTTTTCTTCATATACCAAACTAAGTTTAAAGATTTCAATCGGATTTCATTGATAAACAAAGTGTTCTAGGTTTTGGTAATTAATTTATGGGTTTGACGGATGGCTTTACAAAACATCGTTAATTTGAATTTTTAAACTTGTGCAATTGTTTTTTACCCGTCTGACCCAGATGGTGGGTAATGTTTTTCACGTGTATGTATATATGTATGTGTGTCCGTTCCTTTGTGACGTCCTGTAGATCTCGATAAATGTGGTCTCAAATGAAAGGAATTCATCTCCCGAGTGTTATAGGGTAAACTAAAACTTAAAAGCTATAAATAAGAATAAATAAATAAAATAACTTGAGTGCAAAAACATTAACAAAAAAAACTGGTTGCCTGTAAAGTCGGTATACGGGCGAAATTTTTACGTGACAACTTGTGCCTTTCACTTTTTATGTCTGTCTCTCTCGCTCTTAGGCGGGCTAACCATGCCGCGTGCCTCTCACTCGCTCTCATTGTGAGCGCATAACGTGAGCGGAGCGTAACGCAGTTTCTTGAAGTGTCACCCGGCAAACCAATTTATAAGACGTTGTCACGTCAAAAACAAGTGCATCTAATAAATAATAAATATTTAACTGTAAGTAGGCGGGACTCATCACAATGCAAGTTTAAACAGTAGTAGTCCCACAGATTGCACAAACTATAGTAGTTTTTAATGTTTTGCAGTTGGGGTTTTTTATTTATTTTTGACGTGACAACGTCTTATAAATTGGTTTGCCGGGTGACACTTCAAGAAACTGCGTTATGCTCCGCTCACGTTATGCGCTCACAATGAGAGCGAGTGAGAGGCACGCGGCATGGTTAGCCCGCCTAAGAGCGAGAGAGACAGACATAAAAAGTGAAAGGCACAAGTTGTCACGATTCCGGACGGTTGTCCGACACTAATTTTTTTATTTAATAAAGATGTTTGGTAAGGATTTCTGTGACTAGATTGACTAAAATTTATCCCACTCCACATCTATAGGAAAAGTACTATTTTGATACACGAAGTTTACAAATGTATGTATGTAGGTACATATAGACTGGTGGCATTATTTATATGTCTCAAACGTCGTAAATTACCAGCTTTAAATTAATACGTGGTGAAATAAAAGACCTGGGACAGATTAATACAACTTCATTGCCAGTTCCTGACTACCTCTTAGAAGTAAGACACGATTGAAAAAGGTGAAACGCACAAAGAACTTAATAAAATATTTTAAACCTAACATATACTTACTTGATGAAGTTATTGCGTTGGGCAAGTAAGCAACAGCGATGTCATTCCGAAATAAAGATGGAGACCAGTTAGGGTGCGTTATGACGACGCTGGTTTCTTCCCTGGTTCCTCCTGTAAAGAGTGTCACTGATCCAAGGACTACAGTGAATCTCCAAGCTCTACTTTTGCCGTCATCCCAGCAATGTCCAGCTGTTATAACTCTTTGAGGATTAACCAAAGAACCCCCACAGATTGCTCGACCCGGAAGCCCAATCAAGTCAATGAGGAGACCTGCCTATTAAAAATAAGTTTTTTTTAAGTACAATCATGATATATTTTTTGATAAAAAGCAAAAAGGCAAAAAAAGGCAAAAAAAAAATTAGAAAATTGTACCAAAAATCTGAAACCGCTTTTTCTATAGTATTTCAAATTCAAATTCAAATTCAATTTAATTTATTCAGTTTAGGCTACAATAATTGAGCACTTATGTCACTACGCCATCGGTTCGTAAGTCTACAGGGCGGGAGACCTTGTACTGAAAAGAACCGGCAAGAAACTCAGCAAGGGCATTTCTTTTCTCCCTTTCTTTTACAGCGTCCAATTAAAATATTGGAAAATGCCCTCCCTATCATAAAAGGACACTTTCCATTACAAACATAAAAAAACATGAAATATAAAGCACAAGCACAACATAAAAAAGTATCTAATATAAACAAAAGACAGTTTATGTATTCATCACTAAGGAATAATCAATGTCTTACAGTATTAATAATAAAACAAAAAAGTAAGACTAAATACTAAGAATACAAAGAAGTTTGCAAGAGCAGACCAGCCTCCACAGGCGGCACCCGTTCACGAGTATGACACATGAATCAGCCATCGCTTCGCTCAACCATGTTTTAGGGAACGTAACGACCCAACACACACGCCACCACCGCAGAGACACTTTGAGAGAGCATGAAACACTCAAGCAACTCCAATAAAACTTCGATTGTACTAGTTACAATGTGTGTAGTAAAGGAACAAAATATAAGAGGAGAAGATTGGAAGGTTCGTAATGCTTTACTACCGAGAAGCAACGGCAATAAACTCACTAGTTAATCTTTTATACATCATATAAAAATACAATATAGCCTTACACTAGGTAATAACATAATATACAATGTTTTAATTAAAAAAAAAAAATATTTCAAATGCCCCAATACAAATCAATTAAGTTCTAATTTTTCCAAGCATTTTTATCATTTATGTATTCATATACTTTGTAATAGCTTTTTTTCATTAAACTATCTTTGACATATATTTTAAATTTATTTGAGAGTAAATTAACCACATGTTCTGGAATTTTATTGTAGAAAAATATACTTTGTATTGCGAAAGAGCTATGTACCTTCTGAAGACGACATTTTTCCGGCAAGAACTGAAATGTGAGGGTTCCACTGCAGCCTATTGTCTAATGTAATACCTAGAAACACTGTTGAGTCTAATAGTTATATTTCTTCTCCGTTTAGGCATAATTTTGTACTTATGTTTCTGACATTTGGCATCATAAATTTTAAACACTTAGTCTTTTTCGCATTAAGAAGTAAATTATTTGCCGTAAACCAATGAAGAACCTGAGAAAGCGCACTACTATTTAAATGTGAACACATCGTATCGAAAAATTGGGTCAGGTACTAAAATAAGGGACCTTATTGGGAACAGTCTCGAGGTATTCGGACTCTGGAATTCGAGACAAAAATGTATGCAAGTAAATTTAGCGGGTTTCGCGAGGTAAGTTAGACTTTCATACATTTTAGTCACGAATTCCAGAGTCCGAATAGCGAGACTGTTCCCAATAAGCTCACAGTTTATTATCTGTTGCGTTGTTGTTAAATTGTTAATCAAGCCAATCGATCACAAACACATAGCAAAGAACTCAGGTCCATGGAGTACAGTCAGCTACGCGTGTCTACATCCTGTTTTACCTTGTCATATTTTGTAAACTTAAAATCATGAAAACTGATTTGGGTTTATGGTGGAATAAAATTTTCTCAGAAAAATTAAAATAATGTATAATTAATGTAGAGAATGCAAATTAAACTTGTAAATTAAATCGTGATTTTTAAAACAAATCCTAAAAAGGCAGACACGTTTCGAATTACTAATTAATTAATTTGGTTTCCTCATAAATTTATAAAACGAAATATATTGTATTTTTTTCCAATTCAAAACAGAGAAAAAGTCCCACGACTTCGTGTGCTTACCAAGAAAACTTTACAAGTTTCACGCTGAAACCCTCAATAATTTCGAGACATTCTATTCCATTTTTTCCATTTAACGCTAAAACAGACATGGTTTAGCCAACAAAAAAATCGAAAGTCTCATACAAATTTTCACCCACTAATACAGGATAGGCCAAATAACAATTTTCATAGATTTTCCTTTACAAATGACGGATTTTAATACAAATTTCTAATCCCCATTTAATTTTCAAACAAAATAATTTTCCAAAAATGCTGATATTTTTTTATTTGTAACTGAAACAGACATATATACCTACTTAAAACCCTAAAATAGCTCTCCTGTGTCAATAATTTGCTTTTTTGTAATGTTATCGTAAATACTAATGTTTATGGCTATATTTACAAAACTAACTGTATTTCCCATAAAAAGTTTTATCCCCTATTTTTTAATTGCACCACCTACCTCAAACTGCTATTAAAAAGTAAATGTTTTCTCTATTCAAAGGTCACCTGCCAGAGATAACCCTTTAACTTCAAAATGGACAAAACTTCTACAAACTTTAAACCGCTATTTAAGCCTTGTTAAGAGTTAAATTTCGCAAAATAATTACTAAGCGGATGTGTATAATATACGACTATACACATCCGCTAATATATTCTAATCTAATAATATATTCTACAAATTACATCATTAAAGGTTTAGTAATTTCGGCTGGGCTACAATGAGACGGTTAGTCAATTAGAATATTGCATCATAGGTATAAGTCAAAGTCAATCATTTATTTATTCAAATAAGGTTTTTAAAAACATTTTTGAATCATCAAAGTTATGAAATACAATTTTTTTGACAATTTCTACCGAGAAGAATCCGGCAAGAAACTCGATAGTTACTCTTTTCAAAAATCATAAAAAATAGAAATACAATAACGATTTTAGTACCTATACATAAAAATAATTGTTTACCTGCCAAGGATTAACTCCAAGCTGAGCTGGTGCTCCACCAGCTACTCTTGAAGATTCGTTCAAGTATTCTTCTTCCAATTTACGAATCCTTTCCGCTTCAGGTATTCCATATTTAACAAGATATCCAGAGAAAGAGCTGAGATCAAACTGAGGATCAAAAGTTTGAGCTTTGCAGAGAGCAGCAAAAGTAATTAAAGCCACAATCAAAACCTTCATAATAAATTACTGGGTATTCTATATACCTTCAACAATAAGCAATACACAACACAACACCCAACAGTACTGATTTTCAGAATGAATTGACTTGTTATACCTTTTATACGCTCTGATATTTTTGTTAATTAATTAACAAATATCAAAGAATCTTCGTGTTTGGAATCAATATATATATTCTTATTTTCTGTATTAAATAGGTAATGCTTTACTTTACTGCAATTTATATTAATATTCATAAAACTTAACTATATGCCGAGATTCACTTAAGGTTTTATGTTCTGTTCTTTACGTAAAATGTATGTAGGTACTACTATTCACATTTAATTTTTAAAAACGTGTACAATTGGCCGGTGCAAAAAGACGAGTGACGCATATATTTTTATAGTTATAGGTAATTCACTTTAGACTGGCGCAGCAAGTGTGCCTTTGCCTGTTCAAAGCCTAGTGAACATTTTTTGCCCTACATAATTGTTGATTGGATTGGGGAAAGGGACGATTAACAGATGTGTTAACTTAGTAACAAGGCAAAGAGGTTGCCAAAATTACCAAATGTCACTTTTGCATTGCTGATTACACACAATAATTGGGTTCGTAAGTCGTTATTAACCAGCCACAACAACCAGTGCATCGAGGCCCAGTTTAAGTATCACAACGGATGAAACTACCGCATAGATAAGTTGAAACACGGTAAAACCGATGAAGTTAGCTTGATATTCCTTTACGTCTAGTAAATGTCGTTTACCTTTATCTCGAGCATTTAATTTAATTTAATAAGCTTTATGAATAACGACATAGAATACTTTTTATTTTGATAAGAGTTCCCACGAAAATATTTTCTTTCGCGGTTAAAACTGCGGGTAAGTATTTTTTGCAACGAACAATGTTTATCTGATTTTTGGCACAAACAACTCCTAGTAACTTATAAAACCCTAGTACATCAATCTTACAAATACACAAAATCTTTATAGAATTAAGAAATACAATCAATATATACATACCTACATAGAAAAAAACTTTCTGCGTTTAATGACTGCCTGAAGTACGCAAAAGTAATTTATTTACATTCATGATGTAGCCATAGATACGGCATAGATGATTTATTTTCTTCACAGACTCTGACCTTGCATTGCACACCGGAATCGGAAGTAGAGTATTGTTGACACCTATTTCAAACACGCCTAACATTTTTTCATACAATTGAATTGTCTAATACATAATATACAGCCGATACCCGCCATTTTGTTTGCATAGCAGTGTTAAAAATATCTATAAGTTTGAAATAAATGATTCATTATATTTTTCGAATTAAATACACCTACTATGTACAAAGCAAATCAATTAATGAATTACCTAATAAACTTTTTTTCTGCAGATTATATAAATAAAAAAAAAAACTTAGTTCAGAAAGGTACTAATAAAAAAATCAAGGTCCTAGATTTTATTAACCAGTCGTCAGGATTTCATCCGGATGAATTTCCTCTTGTTTTCCCTCTTTTGTTGTCCTAGTTTGGACGCATGTTGTCATTTTGATGCTATCTATGTATTTATTCATTAATGACCATTAAATTAAGGAAGATTGTAACAAAAAACTAGTGCTCCGACTTATTAACTTAACTTATATATTACATAATTACATAACAAAAAAAGCAATGAACCTAAAAATAAAATATAATAGATATAACTAAAATATATTATTGAAAGGAGTCCCTTCCGAAGGTTCCGAAGATACTGGCAGCGTTCCCCCTTTGAATAGCTAGACTAATTCTTCGTCCGAGGTAGCTGCCAGCTCTTCGGTCTCCTGTGATGTCGATTAACCTTTTTGCTATTTCCTTAAAAAGCCTTATAGCGCTAGGACCCCACGAATCAAAGATCTCGACACCGAATGGGACAAAATCATATTTGGAGCCTAGATTTGCATGCTTTATTTATACTTTATTCTTACTTATTTGTCTGTCTATTTGTTCGTTTGTCTGTTTTTTAAGATGAATGTGCTATACACATTAAACATTGATTATTCCAAAATTGAATACGTTATAGAATTTATGAAATATTTTGAAGGTGCTCCTGTATCCGATAAAATAACGAGTTTTTTTTAAACCTTGAGATGATATAACTTTTACTACGAAAGTTAAATTGTTTTTTTGTATGTTTGCAGACAAGAAAATTTAAAAATCCTACATAAGCCTAGCGCAATTCTTTTGCACTTTTTTTTTAGAATATTTCATATTACTTTTAAGTAATGTAACTTTAACTTTAAAATGTGTATTTCGCATCGTGCCAATTGTAATTAACATATATACCTACTTAACTCCTCATTTAAGTAACATTTATTAATTAAAATGATCATGGTTCATAAACTTCAAATATTGACGATTAAGACTTGTTGAAATTATATAGACGCGTCGTCGTAAAGAGATATTATAAATGTGAAAGTTTGTATGGATGGATGTTTGTTACTCTTTCACGCTTCAAACACTGGACGGAACGGGATGAAACTTGGCATACATATAGGTTAGGTCCTGGAATAGCATATAGGTAGTCCTGGAGTATTTTATTCCGAAATTCCTGCGGGAATAACTATAACAGAGCTTAAACGAACTATAGCTATAGCTACAGTTTGATATAGCAAACTTCATTAGTGTAATTAGGAAGTAAATCACAGTATTAATACTGTGATTAAATAAAGGAGTCCCAGGCCGATAACTAAATTTAGGGCGGGCAGAGCCTCTGGCACAGTCTAGTTTTTGTTAATAAAGGTAAGTTTTTAAAAAAACATTTATAATTTAAATTTATGATAGATACGGAACACTTACCACGCGTTTGTGACTCGCACTTCTAAACATTGTATGAGATTTAAATAAATTGGTATTTCAAGATCAATAACTTTTAAATATCAACTTTTTACATTTTTTGTATCTAAGTAACGAATCCATTGACCACGGAAGGTTTTCACTGAACATCAGTATTGTGTCCATTGCCTACAGGTTATTGCTGAGTTAGAAGCCTATTTGGCATTGCATAGCTTATAAGATACTAGCTTTTGCCCGGTTATCGGATTGGGATTTCAACGGCAACACCTCAATTATAGGAAAAAAAACGACTCACACTTGACGTTTTCAAGTAGCCTATGTCCTTTCCCGGTAGACAGTCAGACAGACAGAGTTAGTTTAACATTCATAATATTAGTATGGATTAGTAAGTACTTCAGT
Source organism: Apoda limacodes (assembly GCA_946406115.1). NCBI lineage: Eukaryota > Metazoa > Arthropoda > Insecta > Lepidoptera > Limacodidae > Apoda > Apoda limacodes. Next base: position 14,528,895 of record OX291558.1, read on the forward strand.
ATAACTTATATTTTTTCATCTCTCATTCTCGGAAAGTAGACCACATTATTAATATCTATAAAGCGGGTGGGAAGTGGCAAATGTCAGCCGGAAAGTAAATAAAGAAAAATCCAGTCACATTGGGCAAAGTCAGTCAGTCACCTATACAGCCACACTTCGATTAATACTAGGTATATTTATTGGTTGTAGATATTTTGTTTTCGATGTTATTTAAGATAATAATTTATACCAGATATGTGGCATATAGTCCTATCGGCTCGGTAGGTAGTCCGATAGTTGAGTCCCAGGGAAGGACATAGGCTAGTTTTCATTTCGGAAAATTCAAAATTCCTGCGGTGGCAACTATAAAGTTTGTTACTTAATCCTGTCGTAGTGGGGCATCCAATTGAGCTAAAATTTTGCACAGAGATAGTTAAAGATATGGAGAAGTAATAGTTTTTAAAGTGAACCAACAAATCAAAGTTTGTTTGAAAAACATTAATTCTCGTGTCGCTAGTTCAAAACTTTACGCAACATCATTTTGTCTAAAGTCCGAATCCATGAATCGAAAGTTAGATTACGATTACATTTAATTACTTTTAGATTAAGATTACTATTTTGAACAATTAATTTTGTGTTGATGTTTATAATTTAATATTTTACATTTGAGTCATTTATACTTTTATTAGCTATAAACCTTTCATAAAATAAATCATAACTTCTCAGCTAATGTTTAAAAAAACTGAGCTTGTATATTTGAACGCGCCATTCTTATCAAAGATGCATCTTGCTATAGGTAGTACTAATGCATATCTTTAAGCTAAAGCCAAAATAACAAAAAGCTATACATAACTATTAAGGCATAAATATTGTATCGTCACAGGTACTTGAAAACGTGAAGCCGTTGAAATCCTACACCGATAACCGAATTTAGGGCAGGTAGAACCGCGTGTAAAAGCTAGTATATATATATATTTCAACAAGTAATATGAAGTCCTATGTATTTTATTTATAATACTAAAGTGGCAAACAAGCTTAAGGTCCGCCTGATATTAAGCAGTCACTAAAACCCATCTAAATAAAACCGTGTATATATAAATTAATGTGTAACTTCAGGTTGGATTTGAATTTTAAGTGGTGGAATTAAACAGCAGAGCCACAATAATATCTTATTGACAATTTCTTATCCTGGTGAACTATAAAAAGTCAGTAATGGATATGGGTAGAGCAAATAAAACTAACCAGGTAGACAATCAAATTTGACTTTATTTTAGATTTGAAACTTATGAACATGTAGCTATTGTTTAGTTTAGATGTTGATTAATGAAGTCCATGAAGGAGGTAACTCTGGCGAACACACCAGGAAGACCAACTTCACAACCAAAAGCAGAACCGAAGGATGTGGCACCGATCTGTAAAAAGACAAAGTTGTTGAGAATCATAATAATTTTCAAAAAATATATGTAATATACGGAATAATAATTTGTTATTAAGGCCTTCCCTGCATTACATTAAAATAAAACAAATATTTAGGGGGCTCCCATACAACAAACGTGGTTTTGTGCCGTTTATATAGATAATGGTACGAAACCCTTCGTGCGCGAGTCCGACTAACACTTGACCAATTTTTTTTAACAAATATAAGTAAAATATTATGTTAATGATAATTCTTAATTCTGTTTTATCACTAGTTACTACATTTAATTGTTTTGCTTTTTTTGCGTGCAATTTTTATGGTGGTTAAACTGGTGGTTTTATATAATTGGTTGACCAAGCGAGTGAAGCAAGTGGTGTTGTTTTATATTAAAAAATGCTATTTTTGCAGCTTTAGCATTATTAACGTAGTAACGTTCTTACGAAGAGGCAACTGATGTTTTGAAAGAGTATGCCTGAACTAAGACTTTTACCTTATCTACATGAATAAAATACCATGTGTTGGTTTCTGCGGCTGTCAAAATTTTCCAGTGACTGAGCCCAAATCTATTGAGAATTCTATTTAGACATTTGCGTTTGTAGTGCAGTAAATGTGTGCAAATTGTGCACATTACTACGCAAATCCTGATGACCGGACCTTCAGCGAGATTTTAGGTATAGGCATCACCAATACATGTCCACACACAAGACTCGCGCGACCGCTTACAATCTAGTGGGCTAGACAAGAGCAACCATAGTTGCGTCCATTAACGCGCGAGTCGATTCCACTCGCAGAATTTGCCTTTTTTCGACGAACATTCGGGACATTAAGTCAGTTGTGGTTTTTCACTATCAAAAAGGAATTACGTCAATACTCACCAGGATGGGTCTTTCCCTGTAAGCGACGAGCGGGCCACCAGAGTCTCCTGCGCAAGTGCTTTGACCGCCGCTGCCACTAGTGCATATGTTGGAAGACTGCACCACCAAAGGAAAGGCGAAAGAACAGATAGTATTCGTGATAACGTTCAGTTCTACGTGACTTAGAAATTGATTTGTAGTAATGCTGGCACCTAATAACAAAGAATAGTTTAAGAAAATCGAAAAATAAAGTAAAGGTTTTGCGAGCCCTAGAGGTTATTGCCTACACTGTATATGGAATTACGAATTTCTATATAAAGAACAAAAAAATACAAATAATTCTAAAATTAGTTACATATACGTACTTGGTTGGTTTTTTTTATCCCAAGATATGTTTATTCGTGCTAAACTTCTAGATTTAGATAAATGTGATGATTCACTTAGATTTTCATCAAACGCTAAACGTATATAGAATGTCATATTATTTGAATACATTGAAGAAAGTTTTTATGGTAGTTAAACCTTAGGATTTCTTAAGAGATATTGCAAAAATGTATGGCAATTTACTTTTGATAGCCTGCAATATTTAATCAAATTCGATGGGGAGATGGCAGAATTACTAAAAATAGTACGTTTGATGTTTTGCTGCTGAACCATAGCAAAGAGATATGACGGGACATTAAAAAATAGTTCATAGGAACCCGGATAAGTAGGTTTATTTTCTTATGTGACAATACTTACCGTCACCGGTGAGGCCATAACCAGAAGCTGTGACAGCTTCTCCCGCAAAGTTTTCAGAGAGTTCAGCGCCGCTGGGCAGAGCGATTGGACTGATGTGGGCTGTGTAAAGTCAGAAAAAAATACTTGAGTAGGTACATCACTAACTGTTGGCCACGTCTTTGGCTGCGTGGATGTTTAAAAATCTAAAATCACCAGATCTTTTTTATGTAAAACTATCATTTTAAGTTGAGCTCTCATTGAAAGGCGTGTCTTCACTTAAAATTGTTTAGTCTCGCGACAGATGACATATCGCTCATTTATTGCAGGAGTGACATAACAGAAAAAACATGTTTTTACAGGAGAGCAGTTTCAAACTTTCAAGTTGATGTATTTCAGAAAATATTTACCTTAGTTCAAGAACTTTGCGCAGGTTATTTGTGTCAGTTACTTAAGTTTATCATGTAGAATAGAGTATGTTTTAATATTTACAGTTTTTCAAGATTTAGGCTATATCAGCAAGAAGTTACTTAATTATGTCGTTATTGCAGGAATTTTAAATTTTAATTTTGTATTTTTGATGATTATGTCACTGATATCGTAAAAATAATTCAAATATTATAGATTTATATCTTGTCATTTTGAAATATGGCTATATCTCTAAAATAATATTAAACTATTATAACGATGAAGTTTTTAGTAATCGTATAATTAAAGAAAACTATTTTCTTCACGACGAAACATGGCACGGTGATATTTGTAAAATTCCAATTTTTATAGATTAGTTATTTATTATTTTTCCACACACAACTTTTTCCACATGCTCGGGGGCAAAATAACTTACATGTTTAAAATTGGACACATAATAATTCAAATATGAATTGTTTGTTTTGAAAAACGTTAAAAATCGTAATTTTTTTCATGCAAAATTTCCCATCATCACCGAAGTTTCCTTAATTGTATTATTTCGAAAAAGAAAACTAAAAATTTAACGGCTTGGAGTTTTTAGTCTTATGACATTCTGCTAAGCCATTATTTTTGAATATTTTTAAAATAATTTCCTGTATGGAGCAAATCCAATGAAATATAAAAGAAAATAATGGTTTGTCAGAATTTCATGAAACCAAAAGCCCCGGTTCCCTCTACCCCTGCTCTATTTGCAATTATGTAATAGGTAGCAAGCATTTGTTGTAAAATAAATTAATAAACGAAGAAATCAAGAAAATTATACTGCAGGGCCCAGGATTCTCTAAAAAAGGAAGCCTAGGCCATAGCCCATCGCGCTGGCCTAGGACGAATTTCTAGACGTTTGACTATCGAAGGCCAAGCTAGTGGCTAGTCTCTCACTTGGCTTAGCAACTATACTATCATAGTATGCACACCAACTAGGACTAGCGGTTTAACGTGCACTCTAAAGCCCTCATCTTGAGATAAGAGATGCGTACTTATATGTAAAATTACCATAGAGTTGGGAGATATAGTTTACCTGACAAAGGTGCAGCTGAAGGCAGGTAGGCAATAGCAACGTCGTTACGAATTAAAGATGGATTCCAGTTAGGATGCAGGACAACGACGCTAGTTTCTAGCCTTGTACCTCCGGAAAACAGTGTCGTAGATCCAAGAACAATGGTGAACCTCCAAGCCGAATTAGTGCCATCATTCCAGCAGTGGGCAGCAGTCAAAACTCTCTCAGTACTTATAAGAGAACCACCGCAGACGGCACGACCAGTTTGACCAACCAAGTCGATCAGAAGACCAGCCTGAAATCACAAACAAAATATTATGATAGGACCAATTCCCCCTTTGTACGTTTTAGTCACCTTAAAAAACGGAGGAAGTTCTCAATTCGGTTGTATGTTTTTTTATGTTTGTTACCTCAGAACTAACGGAAGTGCTTATTGGCTAATGACTACATTCCTGATTTATGATCGGCTTTGTAGTCAAATCGTGTAATGTAATAAATTCTTTATTGCACAAAAAAATTAACTATATTAAGTTGATTGGTTAAATATGATTGAGGCGGTCTTATCGCTATTTGGGTAGAGGAAATCTAGTAGAGTTTTAGAGTAGGTGCAACTTAGAACAAGAAAATAATATAAAAATAAATAAAAACAAACAAGTGTGTTATTTTACATTACATAACATAAAACCTACTAAAAAATAACGTCTTGTGCGTAAAATAATAATTATTCGGGTGACCGATACTAATTTTTAACCTGCGTTTTGAAGCAGTGTTAGCTTTAGGCTTGTCTGATAGTGAACGGTAAAGCATTCCATAGTTTTATAGATTTAACTGTAAAGGAATCGTTATAAAACTGAGAGGAATGTAAAGGAATCTTTAGGAGTAAATTTGTAGACGATCTAAGATTTTTTATAGAAGAGCCAAGAAATTCAAACGAATGTTTAATATAAGTTAGTGATGAAGGATGGACGGAATAAAGAAGGTGTGTATTACGGCGTTGGCGAATGGAGAGCCACTTGAGCTAAGAACAAAACTCTGATATATGATCATATTTGCGTAAACCAAACGCAGCATAACCGGCCGATCGTGACTCTGGTTATGCTCAGCGGGTCGATTTCGTAAAAGATTGCTAACCTTTTTTAAAAGAAATAAGATATACATTGCGGTTTCGCCACAATCGATGAATTTCATACGTCATATCAAATGCGCAATGTATATCTTATTTCTATGGATTTCAAACGAGAATTGTTAGCTGTCATTTTACGGAATCGAGCCGCAGTTGTGGCCAAAAAAACTAATTATATTGACAACTGTATTGACAATAATAAAAATAGTTTTGGTAATTTTACCGCCAATTTGCCGCGTTTAAATGCTGATTTATTTTTTTACTTTTTTAAATTAATTTAATGGCGCATTCTTTTTGTTGTGCCAGTCCAGATTTAAATAAAACTTGATGAGTTATCTCTTTAGGTATCAATGTTCGGGCTTAGAAAAGTCATAAAGTCATATCAAATTTCATATAATTGACATATGAAACATTGCGAATCTCTCTCGAATACTGTACTGCAAGTACGATTTATCTCAAAGAAGCTTATGTGCAATATATGGTCGCATATCGTAGCATGTTTGAGAAAATATAATTTAGAAACCTGTATCGCTGTGCGAATCTTATTCAATATTTAAATAAAATGTAAATGTCATATTTTTATTTTGCATGACTTTTGCGCCACCTAGTTTTATACAGTGTGTAACAGAACAGGGGTACTTAACCATCACCAAAATACTACGGAGTATGTTAGCCTGGTAAAGCTATGAGAGCAGGGTTATATTCTAATCATAAAGAGCATATTCAAAGATGAACTTTATGTCAAAATAAAGTGAATAACGACCCTAAAATCAGCTGTAGGGATTATGGTATTGTGATGCAGCCTATGATTATTTTAAAATTAAAAGGAATTGTAAAATAACAACGTATTACATAGAAGTCTAACCTGCCATGGGTGATCGCCGAGTTGAGAAGGTTCTCCACCAGCAATCCTGGAAGGACTGTTCAGATATTCTTCCTCAGCTTTACGTATCCTCTCGGCTTCTGGTATACCATACTTCACCAGGTATCCAGTTAAAGGGCTAATGTCAAGCTGCTGGTCGACATATTTACCCTGGCAGAGAGCCACCAACGTAACTAGAGCTATTACTAGGATCTTCATAGTGAAATGATTGGGTACCTTTAGACTCAGCAGCAAACATTTATACGTCTATAAAACCGATTATACACAGATTAGATAATTGTGCTGATATGATTTGATTAATTGATTTTCATACGTGATTTTCTGACTAATAGTTACTTGCCTACCTACTTAAGCGAACGTTTGTTTTTCTAATCAGATAGCATTTCGTATCTTAATTGTTCTATTATATTCACACTGCATGATTTTGAAGAAAAAATAAATAAATTTGGAATATATAATTACTAGACTTTGCCAGCGGCTCCGCCCGCCCTAAATTCGGTGATCGGCGTGGGATTCCTTTATTTAATGTCAGTATTAATACTGTGTTTTACTTCTTAATTAGCCCGCCCGAACCTTAACCCTTTACTCCTGAATTACACTAATAAAGTTTGCTATATCAAGCTGTAGCTATAGTTCGTTTAAGCTCGGTTACAGTTATTCACCCAGGAATTTCGGGATAAAAAGTAGCCTATATGCCAAGTTTTATCCGGTTGAAGCGTGAAAGAGTAACAAACATCCATCCAAACAAACTTTCACATTTATTATATAAGTAGGATGATAGGCTTAACGTGTACCTAACAAAATATTGGAAATCTGAACACAGTTTTAGATATAAGTAAAAGATCATAAAACTATGGTGTATTAAAATGTTAGGAAATAGAGCCGCCCCATGGTAAGTAAAAACGTACGACATTCTCAACGGAATGGCGACAGATTTTGTTTAGGCTCACTTTTGCCATCGTATAAAGATTTAATTTGATTACAAAAATTGGTAATAATTAATTACATAAAACTGAAAAAACTAACATTGAATTTTAACCAGAAACTTTATTAAAGATATAAAGACTAATTTATTTCCCGTGTGCGCGTACAAAGTATTCATTTTGTATGAAAACGTCCAGATTCGCTATCTTCACCGGAAACATTTATTCATAGACATGTAAAACCTAAGATCATTCGTAGCGGTTTATTGTACTATCTGCAATCCCTGTTTTCCTTGGTCACGCTATAATTTCCGAATAACTGCACCATTTTGGATAATTCTGTTTATTTATAAAGTTATAAAAAAGGGGCAAGTGCGAGTTGGAATGGCGTGCGCAATCACCCTTAGTGTTAAGGGTAAACCGATTGTAATAAAATTTTGGTAAATTGTTGTGCACACGCTGGTGAAGGTGTCTGAATTAGTACAACCCTTTCACAATAGGTGGCGCTAGTTGTTTTTTATAAGAATAACAACTTTTGCAGGGTCAGCAAGTTTTTTATAGAAAACTTATAACTACACTCATCAGCAAGTGTCGTGTCAGCAAAGGTATGGTAAATAGACATTTTATTACATATCTCAGATTTCCGGTTAGACTAGACGAATGTTTGATTTGTCCTTTATTATAAAAGGCATGAACTTTACATCGAAGAATAATTTATTTACGTTTCAAATTGAGGTGAGCCTGTCTCCAAAATCCAAAGAAACAATCTCTTTTTCGCCAATTTTTTTAATTTTCCTTTAGTTTCTTTAGATGCTCTTAATGATTTGATATTATTCGAATGGGATAAGATTTGATCATTTATTTACAATGGATAATAGGCCTTCGACATACAAATACTTTTTCATTCCATCTATATTCAAAAAACGTTGATTGGTTCGCCATTAGACGGGAGCAAAGTGTATGTTTGCTCTTGCTCCCGAAGCGGGTAGTAATCGACTTAATTCAATTTCTGATAAAAAAAAAACGTTCTTACAACAGTTCATTAAATATAATATTTAAAAACTGTCAAAATGTTTTAAATGTATACATATATAAATTTTTAATATTTTTTTTACCTTTCACATTTTAATTTATGTATTTTTTTTTATAAGTTGCGTCTAAAAGCACCTGTTATTTCTTTTCTCATAAAGGAGCATAAAAAGTAAAGTGTATCACTCGGTCACAAAATATTTTTAGTTCGTGCCATGTATATTGAATCCCTCACTACACTCAGGATTCAAAATTGCGCCCTAGTAATAAAAATACTAATTTGCTCCCATGTGATACAATTTACTGTTTAATTTATAGATAATAATTTTAATAGTTCCGTTGAATTTTTCTTTGTAGGTACTGATATTTCCTCAGTAGAAGCTGCAAATATCAACTCTTAAATTAAACCAATAACCACTCAGACTCTTCGTTTTACCTTTATTCCGTTGATCTCTAGTACTTTTAATACATTTAATATATTTCAATTTGTCAGTTTGTACTAAAAGAGGGGGAAACATCAGTATCAGTCAAAACAGTCAGTGGCGTTTAGTTTCATTGTCGAAAAACCACTTCTACCCCGATGCGCCTCTACAATGTAAATGTCACTCTGCCAAAAGGGACTGTCACTCAAGCGCTCGCACGGAAATACCCAAATGTATTAGCCGTCCATTTTATCCAGACCTCCAACGTATACCATCGTGCAACTTGTTACTTTGCTACAAGGAAATAAACAAATTTTCGCATAAGTTCAAATTAAATTGGTATTTTTGTTCAGTCTACGTTGCCAAAGCTAATATCTTTAGTTACGCTGACGCTTCATTCAGATTATATTTTCATACATTATGGTTTGTTTATTTATGTCACTTTTGCTCATATGATAACATTGTGTTCTATTTTTGTATTTATTACTAAGAATTTGTCTAACGATAATATATATTATTATCATCATACATATTATATATTAATATTATTATATTTGTTATTATTTTTGTTTAAAATAGCTAATTGAAGTGTATTAGATTTTATTGATTTAATCACACGTACAGTGCAACCAAAGTTTTCTGACCCGGTGTCTGTCGCTAGTGTCGCGTAAGTTCTCATCATTTTAATATGACGATTGTAGTTTGATGTTTGACCACCGGGTCAAAAAGATCGTTGCGTTATTTTTTATATTTATTTTATTTTTTTGGACATTACACATGCTATGCATACTATTATGCACGCGGTATAGAATAATGTACTGGTAAGTTCAATTCTAGCCTGTTTTGTTCATAAACTTGATTTTTTCTATATCCTATTTAGACATACTGGTTGCGCTGTTGATGAGGTGGGTGGAGCCATCGAGGCTGCTTATTGAATGTATGAGGTGTCACGAACCATCGCTAGTGGCGCTGCTTTTATGTGACAATACAGTGTGTGTCATTCGCGCCAATTTCATTTGCAACGACGCAACGCACAACCTCGGCGTTATTTGTCATTTATAAAATAGCTAAAAAAACTGTATATTTTTAGGATGGCTAACATACATTATACAATATGCATGTTCTAAGAGTCAATCAATTAATTAGTTTTTAAGTTAATTGACATATCAATTATTTTTTAGAATAGGTCTATAATAAGTAAGTATCTGAAATGACTTTCTTGACAGTATAACTTAGGGGGGTTACATAATAACAAATTCAAAATTCAAAAATCAGATTTACTTACCTCAATGTAAGGAATGAAAATGGACGGACAGAGAGACAGACAGACCGACAGTTGTTCGCAAACCTGATAACAAGCAGTAGCAAATATAAAACCGAACTGGAACCTCTAATGTACCCGCTCCAAATTAGCGTCGATAAAGTCCATAAACAAAAACATATCAGTTCTAAATCAGCGCGTGTAACGTGCGCCGATGACCCCTCAGATTTTCATACGTTTTCAACAACAGACGTTGTAATTCATGAGGATGGTTTAAGTTTATAATTCATTGCAGTTTTGTATAAATTGGCTGAAATATTATGGCGAGTGTTGAAGATGTTGGAAAAAGAATCTTTTTCAGTTAAAAGTTTCGTGGTTTCAAACCACAAAAGTAGTAACAGAAACAAATACTACACTAAGCAACATCCGACATCATCTTGGTTTTACTATAATAACATATTTAAAAATGTGCATATTACCCTACTGCACCCGTACGAAGCCAGGTCGGGTTCCTAGTTAGGTGTAAAGTGAAATAGTGTCAGATAGTTTAACGTAACTGATAATTATGGAAGTAATACGCAAACGGAGGAAGTGTATGTGGCCATTGAATGAAGAATAGTGCGGCTGCGGCGTAGGAATCCAAATTATGTATAATTTATCTATTAATCTTTGCGGTTAGATAACCTCTATTCAGTAGGTTAAATTAAGTATAAATAATGTAGCAAAGCTAAATAATGGGTAGTTATACTGTATGTACGAGATTCATGAATACTATTACCTACTCTCATAAACTTCTTTATGTACAAGATTTTGCCATCATGGGATACCTATAATAATGCTGACAGTAAGTTTTCATTATAGCCCACCTTTATTAGTAGTTAATTAAGTACTCTTAGTCTAACAAACTAATACACAGCTCATATGTGACCAAATGCAACGTGTTTGTTTTTATTTTATTAATTATTACAATAAAATTATGTATCGGGTTGATGCAAACAAAGCAGCGAGATACAGCTAGTAATCTGTAAATTTATAATATAGGATGAGTTGACTGACTGACTGATTCAATGACATATCAACGCACAGTTTAAATCGCAAGAAAACTGATATTTGGCATTTGGGTTTTCTCATTAAATTTAAGTTCGTAGTTAGTTAGTGGAGCTCACTAAAGGTTTTTGCAAAATTTCTTCCCCGAAAGGGGTAAACGGGAAGTCGGGTTTTTTTATGAAAATTGTCTATTTTGAAGTTAAATGCATAAAACTTGGTATTGAGCTTTTCGGTTGAAAATTAAGATTGAAGTTGGTTTACATTTTTTTGGAAAATCATGCCCCAGAGCCCTCTGAGGGAAAACAAAGGTTAAAAGGTCGTATGAGGATTATGATACCTCCCTTTTTTTGTAAGTGTTTGTAGTTTAGAGGACATGGGGGAAGAGATGAACTTGCATAAATATGTACCTGCTTGATTTAAGTACTTGTGTTAGTGATATACTTTTAACGGCGGGACTATTAAATTAATATATATTATTCATGTTTCAATACTATAATTATTATTAATTATCGTTTATGCCTTTAATTTTATTTTGCTGTTATTTGTAATCGATTTTTTTTAAATCGTCTTCGCTACAAGTTAAAAATATTTTATAATGTTAAAATATTGGCAATCTTTCTCTTTCTATGAAAATAATTTACTTTGTCGCAAGTGGATAAGTTATTAATTTGCTCTTTTCTTAGCGAGCACGGACTGCATCTCGACAAAATTTAAGAAAAAAATTCCTCAAAGCTATGACGTTATTCGTTAATAATATAATTGATAGAAGAACATATTTCTGTATTATCGCCAGACTGATCTTTTAGGCCACATAAGTTTTTTTTTTTCAATCTGTTGTAGTTTAGCCGTACGACCACGACGAAATTACGTATTTTGCGTCAGATGATTTTCCGTAACGATATCCCCAGACGAAACGTTAAACATTTATCTAATTCACGTCAATAGCTACGAAGTAACTTCCTACCGCGAACGCTTGGGTTGTAGAATAAGCTCCCTGCCAAGGTTTTCTCAAAGGACTACAGTATGGGGTTCTTCAAGAAAGAAGGTATTAGATTTCTAAAGGGTCGGCTACGCGCGAGTGATACCCCTGGTGTTGCAAGCGTCCATAGGCTACGGTGACCGCTTACCATCAGGTGGACCGTAAGCTTGTTTGCCACCTTAGTGGTATATAAAAAAAAAAAAAAGTATGTAGCTAGTAGAGGATTGCTATAACTTATTTTCTTTGCCAGAGGTAAAATAACTATAAACCGTATCGATTTAGTGAACCGACTTTAGTGCAATCAGTATTGAATTTTTCAGATTATTCGTTCTTCTGTTATTTTTTCTGACCCAGTGGTAAAGATGAAAACTACAGTTACCATATTAAAATGGCGTTAACTTACAACGAGACTAGCGACAGACACCGGGTCAGATAAGTTTATTACACTGTTACTATAAATATTTGACCAAATAATTAACTTGAAACATGTACCTTCAAATAGATGCAGTATTTGCATGTTAATACGTAGATGTGTAACATTTATGCAGGGTATATAGGATCTGATATTGTTATGTCGTGAAACAAAGAGATTTGATTGGCTGAGTCTCGAAACATCAGTCTGGACCAGACTCCCCTGTTCTCGGCAATCAGTTAGCCAGACAAACATGACTAAGCTACTTGTTTACTCAATAATTTTCAATATGCTCAGGGTTGAGTAGTATTATGCGCGTTATAACAAACAAATAAGTTGATAATAAACAAAAATATACCTTAGTTTAATTTGAAATTCCTGAAATGAAATCAATGAATGAAAAATGAAATAAAAAATTTCCAAGGGAAACGCAGTTTTGCGTAGTATTTTTTTGCTCTGTGGTACAATAAAAGTAAAAGAGGCGATTGCAAATGAATGTCCAAGAGTGCAGTTGCATGTATCGATGAATTTTTAAACAGGTAAGGAAGCTTATTGCGAAAAAGTCTGGAGTACTCAAGTCTCGCGTTATCTCGAGACATAGTAAACCAGGTTTCGAGACACTTCCATACTTTGCTGCCGCGACCGCGAGACTCAAGTACTCCAGACTTTTTCGCAATAAGCTTGCTGTGCGTTTTACGCAATACGTTCAACCATCTGGAATTCTAGTATTTCTGTTGCTGAGAATATTTATAAGTATATAAGTAAGACATAAGTATGAGTATATAAGTATATACAGTACAGTGATATTTCCTGCTAAACCGAGGGGAATTAGTTCGATTACCGCACAGGACAAACATTTATATATGTAAAGAAAATTTCTGTTTGCCTTCGAGTCTGGATGATTTTTGTGCATAATACAAGTTGAAACATTAGAATATTTTTATCAGTTGTTTGGAACACGCTTTGCTTAGTTAGGAACCAGTTGGCGCTGTATGATTTGTCCTGAAATTTAATTATTATATGATTCATACCCAGGACAATTTAATTTAGTTGTTTCCATCTCTCTGGTCAAGGTGTTTGGGCAATTTAATAACCGATATTATTCCCCGAAGGAGTTGAAGTCTGTCTGTTTCATTCGCACTTATGAAATAGCAAATTGTTTCATCTCAATTTTCTAGTTACAGTGAATGCGGACCGCGTGCTGTTGACGTTTAATAAACTTGCACGCGGGATTATAGAGTTTACGGTGATACGTTTTTGAATAGACGGCTTGCGAGGATTTGATATTTGAAAAGTATTACAATAATTTTTGCGTTTAACAGTACTACTTTAGTTTTAATGCATTATTGAGGAAGCAAGATAAATAAAAACAGAATCAAGTGCACAAGAAACGGATAAGTACATTTTCTATTTAATAGCAAATAGGAAAATATCGAAAAATATTTGTTTTAAGATTAATAGCAAAAGTTCAATAATTTGAAGCTTATTATATTATTAACCTTAATATATTCTGAGTGAAACCTGCTAAGTAAAATTTATACAACTTTTTCAGAAAAATATTCTAACGAATAATATTCTCGACATTACTGTCTCTAGTTAGAGGGCGTAAAAATAGGCCTTTGCTGGATGAGTAGAGTTTAAAAGACGACCAACAGGTGAGTCCAGCAATAATCTAGCAATGACTTTATGACCGAGACTGTTATTATTGAGTATATTATTGAGTATATTTCGACCAGTCTAAATATACATTTTATACTAATTGAAGCATACAAAGAGACACAGTTCCACCTACGTGACCGCATGTTGAAAATTTCGATTATAATAAAATTCAAATATATATCGAGAACTATAAAATTAACAAATTTGATTGGTTATATTAATATATTTTTTATGAATAAAGAATCAAAAGAAAATAACTCTTAGTTTTCTAAGCCATTTGAATTAAAGCCCAAAAATAGGTTGTCAGATTTTTTTTCTAAATGTTTTAAGGGCCAAATTAATATAATATAAGCAAATCCACTTAATAAAGGTTTAAACTAAAATATGTATTTTTTTCACGTCAAAATGTGTAATCGGATTTGTACTCGTTGGCCAGCAAGCATCAGGTTCATCGGGCGTAAGTATTTTGATACACTTGTAAGTGTTTTTTTTTCTTAAATATAACTCTAAAAAAAAGATTAAAAATATTTTTTTATAAATTGAACTTTTAAAGAAAGTAAGTATTTGAAATATTGAGACTTGAATTTTTTTTAATCTTTTTGTCTAATAAGGGAAAATTTTAATTTCAAATATGAATGAATTAATGTCCGTGGCTAAAAGATTTTTTTGTTTATAGCCGGAATTTGATGACACTTCAGCACAAGATACCAAAGAAATACAATCGAATCCTTCTTCATTGCAAGATACAAATACAAACAAAACCTCGTCAACTTTTCCTTCATCAGAAGATGCGGCAGAAAGTCAATCAACAACTGATATGTTTCAATTGAGTGGGGATCCTTTTTAATGGAATATAAATGATGAAACACGAGATTTTATAACTATAAACGGTTTACCACAAAATAATGTAACGGATTTTAAAAATTCACAAAATTTTTATAATGATAAAACGAGGTTTTGTTCTAAAAGCTTATTCCAACGTCATTTAAAGAACGGAGAAATTCAACATCGTGAGTGGTTACTTTATTCAGAAAGTAAAGGATCAGTATTTTGTGCTCTATGTTTACTATTTGGTAGGAGTGGCGAAGCAAACGCATTTACTGGTGAAGGGTTTAGAGATTGGAAAAACTCAAAAGCGCGCATTGAAGCTCATGAAAATTCTGATTTTCACAAAACTAACATTAGTCACTTCAAAGCTCGAGCTGTCATTCAAGGCCGTGTTGATCAACGTTTAATGGAGCAGCTCGATGAAGAAATTTTATACTGGAAAAAAGTTTTGCATCGAGTAATTGTTATAGTTAAATCTCTCGCAATAAGAGGGTTGTCATTTAGAGGACATACAGAACGAATTGGAGATCCTCATAATGGAAATTTTTTAGGTTCAGTCGAGCTTCTTGCTGAATTTGATCCGTTTTTATCAGAACATTTAAAATTATATGCGCACCCAGGCCGTGGAAATACTTCGTATTTATCTAAGACAATCTACGAAGAAATTATATTATTAATTCAAAATAAAGTATTGCAACATATTTCTAAAGAAGTGCAATCTGCTAAGTATTTTGGTGTAATTGTGGATTCCACGCCTGATATTGCTCATGTTGATCAACTTACGATAATTATTAGATATGTATGTAACAATGGTAAAATTGTCGAAAGATTTCTGGAATTTATTCCAAATACTGGCCATAAGGCTAAAGATATTGAAGATGCTTTGTTAAAATCTCTTGAGAATAATGGTTTGAATATAATGAATTGTCGTGGTCAATCTTACGATAATGCAAGCAACATGTCAGGTTTATATTCAGGAGTGCAAGCACGAATCAAAACAACTAATCCATTAGCTGAATATGTTCCTTGTGCTGGTCACTCTTTAAATTTAGTGGGAACTTGTGCAGCTGAATCTGTTACCGAAGCAGTTGACTTTTTTTCTACTTTGCAAGAATTATATAATTTTTTTACCGTTTCGACACATCGTTGGGAAATTTTAAGACAGCATACAAGTTTAAGACTGAAAAGCCTTTCTCAAACTCGTTGGTCGGCTCGACATGATGCATGCTACACATTAGAAAAAGAGTGGCCTGGAATAATTGTTGCACTAAACTTTATTGGTGAAAACAAAGATGAAAAACCTACTACGCGAGCTGAAGCTAAGGGACTGCAGCAAAAATCACAACATCTAGAAACAGCAATTCTAGTCATTGTTTGGAATGCAATTTTGGATCGATTTAATGCTGCGAGTAAGAAGCTTCAGGATTCTCAAGCTGATTTATCATCTGTGATAAAAATATATAGTTCTTTGGCATTATTTCTACAAGATATGAGAGATAAACAATTTTTTGACTATGAAAAGAAGCCAAAGAACTATCTGGAGTTCAAAATTATTACAGCCGTCGTAAAAAAACCCGAAAACTTCAGGCTGACGAGTCACGGGAAAATAAAAGAACAGCTTTATCTGGAGAAGAAAATTTTCGAACCAACGTTTACTATCCAATTTTAGATACTTTAAGTGTACAATTGACAGGACGTAAAAGTGCTTATCATAATCTCTACGAAAAATTTATTGTTTTTTGACAATTTATATGAAATAGATACCAATGAATTGAAAATTTGCGCAGATGAATTAGTTACTAAGTATCCTGATGATTTGGAGAAAACTTTCGTGAATGAATGTATTCATTTGCACTGTCAACTCAAAGATTCTGTAATGAACACGAAAGATATTCGTTCCGCGCAAGGAATATACAATTTTTTGCATTCTCAAAATCTTCAAGATGTTTATCCAAATGTAGACATTGCTCTACGTATTTTTTTGAGTATTCCGGCTACGAACTGTTCAGGAGAAAGATCTTTTTCCACCTTGAAAAGAGTAAAAACGTATTTACGCGCAAGTATGGGCCAAGAGAGACTCAATGCTTTAGCACTACTGTCAATTGAAGCTCAACTTGTTCGAGAAATTGATTACAACGACATAGTTGATGATTTTGCTCAGACGAAAGCAAGAAAGAAGATATTTAAAGATTAAGTTGTACATTATATTTTAAGAAAAATGACTGAATAAATATTATATCTAAATATAAATGGATTCAAAAAAATAAAATTTTATCTTTTAAAAAGGGCGGCTAATCAGACAGGGCCTAGGGCGGCAAAATACTTAATCCGCCACTGGTTGAGGTATGCAATTCCCAAACGTCAACGGCACTTGGTAAGCATTCACACCTTCTCCAGAGATACAGGTACCGGTGGAATGAATTAATTCAAATCGTTTTCGTTTAAATGCATTTTAAAAATCTATCTTTATCAGAATCTATGTATGTGTAAATGGCAAAAGTATAAGACAGTCGCACAGACGTATCAAAACAATAGGTGTTCCGTTTTTGCTCTTTTGGTTACTGAAACCTAAAACTCAGCAAATCTTTCTAAGAATATCACAAACTTTTTTATTATTTTGTACAGTTCTTGCTTTTTATCACATTTACCTTGTAGATATTCTACGTTGCCTATTGTGATGTACACATAATCAAACGCTGATATGGAGATTAATTCAATAAACCTGTTTTTTGTGATTTGCGTAATCCTAATTAGAAAATTAATTACGTCACTTTAATCAACACTGATTATTTCGTATATAATGCTAATCATGTTCAATTGTTTTTTTTTTTAATTTATACTACTTATAAAAATGAGCTACCGGTATTTGTTTTAGGTTGAGTTTTTTTAGTTAATACAAAGATATTAAAACTTAGGCAAAAAAAACATATTCCTGACATATGCTTACCATGATTATTACACTTACCTTAAACTAACGTAGATCTTTTAAAGTAACGTAATACCATTATTCGATACGACAACACTGATCGAAAACATTTGGCATTGTAGGGACACGTAGCTGAAATTTTGATATTTATTAATGAAAATCTTTGTGCTGCTAAAGCTGCTTTGAGCAATCTATAAATTATCTCATAGACATTTTGAAAGATTATAAAATTCAATATGGTGCATAAAAAATAGATTGATAAACTCGAAAAAAGCATTTAAAATGTGTCGTGTTTGGTATAGAATGAAAAGTCTCAATAAGCGCATTCTAAATTATACATTGTTATGTCGCCTTCAATATAATTTTGGTTTTGGTTTCACTACTTCTACTCTACCTATATTGCAATATGATTTTTTTTTATTCTTCTTTACTTTTCTTTTTCTATTAAAAAGCAATAAATTTTTCTTACAAAAGCAACGTTTTTACTTATAGAATCTTTCGTAATTAAGATTTTCAATTATGGAGTTAATATAAGGTATAATTAACATAATATATCAAGACTTTGCGGCAGTGATATACATACATACCAGTCATACTTTGATGTGAAGGAACGGCATGGTAGGGCATGTGAAGCATCAAGGAAGCGAAAGGCATGTTTTATGGTACTTTATATCCAAATATAATATTTTGTATTATAATTTTCTATAATATATGCTATTTGCCATTGTTATCCGGGAACCAATAATTAATTTAATTAACCAATATCGATACATTTTGTGAATTTGTAAAGTTGACAGTCTGGTTTGTCCCTAAAGCTAAAGGTTCACCACATATCTAGTTTGAGGGACAGAATACTATTGGTGAAACGTCGATTTTAAGAGTGCGAGCAGTGTTATTTCTTCACGTATAGTTGACGTTTGTGATATTTTTTACCTGGGTGGTCAGAGTTATTACAGATGTCAGAATCGGGGAAATTAGGATAGCTTATTCCACGCAAAATTCAATAATCACTGTGGGATTCCTACAAGAACTTATTGATTGATTGGGGTAAATGTGTCTTTAACTCTCTGTCTCTCCAGCTATACTTTTTAAAAAAAAATTATCATTTCGTTGTACAATTACCACGTCAAGGAAAAATGCCTCGCGATTTCGAGTATAAACCCCAAGCCCTTTTTTTAGAAAAAAAAAAAAATTGAGGTGTAATTCGGACTCGCACACCTTAATTTCCGTAGCACCATTTACGTTGTTTACGATCACAAAAAAAAAAAATGGGCCGATATGGGGACCGCCTCCATGGGACCAAGCCCGACATTGCTTAGCTTTGAATATCGTTTTCAACTAACAAACGTGTTACTGTTTCTGTTAATAATTGTTAATTGTCTATTTGTTGTTAAGTTTCACAGTTTACACAATAATCAGTCAACAATCACGGCAAGTTTAATACTTGAATGTATTTCACTGTTTTTACGATAGAAAAAACACAACGATAACGTGTTTCATGTATGGAATCCCCCTTAAATTTTAACTTTTTGAACTTTTTATTACATGTTTGATTTAACATATTAACATAAAAACAGAAAGATAATGAAATCCCTATATTATAATAGTTTAGGGAATTCTTATTTATTTTGAAAAAATAAATGCTGAGTTTCATGCCGGTTCTTATCAGTATATATAAAACCTTCCGAACCGGTGGTAAAGACATAAATTATTAGGAAATTTGACGATCCGAAATTGTTTTTAAAAACCTACTTAAATAAAGAGCTATTCGATTGATTGATTGATACAAGCAGCCAGCTAGGTTTAGATTAATAGGGATCCGTTGGCACCTTTTGGGGACTGAACCCTAAATAAACTAAACACATCTTAGCTTATTTCTTTGGGAGAAACTACATACTAATTTTCAATAGCCCATAATTTATAGCTTTTGAGATACTTAATATTTTGTGCTAACCTCTCTCCCAACTTTACACTTTTTAGAGTGCTAATTTTCTATTCCTTCAAATTGAATCTCTTTTTTAGTACTACCCCACACTAATATACATAACTACCCTAAAAATTTCATGTCTCTCGCACTTATACTTTAGGCAGTGTGTTAATTTTGACAGTCAATCAGCGACATAACGATTTAACACTGTTAGATGATTATACTTTAAACCTATCAGTGCATTTCAAAATCATAGCTGTTTTTACGGTAATTAATCAGAGGCCGTAATAAAGCTCTAATCAATTTCAAGTTTTGTTCAGGCATTTAAAAATCCTGTATTTCAGGTGACGTCGCTGTCGGTACAGCATTTGTCGCACTAATTAAATTTACGCCGCGTTATTACTAATTTATTAAACAACAACGCCTCTTATTCCCCCCGAGGCGATTAAACCGTCTGCTGAAATGTCTAATATATGTATGTACCATTTTATTTTACTAATAGTACAGTCAAATTAGATACATTTTTAGGTTAAAAAAACATTAATTGGTAGAATTTTGAATTTTGGTGTACAGGATCATAAAGGCCTCCTTTTTAACATACTAAAAGTCCCCATCGATAGCTGTTGCGCTCGCGATATTTAATAGATTATTAAATATCCTATAAAAAAACTTTTACATATGACTATTGCTTCTCTAGTATTTTAGCTGTAATCCGGCGTTAAAGAGGAAAATAATTTATTTTTTTGCTGCCGATATACCGTTTGTTTTATGTTTACTTCAAAATGGTTCAAATATATTTTTTAGCGAAACTACCGAGAAAGAAAGAGAGAGAGAGAGAGAGAGAGAGAGAGATGAGAGGGTGGGAAAGAGAGAAAAAGGGACAGGAGGAAGGAGGCCAATGCATTATGTGACATAATGTGTATGGCTGGGTCGGAATGTGTTTTGGGGCCACTTGGTGGGTATAAGTACTACGAAATAGCCCCGACTGACTATCAGTACCGAAAAGCCATGACCAGCTGATCATCGTCTCGTACGTATGCTTCAATTCCCATAAAGACCTATTCCGATTTACGTGACTTTGTGTGTAAATGTATATAGTTAGCAAGCACCGTTTATAGTACTGCAAAACTACCAATGGCAATGTTCTGAAAAGATTTATTACTCGTCGGTTGGACCGACGTAATAGGATTGTCGCGCCTACTCTGTGTGGACCGGCGCACCAGTCAGTCATATAATCTTTGACAAGTCGCGGCTGGGTTATTACGTTATTGAGTTAATTTAACATATAAAGCGGATAAGTCAGTGAAACAAATTACACATACACAAATAAAAACAAAAACTCACTACACCACAAATTCACACAAAAAACGTTGTACAAACAACTGATACCAACCGGTAAGTCCTTGTAATTTTACTTTCGACCTAGGTTATAATAAACAGGCAAAGTTCTCTGCAGGCTGATTAACATACTCAAATTTAGACAAAAAAAGACAGTTACTCTCTTAAACCCTCATGATAGCCATATTTGATTTTGTTTTAACCTTCTTACCGTTATTATGTCCCTGTGATTCCTATCCGACAAAGGCCATGTGAAAAGTCTGGTAACTCGGACAAATTCAAGAAAGCCCTTAAAAGCTTATCAGCTTACAGCAACTAGATCTCATCCATCGGATCTCTTACCAGCCACTAAGCTAAGCTACTATCAGCGAGTTTTTCAAACAAGCATTCACGGGTGCCCGAGGACACAGAGTTACTAATAAGAGAGCCTAACGCCGCACGGCGACAACATAACAATTATCCCTGTACCGAGGAATAGACTCCTTCTACAAAAGTGTCTACAGGTGTACTTGGTCAAAGCAGTCAAGATAACCTGGTGGAAGGGATATAGCCTGACCTCCAAGCTAACTGGAGCTGTAAAGCTATTAAAATCGACACCCTGAGCGTCATGCCTCGCTTCAAACATCTAAATTAATCCATGCGTTTGACGACTACTAAAAGCAGATTGCTTAGAAAAAACTCGTAATGCTTGATTAGCCCTTAACCAGCAGATACTAATCATGTCCGCGAGGCAGACAGTGAGGTCAAAAGGAGATGCGTTCTCTCGCCGCTTGTCTCTACCTCCTATCATTGTAGAAAAAGTTCTAGAGGCTATCAAAATTAAGGTTACCCCTGATATTATTATCTTAATAGGTATTTTTAATGGGGCGATGTCGAACTATATTTTTTCGGCTTAGGGTAAAAATGTTCTGAACCCTCGTGCCATAGGTTATTTGCTTAACTAAACGCTTTCAGTAAACTTTATTAACGGTTACTAATACCACGGTTACGTCTCTTCATCAAAGTCATTTCAGTTTTGGGCAACAGGGGCACTAGATCACGGAGCACTTCTATACCTACATCTTCTATAGCGTCATTTTGCGACATGGCGAAAGCATTCAATGAATACACCGTTAGATTTATAATCTGTTCCACTATACACTGAGATCGCTCTAAACTGGGTTCTATTTTAAACACTTGCTAATAGTACCTTGCTATTGGGTGACAGATGCGATGACCACATCAATATTAGAGCTCTAATGAGAGCAGGGATGAGATCTAGTTGTGGTAAGCTGATTCTTTTAAGAGTTTTCTCGAATTTGTCCCAGTTTATCACAGTCTTTGTCGCGGTGGCTTCGTAGTCCTGGGGCCCAAGGGACAATATAACCAAGAGATTGTTAGAGCAAAGTTCATCCAG
Organism: Apoda limacodes; assembly: GCA_946406115.1. Lineage (NCBI taxonomy): Eukaryota > Metazoa > Arthropoda > Insecta > Lepidoptera > Limacodidae > Apoda > Apoda limacodes. The sequence continues at coordinate 14,551,480 of OX291558.1, forward strand.
CACTTCTACAGAGCACAAACTTAGGCTTATGTTCTGTATGAACGCTTAGTCGAGCAAGTCCAGTCTATGTTAGTCAATAAGGGCGTAGTTAGTAGCAGTCATAATGTTCAAATTAAGGTTGTATATCAGTCTGCCGAGAACCTTGCCTTGGTTCGACGCAGGATAGGTGGTTTTTATCGGAATCAGACGCGATGATGATCGGCTGATGGCTGGTCGGTCTAGCCTTTTGGCTATTCTTACTTATCAAGCGTACCCGAAAGACGTTCCGCCCTGCTATACACATCATGTCGCATAATGGTTTGCCCCTTTATTATCTCTCCCCTTCTCTCTCTCTCTCTCTCTCTCTCTCTTTTTACCATCTCTGTCGGTCTTTCTATCTCTAGGTAGTGCCATGGAATAAGTTTTTGAAGATATATATGACTGATTTAGGAGTAAACAGCAACAAAACGGTACTTCGATAGCAAAAATATAAAAAAAATCTTTTCAATGTCAGATTACAGCTAAAGTATTAGAGATACATAAATATTATATCTTAGCTTTTTGATAGGATATTTAATAAGTTACAGTATTTGCATACACGATTTTATCGTATTAATAATTATTGCCGAGATATAAGCAAAAAAACTAAAAATAGGTACTTTTTTTCCAAGATGGCGGTGCGAGCGCAAAAGGTATCGATGGGGACTTTTAGTATGTTTAATGAGAAGTTTTAATGAACATGTACACAAAAATTCAAAACTCTACTAATTAATGTTGTTTCATTTTCTAATTTGATTGGACTATAATGTTTATCGACTTTCCTTTCGGATTTCTCCGCTTAGATTTGAAAATAGTATGGGTCGATGAGCTTTTTGCGACATCGACCTTGGTAGCTGGCATATCAATACTGCTTGCAATTTTCTGTAGTTTTGTTTAAGGTTAAAGGAAAGGATAAGAAAGTCAGGAGGCAATCCATGTCAGGTATAAGTATTAAGAGTGGTGCCACAAATGTTAGTCTGTTACGTTTTATCATCTGACGTAGTTGACACGGTATTTGTGTCTCAAGCATTCGTCAATTCCAAAGGCTGTAATACTGGTAAAGTATTGCGAAGATCAATGATAAGTCATGAATTTATATTTAGACGATGCATCATCAATATTGGCTAAAAAAAAATATTTAGACACCGAATATTCAGTAGCAATCTATAATTATAACAGATTATAATGATGACCACGTCTATTTCCTACCATCGCACCGCTCGCCATTGGCAGGGTATTCTTCTTCACAGCTTAGAACTTAAATGGCCACGTATGTACATTGCGGTTCCAGAAGAATTTTCTCTCGCGAACGCTTAGGTTGTGTAATGAGCTCCCTGCCAAAATTTTCTCTCAGGACCGCTATATGCGCTTTTTAACAAATATTTTTGAAGGGTCGGCGACGTGCAAGCGTCCATAGGCTACGGTGTGGCTTACCATCAGGCAGACCGTTAGCTTGTTTGCCACTTTAGTAGTGTTAAAGAAAAGGGCTATAAGATTTTGGTACTTCTGTTACAAACAATTTACCTACATACTTTTGTTCTTTTCATACTCTGGCAATGGGAGTGGTACTATACATATAAAAGTTTGTAAAGTTGCAGAACGGTAATGGGAGCGAGTGCAAGAAAAAATGTAGTTACTAGCATGCAAGCTCAGACTGACTGTATCTCACTTCTCAGTTATACATACTTATGATGTGGTCACAGTGTCAGTACTCTGCACTGCAAAAACTCACACGAACATCCCACAACCTGACTCACACTGTTACCAGGGGCTCTAGTCAAGTGTTCACATGGCAATAGCGATGTCTATAGACATGTCATCGCTTGACGAAATAAAATAGATTTTTTATTAAGTAACCTTACCAAACAAACTGCGCATACTACGTATTTGGTTTGTTAATAACGTTAATGATTCTAAAATCGCTACTGTCCAAATGCACATTTGGGTATTAGGTTAAGGTCATGTAAAATAATGACGTATTCAGGAAATTCCAAAGTTTGATGGATGTTATTTTAATATCTACTTATCACGAAACGTATACAAGTATTTGCCTGCGACATTGCACCAGATAAAATCTGATAAGTCACAATATGTGACTTTAGTACATTCTGTATTAAGGGTGTCAAAGAGAATATTATTAATAAAGAGGCTATTTAGAAGCCTAAGGCCGAAGATTTAGTGATTTGAGATTGTAATTTCCGTACTGCCCGTGTTACACAAAATGTTTTTCATCACATTTGCAAGTAAGTTAAAATATATCTAAGAATAATAAATCAATAAACTCACCAAAACACAATTAAAATGGCTACAATAGAGGTAGAGAAAACAACGCCACCGCCAGATGGCGCTAGATATCTAGAGCATTTATGAATTAAAAAGTTTTGGCTGAAGTACAAACTTGTAATTTCTCGCTTGTAGAGTGCGCGTAGTTCATATTTTGAACAGACACCTTTTGTACATATTTGATAGAATAGGCGCGTCATACATTACCATAAGTTCTATAAACGCGCGTTTTGCCTTCAGGAAAATAAAATTTAGAAAGTGAAAGCCCGGGGGAGTAATTAAGCTCTTAGCATCCGCTTTACCTGCTCGTAATGACACTGTTTACAAGTAAGTGTGATGAAAAGTAAATTGTTATAGGTATGTATGTATAAGTAAATTGTTGCACTGTAAGCGTAATTTTATATCTCTAACAGCTGTTAGTGATGTTAAAGAAATTTTAAATAATATTTTATGATAATAATATATCTATAACAAATTATACAATAATTCACCAACATTGAATCCTTAGCTATTTCGCTACTGTATATCTTTTATAATATTATTATAGCGCTACCGGAAAATGATAAGATTAAAAGGGATTATTTTATTCAGCGTGTTACAACATAATAAAAAAATAATCAGTACACGGCCATAGCGTGTTTTATTTGAAGAAATCAGTGAAGTAGGATAAATTATGTAACTGTTTAGTTTAATCAATAAACAATCAACTTCTATGCACAGTTTTTTTTTCTAAATGTTAACATTTTATAACACTTACTAATATAATAAGATGTAGATCGTAACTAAACAGTTTTAATGGATTCAATGATTAAACATTTAATAATTAAAGAATTGCCTTCACAAAAAGTAAACTAAATAGTTCGAAATAATACTTGTTAGTTATTATGTATATACATTCAGTTAATCACATCTCTTAGACTTACTTTACTGGAATCTCGAATATGCTGACGACGAACCAACGTTTAGAGGTCTGAGAGGAATCGCAGTGTGAATCAACGGGCATAGCTATTCGATCAACAGACCATGGTTGAAATTCGATTAAGGTTCAAGTTGACTATTCAGTGTGTCTCGGATTGATTCGGTTGTTTGAAATAAATTTAACATCACAAGGCATTCGTTTGTTTTTCATACTAGTTTATGTTATGTTATGGCCCTATTATGAGGCTAAGTGCGGAAAACATAAGTCCAACTAACTAACTAACTATGTTATGTTGTTAGGTGGTTTCATATTTATGGATAACGTAAAAATAAAAGTTTAGTTACATCAGAAAATACTTCATATTATTTGTACGCTGCAGAAAATATTTCAATCTTAAGATACAAAGTGTACGTTATGTATGACATTGTACCGTATGAGGATGTATATGTTCAATTTCGGAATTCTTGTCTACAAATAAATGACTATTTGAAATGATAATTTCACCAAACACAGACAAAAACAGAGGAAGTCAAATTAATAGCTAGCATCATAATATTTTAGAAATAATAACAACCGGCCAAGTGCGAGTCGGACTCGCGCATGAAGGGTTCGGTACCATTATCTATAAAAACGGCAAAAAAAATCACGCTTGTTGTATGGGAGCCCTCCTTAAATATTTGGTTTATTCAAATTTAATTATTTATTTTCAAAGTGAAAATATATAACTAAATATTCTGTGAATATTTCAAGCGTCTACCTGTTGCCGTTATCAATAACAATCACGTTTTTTGTATGGGAGCCCCCTTAAATATTTAATTTATTCTGTTTTTTAGTATTTGTTGTTAAACGGGAAAAAAAATTCATCAACTGTGAAAATTCAACTATCTAACTATCACGGTTTAAAGGATACAACTCCTAAAAAACAAAAAAATAACTTAGGAGCCCGCAGGGGACCTTTTGTTACGTAATAATTTGTTTATATTTATTGCAATTATTTATTATTGCAATTATATATAATATTAATGGTATGTTAATTTTATTTATCGTTGTTGTATTTGGTAAGTACAACAAAGTTTTTTTTATAATTCGTATTAGTATATTTATAAATGACACCCTAAACTGTATAGAACAAACTAATGCAACTACAATCTTATAGTTAAAAACTTGAAGCTGCTAACTGATATCATTTTGATGCGAAAACTTTAAATTTCCATTATCACAGATAAAAGCTCCCCAAAGAGACTGCCTAGCTCGTTCCATGCGGAAGAGCTTGTAAGCCGCATTTTGCATTAACATGCCCGCCCCCGTCTACACTTTGCGAATTTTAAAACCTATTAATGTGTTAAAAGGATGTCCATTAGAGAGGTAAATTCTTTTAAAAGTGCCAATGTCAGTGGTTGCAGTTTTTTTTTTGCTTTTCATTTTTCTAACATAATTAGACTTTCGAGTATATTAACTGAGTGACAAGAGGTTTTTGATTGACTTAGTAGCTTCGATGTAAGTAAAATAACAACAAAACAATAAAAAACCTACGTATGAATCGATTTGTATTTTACTAGATTTTGCCAGCGGCTCCGCCCACCCTAAATTTGGTTATTGGCGTGTAAATTTGTCGTGAAATGTGATTATGTCCGTCTATCTGTTACCTCTTCACGCTTAAAGCGCAGCACCGATTAAGATGAAATTTGTCATGGAGATAGATTAAGTTCCTAAAAAGGACATAGGCTACTTGCAAAAATCAAGCGTTAGTCGGTTTTTTTTCTATAATTGAAAAGTTGCTGTTGAAATGCTACGCCAATAAATCGAATTTACGGGCGGGTGGAACCGCGGGCAAGCTAGTATGCAGTAGTGAATAGTGAAATATGCTATAGTTATAGCTCATTTAAGCTAGGTTATATTTATGCCCGCGAAGTTAACGAATACGTTCATAAGTCGAGTGGGCCAGGCGGTAATTTTTTCTCCTTGTCAAGTGTCCATATAGGCTACGGTGACCGCTTAGCATTAGGTGGAACGTTAGCTTGTTTGCCATCTTAGGGAAAAACAAAGACAGACACAGTTACTTTTAATATGGATATAATATTAATGTGGATTCTAGTTACTGGTCTGTGTTATTTACAGAAAAAAATGTTATGTAAAAAGATCGTTGATTTGATGCAGTTGGAAAAACGTCAAGAAACGTTGTTTTTCAACACATCTAGTTCGAGGCAATCATAACGCTATCCCGCGCGACGATTTTAATTGGCGTCGCAATTGTTCTAAGGCGTCATTCCATGATGCGTGCAAAATGGCATCGCTGCACCGTCGATGAAGTCCTAATGAATGTGTGCTTAATTTTTATGGTTATATGTATATGCAAGCAAATTATAATTAAATTACTGAATGACAACAGCGAAACATGAAAGTCTATTGGAATGAGAGCTATGACTTCATATTCTAATTTAAAAATTATGAATTAATGAAGTGACTGCATAAGGCATAATGTAAAGGGATTAAAATCAAACTGTTGCTAGGGAAACAATTTTAATTAAAATTTTAAGCAAGTAAATGTTTAATTATCTCATACAAAAGCCAGCACCTTGCAATACTCAAATTAGGTGATGAGAAGTTATTATAATGATACTTTTTGGTTTTGTAGCTCAAGTTAAGCTGATTAGGTAGGCTAAGTAACTGCATAAAAAATTGTATAACTGAATACTATCGATGAAGAAACACAACAAATAAGAGTTAGAATTGGCAAGTCCACAAACATCGCAACAGGTAATATTCCTTTCTTATATATATCACACACCATCTATAATATGTATCCTCTTGCTGGATTAAGGGTGGTGGTCCCACTCGGCTTTATCCTTACCACACCACATCCTAGACTGAAAAGTCCATTACTACTTGGCACTATGGCGTCTTACCGGTATTTTGGGCACATGGGATTATAGAGCGACAGATGGGCTGTACAGAAAATCACCTAAAAAGTGGAGTGGAAATATCACATGACTTAATTCCTCCGGTGCTCTGCGTACCATCAAACACCACCAACCTTAATGTTATATCAGCTTGTAAATTAGAGAACGTTTTGTGTCATCTTTCTGTCAACCGTTTGTCACTCGTTCTTTGAGTTCTTGAGTGGTGGCTGCAGAAAAAGTTAAGAAGAGTAGTTGAAATTTAACACCAGTTACTCCGCTTGCCCAGAATTAACATAAAGGATAGGTTTTAACATCGAGAATTTCAACAGGATTCAATTATGGAACGATCAATCACGTGATTCAAATATAATGACGATGATTTTAAGATTGAATAAAAATTATCGATTTTTATGGGTGCGTTTGATGTACTATTCGCAGTAGTAGGTACCTATATTTACAAATCTTCTGAAAAATTCCAAAAACATCTTAACAAATTCAGGTATATTATAAGTATATATGTAGATAGAAGATATCAAAATTGGTTTTAAGTAGAAGATAATTAGTGTAAAAAATCTTATCTGAACATACATTTGTCCACTAATCTGTACCGCGTCAGTTTCTATATACAAAATAAATTATTGATATTTCCTTTATGATACAGGTAAATTATAAATGCTAACGTATGTACCTTGTGCAGTCAGACGTTAATCTACATCGTCCTGATCGATTACAAACGATTTAAAGGTATTTTCTATCTAGAGGAATAAGAAAACAGAAGTTTTTCCATGGTACCATTCGCGGTTCCCTAATAAACCTCTTTGAAAATCATCAAATGAACGAGAATACTTACCTCGATTTTTGAAGTGAAAACTTCTTTAGCGGCGCTGTGCACTTTTTTTGTGATGGGTAAAAACTGTTAAACTCGCGTCAGGTCACGTGTCCTGATCGAAAATTCGTAAGATGTCACTCGCGTTAGGACACGTGACCTTTATTTACATTAGGTTAGTTTTTATTTTTAGTATATGGCGATTATGAGTAGTACAGGGAGGTTGGATATGGGATTTTAATTCTATGACAGATTGAGCTGTCAAATATACTACGTCAAAAAAGAGAATAAACAAAAGTTATTATTTTTAATAAATAAATATGGATAAGAAGTGATGGGAAGTAAATAGCGAGTATGTTTTCACTTCTGCCGGCACTCCCGGAGTGCAACCCGTTTTTTTTTTTTGACATTTAGATCAACTGACAAGACTGGATTTTTCCTGCAACTATGTCCGCGTGGAATTCAGAAAAAGCTAAAGCTTCCAACACGTTAAAAAAAAATGGAATTCTCATACAAATGTCCAACACCTATTTTGTCCCCTAGGGGAATAAATTCCTGATTGTCGAAACGGTTGAGTCTTTTAATCGCTAAAATTAAAAAAAGACAATCTCAACAAACATTTTATACCCTTGGGGGATGAATTACGCAAAATCCTTTCTTAGTGGAGCTTTACGTCATAACATAAGGAATCCTATGCCAAAAGACGTGGCCAACATATACTTACCTCGCAAGCGAAAAAAAAACATTGGGATCCAGAAAAACGAGATGTAAAGAAACAAAATATCTAAAGTTATATTCTAAATTTCTATATATGTATATTGAATTTTGCTGATTGTTTGTCTGCTCTATGGGCGCTAAGCTGAAATCGACAATGTTAATCTGAAATAGAGCTCATTTTTCAGTGGCAAAAATTTATTATAGATAGGCGTACAGCTTAGCGTGAAAAGTGGAAAATAATTAATTGCAGTTATATCACATAAGATATAAAAATTCTATAACAATAATTTTCTAGCTTTACAGTTACTTAACATTTCATGAAATAAATTATGTTCCCGCTACTGGTTGATAATGAGTTATAAATTAAAAATAGAAAAACGACAGGTTCGGCCGTTATTTTTTTTTAAAAACGATGTTTTAACATGATATCTTAAAACAAATACATTAATTTGCTAGTTAAAGAATGAAGAAGGCCATGTTATTTTTTTCCAGTCTGATACTTGCAATAGGACAGTGGAATCGATTTTAAAAACGAGCAGAATTTCTGCAGAAAACTACACATTCAAGCAGTTTGAGGCATCACGACGTAGAGTTGGTCACACTATGGTTTGCTTAGGTTGTGTTCATTCCCTTGTTAGGCTTAGAACAAGCCCACACACCCACACACTTTTAAGCCGAATAGTCTATTATTTCAAAAAATAGGTTCAGGTTGGTAGGAACTGTAGAGGTTACGACCTCTTGTTGAATGTAAAGGAAGTAAATAGGCTAGCGAACGTTCTTACGCAGCAAATACTTCGTAGTGGTTTTAAGGAAACATAATAGATGGTGTGATTGCGTTTTTAAATAAAAACAATCGGAATTTCGAGCTTGTCATTATTTGGTTATTAATTGACATTCAAGTGAAAAATATAGATCGGACAATCTATATAAATTTGGAGGGTCGATTCCTGTCTCTATCAGGGAGCCCTAGAATTGGTAGAATGGCTTTACATTGCCAGTGGACTTAAAGTAAGATACTCCAGTATCCAAAATATTCCAAGCATCGCCACCATCGCGATTTAATGTCCTAATGTATATTTTATCCAATGTATCGACACGACGACCCGAGGCCTATTGAAGGATGGCCTAATAGAAGAAGATGTACTGCAGATAAGTTTAATATTGTATAATAATTCTCCTAGGTAGTAGATGAATCGATGTATACTCTTGTGGCGATAGAAAAGAACATCTGAATACAGAAAAGAACTCCCGATGTTGTCTTTTTATTAGCAGAGATCCCGATACCTAAATAGAAATAGGTAGAAGCAGCATATTTACGCCCCCGCACGCTGCAGTACCTACTTAATTTTTAATACCTTTGTGAAGAGGCGCTTCAATTAAATATTTAGTGAATAATTATGCGATTTACCTGCGACATATATATCGTAGATACACACATGTACATAGAAAACATCTAGATTTAAGACCTAGACTTAAAACAAAACAAATGTTCATAGCATAAAAGTTTATCCTATATGCGGGAATCGAACCCGCGTGTCTTGGTTCAGCATCATTATCCATTGAGCTACTGAGGCTACTTAATTGGGATTTAGGGTTTTCAAGTACAAGACCAATTTAAAAAGTTAGGTACCTACTACTTTTAAATTTTATATATAGTCATTATGTTTAGTAATCAGTATTATTATTCTAAATGTCTTATTCAGGATACAAAACAAACAGTTTTCTAATATAAATAAAATAATAAAAGAAGTTGCCTGATGTTAGTGGCTTCAATATGACGTCAAAATTGTTTCTGTACATTGTAGTTCAGAAGTGGGGCAAACGTCCATACAAAGCTTCCACCTCTTTTTAAAAGCTTTTATTTAACTAATATGTATGTTCGTTCGCGTGGAATCTTGCTACTCAATTTTGAAGCAGATATCTTCAACCGATTGAGCTGAAATTTTGTATACACGTTTAGTTTGGAAGACAATACACGATAAGCTGACGTCCAAGATGGCGGAATAGTTATTTTTAGTGCATTTCTACAATATGGGTATCAAATGAAAGGGCTTGTTGAGAGTAACTTGCCAAATAATGTGACGTCATTCTAAATCCAATATGGCGGAATAGTTATTTTTTATGCACTTCTGCAATAAGGGTATCAAATGAAAGGGCTTGCCGAGAATAATGCGAAAATAACTAAAAAGTAAAAAATTAATTGAAATCAAAAAAGCTTATTAAAAAAAGGTTTTGTTGGTTTTAATTAACTTTTTAGATTCGAAATATTAGCCAGCAGTCAGTAAGATTCGTATTTTTTGCAGTCTACGTATGTATGTTAGCATGGTCATAAATGTTCCCATCTAGCACCTTATCTACTCAATATATATTGACAAATGATGTGTCGTTAGCTTTATCTTAGTAGTCAGGTTATCAAAGGCTATGTGACGTCATACTTAATCCAACATGGTAGATATAACATGCGAAATACTCCGAGCAACAAAAAAAAAATTACTAAAAAATATAAAAAATGGTATGAAATGAAAGGTTTTTATTCAGAATATTCCGAAAAAGTCTTATTTGTATATAGAGAATCATAATCTAGCAATCTATGTATGTTTGTTAGCATTTTCATTATGTTCCCATAGGTCCTAAGCTGGTCATAATAATTTAAAGTGACGTTAAATTTGTCTTAGTACTTGAACTATCAAGTGTCATAGGCTATGTGTGATCTTACAAAATACAAAATGACGCATAAAAAAAGGTAAAGCAACTCGATTAAAGTGGTTAAAATTGAATTTGGTATCGAATCGAAGCTCTCGATGCATTTCAAATATTTAAACAAGTCATGTGGTCTCTGATATAATTTGGGGTTTAATTTTTAAACTTCATCTTTTGTATATAAATATACTATACAGATATTATAAATGTTAGAATAGTCTTCAAAGTTGATGTTAATCGATGCACGATCGAGAAACCCGACAGACAACTATAATAAACTAACAAGCATGTATATCTATTAGACGACGACACGACTTAAATTGTATAAAATATAATTATTTTTTTTATCTAATAGTCCACCATTGGTTCTGTTTTGGATTGATTTGGTTTAACGAATAAAATTAATTTAGTTTACCAAAGGGTAGAAATGTATTTAAAACACTAGTAAATAATAGTTAAATATAAAAGTGGCGTTTTGTTGACGGACATAATGTACATTATGCTATGTCGATAATCCAACTAAACAGAATGAGCCAAGATTTGTAGTGTGTCATACAGAATTTATGTCTTTTATGACATTAAACGCATTGAAGCAAGTGAACAAAACGCACCCAAACTTATCTGTGAACACAGTACTCGTACTTTGAGTTTGGTTTTAAACGGTAAGTGTTTTAAACATCTGTTTTTTCGTTCTGTTACAATTTGGTTTTTATTCAACACATTTGTCTTCACTTACAGGAATTATATATTTAAATGACGAATGTATCTGGGTACTAACACGTTAGGGACGTTTATTGGTTTCTTTTAATTCGTAATTTGTTTGGAGTAATTTATAATCGATTTAATATCTGATACATTAATTTTCTTTTACTTGAATTACGTTCAGAATACGAACTGCGATGCGGTAGTAAATCGATAGATGTTCAACAACCACCGAACTAAATCTTGAATCTCAAGAGTCAACGTCAAATGCTGAGCGATTGAGAGTAAGCAACCAGACAGATGCGGGAATTTGATATGTGAATCGATAGGAACGTATACTCAATTGATAGACGATGACCGAAATTCGATTAAGTCACTGGTACTCCACTATTTCACCTGTTTCAGACTGATTCAATCAAACGAACAAAATTTTAAGCAAGTCGTACACGATTCGACATTGTGATATAATTTTGTGATATAATTCATTGTGGGGAAAATAGGTTAATGCACGTTTTTAGCGTTAGTGCGGTTCTCCAGTTTTTAGACAATATAACTAATTTTGTTTATGTTGATTTCCGGAAAACTTTGTCAGGTCCACACGGGTGTACCTAAATAAATTTCAATTATGTAACAAATTAGTTATAACTTCGAGGTTTCAAAATATTTAAAACTTGTACATTTGCCTGGAATGCTCAGGTCAGGTACAATATTTTTTGTTGCATTTGAACCTTTTGGGACGAGCGAACTTTCTTAGAAATGTTTAATTAACAGATGGTCGGTTCTGAGATGTTGTCGCTTGCGGCATGATGCATCAACGCGCCCAAAATTCAAGAGCGAGAAAGACGTACAAGTGCGTACGAGATAGATGATTCGCGTAAGGGATGGTTTTCGCATGGTCAGAAGTGGCAGTCATTTTTTAACTTAAGTAAGGCTAAGACGTAGAGAGTCAAGATGATACTAAATGGAGGCTAACACGTGGGAGTCGAGATTAGAGGCAAAGGGGAATAAGATGCGAAAGGTGAATTGAGTGAGGGAGCGAACTGTGAGAGTGTTACGTGTTAACGTACGGAGACCTTTGTTCAAAGCTAAGTATAACTGCATAATCAATTTTCAGTAAAACTGTAAATATTCTAGCAAACTAGTTTGAAATGTACTCAATCCTTAATTGTTTCTAATCGAGTTTCCAATAATAAGGTAGATTTCGAATCTTGAGTAAAGATATATTTAAATTCATTAAATCTTGAACTTATTTGTTTTATAAAAGTAGATATTTCTTAGAAGATCTCTGTTTGGAAATATTGTATGTATTAACCCTGTTTATTTCAGCAACACATTTTTGTCATAGGCTCGGAGAGCCCATTTTAACCCGTAATTTAATTAACGTAAATAACTACTCGACACTTATTGTAATTTTGTGAGAACTTTTGTTTGTTTCTAAGTTTCGTATTTTCAGACTGTAACGTAGTTTGGTCTAGGTAGTCCTTGTGTAAAAAAGGAAAGCGCTTTTCGGAAAGGCCTTTCTGGATTGAGGGTAATTGACCTTTACCATCTTCGGTCAACCATTGGGCAAGTCTTACTTTCTGATCTCTGAAGCCTAAACTTCGTGGAACAGAAATTACGACTTTGGAGACAAGGAAAGGACTATCTACTTTCCCAAAAGGGAGATTTTTCCATTGCAGCAGACAATGTATTTTATGTTCAAAATATATACACTTTATTTCATCAATTCCAGGTCTTTTACGCAAGGACAACCTAACGGAGGGACGAAGGTGGACAACACGCGGCACAGTGACAGAGCAGAGGTGATATTGGCGAACGCGCTAGGAATCCACAGACTTGTAAAATTTCAACGGCTAAATTCGGTAATGTTTTCCTGTACCTATATTAATAACTGTTCACGTACATATCACAAGTCTTTTACTAAGCTATAGGCTAGGGATTAAAGGGGGTTGGGGACCTCACAACTTACAGTCATGATATAATAAATCCTGATATAAAACTTTATTCAACACAAATGATCTAAAGCTAGCTTTTATTCCGCCCCACTATTTTCAACCGACTTCAAAAAAGGAGAAGTTCTCAATTCGACTGTATTTTTTTTTGTTTGTTAACTCAGAATTTTTGACCGGGTGAACCGATTTTGATGATTGGTTTTTTGATTAAAAGCTGGTGCTTCCCGCATGGTCTCATATCAATTTGGTCCAGTTCTGACACTGTCATCCATGAGAAAACTATATCAGTCTTAATTTTTATGTGGATGATTGTAAAACAATTCGTTACTAGTATGGATATTTTTAGTGTAGGAAAAAAGCAATTTGTCTCTAAAAAGTAAAAGATTGAAAACTTTTTGACCAAAAAAAAAACAACCGGCTTTAAAAAGATGCACTAAAAAGGTAAAAATAATTATTACTTATTTCCAAAAATTTGATCTGATTTAAAGTTTGAAGTTGGTTTCTATGTAATTAACAGTTTATAACACACTTCACTGGCATAAAACTAATATTATTTTTTTAAAAGTTTTTTTTGTTATTGGCTGTGGGAGTTCCGCAGCAAATATTTGATTATAATAAGATAGTTTGCTATATTTGTGGCTATTGTAGATCCACGTGAAATTCGGGTAAAGTTATTCAAGCAGAACACATTTTAATGTAATCATGAATTACATTACTTTGCTGACCATTATAAGTAGCTCAATTTACTTGTTTTGCTGACAAAATACATTATACAGCTGACTTAACCTTTTTAATTAGCTGACCGTATAAATGGTTGATAGCAAGTAGTAAAAGTCTACTAAGTAACATATTTCGTACCATAAAACCACTGAATGCGCTTTGTTACACGTAACTAATGTATCTAACGGCAGCAGTCTACCCTTAAACGGTATATTTTATTTCTTTTAGATTGGAAAAGAGGCACACCAAACAAATCTAAAAAAAACATTAGATAGAAAACAAAAAATTAAAAAAGAAAAATAGAATAGAATTTTATCAAAATGTCAAAAAATTAATCCCAAAAAATCACAAAAAATGCTTGAAATTAAATAGATAGATAGTAGATATCGTAGATCGTAGACACAATATTTAGTAAGGGAACCTAATTATGTTTTTAATACATTAATTAGGTATTGTTCACATTAAGAGAAAAAACGGCTAGGTTTTTTTTGTTTTTTGTATAAAGCCAATGATTTCAAAAGGAAGGATACGCCCGTCCAAATATTTTACACCCATCTTTCTCATACAATCAAAACGTAACGCCACTAACATAACTCTTACGAAGTTCGTGAATTCCGCTTTGACTAAATTACGTATTATTAGTATTATTAGTATTACATGTAACCTTGTACGTGCGTAAAATTCGAAAATAAAGAATTACAAAGTATTCAAATAAACACGAGAAGTTGTAAGTCATTACATGTGTATTAAGATTTTAATATCAGAACAACCACAGAATCATAAAATATACAACATACCTAATCATTTGAAACAATCTTATAGATAAAAATAATTAATATTTGTGGTTTTACCCGACTGCCAAATGTTTTACGAGCTTATGTATGTTACATACATAGAGTATGTATGTCTAATTATTTTCAATGTTCTATAGCCTTAACTTTTTGACGACATTTAACTTATGAGGTGTCCTTAGATTTGTCTCTATTGTGCCATACGCTCTTTTATTTTAATATGGTAAAAAAATAGTTCGAAAATGTATTGCAGGCGGAGACAGAGTTTGGATTACAAATAAACAGTTTGTTTCCATGTTTGTAAAATAATAATCCAGCTAGTTTGCCTGCAATACATTTTCCAAATATTAGAGCTTGTTTTTCGCTTCTTAAACGACTTCAAAAGAAGGAGGAGGTTCTCAATTTGTCGGGATCTTTGTTTTATGTATGTTTCCCGATTACTCGAAGACGGCTTGACCGATTTGGATTTTTGGAGTGAAAACTTCTTTAGCGGCGCTGTGCACTTTTTTTGTGATGGGTAAAAAATGTTAAACTCGCGTCAGGTCACGTTTCCTGATCGAAAATTCGTAAGATGTCACTCGCGTTAGGACACGTGACCTTTATTAACATTAGGTTAGTTTTTATTTTAAGTATATGGCGATTATGAGTATATAGTACAGGGAGGTTGGATATGGGATTTTATTTCTATGACAGATTGAGCTGTCAAATATACAACGTCAAAACAGTAAATAAACAAAAGTTTTTTTTTTTAATAAATAAATATGGATAAGAAGTGATGGGAAGTAAATAGCGAGTATGTTTTCACTTCTGCCGGCACTCCCGGAGTGCAACCCGTTTTTTTTTTTTTTTTTTGTTTGAAAGGGTATACTTTCCAGGAGGTCCTACTGTCACCAGGTCGAGATCTGTTTTGCTTTTTAAGAACAGACTCGATTTGCTCAGTTATGTTTTTGTTATGTTTTAAATCTGTGATAATATCTGGCATAGATTTGTTTTTTTTCTTTAGTCTAGCGTTCTGTTTCTGTATTGCTTTTATTTTTTTGGCTGCAGCATCTTGACGTTTTTATAATTTCACAATCCTTTTCTTTAGTTTTATTTTTCTTGGCGTGTCAAATATTGAATTGAGATCGCTAATATCAACATCAATCTTCTCTACTTGTCAGTTTTGGGCTGGAGTTGAAGGCCGGAGTTCTTTGTTGTTACAAACCTATAATAATAATTAAATTAAAGTAGATACGAAGAAAATGTACAATATGTAATTTAATTTTGCTTATAGGTCGCTATATAGCAGATTCTTTTAGCCTCCGTAGTCCAGCTTTTGAGATACTAACATCTTTGTCACAAAAATGAGCAAAACATACTCTTGTTTTTTTATGAGGCTTGAATAAGGTTCCTTAAAAAAAAATTAGGTTCCTTTCTTTATTTTCGAATTATGCTACTCCAATTTTCTTTACGCACTGGATCATTAGTAAATCTGTAGCTTAAACATTGTACGTATCGTAATTCGTTATCGCATATGAAGGGTCTTTCACTATGTTTTAAAACCTATTTATTTTAAAACCTATTTTTAAAAAGCCTATTTATTTATAATTTAAAGCTAATGGACATTAAAAGCGAGTTAGACAGGACGTTAATATGTAAATGCTGCAACTAAAATAGCTTTAGTCTATGGTCGCTGCAATCAGGCCCGCTCCACTCAAAATGTCCGTTCATTTTAAATTTTAAGCTAGGTTCAGCGATAAATTATGCTTTAATCTATTATAATTTACTTTAGTGAAGAACAAAATAAATTTCCACGTCAGTTCTATCTTTTCTCTATCGGTGTACTATTTTCTCAGTAAATAGTAATAATAATCATCATGACACTTATTCCGAAAGAAGTGGTCGGAGATATTATATTTCATGGTATTTCATCTCACGAGATATCGGTGTGACAAGCACACACTAGACTAGATGTAGAGGCAACTTTAGGTACTGTTCACAAATAAAATTGTAACAATATTAACGAACCTGATACCTTCGTCATGGCAGTCCACTGTCTAACGTACAGGGTATAATATGCTTCTTTTTATCCTATCCATAAACTTTTTAAGGAAACTGATTTGTTATATACTTACACGAGCTGATATGTTATAAACTCACAGCTGCCTAGTAATTCACTATACGAGCAAAATCGCGGGCACGAGCTAGTATCTACTAAAGTTACGATATCTATACTGCTCTATAGATTTTTTGTCTTAGCCGTTTTTTATCCTCACTACAAGGGTACAGGCTTCTCCTTAGATAAAGGAGGATTAAGCTATAGTCTACCTCTCTGCCCTAGTATGAATCGACAAAACGAATCACTAAGAGACTCTAACCCGCTATCACCGCCCTAGGCGAATGGTTTTGGAAATGGAGAATCGAAGTGAATCCCGACAAAAGCTCTGCCGTTCTATTTACCGTAGGTCGCCCTCCGCGGCCATCTCCCCTCTCACTCTTTGGTCAAGCCATTCCTTGGCAAAAGTGACCAAATATCTCGGTGAGACCCTGGATAGGCGTTTGAACTTCAAAACCGCGATCACACCAAAATAGTTAGAGACCGAGCCGCCTTTGTCCTCGGTCGTGTTTATCCCATGATGGGCTAGTACAGTCAGATGTCGTTTAGAAATAAGCTGAATCTTTACACACATTCGCCCCATACTAGCTTATGATAGCGTAGTCTATGCGTTATCCAAAGGCAATCTCCACAAACTTCAGACCCTCCAAAGCCGCTTTCTCAGAGCGGCCTCCGCCCCCACTCAATCGCAACCGCGCCCGCGTAACGGGGAACTCCTCTTCTGGCGGTAATTCACCTTCGGGTTCGAGGCTCACGTCGGTCGAAGGGACGCCCCCAAGAGCGAAAACCCAAGCTGAGGCATTGGCCCTCGAGCATTGGCCGCTATACGGGCTGAGGCTCTTTCAGAGTCTCGCCCTAAAAAGCCCGGTGAAGCAGTAATGGCTGCAACAGCCAACTGCATGGTCAGTCAGAATAAAGAAAAATAATAGAAATTAGCAGGGACGCATTCGAAAACTCTCCAGGGTAAATTTCAGCGCGGTCTTCTGTAGTTTAAGACGTTGTCGAGCTAGTGGCCTGCCACTCAAGTCTCAGAATAAAATAATATAATAATACTAACATAATAATTTATATCGACTGCTGTTATATGATTTGATAAAAATATAATTTATTATTATCTCGTAAAAAGTATTGTACTGAGTACAATATTGGACTTATCAGTTTTAGTTATTATTAAGTTTTGCTATTGGATCAACATCCATATATCTCTCTCTTGAATCTCATTATATATTCCCTTTAGATTTAAAACATATTTTATGTTCATTGTTGTTCACATCGTTGTAACATTGAATTAACGTTGTTGTGCAGCTAAAGGACTTTAAACTGCTGGACGATAAATAAGTCAATCAATTTGCGCATTAATTTCACCCAGAATTAACTCTTTAAAACGAACTATTGGCTATTTAATGTTTTATACACTCACATGTGTTAATAGGTAGGTACGTGGAAAAAAATTGTGCGTGTTCTTTTTAGGCAAGTAGTCGGGAATTGAAGGAAATGTAATTTAAGTACGTGTTACCTATCAAGACCCTTAAATTTTATTTAAGGGTTGCCAACGAATTATATTAATTAGGACTATACGCTTTCTGTCTGTCTTTTTTTTTTATATATACCACTAAGGTAGCAAACAAGCAAACGGTCCGCCTGATGGTACGCGGTCACCGTGGCCTATGGACGCTTGCAACAAACACCAGAAGTAACACTCGCACGTTGCCGACCCTTCAAAAATCCAATAACTTCTTTCTTGAAGAACCCCATTCTGTAGTCTTTAGAGAAAACCTTGGCAGGGAGCTGTCCAAGCAACCTGTCTGTTCACCCGATCTTAAATGGGCTCTATCTGTTAGACAAAAGTAGGTACACTTAAGCCTGAATTCTTCACAGAACATGTGTTGTTTGTTATTATAGCAGAATTCCTAAAAAACAATAAGAATAACAAAAAGAGATAAGAAGAACAAACACCAAAAGTTAGAAGGTCAGCAAGTTGTTACACTTTTCATTTATTTTGTTAAAAATATCCTCAATAAATGTATAAGCATAGCAATTCTACTAAAAGTTGTTAACCCTCGCGAGAGTGCAAAGTATGATTCACCTAAGGGATCGCTCATAAACCACGTAACGCTTTTAGGGCGGACTTTGGAATTCTATTGGGATTTAAGTAGTAAAGGTAATTTTCCATTTCGAAGTGGTTAAAGTTATCCTTTCCGAGTCGAATAAAGTTTCGTAGGTAGATATTTACATAGCTATTACATTTGGTATGTACGGTGCGTTACAATAGTGCATGGGCAATTCTGAACCAAAATACTATAAGGCGAGAGTTGACGCCATCTATCCGTGTGTATTTATCGATGTAGTTAATCAGCAATTATCTTAAACTTGACTGGTTCAATAAGATCTTACTAAACAGCGCTGGCGTTACCTTAAAATATGAAAAAAAGATTTCCCAGAACTATTTAGACGCATTTGTTATTATTTATTATACTGTCAATGTTACGGAACTCCAAACCAAAGTCTCTTCCCAACTTGAGAGCTGCTGGGTGAAATCGAACTCGGAACTCGTTGATGAGTAGCCACAGCCAGCTGTATGCGTCATTCGACCGTCGACAGATTAATGACCGCTTCGAAATTTACTACCAGTTTATTAGCTTATTTTTTCCAGAAAACGCATAGTATTAAAACTTAAGAGGGTAGGCTGAAAAGTCATAAATATCAGATTGGTTTTTACAAAGACTTATACTCGCTTATTCGTTCACTACGTCTTGTGCGATTGCCTGAAAACTGTTTAATTATTTAATATAATTGACTTCAACGTGTAATATTAACTTGGTCACAAAAATGCAAATAATTGCTTTGCATAATGAAGGCAAAAATTTGTCAGATATTGCTAGAGAAGCCGGTGTTAACGGAAGTTGGTTATTTAATGTCTTCCTATATTTGGTAATTCTTTACTTTCCAAGAACGTGAGATTTTAACGTAATAAAAATTTCTATTGATAGAATACCACATTAATATACAAAGATGAAATTCAGAAACTCTCGGAGGACACTAGTTTTTTCGGAAAATAAATAAATTCATTTCATACAAAATCAGCCATTACAAAACAATAAATATCTACAAAAACAAAACGCATGATAGAAAAAAATAACAAAAACATTACATGTTGCCAGTATTCAACAATCGTGTACTTATTCTATAAAATAATAATCGATAAAAAAAAGCTAAGTAAAATTTTAAGGACTACTTATTTAGTATAGTCACGGCAACCCACTTTGGAACATGAATACTTGCGCACGAAGCCAAGCGGAGCACATGAAAGTTAGCGCGCGAAGCCGAGCGGAGCGTGCCGCGGCAGCGGCCGGTGAGCGCCAGAACCAATTTCTACTTATTTAGTATAGTCACGGCAACCCACTTTGGAAAATGAAAACTTGCGCGCAAAGCCAAGCGGAGCACATGAAAATTAGCGCGCGAAGCCGAGCGGAGCGTGGCGCGGCAGCAGCCGGCGAGCGCCAGAACCAATTTGTATTTATTTAGAATTGTTTGGCAGGAATAGGGGAGGGCAGGGTAGACACTGGTTTATTGATGTGAGTGACACAGGTACAATTTGTTTCTGGCGCTAATTTCCATGTACTCCGCGCGCCGTACGGTGTTCACCATGTAACCTAGTGTCTCATCGCTTTGCTCCTCACCACCTAACTTGGCAAGGTTTGGATTCGCTGCCTGTTTTTTGATTTCATTCGAGTATATAAATATGATTTTCTATCGATTAAAATAGAGAAAAGTAAAATCGATTGAATCTTGTGTTTATTTTTTCTTTGGACAGGCAAGTATTTTCGTGAAAAAAAAAGTTTTGTACTTTTAAATGTTGGTGTGTAATGGCGGGTTATGTATGAAATCAATTTAGCTATTTTCGTGAAAATCAAGTGTCCTTCGAGAGTTTTTGAATTTTACCTGCGTATATAAATGTGGTGTTCTATCAGTTAAAACCATCGTTATGTAAAAATCTCACGTTCTTGGAAAGTAAAGAATTACCCTATATTTTTATACTTTGTATTAATTTATAAATCTTTGTGATAACTACATATTTTAAATAAATTGTTACAGCGGAAAACAGTTGTTTTATGAGTACGGTGATTTTAAGAAGAAGGGTCTTTGCTCCACCGTCACAGAACCGGTAGGCCACGGCTCATAGACACACCACAACGTGCAGTCATGGTGAGGGAGTATGAGCAAAATATATTCGTGCCGACAAACCACTACGCTGGTTTATTTGACACAAGTGTGGATACTGTTCTTCGTGTTCTTCACAGTAAGGGTCTGCTTTACCGTAGGCATGCTGTCAAACCCTTGCTAACGGAAGATCATAAAAGAGCAAGGTTAAAGTTCTCTTTGGAGCACTTAGACTTCGATTGCCCATACAGCCATTTTCGTAACAAAATTTTGATAAAGTCGCAAATTAGTAATGTGTTGTAACAATTACTAAACTGAAAAACTTTGTGGATTTGGGTTACTGCTCGTTGTAACGGTGCTGACACTTAATGCTTAAAATTGTGACGGTAACTCTGTGTTCTCACTGTGTCTACAAGTTACGTTACTAATGTTTCTTGATTCATTGTTGACACATTGTGTTCACTTTAAATTTATGTGTTGAATTTTATTGGAAAATGCCAAAACTTAGTTACTCGTTCCTCCAGTATACAAACTTCGTAAATGTTACCACTTGTTACAGAAACTGAAGTGTTGTATTGAACCGAAAACAAACAAAGAAGTCATTTAGGGGTTCTCAACATTGCTGCTGTTTTCAGTGATTTCCCTATTTTAATTACAATGAGCCATAAGCAACTGAAGCGTTTTCGTCACTTCGTACTACCAGAATATTATGCTATTCAATATTTAGATTTATTAACGCTGATAGAGTTGGAAACATTTAATATGAAACAATAGGTTAATATTGTGACGAATTACCCAATAAGAAGCAGTACTCCATCAAGTGGCAACGGTTGCTGCTTTAAAAGTTAAAGTTGCAAGTCCGGCCTTTCATGGAGTACTGCTGAATATGATAACATGTAATCTTAGACTGCTGATATCTCTGGGCAAGAGCGCTCGGATACCAGCTTGACCCTTAAATCGGTTCAACGACTAGCTGAGATAAATGTCAACGTTTTTTACCTCACAAATCGATACGGCGACCCCTAAAATCAGGATATGATTTGCCTTTAATGTGTTCTACCTCTTGTATAATTGACTGTGTTCTGAGATATTTTTCGAAATGACATCCACGGCTTCTTTCTACCATCGCACAGCTCGTTATCAGCAAGAAATGCATCTTAATGCCCATGCTACACACTCGTCGAGTGATATGGGAAGTAGCGAGGAAAGGAGGCAGAGACGTAGTGTGACCACGTTACTCGTCATGCCGCACGTCATGCTCACCTCTCCCTGTTTTGTCGGTTTTTTCGCGCTAGTAAAAGGACGTAGTACGGAGCGTCGCAATTAATTAATTAGTAGTAGAGAGTGTAACATCGTTGCAGCGCGAGATACAGAGCGATGAGCAGCGCGAGTAACATAGTGTCGCAAGGGGGTTAGAACCTAAGTGTACACCCACGGTGCTGTTTCAGAGGCAATTCCTGCCAAGGTTTTCTCTAACAACTACAGGATTCTGTTCTTTAAGAAAGAAGTAATTAGATTTGTTAAGGGTCGACAGCGCGTGGGTAAAGCTCCTGGTGTTGCAAGCGTTCATAGACTGTGATGACCTCCACCACCTAAGTGTTATAAAAACCGGCTAAGTGCGTGTCGATCTTCGCATATTTAGGGTTCCGTACCAAATATAGAATATAAGCCTTCCAAATGGCAGAATTATTTTCTGTCAATAAGATGCTTATACTGTAAAAATTTGAAGCCTATAGCTCCAACCGTTTGGCTATAAAAACTGTGTACCAGACGACGGACAGACGGATAGACGGGTGACAGCAATAGGGCTCCGTTTGGATCCTTTGGGTACTGATCTCTAAAAAGGAAGACTTTTGACAAATTAATTTGTAAAGGGTAGGTCAGTGGTTGTTTAGTTAAGTTAGGAGAAACAGTTACACATTTATTTATTGGAAACGAAATTTAAAATTAAGCAACGTCGGGCTTGGTCAGTGATTGGATGGATGACCGCTCAGCGGCACACTATTTGTTTTTTTTGTGTTTGTAAATTACGAAAATGGCAGAAAAGAACCCATGTTGCGCGAGCCCGACTCGCACTTGGCCGTTTTTTTAACTTTTAATTATTTCTTAGGTAATCCTTCATAACAACACATTTTCTAAATCCAATATTGGTTTACGAGATAGAGCCCTTTAATGGTTGGACAGACTGACAGACAGACAGCGTAGGCTCAGTAGTAGGATTACGTTAGCACTCTTTGGGTAAGGAGCCCTAAAAACGAAACAATTCTTGACAAATATAATTCCTAAAGGTCAGGTCAGTGATTGTAAGTTAAGTATTTGGCGATAGGTAAATTGTATGACAAGTGATTTCCAAAAGGGGCAATAAGTATTTATATATGAATCTAAATTTTATATATGTTTTTATCTCAATTTTACAAAACTTAGACCCACTTTACTTACCCTGGCATGACTAACCCCGGTCTTTCGTAGAACCTAGTTAACATGAGTTTGCCCAAATTAATATAGGTATATTTGTAAAAGTCTGTTGGTTTGTTTGTTCAGAGCCACCGGTTGAACTGGTTTTTGGCACAGAGATTGTTGTAAAGATTGAAAAGGATAGGCTTGTTATCCCGAAAAAATACCGTAACACAACTATAACTGAATTTTACGTTGACTTACTGTACTATAGCACAGATTATATAATACTATGCTAGTACTATAGCTTGCTATAGCAACCTCTTTTACTATAATCAAAGACTTACTGTAGACATTCCACGCCGATAATCACGGGTAAAAGCTAGTATAAATACTAACCAATATATATATATAAATATATAAAATTATAATTCAAAACCTCGCGATACACTAATTCAAAAACATTGGTATAGGTAAATTTGGAGATCAAAGTTTGGAGATCATTCTCAAATAATATTTATAGTTACTTTTGGTAATTACAAGATTGTTGTGTTCTAGTGTTAAAAATAAAGGGTTGAATGTTTTATGGGAAACCCGTTATTTTATTGTAAAAGCAATTAAAATTGATGTAACGACCTTTGGTTACATGTTGAAATTATTTATTTCAGCGTTTTTTGAGTTATCACAAGTCAGAGCGCATGGCTCATTCGCATTTGTCATCCAAAGCGATAAGCAAAGTTATGTTACGGCGGGCGTGGTCAATACCCGGATGGGTAACCGCCTAGTGGCACAATTTTGAGCACCTCTGTGCTTCGGAAGGCACGTAAACTGACGGTCCTAGCTGTTGCATACTATGATAGCAGTCATTAAGCTAAGTTAGAGTCTTTGCGGACGGCTTAAAACTAAGTGACCTAGGCCCCCATTACCCTAGGGAGCATAACGGCAGAGGCAAACAAAACTTTTTTTTGGGAGTCTCGTTATTTTTAAGAGAGGTTATTTTTAGTCAGTTGAAGTCTGCTTCTTAATTAAATTACTTAAAAACTGATTATAAATTATTATACTGCTTAAAAAGTATTGAATATATACAGAATAATATTATATACAAAGTGTTGTCACTTCACAACCATAAGAACAAGATTTAGAACCAGAAATGATAGCAAATACCTATCTAGGCCACTAGTTTCAAAGTGCTTCATAGTTGCGAGCATTTCCACTTGTCCCAGCAACTAAGTTGAGAGTTCCGGAATGGTACGGGAACTGAATTAAATAGTTTCCTGGGAACAAGGTTGTCGTAAACAATTTGCTTGACTTAGACAGATAGTGGACTTTTGACTTTAACCAAGTTAACTTATAAGTTCTTTGGAATTCGTAAAGCTTAGAAAAAAAAGTCAATAGTTGTTATTATAAAAACTAAAAGAAAATTAACTGATGACTTAGTGAACTATTTTTTTTTTTCTTCATTTAATTCTATGTAAGATTTTTAACTATAATGCGTATAAAAAAAAAACGGGTTGCACTCCGGGAGTGCCGGCAGAAGTGAAAACATACTCGCTATTTACTTCCAATCACTTCTTATCCATATTTATTTATTAAAAAAAAAACTTTTGTTTATTTACTTTTTTGACGTAGTATATTTGACATCGCAATCTGTCATAGAATTAAAATTCCATATCCAACCTCCCTGTACTACTCATAATCGCGAATACTAAAAATAAAAATTATAATAGGCGTGGCATTACGGTTTCCGTCTTACGCATTCCACGATTAGGACACGTGACCTGACGCGAGTTTATAATTTTTAACCCACACCAAAAAAAGTGCGAAACGCCGCTAAAGAAGTTTTCACTTCAAAAAATTATCAGTACCCTTTAGTGGACGCATTTTTTTTTTCTAAACCATTAAGGTGGCAATCAAGCTGACGTTCTGCGTGATGGTAAGTAGTCACCGAAGCCTATGGACGCGTGCAACACATGGGCTACAGCCGAATGCTGGCCTGCTAGTTTGGGTTGCGTGATCTAAGCCATCATTTTAGCCGCAAGACGTGTTTAACATAACATATAATATTCCTCGTAGATACAGTTTATTGAATAAATCCACTGTACCGTTATAAGCTGATACACGATCTGAACCGACCACGGAAAAAGCGTATACACGTAAAAGTGCGTGAGTGAGACTCACTATTTTACAATTTCGCAGAAAATAATGTGGCAACTGTAAATATGAAATGGTTGTGACTGATAAGATCTATGTTAGTAACTGTAATAAACTTGAGGTTTCAATTTATATAGCTTACAGAGGTCTTAGAAGGATTTATTTAAAAACCTAATCAGCTCTATTTATTTCTAAGATCTAAGTTAATGACAATAACCTAATAAAGGGTAAGAGCCTGAGTATAGATTTGAAGGTTAAGGTGATGGCATACCCAAACGAGTTACGTTTCCAAGAATTTGATTAATTTTGTTACAGTCCTGAGTACACTTTTTGACGTGAAAAAAATTCAATTCAAATTATTAGGAAAACTAAGAGAGATATTCTCTCTCGTGATTCTTATTTCATAAAATATATATTAATATGACCAAGTGAGTTGCTAATTTCATGGTTCTGAATAAATATTTGAATTTTATACCGACAAAAGTTCAGTGAAAAGGATTTAGACATTGCCATCACTTTAGATAGACACACCAGCATCTCATGCTGCTCGTCTATAATTTTAATAATAATAAAAATCTGACAAAATCGAGATTTTCAACGTGCGGTCACGTGCTAAGGCCTATCGTACCGTGGAACTGTGTGTCATTGTATGCTTCAATAGTTTAATATGTCTTTGTACACTGGTCGAAACGGCACGCTGTTGCTAGAGTATGCCACAGCCTTAAAAGATTGTTAAAGGCAAGGAGAGATAAGAGACTTTCATCCTAATTTTTTTTATGTTTTATGATTTCTGAAACACTGCGACTGAGAAAACTAAAAGAACTACTTATTGTATTAACTTTTCATACAATACGATTAACTGACCCAAATATTGCAGTGAGTGCAACTTGGCGCTCAGAAGTTCTGACATGGAACCTATAGTAATGTTTATTTTTTGTTTGAAAGCGCTTATCTCTGAAACTACCAGTTTGATTCAAGTCTAATTCTTGAGGAAGGTTATAGGCAATTTAACATCACGCTGCGACTCTTAGGAGCCGAACAAAAAGAAATATCGCGGGCGAGTGGTGCGATGGGGGATGGCAGTAACGTAAAAGGACAGAACAGTAACCTATAAAATAAGATAGAGAATAAAATTTACTATACGCAGAATAGTACGTTGTTTTCTTTCTTTCTAAAAAGTGTAGGCAATTTCCGGATTGCTGTAGGCTGGGTATATCGGGTAAACGCAATGCTCATTGCTAGCGGTATATACCATAAAGCCATAATATTTTGTAAAATGTTTGGTGCTCTGACGAGCTCGGGAGAGATTGGTAAACGGTGTGTGAGTGGGGTTAATAATCCATAGTTCGTCATTGGCACCAAATTAGTTGGTAAAAGAACTCTAGCGGATCATGTTGACAATGCTTTACAACTACCACGAGGGTTCTTTTACATACTTATTACGCGCTACTTACGATTGGTACTTAATACGTATACTGTGGACTTGCAACCCCATTGATATTTTTTGAGTAATAAGAAAAAGCTTCCAAAAATTCTGTTAAGAGCGGAACCGTCACGCACACTGAAGTCCAGCTTATACACACTTAAAAGTTTCGTAACTCTTGACGCTCAATTTGAATTCCTGCGTTCTTGTCATCAAATAAACCACTTATAAAATCATTTTATGCTATAAAATCGAATGTAAATATCAAGATTTGTCATTAGCAAATAATTTGACTATTTGACTCAAATTTTATAGTGAATTAGGTAAAAGTAATGGTTTATAACTAATACTTCAATAAAATAATATTAAATCCACAAAGGAGATACCAAAGTTGTGTAGATATTAATTATAGTTCTTAAAGATTATGGCGATTAAAGCTTTGATATTATTATATTTAAAACGGTCAATGCTCTATTTTTCTAAAATGTCGCTTTTACAATCAGCGACATCTTACTTTGCTCCTTACTTTATGTTGTACATTGTTCAAGAACTTAGTTAAACTGATGTTTATACAGATGGCGCTACTAAGCTTTTTCTTTATTTGAAACAATTATTTAAAAAAGACAAAAAGAAGTATTTTTTACTTGCTTCAGTTTGAAATAAACTGTTATAGGTTCTTTATTTTTATTTCATTCAAGTTAGTTTGTATGTTCGATGCAAAAGGCCATGTTTTCACCTCGTACCAAAGACATAGAGAACAACATAGAATGTTTTTCATTTTGATCGAGAGTTCTCACAGGAATAGATTTTCCGTGAGTTAAATCGCATTGAAGGCTTTATTTTCTGACACTGACAATTCGAACATCACTCAAAAGCTAGTTTACGGAAGTTTATATTGTAGGTAACTCTATTAACTTATTAACTTTGTTAAGGTAAAGTTATTTACGCGCGGGTCTGTAATAAAAATATCAGTCCTACTTACTAAGTACGCAACAGAGTTGTGAGCAGAGACTAGTCTTACAATAAATCACACCCCACACGGAGCTATAATATATATTAATATAAATTATAGCTAGGTATTTTACTACATATTTTCAATAGTAAACTTAAATGACCGCACACGCAGTTATAAATATATATTTTTCATCTCACTGGCTAGGAAAGTCTCACTTTGTCGTTTAAAATCTGATTAAATCTGTGTGGAAAAGCCTACCTTATCCGCTTGCGCGCAAAATGTTTTTTTTTAATTCTACAAAACAAACATAACGATCACGAAATGCGGTTCTTCCTTACTACTTTATACACTATTGATCTGTTAATAACACTGTAGTTACTTTTTGATACTATTAAATTAAAGATAATGTTTTGTTTAATGTTATTCAAAATATAATTTATTGTAGTTTGTTCAATTATTAAATACAAAAAGAAAAAATAAGTTTTTTTGTTTTAAGAATTTTAAAATTGGCATGGTGCAAATTCGGTTCGCACCCAAAAAAGAGAAAAAAAAGAAAAGTAATATTTATTTGGAATTACGTTGTATGTACATCATTTTGGTTGTTTTTAGTATTACATATTACATTAACTAAATTAACTTAAAGTTAACAAACATAAGTATATCTAAGTTTACCAGCGAAAAATACATAGGTAAGTATCTCTGAGCGTGCGATTTGTTGACTAAATGCAGACAGACATACAAAAAACGCTCAACCTACTTCAGAGGCTTATGATGTTTTTATCATGTTATCAATAATTAAATTAACTATAATAAGTATACTTGTTCCATTCATAAGTAATCAAAATCTAATTATTGTTTTTCTTGTATTTTGTATATATTTTCCTCGCTGTAGTGAGATGAAAAACTGTGTATTTCGCACAGCTTAAAATTTTTTGGGTTTCAGGCCTTAGAATTCCGCACTTTGCCTTGGATTCAATTTTTGAACCACTCGCTTCGCTCGTGGGTTAAAATTTTGATCCTTCGCTTACTCGGTATTCAATAAAGGCACTCACGCCAAAAAGCAACTTTCCATACTTGCATAACAAATAACTTAGTTTTATATGGATATATTTTGCCATATGATTATATATGTAAATTATAACTACGTGTGTAGTAAACGGCTTAAAAAGTGTTATTGGAAAAATGTTTAATAGGTAGGTAGGTATACAGTATATCGGTATATCGGTGCAATTATAGAGAGAAATAAATAAAAAAATAATAATAATAATAAATAATTTTTGGACATTACACACAGCGCCGTCTGGCCCCAAAGTAAGAAAAGCTTATGTTATGGGTACCAGACAACGGATAAAAATACATAAATATTACCTTTTTTTGTAAATACATACATATCATACATAAATACAATCAGACTCAAGACAAACACAAAAACAAATAAATAAATGTTTGCCAAGTGCGGGAATCGAACCTTCACCCTCTGCACAGCAGCTGGCCACACTACAAACTTGGTTGCGAGGGACATACTTTGAATAGAGATGACATAGGTACCCACGGGCCGAGAACTGTGCAAATTCAATAGTTATCCAATTGGCCCGCTAAATAGAGAACCCTAAAAGCGCAGGATCGAGTTTCACATTATAGCAACTATCCAATATTTCAAAGGATATAAATCGTCTTGGGAATAAGGCAATCAATAATGTACCGACTAGTTGTCCGAGCCATTAGCGGAGTTAAGCTTGAGGCTTTGAGACGGAGCGCGTAAACCGACATCGCTAACTTGTGTGAAACATTTATGAAAATAGTTGGGGTTGGTTAGAGTTCACTTCACAACGGTAACACAATAATGTATTTTTTTTTAATTCGGTTTGAAAAAAGGAGATAGGCAGACCGTGCCGCAGTGGCAGTTCCACAGTTTACATAGGAATTGAATTTGGGATTTCATTATTAAAAAAACCTCAATTTCATTATTAAGATTTTTTTTCCGGATAGCTTTATATTGTATAGAGAGATATATATTTTTTTTATTTTTTCTACACCTAATGGTGTGGAGTGTGGTGTCTTAGGTAGAATTGATCTTCTAA
Organism: Apoda limacodes; assembly: GCA_946406115.1. Lineage (NCBI taxonomy): Eukaryota > Metazoa > Arthropoda > Insecta > Lepidoptera > Limacodidae > Apoda > Apoda limacodes. Next base: position 14,581,268 of record OX291558.1, read on the forward strand.
CACTTTTTTCAAATTCGTGTTATCTATTTAAAAAACCCGCCAAGTGCGTGTCATACACGCATAAAGTTAGGGTTCCGCAAAATTACATTTTTAAGTATAAATAAAAATCTATCATCGTGCTTTTTTTCAGATTTGTGTAAAATTTCATTAGAATCGATCTGAAGACGCCGAAATTATAAGGGTTTCGTTTTTGCCATTGGACTACGAAACCCTAATTAAAATCAATTATACTACTTGTATAACGGAGCATCACTTGAGAACGGCTTGGGTGATTTTTTTTTGTTGTGTTAGTAATATTGTCGGTCAAGGTTTGTATGAATGAATAAAACCGGTCAAGTGCCAGTCGGACTCGCGTACTTAGGATATAACCATTGTAATGAAATTTCGGTAAGTTTTTAAACGCAAGCCCGATAAGATTTCTGAAAATATTGAAAATTACTTAAAATGCTCAACTTACTGTTATCATTTAAGAGTGAACTTTTAAGTTTATTGTTTTAGAAGCTTTGCTATCAGAGAAGTGCTTCTTTTAATGGCTACCTTGTATCTAAAAACATAATTACTATAAATATACATGTACCTAGTACATAGTTTTTCTATACTGCATGTGAACAAATTACAGGCAACTAACAAAATTGATGCTGATAACAGTAATTTTTAAGTCATTTGGCTACAAATAGACCAAAGTTTTGAAACTAACATTAGGTTCAACGTGGTCACGAAACAAACATTACAAATGTAGAGCATCAAATTATCAACATTTTTTCTTTCCTTTGACGTGAATTTGACAAACTTCTTTCTTGTCGTACTGGCGAGTATTCCAGAAAAATTGCAACATAAAATCATGGAGATACTTCTGGAAGCTTCACACTCCGAAAGCTTAAAAGTCGCAGAAACTATAGTTATATTATTGTGAAGATTGATCTGACAACAGCATAAGAATATTATAAATATATTTTTGACTCTTCCTGTGGTTTCCGTGATGATGTCACAGACCGCGGAAATAACGTTGTCGCGCGGTGAGTACAAGTCAGACTAGCATCAAAACTCTTAGTTGGATTTGAACGAAATAAACTGTCTTTGACACATTAACTTAGAAATAAGCTGACCCTTTACACTACTTGCATCCGCCCAATACTGGCATACGCCAGTGTCTTCTATGCGTTGTCTAAACGCAACCTCCATAGACTCCAGACCCTCCAAAACCGCTTCCTCAGAGCGGCCTCCGGAGCCCCCTGGTTCGTCCGGAATGCGGACCTACACAGGGACTTTAAGCTCCTCACGATCCTCCAATACCTCAAAGACCTAGCAGTCCGCTTTTTCGAGCGTAAACCCAATCACCCGAACCGATTAATTGTGCTATCCACAAGCTACCAACCCTCCGACCGACCACGGCACGGACGAAAAGCAATTGTAAGGCGGCCTCGGCACGTACTAACGGTCCCTGACGATGATCTCGCTATCCAGATAACGAGATCATCGCTATATCGATTAGTCTCAACGACATCCCCTAATAGCCCACCCGATGGGTCATACGACTTCACACGAATCACACGACGCCGACGTCCCCGGGTCTCATACACAAGTTATCAAAAGTGCCGGGGCGCTTCTCGCCCCTACTTCAGAGTCTAGCCCCAAAAGCTCGGTGGAGCAGTAATGGCATTAATTAAAAAAAAGGCACAATACAGTTACCCATTAGCACGTCGCAGCCGAAATGTCGTGGGTCAGAAACTCTAAAAAACAAAAATAGTAAAAAAAAGTGTGTATGTCAGCCCCGCCACACGACTGGAGTTTTCTCTCTTTCTCTCTCCATCTCTTTCTGTCTCTCTCGGTCAAATGATAGATCTCATCAGGATCTTTATTTCGGATGACAGCTGTCAAACTAGAAAGGGCTCTATCTCCGTAACGAATAATCTTAGACGAGCAGTTTCGGGATTAATATCAATTCTTAAGGAGTACACTTCAATAATAACCGTTTTTAGAATATACTTATAGACAGACTAGTATTTTCACGTGACTTCGACAACGTGTACTTAAAAAAAAACCCGTATACTTATAATTTACCTACAAAAATATCGGAAATCTCATACAAATTTTCATTATCTGTTTTGTCACTTAGGGGATGATTTTGCTAAAACAGTGAAACACGTGAACCTTAATTTTTAACCTTAAGGTCAAATGCATTTACCCGTAGCCTCAAAATATACGGATTTCATACAAACTTCCAACTCCCATTTTATTTACGTACTGGTAACGAAAATCGTTGAAGGTCAGGACAACATGTACACATTTTCATACGCTTATTTCGGCTAAAAATATTTTTTTTTCAGTACGAAAAACATAAAACTACGTTTACCTTTTTATATGTTTTTTGTTTCTAAAATTGTATTTTGACTTCGTCAAAGATTGCGTTTGTAAGTTAAGAAAAGAAAAAAAAAAATTAAAAAGAAATAAGAACCTAAGAACAAGAATCTACTTTTTAGTTTTAAATGTTTTAAATATTAAACAACGGTCGCACATATTTAGGCTTGTTCCGTATGTGCCACATACATTTATAAATGTACGTTTCTTAAGGTTTTGTCTTTTAAAGCAAAATCCTAAATCAACAACAAAATTTGTTTATTCAAACGCCAAACGTACCTTACCTAACACGCTGAGTTATACCTATAGTATATATGAGAAACCTGCATACTTTAGGGTAACTATTCCTAAACAAATATAAGACATTACGTTACCTTAACAGCTCTATGACGCATACGACCATCGAATCTCAGCATACAACATTGATAAGGATCTGAAACTATTCCAGTTACAGCCTACATCCCTTTAATCCGGAATGAAGTTCAACCCTTCTTCTATACGGTGACGGGGCCACAAGAGAATTGCACATGTTCAGTAATGAATGATGATAAATAGTTTTGTCAGATCTTACAATCTTGTGGATATAAGGTAATACACAAGGGTGTAATGAATAGTTGAAAGTTTATAGGAGCAGAGTTTAGGTAAAATAATGCTCTGTGCAAGCCAAATGGCGGTCGATATGATATATTTTCTTTAATTTATTCTAGTTTTGTGAAAGTGGAAATATGTTTCTATGTATATATAAAAAGTGTATATGTGAATACATACATATCATACATAGAAAACATTCAGTCGCAAGACATACTAAATATAATAACTGTTTGTCTCGTGTGGGAATCGAACCCACGCCCCTCGATTCAGCAGTCGGGTCCATTACCCACTGAGGCACGGTGCCGACGAATTCTAATGATAAGGTGAAAACGGTTAAGTAGCTTGCGAGACATACGCGCGGTAGCTGTTGTCTGACCCATACATTAAGAGACTGGATAGCGGATTTCCTTGAAGTAACAACGGTCGCAAAAGTGTGAAAGAGACGATGAAAATCTGCGGTCTCTTGTATGTAAATAAAAACAAAACGTTAAAAAGAACGTTAGCTTTGTCTCTTTCCTAAATGTGGTCAATTTTGAGAGGCTACTGTGCGGTCCATAGGACAGATTACAGAACTCGAAGTCTATGGTCTGACCTTACTGAACGGTTGAACCGAAACGAACGAATGAAGTTCGAATGGATGAATAAATGAATAGGTGTATGTATGGCGTTTATCTTTGCATTCGCCAATCAATCAGTTTCTTATATTTAATTACATTTGGTGTTCGATAGGTGGAGTAAAGGTAAGTATATGTATATAATATTGTTGCACAGTTATTGAACATAGTTTTAAGTGAATACATATTATAACGATTACATATTTATTCAACGATACAGGATTTAATTTTTTGTGTCACCAAGTAAATGACAGTTTTTGAGGAATTATTTAGAATTTTGACCGGTTTAAGCCCTAAAGCGCGGGTTCTACATTTGACTCAATATTTTTTATATAGCTCATAGTGAAGACCTTAGATATCATTTTAATAATAAGTTTACATGTAACAAAACTTGTTTTTGCTTATAAGGTCATTCTTATTTATTTTTTTAGTGCTAAAACGACGTGTGACGCCATTATGGTATAAATTAATAATCAAGTATGAAACAAATATATCTTATAGTAATTTGTATGAAATTGTGTAATGATTTTAAGTATATACATGCATGTCGTTGTTAGAATTACAGATATTAGCTTTCCGGCCTTTATTTATACATATTTATATTTAGAATTAGAGAGCAAAGACAAAATGACAACCACATTACATCCTTTACTTCTAAAACAGTAGCTTGAAAGTGAAAGAAACGCATTGTATTGGTACTTTACAAATATATGTATAGGTATATTTCTTGTTTTATTTGTAAGTTGTAGGACCTAGAAGACAGAGCTTTGCTCGTTTTTTTAACAACGCCATCTATTGTCAAGTAGCTTTAGTGTTGCTGTGTTGGTAAAATAATATAATATAATGTTACTACTCGCCAACAGATGTCAGGAAGAGTCATATTTTTCAGTTTATCATTGCCTGAAAACTCGGATAAAACGACGTTTTCTAAAAATGAAACCTAGCTCGAAAAATCGGCCCCCACATACTAAATTTCATGAAAATCGTTGGAGCCGTTTCCGAGATTCAGATTATATATATACATACGAGTATGTACAAGAATTGTTTGTTTAATTAGATTTAAAATATATATATAACTCATAATAACCAGTTTTAATGTTCTCCATCATAACTATAATAATACAGGACACGGTTTGTAATGGAAATGGTTTTATTTTATGTTGTAAGCATCTGTTTAGAAAGAAACTTATCAATTTCAAATCCTGGGGAAGAAATAATATGGGGTAACACTTTACTGGTTGTTAATTAAAAAAAAACTTAAAGTATATGCGAGCGAAGCCGCGGGTGAAAAGGTAGTACATATATAGGTAGCTTGAAGAAGTTTATTTTTAGAAAAAACGGGACCCTATTACTTCGACTTCGCTGTCCGTACGTCCGTCCGTCACCAGGCTGTATCTCATGAACCGTGACAGATAGACAGTTGAAACTTTTATAGAATATGTATTTCTATTGCCGCTATAACAACAAATACTAAAAACAAAATAAATATATTATGGGGCTCCCATACAACAAACGTGATTTTTTTAGCGTTTTTATAGATAATAGTATTTTTTTATTTACGTTTTTTATTATAAAAAAATACTTACAAAAAATAGAGAATGAAGACATTGATTTAAGTTTTAAATTAACAATATCAAGTTTGAAAGCATTATTAAAATTCATACAATTGGTAGTAAAAGGCGGAGTACCTCTCGTGAATTTCATTTTGAAGTTGGCTTATAATGCTCAAAGGCCGTGCACCACAGTGCGGACGGACTATCCGCATCACTGGATACTACTCGAAACACCACTTAGTCCGGTATAATTTTCAATGAGTAATGGTAGCAGTGGCCGCAAGGAACCGACCTGGGTCAACGTATTATTGGTCCGAGGAGCGCTTCCGTTGCGAACAGCGGTGAAGTGGAAACGACTTTGTGTCTATATTTTTGAGCAGGTATTATTTAAATTAATCCAATTATGTTTCACCCAGCTTTTGACCAGAGTTCTTCCAGCACTTAATTCGATTATCAGCGTGGAATTTCTACTCTGGCAGCTCTTAGAATATAGTAAAGAGGTTTGTTACAGTAAGCTATAGCTACACACATTTAAAATGTCCAGGATAAAATGTAAATGTAAATGTACACGACTTTCACGCTAAGGTAGTCGCAACAACTAGTTTGATATATAAGTACGTACTCCTGTATTTCAAATACCTAATAATTTTGTCATTGACTTGAAATGCCAACACAACAACAAATATCACAATTGTAAAACTGTAATCTCCACAGTTTCTTGTTTCTCGACATTTCCTTTACGAGGGCGCCCAGAGATCGGTCACGCTTATCTCAGATTGTAAACATTGGGACGCGATGACGCGCGGACAGATGAGTGACCAGATAACTGAGGGCTGGCAGACAGGGGCTGATAGCTCTAGTCATTTGCTGACAACCCTGAATGAAATGAAACTGAGATGACCCTCGGTCAAGGAACAATATAATACGCGCACGTCATTTACTTACAAAAGATCATGTAAACTGCATGTAAAGATTTAGGTTATAAATATTTTATTATGGAAAAAGTGTGGTTAAAAGTCATCTAAGGATCAAACTTTTTTAAAGCGTTTGTTTAAAATGTTTTGGAGATTTTTGTTAAATTTATTAAACAAAAGTGAGTTGTTATAGTACGCTGAAAGGAAAATAAATTATATGTATAGGTACGCTCAAATTGATAACCTCCTTTTTTTTAAGACAGTCAATAAAGCGTAGGCCTAAAAAAAATTCGTTTACGTGTACAGTAGTTTCACGACACAACTTTTTTATACTACTAATGTGGCAAACATGCATACTGCCACATGATTTTAAGCAGTCACCGAAGCCTATGAACGCTTGCAGCACCAGACGCAATACTCGCATGTTGCCAACCTTTTAAAAATTATCACTTCCATCAATTATGTCGTCTTAGTTGTCTCAGGTGGTTGGCGGTGTTAAACATAGGGATCCCCTATATGCCTTGACAGGGCCAGTCTTGCGCTATCTTGCCTACCTAGGCCTCTGACGTTTCGTATGTTCGTCATTTCACCTAAGGTCGTCCCACTCTGTGTAGAAAATTTCTTCCCTATTGGTTATCGATACAAAGAGCAATGTGGCCTACTAAGTGCCACTTCAGTGTTATAACTATTCAGGCTTTTTTATACTAATAAGGTGGCAAACAAGCTTCCATTTCGCCTGATGGTAAGTGGTCACCGTAGACTGTCAGTGACTATGTTTCTTTGATGAATTTCCTTATTTTGAGGTTATTTAAAAGGGCCAAACTCTGGTTACAAAATATAATTGGTTATTACTGAAAAAATACACTCTTTGATCAGTTTTACAGCACTGAAAGATGTTAAGCTATTTTCCAAACGCTGCACAGTTGAACCTATCTAACTGTGTAGGCACTGGAGTATTTTTCATGGGTACGTGTTAAAGCATAATAATCCTAATGATGGTTATTTGATTTATTAATTGTAAGGATTGTGAAAAAAACCGGCCAAGTGCAAGTCGGACTCGCGCACGAAGGGATCCGTACCATTATCTATAAAAGCGCCAAAAAATAACGTTTTTTGTATGGGAGCCCCCTTAAAAATTTGTTTTATTTAATTAATATATAGCTAAATATTCTGTGAATATCTTAAGCGTCTATCTGTTGCCGTTATCAATATCGAGCAAAAACGAGCAAAAAAATCACGTTCGTTGTATGGGAGCCCCCTTAAATATTAATTTTATTCTGTTTTTAGTATTTGTTGTTATAGCAAAAAAATCACCTATATGAATAAAATACATCTTCTGTGAAAATTTCAATTGTCTATCACGTTTTATGAGATACAGTCCCGTTTTGAACCTTTTCGGTACGGAACCCTAAAAAGGATAAAGACGCTGTCGATATGTCATGCACCCTAACATACGTACAAGCTACTTTAGCTATTCAATAGTCTACCTTCAAGCGTCATTTTGTTTCATGGAGAATGGTTTAAAAAGCTTTTAGTAAGAATCTAACTATTTGTGTGTTTAATTTTAGGTACTACAAAATGTAAGTCCATACTCGCAGCTTAACACGCAGCTTACCTAAGTTTCTTCTAGCTCCAAACGCTGTTATATTCGCTTGCAGAAACTACAAAAACAAAACAATATACGTTGTCTTTAAATGCAGGTGTATAAAAGGAAGTTAATGTACAAAGCTGAGGTGAAAGCTTGGCTTATGTTGGATTACTATTGGTCTACTCTTTCAAAGGATTGGTACAAATCACAAGCGATCGGCATTTATTGTAGGTACAGTAAGCTGCAGATCATGGTAAACAAAACCATTGCTAATCGATAACTGTTCGAGGGGTTGTAAGAAAGTTATTTGCTCTAAAATTTGCCCTAAAAGTGTCAACTTTTTAAGACACGGGGATGAAATAAGTTGCTTACTAAAAAAAAAAATTACGAAAAACACTAAAATGATGTTCTTAAAATTACAAATAAATATAATACAGTATACGAATATTTTAAAGTATCAGTCGGTAATTAAAATTAAGTTCCTCTCTTGAACTAATGATCCATTCTCGTTGCAAGTCCAAACGAACGTGCGTGAATCACGTCGTAAATTCACGGCGCAGTTTGCGCGCGAGTGTAGAGCGCGCCTATATGTTTCGCGCTCCAAAAGTGAGAACGATAATTTATATTTCTTATGACTTGTACCAAGGTTCGAATAATACACAACACACAGCTCTCACGCGCTGAGATTGTTCTTTTCTGCTGGGAATTAGCAAACATTTCCAAATGCCTTTTAATGCGCAGCACTCAAAGTGCTCTATTCGTATGTACGGAAGCTTTTACTTTATTTATATGCTAGCTTGATGTGATACATAAATAACGAAATATATAATATTTTATAAATTTTGTTTTAGGCTGTATTTTTAGAGAACATGTGTTATTACGGTGTTTTTTTCTTTTTTCATTTACCATTAAGGTGGCAAACAAGTTTACGGACCGCCTGATGGTAAGTGGTAAATGTAGCCTATGGACGCTTGCAACACCAGGGGTATCACTTGCGCGTTGCCGACCCTTCAGAAATCTAATAACTTCTTTCTTGAAAAACCCCTTACTGCAATCCTTGGAAAAAACGTTGGCAGGTACCTCATTCCACAAGCCAAGCGTTCGCGGGAGGAAGTTTCTCTGAAACCGCACTGAACGCGACCATTTCGGTTCTAAACTGTGAAAATGAATTCCCTGACGATGGCGAGTGGTGAGATGGTTTCCTAATAAATGATTAAAAGTAAAAATTGAAGGGGTTCTCCATACAAGAAACATGTTTTTGTCGTTTTTGCTCTATCGGAAAAACCGTCAGTACTAATACATACAAGCTTTAGACCTAAAAATGGTTATAGTGTAAGCTCTATAGTTGACTAAAAACTAGTCGGCTGTGAGTCGGGCTCATGTGTTTCGTCGTGGCAAGGAACCCTCACTGCGTGAGTCCGACTCCCACTTGGCTGGTTTTTTTGCAAAAAGCGGATGTATCGTTCCTTGTAGGAAACTGGGTTCCAGATATAAGACATGACATATGGACATCAGTACAATGCCAAAGATTAACATAACGAGATATTAAGTATGATTCCAACTTATACTCAATCTAGGTCATAGCGTTGATTACATGGTGTTAATTTATGCGCGTTATGCCATTATACAACTGACCAAAGGGAATGGTAAATGCTTCAATTGTCATTCCATTAGGACCAATATTGTCTAGTTCAAATCGGATTAGTACAAATCCTTTAGTAATGATTCCCGAAGTGTGATTGTGTGGTGTATTGGAGTGATGAATACGCCTGCTTATGGAGATAGGCTAGCTTTCAGGCATTCCATCTATGTACTGAAACACGATGGGTTGGTAAACTAGCCAATGTCATCATTTAGGGATCGCTGCAAAACCGAGCACCTGTCTGAAAAGTAAACAGGTGTGTCATCTGCTACGGTTTGTCGTTTAAATATTTTTTAAACATGGAAATGGAAATCATTAAATGGATGAAAAAATAATTGCAATGAAGTTTTTAATATCAGTAATTATTAATATCCAGTAATGCGGGTCTTATTTTGTAAAATTTCTTTTTCTTCTATTTAACTATTTTAATTTTTTTTTGTTTTAATCTCAACACATATTTTCTCTTCTTTTTATGAGGACCCGTGGCCAAATGACAAAGAACGAAACCTTATTTTACTATGTCTGGGCGCCTAGCAATAATACTTGCCGTATCGAACCCTTAAGTCTGTGGAGAGACTTTGCCTACCTGTGTGTGTTCTACCGCTTGTACAATGGGATGTCCTGAGGAATTGTTCGAAAAGATGCCCACGGCTACTTTCTACCATTTTACCGCTTGCCATCGGTAGGGAAGTCATTCTCACACTTTAGAACCGAAATGGTCGCTTACAGTGCGGTTTCAGAGAAACTTCCTCCCGCGAACGCTTGGGTTATGGAATGCGCTCCCTGCCAAGATTTTCTTTAGAGAATTCAGTTTGGGGTTCTTCAAGAAAGAAGTTATTCGAGTTCTGAAGGGTCGGCAACGCGCGAGTGATACCCCTGGTGTTGCGAGCGTCCATAGGTTACGGTGATCGCTTACCATCAGGCGGACCGTAAGCTTTTTTGGCACCTTGGTGGTATAAAAAAAAATCGTCATAAGTATATACGAGTATCTCTGAGTTGAGTTGTTATTTTGAACAATTTAGATAAATGCAATTTTAAGATACCAACAAATTTTATTTTACAGTGCATTAAATCTTGATTGAAAGTCGTAAAGATGATAATCGATTATATAGGTAATTTTATTAGCTGTCCAAATTGCCTTATTGTTTCAAATTCAAATTGTTAAAAACCTTTACCACCTATCCCCTATTCCTAGTGCCCTCCTCCTATCCTGATTTTCCGCGGTAAATTCAAACCAAAAACACACAAACTGCAGCTCAACTATATAAAAAACTCCTATTCTTTAACTTTTAACTCTACCCACTGTAAAATCCCATTGTAAGCTCCCATCCTATACAGATTTATACACTCTATTTTCAATAAAAAAGCTCGGTCAAAGCGCCACCTATCGGATTAAAATTTTGGGATTTCCTTTTAGACCCTAACCCAAAAAATATTGTAAAAATAAGTTATTTTGTCCCATAAATATAATTTTATTAATAACTCGAGCACAGAGCCACGTGGCATTCAGGCATAAAAAATCATCAATATTAATGCAGCCGTTCAGTGACGTACATACGTACAAAAGAATTATATACATCCTACTAATATTATAATTGTGAAAGTATTTTTGGATGTATGAATGATTGTTACTCAATCATGCTTTAACCAGGTAACTAGGTTATCCTGGTCGGTCCTGGAATAGCACATAGGCTACATTTTATCCCGAAAAATCCAAAAGTTTTTATGGGAATAACTATAACCGAGCTTAAACGAACTAAAGCTACAGCTAAAGCTTGCTATAGCAAACGTCATAAGTATGATTTAGGAGTTCTACGCCGATAGATAAGATGAGATAATATAATATTTATACGCAAGAAACATGGTTACTTTGATCAAAATAGATAGGCACAAGACATGTTTCACCTTGACAAAGGCATGCAAAATTTTATCTTAAAAATTATATTATACCTTACATTTACACATCGAGATTAGGAATTTCAATAATAATAATAATAATAACAAAAAAAAAACATAGTCATAGGTATATTTTCATCACAATTATCAAAATAAATTTCGTGTTTATTTAGAGACGAGAAATTGTTTGAGCATTGATTCACAGCCATTTCTGTATATAGTCTGTGTTTAAAAAGATTAATATTAAGTTTTTATATGTCTTTAGGTAGGTTTTTTATAAAACACCAATGTTTACATAAAATAACAGTTTTTTTAAATAATGTGCTTTTACATGACTCTAATTTTAATTTTGTCGTGTCTCTTGAACAATTTTTTAATCCTTAGTTGGCTCTGTTGTATATATAAGCATGTTTCTTAAAAAAGAGTCCTATGTCTAGTATATAAAGAGAAACAAGTGTCAGTAAGTGTAGGTTTTTTAAACAATGGTCTACATGAATGTAGTGGCCCAAAACCACAAATTGCTCAAATACATTTTTTCTGTACAATAAAGGCTCCGATAATTTATGTTAAATTGCCCCATAATAAAATATTTCGTAAATTAATGTAGAATTGTTCCACAATAAAATTCCATATCCTAACGTAGGAGCAACATTTCCATGATATGCTGTTAGTGCAGCTTTTTCACTTGCCAGCGTTCGTAACTGTCTAACAAATAACCGATATTATATTATATACCGATAATGGGTGGCAAAATTTACTAAAGAATCTAACGCAGATTAATAAATTTAGTAATAGGTTTTTTAATATTATAGTTTAGGTAAAAGTTTTTAAGATTTCAGAGCATTTATGACGGGAGCTATTTGGTAGTGGTGATATAAAAAGTACTAGATTTTACCAGCGGCTTCGCCCGCGTTAATTTCGGTTATCGGCAATAGACTACTTAATTTACTTCTTAATTATACTAATGAAGTTTGCTATAGTTCGTTTAAGCTCAGTTATAGTTATTCCCGCAAGGACTTTTGAATTTTAAGTATATAATGTAACCTATGTCCTATTCCAGGATCTAACCTATGTATATGTGTGCCAAGTTTCATCCCGATCTGTTCAGTGGTTGAAACGTGATTGTGTAACAAACATCTTAACTTAACATCAAAACTTTCACATTTATGATTTTAGTAGAAAGAAGACATGTACATAATCATTTATTACCAAAAGTACTTTATATTTTTTATCAAATATCGTCATTTTGAAACTGAGGATATATAACTAAGTTAGGTGTTTTGGCGTAACTAAGCTGTAAAGATAAAGTTAAGTCATAAGGCTTTATTTCACCATTGAGTCCCTTAACGTAAACCTACGACAGATTAATCAACGTCTTGAGGTCGCAACGCAGTTACTAATGGTAAGCAGGTTACGTAGGGCATACCTCAGACGTCTCTAATGTCTAAGCCATAATCCGGCCACAACTACGCTCGGTACGTTAACCACAATATCTCTGTGAACAGCCACCGAATCGAATTTGTGTACGTGCTTTAATTATATGTACTTGCTTTATAAATACGTAGACATAAACAATCTTAGCTTAATTAGAAATGAGCTGATGTCAACACAACTTGTCTGCACAACAGCATTGTCGTCATTGTAACAATAACACATGTGCAAGGGTCAAAATTTGCACAAATCCACACAAAGATTTACAATGATAACCTTACACAATACCAACAGCGTGTGTGGATGAAAGTTGACCTTAGTTTTGATTTTTTTTCAGTTTTTCTTTAAGAAAGTTGATTCTTTCAAAAGAAAACGCATATATAAAATACAAACATTGCAATGAGTGATGGTATGGCAAAGAGTAGCACGCTCGGTGCATGCATTCACAGTGATTCTTGCCATGCCTTTCTAACCTTACCACAGCAAACGTCGAACTCAGAACTCAGAAATTCTTTATCTTCTAATCAGTCGATATTCAACGCCACCACGTAAATTCACTATATCTTTGTTTTTGCCAATTTTACACACAAATTGGCCACACTGAACTTGATTTTACGATGTCTATAATACATATCATTGAAACTTATATTCTAAGCGTTATACGCCAATATAAATAAGACACAAAAATCTTGCATCCAGTTGTTAGTTGAGTTGCATGAATAACTGATTTAGTCTTATTTGCATAAATTGACAATAGTGTAACTTCAAGGCTGTCCAAACATACAACTTGTGCAAATATTCGTTAAAGGTGATAAATAATAATAATTTACTAAAGTAAGTACTTCGGTCCAAAAAAACTGCAACCGATTTAAGTACCTTTTGGAACAATTAAAATGACACTTGTACCTAAGGAATGTTTATCGATAGAATAATGGACAAAACAGGCTGAAAAAATGAATAATTTTAGATTTTGTTTGTTTGTGAATTTGTTTTTGTAGTGCTAAAGTCTGGTTTATCTCTTTAAAAACCATTTCTATACCTAACACAAATCTCCAATCTTTCTAAGTGAATAATAATTTTCTAAAAATTGACTCATACTTTACGTTGTCAAGTAGCCTATGTCCTTCCCCGGGACTAAAACTATCTCCATGCCAAATTTCATCTTAACCGGTACAGCAGTTAAGGCGTGAAGAGGTAACAGACAGACAGAGCTACTTTCGCATTTATTACATTTCTGATATGGATATCAGCTTTATTAAATTGTTATATCGATAAACATTCCTTTCGTATAATTGTGCCAAGGGGTATGAAAACGAAAGACTGAAGACTAACACAAATTTTTATCACATAAATGTTTGTTCCGTGCAGCAATCGCTTGCAAGAGTCAATATATAGGCCAAATTTTCATAAGCTAATCACTAAAATATCAGTTCCTTACTCGATCGTACCTACTTAAGTTAGTAAACAATAATAAAAATTGTTCTAAAATACAATAACTGAGCTATAAATGTAACTTTGTAGAGTAGCTAAGTGGCAGTCACGGTAGATGCACTCCCTCCTAGTTGGATCCGCTCGTTGCCCACTTCTCCGTACTAAATTCGTAGTCACACAATATATGGAGATACACGGGTTATATATTTATTAGAAACCGAAATACGCATTACTACTTTACTAAAATTGAATCGATTATTTTAAAAACCAGTGAGGCGACAATAATTTATTGATATTTAGTAGATAAAACAAAAAATAGCTACCTAATTTTTTTTTTAGTAAATTGATATTATGAACATTATTCGCCGAATAAGTCAATTTTGGATTTTTTGTTTTTTTTTTTAAATAATCGATTCAATCATAAAAAAAACTATATTTAATTGTTTCAAAGATACAGATTCAATTATCGATTTATAAATAAAGTATCATTTAATACCTGTTCATTTTTATCTCAAAAATTTTATGATGAAGTCACAGACCAGGACTGACGGACAGGATGCTTTTATTAAGATTCTGTTTCTGAGAGAAACAATCAATTAGACGAACTGGACGAGTAAGCCTTCGCCGCGTTTGCAGTACCCGAGGACATGAGGGAAGTTTTCAAACTCTGCACATCCAAAATGGCGTTTCTAATACTATTCATCTACGTTCTTATACTTTTTTAGTATCTCTTCAAGAACCAGGAAAAGGGGTTATACTGTTCTTGGACTTATATTTTAACACTTATTACGGGACATTTAGGTATAAAACCTCCTGAGTCCAGATACACTGTAGATATAAGAAACAGAGTTGTGGCTAAATACTCATCATCTGTCACGCAGGACAGTGAAAAGAGGTTTCCACCGACATTATGATGATGGAAATGCGTGTCTGATATCGCCACGGTTCTTATTCCCCAACTAAATTTAAAATTGTTAGACTGGTGACAGAATAACCACTGGTTACCACCGTAGCATAGATAAAAATACTGTGCCTGGTAGTCTCTTTCGAAAGCGAAAGGCTCATGTGACTGACATGATACTACGCCATCATCTGGAATATTTAACTCAAACGCATTCGACAAAGATGATAAACGGCGATATAGCTGGTTAGCGATGTAGCCTCGTGACACTCTCCGTAAGAGAAGATCTTGTTTTCTTGGATCATGCTTACCACCTTTTGGGTATTATACGAGTACAGACATAAATCTACGTAAAAAATTACAGGCGTAAAGTAATTTTGAATCTACCTCTGATCTATTGCATGTCTACCCTATATTAGTTCTATAAACTTTTGGGGCACACCTATCCAAAAACAATCGATATAGTGTTCTGAAGAAGGATCCAGGCCAATGAGTTAAATTCCTGGATCAGGGTAAAGTAGATAGGTGGTACATAAAACAAGCTGAACTGTTCACAGTCGGATCACTAGTACACCAATCTGCGGCCAGGCTAGAGTCTCTGCCATTAACCAACAGCGCTGATGCGTGACTGTTTATGGTCCGTGACTCCTCTTTCACCCCTTCACCCTAAATGCGGACACGTGTACGAATTAATTATGATTTTTCCCAATAAATCACTGTGTAGGCGTTAGACGAAAACTTCCGTTTGTAATTATCATTGTTTTGTTTCAATTTAATGGCTTAATGTGCTTGGCTGTTGTAAAGAAATCAAGTATGACCTGCATGAAAAAACTAAAGGAAGATTTTTATCTGACTTCATCAAGAAAAATACAATGGAGACTTTATTTTGTAACATACGTTTACATATAAGGTATCTAAACTGAATTTATAGGTCGGTGATGGCCGGGTCTCGGTGAGTGGCTCACGTTCTGAGGGGCAGGCGTTTAAGCCTAGAGTGTACAAATAAGTCTTTTTTAAAATTCTTAATTGTCGCGTACGTTGTGTGTAAGTGCGGTTTCAGAGAATCTTCCTCCCGCGAACGCATGGGTTGTGGAATTAGCTCCATGCCAAGGTTTTCTCTAAGGACTATAGAGTATAGGGTTTCAAGAAAGAAGTTATTGGATTTTTGAAGGGTCAGTAACGCGCGAGTGATACCCCTGCATGGTGTTACAAGCGTCCATAAGCCACGGTGACCGCTTACCATCAGGCGGACCGTTTGCTTCTTTGCCACCTTAGTGGTAAAAAAAAAATATACATTTGTTTCATGGGTGTTAGCTGATATCGACTATGTTAATCTCAAATAGCGTTCATTTTTCTGTGACAAAAATATCTTACAGATTGGCGATCAGTATAAGCTATTCTACTATAAAGGAAAAAATGGAAAATTATTTATTACAATTATATGTACATATTATGTAACGTCAGCCTTTATTTTTTTAAAGTGATGTTTTAACAGACATAATAACACAAATAAAGCAAGATTCGAGTTAAAGAATGTGTAAAGGAACGTTAATTTTTCCTGTTTAAGACTTGCAATAGGACAGTGAAATCAATTTTATAAACGAGAAAAAAACTGCACATTTAAGTACATTTAAGCGTAAGTACATTGTTTGTCCACACCACTATCTTTTCGGTGAAGAGAAACATTTCAAGGAAGCTTGCATACTTCAAAGACGACGCATGTTAAGTTCACAATCCGCACTGGGCCTGCAAGAAGGACAATGGACCAAGGTGAGAATAACCTGGTGCCCCAATAGTAGGGACGTAAAAAGGCTGGTACGGTACACTGAGTGTGAAATAATTACCTCTTTTAATGATGCTTTTAATGAATCTGACGAAATTTAAGCCGTCATGATAATAAAGGGACCTAAAAGAGATACGCGAACTTAATTACTGTTTTGTGTACGTCACACATAATGTTTAATTAAGTGAAGTAGGTAAAGTAAAACAACGTAACACACTTTTGGTGTTCCAAATAAAGGCGTACGAAAATATTACGTCTGTATACTTCATTAAGCCGATTTCGTACGTAAAGCAGACACATTTTATTACCTACAAAAGTAATGTTTTGCATACCTTCATTCATACTTTTCCCCGGCCATTACCTTTCCATTTGGTAAATAATTTAAGAGGCCTGTAGGACGACGGCCAAATATTAAAAGTGATGGGTCCCCATGGTTTAATATTAGACACCCCTCGTATTAAATTTTCTGTCACGCGAAATTCCCTAATGCATACGCGAGATATTTTTTGCACATGTTCATATTCGTTCCTTTTGTTTGATTCGATACAGAATGTCATACGAATTCAGACATTATTACGATCTGTTCTCAGAAATTTCAAAGTTGCGATCGACGGGTCATAGCTAAGTCACATTGCGGCTCCATTGAATTCCATTATTGGGAATGTCATTTTTGTAATAGGCCATTTTACCCTTGGATTGTGATTCGAATTGAGTTTACTTTTATTAATATTAATATTTTGATTTGATGCTAAATTTGTATTATATTAAATGGAAAAGTTGAAAATAACAGATTTACTTAGAAGTATTTAAGTCTGAAGCGATATTTTTCTACTAATATTATTGATATAATAGAAATATTAGAACTTTGGTTATCTAAATATAGTTTTTGACAAGCTTTGTCGTTTTAGTCAAAATAAAGTATTAACACAAAGTTTTTAAATTCCCAGAAATTATTATATAGTGCACGCAAAGGTTGTATTTTTTATTACAGCAATAAAGTTTTTGATTTCATAAAATAAAGTTTGTATAAAAGACTCGGGATATTATCTTAGACCAGATAGTTGTCACGACAAATCAAAAGAGCTCAAACTCTATGGGCTTGCGTCGTTTTATTACAGAGTTCCTGTAGCCACTTTCCAGCTCGATTCTCAAACCCTGGATATCATCTAGGATAAGATATCTTGTCGGGACAAATAAAACGAGTCCAAACTCGAATGTGTTGTGTTGTAAGTTACAAAGTTCCTGTAGCCAGCTCCATGCTTCATCATCAGATCTTGGATATCATCTAAGACTATAGTACTTATTAAGACAAAAAAACAACCTTAAACTAAATGAGGTTGCGTCATTTGGTTACAGAGGTACTGTGGCCACCATCATTAGATCAACTCCAGGATATCTGCATATTATTGCGTCGTAAACTTCTTGATTATAGAGAGAAATCTTCCTACAAAAAGCTATTAGCTGTAGGTATAGTTTTTCCACGAGGAATAATTCTATAATAGTTACATTTAAGTAATCTTAAATTTTTCATTTTTTAGTTTTCAGTACCTTCAACACAGGGCTGCCAGAAGAGAAAACTTGTTCTATACTGCTGGGCCTTTGGAATTATACAAAATCAAATCTTATTATACAAACCAACAAAACTGTTGAGGAATAGTATGTGAAAAAACAGTTATTAATTTGCTTACAAAATGGTAGGATTTCAGTTTTATTTATTGTTATATATATTCAAAAATGTGAAAGAAAAAATCAAAGAAGAAACACACATACAAAAAAAACATACAGACGAATTGAGAACGTCTTCCCTTTTTTGAAGTCAGGAAAAAAAAAGACATAAAATATGTAGGTACAACGTAAACAATACACATGCATTCAAAGACATATAAATACAGAAAAAATAATATAATATAATTTAATTTTTAATATAATTTTAGCAAAAACAGTGTTAGCACTCTCATCGTCCCATTCTATGCAAAGCTAAGTTACATAATAAACAACTTTCCAATTTTGGCAAATTTTCTAATTTGGAATTTTTAAAGCATTAGTGAATTTATTTTTATGCAATATACAAGTGATGTTTTAATTCTCGCAAAGATTACTTTATTTGAATTCTTATTTTTTGTAAGTATCTGATTAGACAAAGCAACCTGCTACACAAACAGGATACAAAAGCCGACCACATTATACCGAATTTGTATCCAAATATACGATCTGGCAGCCCTGCTTCAACAATCTCTGTTTAAAAATCAACTCCATTGGCTACTTTATATATACAGACAAATTAAAAACCTTCTACTTTTAAATGTCCGATAAAAAGGTAACAATAAAAAAAAATACGTATAATTAAAACATTGTAATTATTAAAGTGACAGTTAAGTCTGTAACTGAAACATCACAAACACCGTACGCAATCATAATATTATATTGTTGATTTTTTTTGTAAACAACAGACCATGAAACTAGTACAGGACTATGTGACAAGGAAAACAAGGATGACGCGATATGTAACTAAGCGTGCGTGAGTAGTGAAGCTACATCGCAAAACACTGAAATTTTGATTGAAATACATGAAATAAATTAATAGTTCAAATCAGTGTTATCAAAAGTTTTTTTTCTCAAAGTTTAAAGCAGTATTACGACTATGCTTTTACAAAGTTGTAAACTAATGCAACTTCGAACTTTGAAGATTTGTTTGCCAAATCTTTAAGAAAAACAGTGAAAAGGGGTCAGTTTATAATTTTTTTTATGAAACAGCAGTTTATTAATAGTTTTTTCACTTTTTTCAGGATCTGAACCATATTCTGAAAAACACATTCATTTAATTTGAGTCGAATCTCCTCAGCGAATCCCAATAAACATTTGCCACAAAAATGAAATTTAGGTAGTATAGCCTCTTATACGCTAAATTCCTGTACTACGTTTTAAATCTATAAAATCTAGTTTCCTTAATTTTATGCCAAATATTTTACACTAGTTATTCAGAATATAGTTACCTACAGTGCAAAAGAACAAAATTGTATACTTTGTTACAATAAATTATGAAAAAACTCATTCCCTCATTGCATGACACATAACAAGACGAGAGGGCTAAGTCAAATGACATCATTTCATATTCATAGTACAACACAATAATACAATAACCATACAGGGTGTTGAATAATCGAGCTCATTGTATATGCATCAAATTCACAGAACAAAACTAATCTAGAGTAAGCAATAAAAACGTCCTACTTCCCGCCATCGCCGCCCGTGTTAAAAATATATGAGCGCAAGGTGTAATCTCGGGCCCGCTTATTATAAAATTTTGCATCTTAAATATTTTACATTTTTCAACAGTTCGTTGGCGACGCGACACCCAGCCGAGAGGGTAATGCAGCTATTATGTCAGACAAAGTACGCTACGAAATTACACAGCTCATATTCTATTTATCTGAATAAAAAGGTTATTTGTGATAGGCTATGGTTTTTTTTTCTGAACTGTCAATGCAGTTGGCTGTTGCAGCCATTACTGCTTCACCGGGCTTTATATGGGAATACTACTTACATTGTTTTTAGTACAAGATACAAATATTGACATTAGTTTTCAATCTCAAGTTACATTATCATTACATACTAAAAAAATATAGGCAGCTTATAAATATTATACAGAGAGAAAGCAGACCACAGATTTGCTTTGTCGCTTTCTAAAGGATGGTCAATTTTGTGAGATGGCTAAACCATAGCTGTCTGTATTTTTTGTATTTTAAAACTATTTTGTCAGTTGTGGTAAATTTTAACTTATAAATTTTAGTCCGCTTTTAACACACATTGCTGGACATAGGTTTCCTTCAACGATTTCCAAACTGAAGCGGTGTGACCAGCTTGCATCCAGTGACTTAATTTTATGGCGACGTGCTGATTGTCGTCCTTTGCATCATATCAGCCAATTTTGGTTAATTGTTCGACATATGCCTTCTGTTTCTTCTATCTCTTGGGGGCGAAGAGTTCATGCAAAGACGAGCTTCGTTCAGATGTATATTTCATACGTCTTATTGAAAATTGACTTTAATTTACGCACGTGCCTTGTTTCGCTATTGACTAGTTCAGTTTCAATTTCAACTTAAAAGTTCGGTGATATAAATATAATAAATCTATGCGACAATGAACGTTGATTTATCAAAATTAAATCTCTTTGTAGGATGGGTATAATCAAATTTATCGCTTATTTAATCTTCAAAAGGGTATAACTACCCTTTTTATATTAAAAACCCTGTCTTATTCATGCAGCGGAGTAATTAGAAGACTGTAATTCAGTGTATTATAATAATCTGTTGTCCTCCAACTTCTTGCTGAAAATGCGATTTGAATAATCGTTAATTCATTAAAAATGTTTTTATGGTTCCGTACTCAAAGGGTAAAAACGGGACCCTAAGACTAAGACTTCGGTGTCTGTCTGTCTGTCCGTCTGTCACTAGGCCGTATCTCATGAACCGTGATAGTTAGACAGTCGAAATTTTCACAGATGTATTTCTGTTGCCGCTATAACAACAATTAATAAAAAACAGAATAAAATAAATAGTTAAGGGGGCTCCCATACAACAAACGTGATTTATTTTGCTTGTTTTAGCTCGATATTGATAAAGGCAACAGGTATACGCTTGAAACATTTAGTTATATATTTACTTTTGAAATAAATAATTAAATTTTTCTTTTTGATTATTTATATTCGGACAAATAAAACACACACACACGCGTGAAATCACAACTACAGTCTAATTTCTTCTATGTTTTGTGATCATTCTAGTTCATCCAGTCAAAATCTATTGCAATGTTATGAAAGTAACAAAACTATTTACTGAAGAGCAAAGTTCCTATAAGAATAGTCTAGACCTAGTTCAGGCACTTCTAGGATCCTGACGTCCAATAGCAACGCCAGTTGATATTTTTATTTTTCTCATTTTGCAGAACAAACTTCAAAAATATGCGTCTATAGAAATATGTAACCAGTTATAAGCTATTTTAAGAATGTATTGTTATGTTTCTAGAATAAAACTACGAGTTGTAGCTAGCATATTTGCTAAAAACGGTCACTTTTAGCAGAAGTGCTATCTACATCTCACAGTTATATCCTAAAAACAGTACTAAACGTTTATAAAATAGGTTATAACTGGTAAAATATCTTTTAGAAGCACATTTTTGAAATTCACTTTGCACAAAAAGGAAAATAAAAACGAGTTGCACTCCGGGAGAAGTGAAAACCTTTACATACGATTCGCGCTTACCACTCAAATATGTCACAAGACATGTCTTTGACATTGTCAAGAAATAATAATGTTTGTTTATTTACTTTTTTGACGTAGTATATTTGACATCGCAATCTGTCATAGAATTAAAATTCCATATCCAACCTCCCTGTACTACTCAAAATCGCGAATACTAAAAATAAAAATTATAAAAGGCGTGGCATTACGGTTTCCGTATTTTACAAAGACAAAGATGCACTTTGTTCAATTTCCATATTTTAAACACTTTATATAAACGAATTTTACGAATACGAAGCAGTATGGCCACTACACAGACGGTCGAGCCATCAGCTGTCACCATCCATGGATGCGCGTAGCACGCTGTAACATAAACACACACGACCATTCGCGCAAGCGCCCTGCGCCGCCTAAACGAAACAGCAGGCGCAGGCATACATTTTCGCCGCGCCGTAGAAAGAGAGGGGGATACTCCCTCTCCTTCGCCGCGCCAGCTGCCTACTCTCCATCCGTCTTACGAATTTTCACGATCAGGACACGTGACCTGACGCGAGTTTATCATTTTTCACCCATACCAAAAAAAGTGCACAACGCCGCTAAAGAAGTTTTCACTTCAAAAATATCAATTGCTGGCACTAGTGGACGACAGGACCCTCTTAAATGTCACTTTTTTTATTTATTATTGTACTGTTAGTAATGCACAAATGTAAAATTATAAACCGGTTTTGGCCAAAAACATTATTATTATTATTATTACTATAAATCGTATTACGAATATTTACTTATGTTAAATTTAACACGGCTTATTTGGTAGGTATGAATCTTGTGTAGTCGGGTTTCAACTTGTTATTATTACAAAGTAAACGTGATTAAAATGATTTAATTGTTAACGCACATGTTATAGTATGTAAATATTAAGTTATGAAGGTGCAAAGCTTTGGACAGAGCAAACCACGGATTTGTTAAAGGCTTCCTAGGCGACCAAAAATGCTTGCCAAGGAGGTAAATTTCACCGCTTGACAAGCAATTTCGACTGTTTAGGAAAATTCATATTTTAATACAAATTGTCAATGCTTGAGGCCTTCCTAGGCGAACAAAAATGCTTGGCACAAAGCACAAAACTGCTTGATTTTTATCATCTAAGGACACTTTTAGTGTATAACTAATGACCTTTTAAGTAGATAAACTATGAACCTCACACAATAACAGTGACAAAATGCGGATCCGAAATACATGATTACAATTTTAAAAATAAAAAACAATTTAAATTTTAAAAAAGTATTTCGATGTAAAAATATTTTATAATAGTATAGTTATAAATATAAAGGACGTGACTATGCAAGTATTTTCCTTTTTACCTGCCCTACGTTTGTACTTAAGAATTTTTTTAGTGCATCCCCTGTGAAAACGAAGCTTTCCAACCCGTACAAATACGGTACGACATCCCCCTGTCTTGGGATAACAGGGACGTTGTTTGTTCTTCTTATTCTTATAAGCTTCGCAATAAAACGTCTGTATTTTACATTTTTTAGGGGCCATAAATAAAATACTCTTGTAAAATTGTATTTTAAGCAATTCTGAAAGCATACTCCGCCGGCACCTTTAGCCGGGAGGTTTTTTATTCATGTGGACATTAAAATATTTGAATAAATCATAGTTGACCTTTTGGGTCGAAGTAGGGGTTTTAAATTAAAATATCAGAAAAAAAATTATAGTTTTTTTTGTATTTTATTTTAATGTCTTAACTTTTTAACTTGCTAAATTTTTTTTTTTGTATTAAAAGAAATTAAAGTTTTTTTGAAATTTTTTTTTTTAGTGTTTTTATATCTAAAAATAAAAACCACATAAGTTTGATAGTCCTTAAGTTCTTTCTCCACTGACTCTATTTAAGGCGAAATATTTTAATTATATTTGTGTTTGAGGTAAGTAGATCTATACTAATATTATAAAGAGGAAAGATTTGACTGTTTGTTTGTTTGTTTGTTTGTATTGAATAGGCTCCGAAACTACTGGACCGATTTGAAAAATTCTTTTACCATTAGAAGCCGACATTAGCCTTGATGAACATAGATTACTTTTTACCGAGGGAAAATGCTTCAATTCTACGGAAA
Source organism: Apoda limacodes (assembly GCA_946406115.1). Lineage (NCBI taxonomy): Eukaryota > Metazoa > Arthropoda > Insecta > Lepidoptera > Limacodidae > Apoda > Apoda limacodes. Next base: position 14,605,321 of record OX291558.1, read on the forward strand.
ACGGGTAATAGGACAACGGGTAGTAAGAATTATCCTTCCGTACATTCCTAATTACTTAATTACGTAATAACTTCCTTTTTCACGTAACTTCTAAACGGCTGATCCGATTGGGTTGAAATTTTATATAGGTATTTCGATGGTTTTCTGGATGATTTAAAAATACAATTGGACTCGGTAGGTGGCGCTGCTGTTGGTTTGTCAACTATCAAACGGCTTGACCGATTGGGTTGAAAATTTATTAGTGTATTTCCATGGTTTCACAGACACGAATGTATTATGCCATTAAAGAGGAAAGATTTGGTTGTTTGTTTTTTTCTATAATTGAGGGGTTGCCTACCTACGCCGATAACGAAATTAAGGGCGGGCGAAGCGGCTGGCAGAAGCTAGTATTAAATAAGGTTGGCGGTGGCCCAGATTGGAGCCCAGCGTGGACCAGTGTACGTCAAAAAAAGACGTAAGTGCTGACTGGGCCTGCGTGTAGACTGTGGCCCAAATCGCTCTCGGTGAGGGTAGGCTATGCCCTAACAGTAGGGACGCATGAGAGTTATAAGGAAGACATCGAAATCAAACCCGAAATACAATTTTGACATCACACAACTATTCCGACAGCAAAATACGATATAAATAAACAAAATCACTGTACTGCCTACGGGCTTTGTAGCAGAAAATTGTCACTGGGGTTCGAGTAAAATTAAATTAGGAGACGACAAAATGAGTTACGCCCTTTTCTGTAGATTACCAAACAAAAAGTGATGGTATGAGGGTCAGGCGACATTAATGTTGTTAGAGGCAAATGACTCTATTCTCGTGGACTGTGCGCCTTTCAGTCCGTTGTTCGTTCACAATGCTACAATTTAAGCCTACATTGTTCTTGCCCACTGTGCCCACGATTTTGCTACCGCTCTTTTGTTGGTGGCCATTTTGTCCAACGCGGATGCGATGTCCCCGATTGGGCTGCTATCTCAATCCGATTCACTGAGTTTCGGTTTATAGGTTTAATGTAATATATTATTAAGTTATAATATTTTTTGGCAATAGGGAAGTTCGTGGTCTAGATAAGTAAACATTTGCTGCAAGTGAATAGTTAGTTGAATCTATTTTTATCGGCTATTTTATTAGTAAATGTAATGTGATCGTTAGAAACTTATTTCAATTCTATATCATAAATAGGTATTTATAAAAGGGTGGTCAGACATATTATGAACGTCGACGACTGATAAGACCAGTTAATAACACACATAATATTCACCTCTTCGCTACAACATGATATAAAGGAAGTAATCCTATCACCATTCTTTGGGCTCAAACCAGACTCGAGACAGCTTTTTACAATTTATAATTTATCTTTTTATAAAATCCAGGACTAATTGACTCCGTACTAGAAGTAAAGATTCTCATGTGAATTAGTACATAAAAAATCGGACAAGTGCCAGTCGGACTTGCCCAGCGTTGGTTTCGTACCACCATTTAAATATATAATTTTCGAACACAGACAGACAGACAGACAGACACAAAATTTGGAAAAATATGCAATGTACTTAATAACGATCAAAGTTTACAATAGAAATAAGGGGGGGGGGAGGGGTATGTTGATCAGCCCAGAACATAGGTATAAATCGCACTACTATTAAGGAACAAAATGGTACTTCCGCGTTATTTCCGATTGCTGAGTTATGGCTGTAAATAACGCATGGCAGCTTTATAAAATGAATGAGGGTGAGTATGATTATCCCAAACTCAGAAGGAGTATTTTGACAAGTTGAAAACTCATGTATAGTGTGCAACCCGAAAGCCTGACCGCACATCACACAGTTTTCATGAAACCTCGCGCTTTGATGAAATCAGTCATATCCATAATTAAATACAGAACCGAGCAATTGCGATGTGCTGTATGCCATAAAGACGCAATGTTTTTTTTTTGCAAGAAATGTAACGTTTCCAATCCAAAAAATTGGTTTGAGTTTAGCATACAGTGAGTGATACATACACTGAAATGTAATATTGAAAAAATAAATTTAATTATGATGTTTGTTTTGTTTTTTCAATATTTCATATTTTATGCAAATAATTTTATTAACTTATTCAAATCGCAATGAGTTAGTATTATCTCTATGTACAAGTACATATTACTAGCGTTCCGTATATCAAATACTATTTTCCGGCTTTTCCATGAGACCATTTTATTTTTTGTATTTTCCTGTTACGTTGATGCATTAAATAGCCTAGATACAAAATCACAGAAATCGTAAGAAAAAAAAGGGATATCCGTAACAAGTGGGTTAATATATCAGTTAAAATAATGTCCAAAATTATATCTGTTCTAATGTTGTAACTGGATTGAAAGGTATTTTTTTTTTAATTATTCTGCAATCAATTCGTGCACTGCTAAGAAACACATATGATTTTCTGAAACCAATATTATAAATGCGAAAGTGAGTTGGTTTGTTTGTGACGCTTTTATGCCTAAACCGCTAAATCGATTATGATTAATTTTGTTATAACTATAAATGGGACCCAGGAGACGGTTATAGGCTACATAAAAAACGTCAAGTATGACTCGGTAGTTTTATAATCAAGGAGTTCAATAACCGAGTTAAGCGCGGGCAGAGCCGCGGGCCAAAGCTATTATACTATTAAGTAGATTCCGAATACCTGTTTATACTTTTGAAATATAAAATTCACCTGTTCGTTAACCGCAGTCCCTACAACCAGAGTACAAAACTTTCAAATTTGCGGACAAAGCAACATAACCCTGCAAAGTTGTAAAATTTTATGCAAATTGATATATCTCGAGGACATTACCTACTGACCACAAAATAACGAAGGGTAGCGCTTGCGTACGGCAATTTACCACGGTTCACCATCTTTTAATTAATATCTAAAAACCGGTCAAGTACGAGTTGGACACGCACACTATGGGTTCTGTACCACCTCACACCACACTATACTCACATACCAAATAATTAGGGGAGAGGTACCGTATTTCGGATAGTTGCCCAATTTCGGATAGTCTAGTATCATGCTGAGCAACTTGCCCTTTGGGCCGTTGTGACTTCATTTTGCAGCATCACCTGATTTGAAGTCTGATGTGTATACTTTGGCGTGGATCAAACTACACTTATGTACCAAAATGTTTCAACATTTTATTTGTTTTGTTAGATTTAAAATAAACATAATTATGACTAATTTTTGATAAACAAGTTAAAGTAATGTTGTTAATTAATACAATGTAAAATATTAAGCAGTGCATTTATTTAAAAGCGGTAGTCGCCTAATACTAGATAAAGGAAATCAACAGTTTTGGGAACTAATATCGGATATCCAATTAAGGCAACCTTTAGAAAAACTATAAATATGCGAATGTAATGCGCTGAATGGTTACCGGTTTAGATTTTGCATATCAAATTAACATTGTAAAAAGGAAAAATTTGAAGGTATTCATTGTTTACAAATTTATATTTTATTTCAAACAATAATATCCGATAATAGGTGCCTATTCCCTCATAATCATTATGTGTAATACCGTTTTTAAAATGGAACAAAAACAAAAAACTTTTTTTTTTGTAAATACTTTTAAAAGCCGGACCGACAAACAGTCAGACAGCGTAGGTAGGCTTAGTAATGGGATCCTGTAAGCACCCCTTGGGTACGGAACCCTGAAAAAAACCGTGTAAGTGGAATTAAAGGGCTTTATTGTAATGTAAATTTGTGCAAACTTCATCGGCAGACGTAGGCTTGACTAATTGTTAATTCGTATAATGCGCTTACAAGAGCGGGATGCTGAGCTCATCCCCGCCTGTAATAAAGGATTACCGGACTGACCTCACCGCCATCGTCTTCTGATCGCATTCTATTTGCTTGCATAGAATGGGGATAGGGAAACATTGATTATATTGTGGGCAACAGTTATCAAGCGACCAATGTGTCCAGTTCACAGTTACTACTTCGTGTATGAAATGTTTTATAGCTCCGTATAAATTAAAATAATATATATCTCTCCATAAATAATAATTAAATTCTATAACTATTAACTGAATTATTATTTACGGAGAGATATATCTTATTTCAATTAATATAAAAATATTGTTTGTTTGTTTGTAGCCTCATTCGTCCCCACTGCTGGGGCACGGCCTACCCTCACCGTAGGGCGAGGCGATAAATAATAGTTTAAATAATAAAAATTTAGGTAAAATGCCTAATTGTTATTTTGAGGGTTCAAAACTGTACTGTTGTAAGGCCGATTACAGCATATAACGGGTACCTACGTAGCTAATATTTTTGGAATAATAGTCAGGGGTTCACTGAATAAATATTAAATCCCAGTACAATAAAAAAATGCCAAATTTCAATAATATGGAACAACATAAAGTACATATTACTATAAAAAATATTTAGATTCACTCGTGCCAAAATTTAAGATTCTAGAACAACAGGAAGTACTCTAAAGGTTTTGTCCATATGCAAATAGGATTGGAAATATGGATTAAAAAGGCTTTTTTAAAATAAGTATCCAATATTTAAATATCAGAATATTTAAAGTATTCTAGCAAAAGAAAACAAAGCAGTATCTCTTCATAAGAAGTAAAGCTACAAAGCAGCAAATTAGTTTCACAAGAGAAGTCACTCAAAGAGAAGTGCTAAGATAAAGTTACTCAAACTAAAATGCAATATTCTGTAAAATAATGAATTTAAAACTAGTTTGAATAAAATAAAAGTTCGATTTAAAAACAAAAAAAAAACAGTAGATAAAACAGAACATAAGAATGGTAATTAGAAATGCTGTTTCAGTTGGAATATAAAACGAATATGAAATAAAGCTTTAAGAACCAGTGTTACTTGTAGTAATCTTAGTAAAAACTAGGATGACGCGATATTTGACAAAGCGTGAGTAAGTAGTGCAGCTATATCTCGTCTCGACTTATTGATATTTTTATTAAAAAGCATGAAATAAACTATAGGCATATATCATTATTTTTCTGAGCTATCAAAAAATGCTTTTTAGAAGTGTTAAACTATCTTAATATCACGACTATGCTTTACTAAAGATGCAAAGTACTTACGTAGAACTTTGAGAATTTCTTTTTGAAAAAATTATTAGAAAGCGGCAAAAAAGGATTTTCACCTTTGACAGGGTTTGAGCTTTGAGCTATATTCCGTAAAACATGATTATTAAATTTCAGGCGGATCTACTGAGTAGATATAATTAAATCTATGCCAAAAAAAATGTAATTTAGGTAGTATGCGCTCTTAATAATATAAGGGTAGTATGAAGTTATTATCTTACATAATATTAATATCATCTAACTTGTAATAACGCTGGTAGAACTTTCAGCACTACGACAGTAGTTTCAGCACTAAACGGAAGATACGGTTCGCCATAAATCCCAACCAGCTGAGATTAGTTTTACGCAGTGCATAATTATTTAATGGAGATGAAGTCCGCAAGCCGCACGTGCCACGTCCCACCGTGAAATGGAACGTTACATGCTTCACTGGTGCTTTTGAGACGCTACATTGCATTAGGTTCCATTTTACTTATTTGTAGGACGTATTTCGTTATTTAAACTTGTTTTTCTTGATTCATTTCTTTTTTTTTGAAGTACTTAACTAAAATTAAGCATTCATTTAACACTGATTTAGTGTTGCAATATTAAGAATACCACAATTTCGAATATTGGAGGCTTGCTTGAGATGTGCGAATCCAATGGCAATGTATATTTGAATTTCCTTTAAGGTGCGTTTTGTTCACTGCTTCAATGCGTTTAATGTCATAATCCAGCCAAATTAAGGAGACATAAATTCTGTGTGGCTACAAACTACAAATCTTGGCTTATTCACTTTAGTTGTATTATTGACATTAAGCGCATAATGAACATTATGTCTGTGAACATAAACGCCACTTTAATATGAAGTGAAACAAACTTTTCTGAAGTAGTGGTCAGAAATCAAAACTACAGTCGCCATATTGAAATGGTGTGTACTTACAACGATACTAGCGACCAATCACCCATGGTCAGAAACGTCAGGAAAGTGGCACTGTACTTTAAAGTTTATAATTCAAGCATTGTATAATATTTGTTTTTGGCAATAAAAAAAATATAATTTTATTCCTGCTAGGTATTCTATATAAGACTAGGGCATTCTGTACTAAAATCGAAATCTGATCATAGGTTTGTCCCAATTATTTTTTACAACACACGGTCCAGACCTGTGAGCAATCGATTGCGATAAAAATATTACTACGATATTATTAGTACTACGATAAAAATATTCATCATTGATATCTACAACGAAATATGTATATGTAAAATTTGGTTTTTGATATAGTCGTGGTTCTAAGAGGTTATATATACTTATTAGATGTTAGATGAATTTAAACTTACGTACCTTTTCATTCCGCACTTTTAGCATTCTATAGACTGCCTATATGCAAAGTGTTTATTTTCAAATTAATACTAAATATATTTGTACATTACACACAGCGCCGTCTGGCCCCAAAGTAAGCAAAGTTTGTGTTATGGATACCAGACAACGGATACAAATACAATTATATTACTTTTTTTTGTAAATACATACATATCATACATAAATACACCCAGACTCTAGACAAACACAAATGTTTGTCCAGTGCGAGAATCGAACGCACACCCTTTGCACAGCAGCCGGTTACACTACCAACTAGGCTGCGAGGAAGTCTTGAGGGCGGGATATTTTAGGCCACTTTAAGGCAACGTATAAAATATTAATTACACTTTCTATACACTAAAACATATTTACCTAACAGTTGTGCATATTGACAATTGTCCAACTCCCAGGTTTATGATGCAATCAGGAATCCAATCTTTGGACCGCTTCTCAAGACAAACTAATGCTAACTTGTCAAGTAGAAGTTGTAGCTCAGAATGCATCTGTTTACATTCATTTGCATAGCAAATACGCATCTATAACTATGTGTACTGAGTGACCATATTTGTAGTGTGTTAACGTATTCTAGATGACCTGCTTCCAAAAGGGTTTCCACTGTATTCTAAAGGGGCAGGATTAAAACTAAACTTAATTTTATATTAAGTAGTTTTGGAACACTTTTTTTTAATATAAGCACCCAGTTTTGATAGAAAATATTTAGCGGGAGTCGAAAAACAAATCGGTCAAGAGCGAGTCGAAGTCGCACATCATAGGAACGGGACCATATAATTTACGAACACAAAAAACAACAAAAAGTGTGCTGTTTAGCGGTCAACCATCCAATGACTGACCACGCTTGACGTTACTAGTCTTTAAATATATTATATTTATATTTTATATAGTAATTTATATAGTATATTTCCTAATAATTTAGAGTGTTTACGCTAGATGGCGTTTATGGCAATAACGTGAGCCCGTCTCATACTGGGCCGGTTTTTATTATTTGTTGTTATACTTTAGAGCTCACACTATAATAACTGCAGGTGTGAAACTGAAAATCATCCAAATGCAAGTTTGACTCACGCACGAAGGGTTCCGTATCACCACACAATCCTAAATTTTAAAACATTTAGCAACCACGCCTTTTCTGTTGTTATTGCAAACTTGTTAGCGCATAGAAATATTTTTTTATCCTATTTTTTATAAAACTAGTAAAGTTCACCCATGTGTATTTATTTTAGTTTAACTTAAGGATGTCATTGTTAGTTTAAAGCTACATATAATACCTTTTTTTGATATAAAAGAAAGATAGAGAGTCAAAAATAGAATTAGTCAGATATCGTAGGCTTAGTAATAAGGTTCCATTGCCCCCCCTTGGGGGACTGAATCCTAAAAACTAATGACACTATGATCATTTGAGCCAATATGGACTGATAGAAATACTCCTTATTCCATGTTTTGACCGCATTACAACAGCGACCACGCTTGGCCTCTTTGGTCGCGATGGAATGAAAGTTCTTAGTCGTACGGTCTACTCCTCCTCAAAGGTGAATAGTTTCTCGAACTCGGTTCAAGACCTGCGTGCATAGCTTGACGCTGCGTTTTTATTTGTTACTAATGATCACTGCAAATCTGAAATGTATTATTGTGTTTATTTATATGTGAGCTTGAATAGCTTACAACGATCAGCCCTGTTATTCAAGTTAGTAAAAACCATCTGGTTTTTTTTAATATTACTAAAGTGATGACGCCTGATGGTAAGCGGTCACCGTAGCCTATGGACGCTTGCAACACCAGGGGTATCACTCGCGCGTTGCTGACCCTCCAGATATCTAATAACTTCTTTCTTGAAGAACTCCATATTGTAGCATGCATTGTCCATTTAGTTTACGTTTTAATGGAAAAATGTGTAGAATTACGATTTAATCACCAATGTAGGTCATAACCATGAACTTATTCTATACATTTTTTCATTAAACCGTAAGTAAACGGACAATGCATGTCACAGTCATCTCGGAACAAGGCGGTTTTTATTGAATCGAATCAGGGGGATGAGCATGGATTAATGAATAAACGATTGACATCTTGGACAAGGGAGTCTAGTGACAGAGTGAAGTGGAAGAGGATTGTTTAAGAGGTCAATACCAACAAAGGGTTGTATAGCATACCTAGTGCGTAGTTTTTTACTGGATAAAGTAGAGATTCAATACAATAACTGGGTAGTAGAAAATCGCTATGAAAACAAGTAGGTATGAATATTGTCTTAATGTTAATCAAATAATCAATCTATATGGCAACTAAAACTATTTTCAACCGACTTCAAAAAAGGAGAAGGTTCTTAATTCGACTGTATTATTTTCATGTTTGTTACCTCAGAAATTTCGACTGGGTGAATCGATTTTGATGATTCCTTTTTTTATTTGAAAGCTGGTGCTTTTCGTGTGGTCCCATTGTAATTTGGTCCAGTTCTGGCAGTGGCATCAATGAGAAAACCATATAAGTCTTATTTTTATGTGGATGATTGTATAACATTTTGTTACTAGTATGGATGTTTTGAGTACGAAAAACGCAATTCGTCACTAAAAAGTAGAAAATAAAAACTTTTTGACAAAAAAATAACCGGCTTCAAAAGATGCACTAAAAAGGTAAAAATAATTACTTATTTCCAAAAATCTGATCTGAATTACAGTTTGAATTTGGTTTTATGCAAGTGAAGTGTGTTATAAACTGTTATGTACATAGAAACCAACTTCAAACTGTAATTCAGATCAGATTTTTGGAAATAAGTAATTATTTTTACCTTCTTAGTGCATCTTTTTGAAGCTGGTTGTATTTTTTTTGCTAAAAACTATTTTTAAAATCAACTAATTCAAAATGAAATAGCACTCATAGTAGACATATTTATTATAAGTCAACTCTCTAATAAGACTATATTTGTTATCGAAGACGCCAACAATGCAATTAATAATAAAAAACAAACAGTAAAACAACACACTAAAAAAAATATTTAACTAGACTAAATATAAAAGTGTATAAATATTTTATTATTAAAAAAATACTTTATCACCTATGAAATTACTGCACATAAAACGCTATAACGACCAAACTGCTTGTCTGAAATTACACCTATAATTCCAGTGTTGACTAGCTCACGAGCACGAGGTATTGACGTCACTTTTAATTAACTTTAAATAATTACCGCACGCAATCTAAAACATATCTGCGGTAGTAACTCTGCTATTGCGTTCGCGTATTCATTAAAAGTCTACTAAACAATAATGATAATCATTTAAAATTATGAAACATATATTGTTAAAAAGTAAGATCTACGTAGTAATTTAAAAGTCAGTTATCAAAATGATTTTAACCATATGGTGTACTAAAGGTCGTTTTAAAAGACATGATAATAAAATGATAGAGCGTGATTAATAAATGCTTTTTTTCATTAAATTACAGACCTAACCGATAGACCTAACGGACAGACTTGACAGACCTAAAATAACCTATTTATTGAGAAATTTAGCCTTGTTAACGTGTTTTGGAATTTAAATAGCATTATTTTTGATGAATATACTAGATGCCTGTAGGTACTACCTATATGGCTAATAGGTTGGGCAGGAATCTCGCGCAACGGCAAAGCCAAACCGGAACACTTATTTGTATCAGTTACCGCAATAATGTAATTAAGTCAGAAGACTTGTTGTCCAATAGACAGAATTTTGGTCCAACTATCACCCATTGACCACTGTAACGAAGTGGATTTTATGTGCAGAATTTTTGCAAGGATTTTCTCTCTTAGTAAAATAAAGACATCACCGGCTAAGATATTACCTACATATTGTGCATTAATAGTCATAATTATTAAAATACGTGTATGAAATTACACCTATAATTCCAGTGTTGACTAGCTCACGAGCACGAGGTATTGACGTCATTCTAAACTTCAAACTAAGAAACATCTGATGTCGTCTACATATAGTGTGTCTTCAAAATCTTGGCACGTCCTACAAAACACTAAAATGCATAAAAGGGTTGGGATAATAAGTACAGAACAAAACCGTCGATTAGGTAGTATAGAACAAATTATGCGAGTATTAAACAGACATACAAAACAGTTTTTTGGATTTAGATTATAATGTCTCAAGCAAGAAGTACCTACAGTGGACGGACGTACGGCGTGCGAACATTTTGAATAAAGTCCTAGTTTTTTTAAGCAATCCTTTGATATTAAGAAAACAATAATATTATTATATATATTTACAGATATGATAAATAGTAATCAATATTTAATTAAATTAATGAAATCCATTTGTCATGAATTTAGGGAAATTAAAATTGTTTTAATAAAATCAGAAAGTAGACTTGAAAAAATTGACAGAGTTTTCAAGCCGCGTAAAGGGTTCTGATAAGCTTAAAGACTGCTGTCTTACGACAACTCAGCCTGATGATCAAAGCATGAATAAAGAAGCTCAGAAAAAAGGTACTGTCCCCCATCTAGGTACTTACCAGGCTATCGTTTTACTTCGATTATCGTTTCCGGTAGGCAAATCCGACCACGAGGACCATGAGCTTACGAGCTCCTCCACAAGCTCCAGAAGTATTTTTGCGTGTTATTTCTTGAAAATTGAAAAAAAATACTAAACTGCGAATGAAACAGTTAACGACGAAACTACGTGTCTGAAATTACACCTATAATTTCAGTGTTGACTAGTTCAGGAGTACGAGGTATTGACGTCACTTTTGATTAAGTGTAAATAATCACCGCACGCTAACTTAAGATGCCACCCATGCAGTGGCGTAAGCAAAATGTCAGCACTAAATATAGTGGCGTTTTGGTTATGCGCTTAATGTCAAATGACAAATCAAACCTAAGAGAATAAGGCAAGATTTGTACAGTGTGTTATAGAGAATTTATGTCTTTTAACTTGGCTAGATTATGACATTAAATGCAGAACAGGACGCACCTTATACATATAGTCTCCTTAGTGTGACGGCAACAGCCAATGCGTTTAGCGGAAAATTAAAAAAACGTTGTTCAGAAAAAAAAACTCATTAAAATTTTGAGAAAATTGCAAAAAGTCTTTAATTTAAAAAATAAAAATTAAAGAAAATCTATTTTAATATCAAACTCACGGCACGCGGAGGTGTATTCTAGAGAGCCAGCCAAACTTAAATCAGCATAGAAGGCCCCTTAAACACAGCTGAAGTTAAGGTCACTTCATATATACTTACTTCAGCAATCCATCAGCATTGAGACCACCAATTTGGCATGTTACATGTCATTAGCAATTCACAACGAATAATACCCAACACTAGTAATCAGCGTTTCGTTATGAAAGTAAAATCACATTTCTTTGTCAGCAAAGGCGGTGCCAAGCACAGATTTCGTCGGCAATGTATCGTAAAATTAGTTTAGTGGCACTATATAATTACGCGCCCTCTCTTTTTACAGTCCCCCGTGCCGTTGGCAGTGCCTGGGTACCACAAGGGCGACGGCCCTCACCCCGGCCTGTTATGACAAAGTGTCAACTCGGTGTGTGACTTGATGAATTGACACTATTTTAAACATTTTCTCTAAGCTTTTAGCTTTTGGTGTAAACGCTTTATTAACACATACGTTTCCGTCTGAGTTTCTACTAGCTATGACAAATAATTAAATTTAGTTAATATTTAGTGAAAGATCCATAAATTAATCCATAAATCATAAATCAGTCGCCATATCAAAGTGATGTGAACTTAAATGACACTAGATCAATTTTCCTTGTACATTACTGGTTATTTATCGCAGTAATGTACGAAGTGTAAGGGTAATTCTTTTTTTCATTTGCAACCCTGGTTGTACGTTACAAAGAAATCTTTTACATTGAGCTATAGACGATTGAACGTATGCTTTCCCCTCTGAACGGCCCCAATCTTAGGCCGCCTACTTTCAGTAGCTTTTTGCGTTTAAAAATAGTCTAAACCAAGGTATAAGTATCCGAATGAATATAACGAATCTAATTCAGAACTCTCTGAGGTTATATTTTATGGTTTCGCAATTAACATATAATTTCAGAACGGAAACGATATTTTAATTTTTTTTATTTTATATCTATCAAGGTATAGCTTTGATGTAGTTTTTAACACAAAGCTTATTTAGATTATGACAACTTGCATCTTTCGAAAAAAAAAACAAATAGACGATTAATTTCATCCTCTACCGAGAATATTAGGAATAATTGATTTTTCAATTTAACAACATTAGATATATCTATAATATATTAAAAAGAGGTAAGATTTGATTGTTTGTTTGTATTGAATAGGCTCCAAAACTACTGGACCGATTTGAAAAATTCTTTTACTATTAGAACCCGACATTATCCTTGACTACTTTTTATTTATATAGGCTACTTTTTATTGCTGTCGATATGTCAACTACTAAACGCCTAGACCGATTGGGTTGAAATTTTGTATGTGTATTTCCAGGGTTTCACAGACACGAATGTATTATGCCACTAAAGAGGAAAGATTCGATTCTTTGTTTTTTGAAGTGAAAACTTCTTTAGCGGCGCTGTGCACTTTTTTTGTGATGGGTAAAATCTGTTAAACTCGCGTCAGGTCACGTGTCCTGATCGAAAATTCGTAAGATGTCACTCGCGTTAGGACACGTGACCTTTATTTACATTAGGTTAGTTTTTATTTTTAGTATATGGCGATTATGAGTAGTACAGGGAGGTTGGATATGGGATTTTAATTCTATGACAGATTGAGCTGTCAAATATACAACGTCAAAAAAGTAAATAAACAAAAGTTATTATTTATAATAAATAAATATGGATAAGAAGTGATGGGAAGTAAAAAGCGAGTATGTTTTCACTTCTGCCGGCACTCCCGGAGTGCAACCCGTTTTTTTTTCTATAATTGAGGAGTTGCCGTAAGAAATTACGCCGATAACGAAATTTAGGGCGGGCGTAGCCGCTGGCAGAAGCTATAATTGATATTTCGAATCACAAACCAATATTTTTTTATTTTTTAGCCCATTAACAGGGAACTAGCAATATTTCTTTTACTCCCTCATTTAGCTTGTAGTTGTTAAACTGGGAATTTAAAAAGCTGAATTTCCCCCAAGTGAGCGCGAAGCTCTTCAGTTTGAGCTTGGGCACAAATGCTTTTGTATGTCTGTCTTATGTTTTTGTCTGCAGGTCGCATTCCACAACCGATTCTCCAAAATAACACAGAATCTTTATTGTTACTCTTATTAAGATGCAACTTTTTCATCCCACAAACTTTACTCACACTGAGGAGAGGTTGAATTTCCTGTGTCATATAAAATCATAAAGAAATTTCATCAGCTTTCGGAATATAACAATGATTTTTAGGTTTCGGTGACCTATACCCTCATAGCTTTTTTTCACTATTTTACTAGCATTCTATCGATAATTAAATTAGGTAATTAGGTACAGGTTACAAATGTCACTCAAATTTTTGTTTCAAGGTGTGCTGTGAACATTTATTCAGATTTAAGCTATGCAGACAGACTCGCATGGTTTACAGCTTACAGAGCAACTAGTTAAGTGCGAACAACTGTGAAATTTATGAATAAAGCAAAATATTTCATTTAAAAAATATTTTTGAAGTGAAAACTTCTTTAGCGGCGTTGTGAATTTTTTTTGTGATGGGTAAAAAATTTTAAACTCGCGTCAGGTCACGTGTCCTGATCGAAAATTCATAGAAAATTCGTAAGACGGAACTCGCGTCGCGTTTATTTACAATGACAAATATACTACGTCAAAAAAGTAAATAAACAAACATTATTATTTATAATAATAAAAGTGCGGATTATACTTGTTCAAATGTGATACGATACGATACGAGTTGTCTTGTAACATATTTGAATGTTAAGCGCGAATCGTGTGCAAAGGTTTTCACTTCTGCCGGCACTCCCGGAGTGCAAACCCCTTTTTTTTTTATTCATATCGATATATTTAAAATAAGGATATACTCGGAATATAATGGATTTGTGTTACTTCAAAGCTGAAAACATCTTCAACATCTTACTCGGAAGACGTTTACTGATGAACACAGGCTTCTTTCTACCTTACCTTTTTACCTTTCCACAATTGCAGACTAGCTGCATTGGCTTTTTGCGGTTCTAACCAAGTTATCAGCTAGTAGGCGTTTGTGTCCTTCTTCATTATTAAAAAGAAATTACGTTAGTTACGAAGCGTAAATGCCGCTAAAAAGTTTCAGGTAGTAACCAAATTTCCAATTATTTCGTAACAAATTTTACATTTTTTTTAGTTACTACGTTTAGTATGTTGGAGTTTACTCCTTAAGAATAAGAAAAAAATAGGGATTGTGAAATCGAGTGTTACTCTTTCATTAAAAAGAGAGGCAAAGAGAGGGAGACAGAGAAAAAAAAAGAGGAAGGAGAGCTGTCAAACTAGAAAAGGCTATATCTCGTAAAGTTTTGATCGTAGACTAGTTTTTCGTGACAGTAGAAAATAACATCATTAAGAGCTGTCAAATTAGGAAGGGTTATATTTCGTTATATAGTGATCGTAGATAAGCAGTTTTTGTCAGAAGTGATAGAACTCATAACGATCTTTACTTCTGATCTCAGCTGTCAAACTAGAAAAGGCATTATCTCGTATAGTATTAATCGTAGACTAGTTATTTCTCGACAGTTATGTAAGACCTCATTAAGATCTATATTTCGGGTGACAGTTGTCAAATTAAGAAGGCCTATATCTCCGTAACTATTGATCTTAGACTAGCAGTTTCCTTACAGAAATAATAGGTCACATCAATTTTTTTATTCGGGATGACACTTGTCAAACTAGAAAGGGCTATATGTCCGTAACTATTGGTCTAATACTTGCAGTTTCCTTACAGAAATGATAGATTTCATCAGGATCTTAATTTCGGATGACTGATGTCAAATTAGGAAAGGTAAATCTCGTTATATAGTGATTGTAGATTGGCAGTTTCTTGACAGTAGTGATACAACTCATTAAGATCTTTATTTTGGACGACAGCTGTCAAACTAGAAAGGGCACTATCTCCGTAACTATTGATCTTAGACTAACAGATCCTCACAAAAATGATAGATCTCATCAAGATCTTTATTCCGAATGACAGTTGTCAAACTAGAAATGGCTATATCTTCGAAAATATTAATAGTAGACTAGTGGTTTCTTTACAGAAGTAATAAACCTCATTAAGATCTTTATTTCGGATGACAGCTGTCAAATTAAAAAGGGCTATATCTTCGTAACTATTGATTTTAGGTTAGCAGTTTCCTTGCAGAAATAATAGATCACTTCAAAATCTTTGTTTCGGATGACAGCTGTTTGCATAAAAATCGTTTAAATCAATTAATGTTTAGGAATGAATGAAACTCAACCTAATAGATACATTTCATAAATTTATTATATAAAATCTTAATTCTACACTTGAATGTTATCTTACCCAATATAGTAACATGTGAAATTTACAGTGGTATTTAATTAGTATATATAATAGTAATTAGTTATTGCGCAAGATTGCTCCGATAGTGAAGCAATCGTTAGTTGAATACTAAAAATACTTAAGTCCGAAATCTTAGATTAATAAACGACAAAGCTCAGATATTCCTTACGAATTTAATTATAAATCTATTTCGATTTATGTTTTCTTATATACATCATGATATGAAAGTTTAAACATTACATATTTGCAAAATCAAATTTAGATTCTGAAGCACCTATTAATATACTATAATACGACAAATATAACTACGATGATTTTTTTTATGTGAAGAAATACTAGTGAAAAATTTATTGAATAATTCTCGGGCAATGTTAAGGCTTAATGCCGTCAATTACTGCGTTAATACAAAGTAAAAAAAAAGGGACCTTATTGGGAACAGTCTCGAGCTATTCGGACTCTGGAATTTGAGAGAAAAATGTATGAAAGTACATTTACGAGTTTCGGGAGGTAATATAAGTCATATTTCTGTACATTTTTGTCTCGAAATCCAGAGGTCGAATAGCCCAAGTCTATTTCCTATAAGGTCCCTGGTTTAGCCACAACTTAGCGCGCTATTTTTATAATGACATTGATGATGTTGTTAGTTTTAAATCTTTAATAGAAAAAATACATTTATTAAATATAATATTAATATTCTTATAGGGAAAGCATTACCTATATATTATGTAGAGTTAAAACTCACGATATTTAAATAAATAACACCATTTGCTAACACCGAACGGATTATGACTCATGTTATAAAATTAGCGCACTGAACCTATTTTTTTTAACGCATTGTTTAACGGCATTAATCCTCAATGTGGCCAGACTACAGCAAAAAAAAATAAAGCCAAATTAAAGGCTTTTAAAATTGTAAAAAACTGTTAGCTTTTCAAATGTTCGCTGCTAATGGACAAAACCATTTCCAATCTCACAATTAGTTGTTTTTTATATTTTAATAACCTTTTCTTATTAAAATTAGATATATATGTATGTATCATATGTACTATTTAAGCAGAATTTTAGCTGAATAGAGACGTATAAAATGTTATGTATCTAATATGTTTAGAAATAGCTACGATTTGCATCAAACCAAACAAATAAGATTTGTATTAAAACCGTGCATAAAATATTTCTTTTTAGCACAAGCGTTCGACAGTATAACTTATATAACTACAGACTAAATTGTTTTTCTTAATTTTAAGTTTTGAAACAGATTTGATGCAAATTATTGCAACTTTTGTCCAAGTAATGTGCCTACTACTGCCATATTTATTATACACAAGTTTTATATAAAGTAATTTTTGATATGAAATCGAAAGAGTTTTTGATTTATCTAAGTTACAGAAAGACCGATAAGTTAACCAGTTACACTATTTTTTTTAATAAAATGACATTAAATCGATGTTTGTACAAAAATATGCAATAATAAACCTTAATACACAATCTACTATATTCTAACATTTAATATTAAATTTCTTCTTTGATCTATATAGCTATTAGGGAAAAGTTTGTTTGTAGTTTAACTAATATATCAGTTATTACTGCTTAAATATGTATGTAACTTAATAATACGCTCTCAGTGGAATGTTAATTATTGATGAGGGTGGGAAGATACATGGTTAGGTTGATGGATTATTGCAGAATGTGTAGTTATAATACGAGCAATTCTCAGTCTAGTAATAGAAATGGGCTAAACTTTGTGTGATTAGTTGATTGACTAAATATTTTGTATCGGTGCGTTTCATTTTAAGGTGGGGCCACACTGAGATTTAATACAGTGGGTTATTGCGTTATTCGATAACAAAAATAGTTTAAGACACAAGCAACGCGTTTGTTTTAAAATAGTATTCATAATGTCTCTAATACCTAACGATATTAAATTTAGCAGATGATAAATTTTGTAACGCGTTAAGTCGTTTTAAGTGTATTTCAACGGAATAATAATTAATGACATAAAGCCTAAGTGTGGCATAACTATTACAGGCAAAAAAACAAAAACTTGTTTTTTTATTTTGGAATTGTATTACCTATGCATTGATAACGGTTTTAGTCAAGTAATAAAAAATTGAAGATTATTTTTCTAAATTATTAGAGCTGAGGTACTAACTATTAATGTTACAAGGTTTTGTTTGAGTCTTCCATAGTTTAGGTAAATTAATTTACAATCATTCTTATAACTTAGGAGAATTTCTTTTTTTTTAAGTTACAGTGTAAAAAGTCTAGTTTATAAATAAAAAAATATATTTATGATACATTTGCGTACGCAATGTATACATTTTTTTCACTATATGTATCAGGTTATATTGATAAAGTTTTTGACAGGAAGTTGCAAAAAAAGGAATCAGAAAAATGGTAAAAAGAAAAAAAAAATGTATATGAAAAGGTCACACAATTCAATAACCTGAAAATAAAAAATGGTGCTCAGCGTTTTGAAAGCAACATTTGAAATATGTTTATTTCCTAAACGATTCTCTTATTATATCACAGGCTTAAATTACATTTACTTCGATATAAGGGACGTGCATACTATACGTACACTTACATTAATAAGTACAGTCGAAACAAATTAGTACTATTTACACAAATAGGGGAAAAATAATGAGGCGAGCCCTCCCACAACCCTCGGAGATTTCAAATTACAAGTACGTCCGCGGTATGGCAACACACGGCATAAAAAGTACGTATCTTTGTATTAGAATCATTTGTCTACCACGGATAATAAATCTTGATACTTTTGTTTTGCAAAATAAATCTTAAATATTTAACAAAACTTTGGTAGACACAGATTTATCAAACTTTTAGAACTATTATTTCTAAACTATTATGTTACAAAAAAAAAAGGAACACGATATTAGTCTAATACGCAAAAATCAATAATATCGTCTCTACTATGACATTGTTAAATGCTTTTAAATTCTTACAATTACAAACAAAATGCTTTTCAAAAACTAACAATTGTCCTATTCTTTTATTAAACAAACAAAGCGTACTTAGTTACAGTACCAAGAAGGCATTTCTTTTTGTTTTACAGACCACATCCAACAAAGCAGCGCATTGTGCTTGTTTATCAATCCTTATTTTTTATAATAAAATGTCCATAAAATATTAGTATCAAATAATCACCTTCTCATGTTCTCGATTTTTGGAACATCGTTACAAGCGTAAATATTTCATTATACATTCAATATTTCTTAGAAAAGCTAGAGAAATCCACGCTTGTACCTACAATAAAATTGGGTGTCTATAGATACACTAAACTTTGAGCAGAACATACACTTCTATGGAGTAGCTATTAAATCACTGAAAATGGAGCGGATGTGTGTTGAGTGACGGATATTCTCAGGAGAAAATGTTGAAATATTTCAATCCAGCGGAGACGTAAGGTATCGGAATAGCTCCGGCATAATAATTAACCGACTGAAACATGAGATAGGCGATGTTTAGAAGCTATCACACTATTTCGTTTGGATGAGTATTCTGATTTGAGTCGTTGTGTCTTGCGCATTGCTGTAAAAAAGAAATACCTTAATTAATATAACAAAAAAAAATATAAATTTCTCAAGCGAATTAGAACAATTTCAATTAATGTAAAAAAATCCAATGTTTTAGTACCTCTTGTTTTCGCTCCCAGGTCTTCATAGCAGTTTTATATTTTTCAAACTCATGACACCAATTTGAATATATTTTTTGATATTCATTGCTCTTTTCTGGAGGAGTACATCTGTAAAAATAAAAATAAATATTTATAAAAAAATGTATAATAAAAATTTAAAACTCTTAAAAAAATGATCATATATATTTCTTGAAATTCATCGGCCTACCTGTGTGTATCAACTGTGATATTATAAGAGCATAGTAGTGAGCCACCTAGCCAGCAATCATATCTTCCAGCATCACCTTCATTGACCGATATTATCAACAATCCATGTTCTGATGTTTCTATGTATTTTTCTGGCTTGCTGCAACACAAAAACATTCAACGATCAAAATCATTTATTTTACAGTTGATTAAAAAAATAGCATAATATTTCTGAGCTAAAGCAATTTGATACTCTTTAAACAAGATATATTAAACGCCGTTGGTTAACATACACAAAAAGGGAAGTTACAAAAGAGACTTTTTAGGAAATTTGCATTAATAGTGTGCATATAAAAAACTAGGTTCAGCTCGCGACTTTTCCTCTTACTATTTGCATATCAAAAGTTAAATATTCTTAGACTTGAAACGCAAAAATTTGTATTAACATCAGTTTCATAACTATGTTATTATACATATTGGGGCATAATTTGGTTATTTTTTTTAAATATATAACGTTTTAATATGAAACGTCTTGTGTTTAATTTAAAAATCAATCAAAATATGTTTACTATGTTGTGTACAGTACAGGTATACCGTACCTGCTACCAATAGGTGCATGACACTAATAATGACATTTATATAAGCATATCCACACGTCCATCTACAAACCCAATTTTAGTACTTTTAATAGACTTGACATTGGAAAAAAGATAATTTTGCTAGTAGCACGGCATATCGAGTTTCCCCTTCGTTTTAATTATGCAGACGGAACTGCGATAACAAAAGATTTGGAAACACTTTAATTATCGCGGTTCCTTAAGCGGTGTCTGCTCAATTGTTTCTATGAAATGTTAATGTAGTTTAATTTTGTACTTGTCGCTATAATTAATATTAATAACTATATTCCTTGGTTACTTCAAAAGAATATTTGCATTTGCCTTTTCCAAAATGTTTTATAGTCATGTAAGATTTTTCAAATAGGGTAAAAATAATTGGCTCATAAAAGTTAGTACTATATTCTGGGAAATGTGATTTATAGATATTTCATTGTTGGATATTGTACATAAGTAGGTTTATGGCCATAAGTCTAAATTATAAAAAAAATAGTTTTGGAAAGTTCAATCACTATTCGTTCATATTATGCCATCAAACTTTTCGTAGTTAGTCCAGTTCCGTTAACACTACAAACACAATTTTTTTTTCATATTTTTTTTTAAATTAGCGAGCAAGAAAGTTCTATGACTTAAGTTAACTTTAAGACTATAATAATTTTAGTTGCTAATAAAAACAACCGTGACATTCAGACAGACAATCAAGTCTTACCGCAAGGATTCCTTTTTATGATTTTAGGACTGAACCTTAATACTTACTTGAATGTGATGGAATGTCTGCCCTTATCCCTAGAGTAGTGGTACCAGGTGACTGCCCTGGGATGTAGAACTTCAGGCATCTTCACAAAACTGCCTAAATGTAGGCTCTGACCCCAAGTGGCAGACACACTTTTACGGGAGATGGAAGAGTCACAAATGTCTGCCGTTTCGTTTGCAACGTCTTGAATTAACCTGTTCAAAAATAACAGATTTTAGTGAGATAATTCCTTTTGAAGCCTATACGTACGTTACGTACGTATACGTTGGCGATGTAGTAGTGAAGAATAATAGTGTAACTACGAAATACTAAATTTTAGTTTTTGTAAAATCGATAGACGTCAACTGTTGAACGTAGATTTTACTGTTTCCACAATGACTGTTTTATTTCACAGTTCAACCGCTAGCGTCTTATGTCTGCGGCTTCAGTCAGGCCACCAGTCAACCTAATAGAAGACCATACAACGTTGTCTTCCAGAGGACTTAGCATGAGTTTACCGCTGTTTACGTATCGTTACCTGATCGACGTAAAATAAACAATTTTGTATGAAAACAATGAACAAGATAGTTCTGCTTAGACACATAGATCATATAGAAAGAGAAATAACATTGAAATCCTTTATCACTTCATACTTTTTAAACTAATTGTACAGGTATAACACACTTAAGATCTTCCGACATAAAAGCTGGCCCGCTTTTTGTCATAGCTTCCTACGCATAAATTTTATAGATGGCACACCTATGGGTCTAAGTAGAACTATGTTTTTCATAAGAAGTCTTGCTTTAATATACTAAACGTAACAATTTTTGTTTTCTCTTTTTAGGGTTCCTCCCTCCGTCCGTATGTCGCAGCCTTATGATTCCTCCGTCTTTAAATAGATTCTGATGAAATTTTACAGGAATATGTCATTGGTGAACCGTCAAACAGATATGTTATGAAAATTTTAAGGATAGCCTTCCATATATTGAACTGAGGAATATTTTGTTTTCCGCGCACCGCATTATGAGAAGTATTATTAAATAGGGCTTTAAAAATGCATTTAAGGTTCTTAAAAACTTTTTTTTTATATTTATATTTTTCGAGTAATTGGATTCCAAAGTTAAAAAAATTGTGTCCTCCCTTTAACTTTAAAACCGTATGTTCTAAAAATCTGGAAAAAATTGGAAAATAGAGTTTTATAAATATTACCAATAAAAAATGTTTAAAATAAAATCAGTTCATAAGTTTTGTAGATATCCGCAATAATTCTAATTTTACGGAACCCTAACTTAACACGTGTACGACACGCACTTGGCTGGTTTTATTTTAACGATAGTAAACTACAACTAAGATATATAGTTCGTGGTCACCGCTCGAATACATTTATTTTCCATCAAGCAAAGAAACTCCCAGCATATTCCGTTCCATTCCGTTTTATTTTCTTATTAAAAAAAAATATATAAAATAAAAGGTTTTAGAAGGATGAGTTTTTATATGTACGTTATAATCGCTGATTTATTGTACTCTTCATTATTATTCAAAAGTTAGTAGAGACTTGCACAAATCATTACTTCTAATTAAGAATTATAATATTAATTGTATTCTTACCCCGGCATATACTCCCTACAGATACCAGCATCTCGGTCCCACCCGCAGTAAGGGTCTCGCGCGCAACGCACGCACGCATCGTATCGTCGCGCACAAAGTGCTAGACGCAGCTGTAGCACGCGCCGATCCGAGGCAGCATACAGCGAGCCGTGAGCCCGAGACAGAGCCATCGCCTAAGAAACAATAACAGAGTTATTTTTTGTCTTCTTTTCGCTTTCGTCTCCTTCCACATTGTTCGTGCGGCTTTTCTCTGCTAAGCTGCCTAGATAAAGTACATGCTACATAGGATTAAGTACATGCTAAATGGGAATAAGTAGATGCTATATATGCTAAAGTAGATGCTATATGGGATAAAGCACATGCTAAATAGGATTAAGTAGAGCCTATATATAGGATTAACTAGATGCTATATGGGATTAAGTACATGCTATATAAACTTAAACTCAATCTTTTTTATTTAAATAGACTTTTAAACAACACTGGAATCGTCAGTATAATTATTAATGAAAAAAAATGCCAAAAAATTACCACCGGTTCGGAATCATTTACTACTGAGAAGAATCGGCAAGAAAATTTTTTCAACGTAATATTAAAAACAATATAGCCTTACACTACGTAATAACATTACATACAATGTTTTAATTAAAAAAATATTACAAATTTGAATTAAGTACATGTTGTACAAGGGATTAAGTACATGCTATATAGGATTTAGTACATGCTATATGGGGTTTAGCTGCTCTGAAATAATTTGTTTATATAAAACAAATTATAAGCAAGATACTGAAATTTATGATTTAAAAGTAGCAAAGAGATCTGATAATCCGGTAAAATATAAACGAAGAATTTTTGAATACAGGAAAATACTATAAGTTCAATACATCCTAAATTAAAATGAAATAGTAATGTAAATACTTTTAGTTATTTAGTAATACTAAAAGCTTAAAATATAGCCTTGTCTTAGAAACAATAGATATTTTGCTTTGAATGACACTAGTTGAGGCTTGCGACTTCACCCGCGGCAAACCTGTCACCGTTGAAATGTTATTTTCCGGCCTATAAACTATTTTTAAGGAAAAATTTGTAGATCCATTGTTGAAAGTTTTAAGATCTAATAGAATAAGCCTCGTTTTGTGTGACAAAACGGTATCCTGAAAAAATATAAGAAGAACGCTGCCTTTCATACAAATGTTTACGCTATTAGATTAATATATATTATACTTAATATATTTAATAAAATATTTAATATATTTTATAATAATATTTACCGCAATATTCAAATTCAAATCTTTATTTACAACATTGGACTTACAAAATCACTTATTGTTGTCAAAGGAACTAAGATAGACAAGATAAGATAGCAGATAAGTAGAAAAGAACTAATAAAATAAAATATCACGTTTTTAGCTTTTTCAATTGATATACGAATGTGCTAGAAGGGTTTATACAAAAATGCCCATTCTTCTTCATCAATGTCTTCCGTGTTAAAATAGCCTAACGTCTTACCTGAATAGGTTCTCCAGGAGTTACGTCGAAAATGTCCAGCAGAGCTGACTGAGAGTCACCATTGCGGGTCCACTGAACTATCTTGTGGATTTTTCCCTCATCTGAAACAAACACATTATTTTTAACAGATGTAATTTGAACTCAAAAAAGATTGTTATCTAGTTGCGTTCAAGACGATTTGTGAAGTTAACCAACGTCGAGAGTGATCAGTCATTAGATAGGTGTCCGCTAGTGTTTATTAAAACTGAAAGTATTAGAAAGATAATGGTATAAGTAAACATGTGTTCCCGTTGTCATACACACGTGTGCAAATACATGTCGAAACCTAAGGAGTCTTTTAATAAATTTTTATTTTCAATTTTTTATTTGTTAGGTCTTGGCTTTGCGCTCTTGCTATTAACGAAAAAAATAACGTTGGTTTTATGGGAAATACTCGTAAAAGAAGTAGTTCAAACATCATGCTTTCCTCGTATGAAATCACTTAAGTCAAGCTATAAAAGCTGTAATAACTAGTTCAAAAAGTCCACTCCACTGTCAATAGCCCTCATATGTTATTGGAAATCAAGAAAAAAGTCCTGAACAATAAATTTTGTTGTCATTCGATGGTAATTTCTATTTTTTTAAGAAACGAAATATAAATCACCAACGACAAAAGTATACGTAGCTAGTAGTAAGTAAGTAAACATAGCTTTATCTGACTTATTATACCTAATCTGATTTTTTATAATCGTACCATTAGTATGAATATAAAAAGTTAGGTATTATCGTATTCAGCTTAAATGGCTTCCTATTAGATTACGCCGGAATACTCATATTCTAACACTTCTCTTCTCTATATTGTTCAATCCTTTAACGCCAGCTTATTTAAAAGAGCATTTGGAACATCATCTATAGCACTATTTTTAATTTTTGTTTTGATGTAACTTTTTGTATTTTGGTGTACAATAAAGAATATTTGTATTGTATTGTATTACCAACGCCCCGTACAACGTTGTAACTTAGCTCAATTAAGAGTCAATCTAATTGGGTCTCTGACTCATAAG
Source organism: Apoda limacodes (assembly GCA_946406115.1). NCBI lineage: Eukaryota > Metazoa > Arthropoda > Insecta > Lepidoptera > Limacodidae > Apoda > Apoda limacodes. The sequence continues at coordinate 14,630,521 of OX291558.1, forward strand.
AAAAGCCGTACACAAACACACTGCGGTACGGTAGTATAATTGACTTTAGCATAAAATTACAATGGTTCGTTAGTTCAGCCTTCAGATAACTTGTTTAGAAGCCAAATGTTGGCTTAGGGGCCTTAAGTCTCTATGTGACTTCGTTTCATTAAAATGTAAGCGTGGGAAGCTATGACATAAAGCTGTCCAGCCTTTAAGTGGGAAGATCCTAAGTGTTATACCTGAACAATTAGTTTAAAAAGTATGAAGTGATGAATGCTTTGAATGTTATTTCTTCTCCTTTATCATTAAATACACTGACGAGCAAAAATACCAAGTCACGTACATAAACAACTATATGTCATAAACTAGTAAAGACGGCTTCATGTAACTATCTTTTAAAGAGTTTTATTTGCAAAATAAATAATTGAATATGAGTTTTAATAAGCTTCAATGTTCTTTTGACTTCATAGAGCTATCATGAATTGTTTAAGAAATATTGCCGTCTATGTAAGTGACTAATTATATTTGTTTCACAGAGTATCGACGTCATTTTTAATTAAAATCTGAATTGTGGGCAAAATAGAATTTACAATTATCATTAGTATGCCTATGTACATAAAAATGTGAGCATCTTTAATAGCAAAGTAAATAAGTTATTTATAATTTCTATATATATGTGGAATGGTATTAGATTTTTTAAGGGTTGGCAACACGCGAGTGATACTTCTGGTGCTGCAAGCGTCCATATGCTACGGTGATCGTAAGCTTGTTTGCCACCTTAGTGGTATTAAAAAAAAAGAATATCAAAGGACATTGATCGCCCTGTGTGTCTAGTGCGAGTTTTTAACTCTAGTATCGCGTAAGCGTATTCGTTAAAAATCCCATGAGAAAAAAAAGTCTAAAAATGCATGCTTAAGGGGACTCATTTATATACATTAATTTCGTTAACGCAAACAAAATAGAATAAGTTAAATTTTACATTCAGCACTCTGTACGAAACAATGTTTACGTGCCAATAAATGCTACGAATGTAACAATTCGTAGCATTCGTAGAGCGCTACGAAGACGTACTTTGACCGGTGCGTCGGAAAAGAGGATCTACGATATACGCTATGAGTGCTGCTACGAGATTATTCATGGCATTTGTAAAGCGATATCGAACACAACAATAGACTACACCACAAACAATGCATTTAATCAGATATAAAACTTTCCATGGTAGTTATATTTTAGACTGTAAAATTAGACCATAACACAAGCGGGAGCTGGATCTTCGTCGGACAGGGTATATAATATACTAACAAAAAAGTATAATAATAAGGGTTTTTATTTGTTTCCTGGTATTCATATTGCCTTGTTAAGTTTGGGACCATATATTGCTGTGCGATATATCCATTGTCCAGTTATATTGACTTATCTCTCTACCTATAAGCATGTTGTATTTCAATGTGATTTTATATCTCTAAGACAACAACGGTCGTTTTAGAATTTCCCTTTACTAAGAATTGTAACGTTTGGCACGCGGGTACAGTTGGGACGTGTTCGCACGCAGCTGTTCCGGTTTTACATAAGGTCACAGTACGATTCGGCTTCTTCCTTTCAAAACCGGCCGAATCACGAACAAATTAATATTCGAGCCACGAATCTTAATAGCTAATTGGATTAGGGGCATGTACTGAAATTACCTAACTGGGTTTCGTGTTGGTACAATAGTATGCATGTATCGTATAAGGAATGGCCAGATCCTTGTATTGTTATTGTGTTAAGTTATAGTTTCTCTGTTGTATATAGGTAATTGTATTAAGCCTGCCTGTAATGAATAGTAATATACGTATACTTACGTTTATTTACGTTAGAGTTAACTGCTATTCAATTAATATAAGTTGTAGGCAGTTAAGAATAAAAACGGATTGGTCGAATGATAATTGTATTAATTTCGTTTGTAATGAATAGTAATTAACTTATACCGATATATGTTTATTTTTATTGAAGTAACTACTGTTCTATTGAAATATATTGTTGGTAAGAGTAACAAATGGATTGTTCGAATGGTAATAATAAAGTAATAAAATTGGTTAGAAAATACTGTCCGATTTCTAATGTCTTGGTTTGTATACTAATAAGGATGCTGTGCTTTAAGTTTCTAAGACTTTAAAGTCATTAATTTTGTTTTATATATTTACGGGATTATTACCCTGATTATTTGAAGGATTGAGCTCCCCTCTTATCTCCCATATTTTTGCATTTTTTTAAAATACTTTCTTTGTTACCTACGTGCAATATTTTGGGACACACAGTTTTTTAAATTTATATTTTAATTTTTTATAAGATTGATTTAACTTATAAGAAAATTAAGAAGGAAAAAAAACGTAATCTGAATACTATGATAGATATGTTAGTAAGAATTTTGGACTTTTGGATATTGGATTATATTTTGGATTATAAACGGTTTTGGTGTTAAGGCTGATTTTGGCTTGCAGGTAAATCTTGACCAAGATTAACACATAAAATATTTTAACTCCATTTTGAGAGTTCCCACAGTTGGGACAGATTAAGATTTGTTTGTTAATAATGATATAAAAAAAAGCCTATTGTAAAATTAAGAAGAAAATACCTTTAGTGTAAGATACAAAATACACAATAAAACTAACAAATAATACGATAAATTTCGATCACATTACATTACAGAGTGTAAGCATAGCTGAATAACCTACAGAGCTAAAATTAGTAGATTAATTCGAAGCGAAAGCAAGAATGTTTGCTCACCAGTCCATTAGTTTCGCTTTCATTGAATGTCGGAAATGCTTCGATTGACAAGAACGTAGTAAGGGTAAGAACACACAACATTGTCAAACAAGTGAATATATTGCGAGAATATTGTATGGGTAGTAGGAATATTCTCTTTGTTCTCATGCCACATGTTTACTTAGGTTCATTAAGACTTAATGAATTATGCATTAAATTGATACAGATAGGTTTATGTCAACGCTGAATTTTGCTATTAAAATAATTATGTTACTATATTAATAATACTAAAAAGATGTTGGTACTGTAAAGGATTTTAATTTTATTAGAATATTTTTTAACCTACTTCAAAAAATGAGGTCATGAATTCAACTAGTTTGTATGTAATATTGTCAAAATTGCATATTTTAGTCTATACCAGCTTCCAAGCATGTGTGCCAAATTTCATAAGTTTATGCATGTATGTTTATATGTTTGTCAGCGCATATCTCAAAAACTATAAGTCGGATTTCATAAATTCTTTTTTAGTTGGACTAGGTATAGTCTAACTTAAGGAACAGTGCAAGTTTCATCAAAATTGTTTCAGTAGTTTTTGATATAGAGAGTTAAATGTGTATCAGCCACGAGGAACGTGACGTTGGCTTAGCAGTGTAATTCTAAAACATGTCATTATGCACGTTGTTTCAATGTTTGTTTGCAGTTAGGTTTTAGCTTAACAATCTCGATGAAAATTTCAAAAAGTGGCTTAGCAATTTAAAAAATTAATGGTAAATTCGCTAGACGGAAACACTTTATGTATCATATTTATACCTAAAAATACACAAAAAAAATAATTGAGGAAAAGTACTCAAACGAAAAAATGGTTAAGTTGTTAGTTTAAATTTCAAGTGAAATTTAAAAAAACATAAGAAATAAAAAGGTTTTTTAAAAATTAAACCGACTTCAAATCTGTAGATTACTTTAGATTTTTTAAGAGATAAAACTTTCTTTTGTTCCTTTTTTAGTTATTAATTAAATAAATTACAGTTTAAAAGTCGGTTTAATATCTTAAATTACTTCTTAGTTATTAGATTTTTAGGGTCTGTAAAACGCGAGTGACGCTCCTGGTGTTGCAAGCTGCATAGGCTGCATTGACCGCTTACCATCAGGCGGTTCGTTAGCTTGTTTGCCACCTTAGTGGTATAGATAAAAAAAAACCTTATAAACTCGATAACGTCCACGTGTCCATGGAAAAAATAAAGTCTTCACTGCATTTTACCTACAAAAATATCGGAACTCTTGTACATTCACCTATTCATCCCCTATTTTAAATGAATTTACAAATACGGTAAAACACGCGAGTCTTCGTTTTAAACCTCAAGGCCAAATACCAAGTTTTATGCATCCATACAAACTTCCTTTGAGCGTGTATTTGTGCGTGTGTGTTTGATAGTTGTGAAAATTACGATAATATTATAGGCAAAAAAAAAGATAACTAGCTAACATCAACTATTTGCATTGTATGACCTAGTGACTTATTAAGTCCTAGTACATCAATCTTACAAACACACAAAATCTTAGAATTAAGAAATACAATATAATTTATACATACATATAAATAATCTTTCTTCGTTTATGACTTCCTGAAGGTTAGAGTCTTAGAAAAAAATATATTACATGCCATATTTTATAATATAAATAAAAACTCTATAGTACTCAGTCCTGGCTTGAGGTTAATCTTTTGACTGCATCTTTGCTATGAAGGTATTTATGTACATAGTTTGACATGTTTTTATTATAAGTTAGATAACGAAATTAACTTACAAATATTACATTGTTATTTAAATAGCTGTGTTATATTTCTAATTTTAAGTAAATACCTAAATTATAACAAAATTAACGTCACAGTAATATAAAGTCTGATATCCGTCTGAAGGTTATGTAACTGTTATATCGTTAATTCCCCAACATAATTAGGTTATGACTATCTCATGTACATCTGAAGAGTTGTTGTGAGGTCTTCAAGTTTTGTGTAGTTAAAGTAATGCTTTAACTAAGTTAAATTGTACTTATAGTTGGTTACTAATCGAATAACTAATCGATTAAGACATTTTTTTTTGTATACTCCATTCCGTTCCAGCGTCTTACCAGCCATTAACAGCTTTGTAATGTCTCCAAGTTGTGTGTAGTTATAGTTATGCTATAACTTAGTTTATTTGTACTTAAAGTTGGTTACTAATTTTTTGATTTAGACAATTATTTGTATACTTCTTATAATCTTCTCTAATTCTCGTAATTTTTGTTGCAAAGTCATTATAAAACGAAAATTTCGTTTGACGAGTATTCTTTTATAACTCTAGGGTACTGTACGGGAACAATTTTTCTCAGAAACAAAATAAACACCAAAAGTCTACTAAATTATACGATTAATAAAACAGACTTATACAACATCGTAAAATGGCACACAGCCGCGGCAGTAACATTAGGATATATATGCCATTTACATATAATATTCCTTAAACATCAAATTGAGCTTTCAGTATTACTACTTACTACCTACGAATAGGTACATAGGTAGGTGTATATATATATTAACAGTTGATACCGTAATAGCTACACGGGAAAGCATTCAACAAACTTGTTTGCAAGCAAATGCGGGGTACATTGTTCCAACTCAAATCTGTTTACGAAAGCTTGTAACGTGTTTTAAGCTATAAGACGTGACAGTACGTAATGTGTGCCAGAACTAATATTGAGAGTTGGAAGGATGTTAGTATATTTTGTGTGTAAAATTTCTTGTGTCTAGTTTCGTAGAGTGTTTTTACTAATATGAGTTTTGGTTAGATTAACACGGTCCTGGATAATTACTTGAGAATAAACTCGGTCGCAAAGAGTCAGGTTGTAGCCTGTATGAAAGTAAAATCAGATCCCATATTACTAATATTATTAATGTGAAAGTTTGGATGCTTGTTACTCGATCCCGCTTCAACCACTTGTCGGATCGGAATGAAACTTGGCACATATAAAGGGTAGGTCCTGGAATAGGACATAGGCTACTTTTTATCCCAAAAAATTCAAAATTTACTACTAGAAGAACTATAACCGAGCTTAAACGAACTATAGCTACTGCTATAACCAACTTTATTAGTATAAGTAAGGAGTTAATTAAGGAGTTCCACGTGGATAACCGAATTTAGGGCGGGCGGAGCTGCTGGCAAAATATAGTAATCGATAAAATATGGTGAAAGTGTATATGTATTTCTGTTGGTTTAGTCTGTGGCATCATTAATTCCGATCACGGCCGAGGCCGAACAAAATAATTAAACAATTCGACAGTGGACGACGTCGGGTCGGCTCCCAGCGGACGACCTAGTCGAACGATAAAGATTTCACCACCAAATCACTCTGGAATACGTCAAATAATCTAAAATTTTGTAACAAAATTACAAAAAGGGAAATAAAGCAAGAGCAAGGGATTAATTTAATTAATTGCTTGCTTAATACATAATTGTTTGGTAGGAAGTTGGTTAAGATTTTGATGTTCATTAATTTTGTTTGTTTAAGCTGTTTTGATCGACAAATGTTTGAAAAGACTACGTAATTTAATTAAGCCTTTTATTTTTTTTAATTTAAGAGGGCGTTAAAGGCCAGAGGGCTTATTTTTGTAGCACCAACGATGAGCATGTAAATATGGTAAAAATCATGTGATACACAATATGACGAGATGTTTAAGAATTTCACTATTTGTACCACAATAACGTCTTAAAGCTTTACGTTTTTTGTATGGAATTTAATATCTTTACCATTTTATAGTAATATTCTTTTATTGTTTGCTATAAATTTTAGGCACTAAATAAGAACAAATAACAAATACCACTAATGTAATTGATTTTTATTACATCTGTGTGCAAGATACTTTGTAATAATATGCACAAGTGCTGAAATGATATTGACATGGAATATATTTCTTATGAAAATGAAAATCTAATGAAAATCTCCAAATTAGCTATTGTACTAGGCAGAAGTAAGTTGAGTAACATCTATTTTTTCCAATTCTTCAAATACTTTATAGTTTTACAATAAAATTTGCACAAAAACTGCCTATTTACGCGATCTAGCCCAGAGCCTAGGCTTAATCGTAAATATATTTAAGCTAATATTACTGTGAGCATAACGTTAGCATTAAAGCGAAATAAAAAACCGGCCAAGTGCGAGTCAGACTCGTGCACGAAGGGTTCCGTACCATTATCTATAAAAACGGCAAAAAATTACGTTTGTTGTATGGTATTCTGTGAATATTTCAAGCGTCTACCTGTCGCCGTAATCAATGTCGAGCAAAAACAAGCAAAAAAAACACTTTTGTTGTAAAGGAGCCCCCTTAAATAATTATTTTATTCTGTTTTTTAGTGTTTGTTGTTATAGCGGAAACAGAAATACATCATCTGTGAAAATTTTAACTGTCTAACTATCACGGTTCATGAGGTAGACAGTCGGACAGCTAAGTCTTAGTAATAGGGTCCAGTTTTGTACACTTTGGGTACGGAATCCAAAAATCGTGCTAAATGCGTGTTTCTTGAAATGACAATTATTGCGAATGGGTAAAAAAAGTTATTAATTTTGTTTAAGTCAATTTTTGTCAAAACTATTAATAATGCTTTATTATTGTGATTGTATTATTGTGTGTGTGATTGTTATTTTTTTACATTTACAATGTTTATGGCCCCAAGAGCCATCTTCCCGTGCCGTTACTGCATTCATGGCAAAATTTGATAGTTATTACGTGCAATCATGATAAGCAATTACATGCAAAATTGTCTCTACTATTTGCTTCCTAAAAAAAGCTCAGTGTCGCTTAAAGAGCTATAGAGAGATCTATATGCTGGGTGTTTCTTTGTGCCATAAAATCCGCAATGATGAGATTCGCCAAAAAACTAAAGTGACCGACATAGCTCAAATAATTAGCAAGCTAAAGTGGCAGTGGGCAGGCTAAATCGCGCGTCGAGCCGATAACGGTAGGAAAGGTTTTCGAGTGGCGACCACGGATCGGAAGACATAGTGCAGGACGGTCTTGTACAATGACAGACGAAACAATAAGAGCCACAGAAAGCCACGATCTAACAACAGTGAGAAAATCACAATATAACAAACTTAAAAGGAATTATAAGTGTGATAAGGTTATCATAAATTCATAAAAAGAACTTTTTAATACAGTTGCTCAAAAAGTGGCGTATTGCAGGGACGTATAGCGTTCGGGATGTGGGCTATTACATACTCGAGCTTCCCAACTGTCAAAATAATGTCTATTAAAAAGAAAAAACCAACCACGAAGTTTTTAATAAAAAAAATTCTTAGAAGTTTTTTCCTAATTTGTTTCAATATCAGATTTAATTATTTGATTCAATGAGTTAGGTTAGGTTTCATTTCATTTCATCTCATTAAATTTCATTTTCATTTCATATCAATAAAAAAAATCAACTGAAGACTTGGCTGTATGAGCATTGTTCCCTTTGCCTACCCAAAATGGGTGAAGAAAACAAAAAAAAAGTAAAGGATTCTTTTATATTCCATACAGGTATTTTCTATAATATTATAATTATTATATTAGCTTACATATAAAATAATTGTTCAGTAGCATTTTTGCTGTAAATGAAAACTACGTGACAACAATAAATAAATAAAATATGTTTGATCAATTATTATTATTAAGTTATTTATTTTTGTTTAGGCTTTTTATTTTTAGTTTTTTTTTTAGATAAATTAGTTTTAGACGTCTAATGTATTTGATAATTAATTTACTTAATTTAATTTATTAATTGATATTAATTGTAATTGTAATTGCATACATACAATACTAATTCTTAGATCTAATGTTGGTCTTAAACCAACTATGCCTGTCACAAACGCTACAACTACCTATCTCAAAAAGTAATTGTAATTATGGAAAGAAAAAGAAATATTGCTTAACTATTATAAAAAAAAAATACGCAGAAGTATTTCTTGTCAAGAAAAAAAAACAATAAAATATACAGAACACTTCACTGAACACGAATAAAAGCATGTGTGTAGGCGTCGTGTAAAAAATACATTTTCATATTTTTCAGCCGAACGATTACAGAGTTTCCACCGTCTCCGTCTCAAAAGAAATAATTCCACAATCCAATAAAGATTTCGCTTCGACAGGCTTAAGTGAAAACTTTTTTGCGATCCCCGAACAATATAACTTTTATTCCTCCTAGTGGTATAAATTTCCCTTGCACAAAGTAGCTTTAACCTCTTTATTGCTTTTCATAAAAAAAAACCCACACGTAAGTTACATTAAGGTTTACGAATGAGTAGATTAAGAATATGTTAAGTATGCTTTAATATAGGGTGCTATTTCGTTATTCCTTACTTATAATAAATATTTTAGGACATTATACAAAGCGCCATCTGGTCCCAAATAAAGAAAAGAAAGGATAATGGATACCAGGCAATGGCCGTACCTCGAAAGGAAAAAACGCAACCCTTATAGGATCAGATAGAGGAAAAATTGTGAAAAAAGCATACATTTTTAGTTACATCATATACTAAAATTATTTTTAATAATATACAACAACATATAATAAGTTAGCACGGAACCCTCGGTGCGCGAGCCAGATTCGCACTTAGCCGGTTTTTTTTTAATACATACATATACATAGAAAACATGCAGACTCAAGGCAAATACAAATGTTCATAACAAAAACGTTATTTATTATCCTTCATCTCGTTTAGAATATAAGTCAGCTAACCACTAACTTAAACTTCCAAAGAATGTATCTTAAAAGAATGCTATTCGATCATAGTAACTAGACTCAATTTTAGTTTGTGTTTTAAAAGATTAGTGGCTAAACTGAAACAGTGTACTGCACTCACCAAAGCACAAAGAAGCTCAAGAAAATGTACCACTGCCGGTAACCCTTCCATCGCGCTCACGATTGTTATAAATTATGTATTCATTAATATACTTTGTAATACTAAACTATTAAATAGTAAAATAACGACTAAATAAATTTAGCAATTGGCTGTATGAACGGATTCGACAGGCACTTTTATCGCAAATCGCAATATGTATTTTATAGAGGTGTCGTAAATCGAAGAGCGTGGCTTTGCAGCGTTTGCCTACAAGCATTCGGCCGACTTTTATGAGAATCTTCGCTCGAAATTTTATATGGCCATCAAAGAATCGACTTGAGTCCATGCCATGTTTTATATTTACGTTTGCAATCGATATAAATGATACACATATGTACCAATTTGATTATATTTATAAATATTGTGTTGATGTGAAATATCCAAATATTTTTAAATAAATATACAAATATTTATGGACATTACACACAGCGCCATCTGGCCCCAAAGTAAGAAAAGCTTGTGTTATGGATACCAGACAACGAATACAAATACATATATATTACTTTTTTTTTGTAAATACATACATATCATACATAAATATAACTAGACTCAAGACAAACACAAATTAAATTTATATTGTGTCATAAATGTTTGTCCAGTGCGGGAATCGAACCCACACCCTCTGCACAGCAGCTGGCCACACTACCAACTAGGCACGAGGGAAAAACTAATGCTTTTATTTTCAATTTTTGATCTCAAGTAAGCAAGCCAAGACTTGAACCCTATACCCCTTAAATTTTGTCTTGAGTGTCAGAGCTATCGAGGTACAATACTGCATAAACATATTTTGTTTTAAGACGCAAAGAAATGTAAAAACAAATTGTATTTTCTTTTTGTGCAGTAAATAAATAAAAAAAAAATTGGTATTTGACGTCTAGGCTATTATAAAAGATAATTCAAGATTAACATTTGATTTACATTCGAACTGTCCACAGTCCAAAGGTCAATGTCAAAGAGCGTTTGCTGATAATCCTTATGCAGTCCACAAAATTAATGTCTCAGCCATTGTATGTGCAGGAACACAGGACGGTTCTTTGAAGATGTATTTACTTTGAAACTAAGCGTTGAGTTAAAACAATTGAGAGTGCAAAATATTGGCATGTGTATATGGCTATATATACTATGGAGTAAAGTAAGGTAAGGTAAGTACGTAAAACAACGGTATTAAAAATAAATCATACGATTTTATTTACATGTAAATATTTCTGCAGAGTGAAGGCAAGTAGATGAAAGCTGCTTGATCGTAAATAAAGACCGAATATAATATCTTAAATAGCACATAGTACTTACCTTATTTCTTAAGAGTTCGTACCAAGCTATGCTGTAAGTTACAAACATACCTATACATTTTTGAAATACGATATTATTTCACGAGCGATGCCGGTAACCGCACAGACGATTATTCCAAACACGTTCTGAAGGTGCATTTTTAAAGGAGGCTTTCACGGTGGTCGACATTAGGGATGCCACAAACGCTACCACCGAAAACTTTTCCGTAAACACCTTTTTGATATTGAATATACCAAAAGCTCTAAGCAATCCTTTTGATGAGATGTTTTATGCAAAAAACGTGGGGTACACCAAAGCGAGAATAACCGCTGTAAAGTGAGCACATTAGTATTCCCAAACCTGACGGGACCGCGGCGTCCCTTCAGTTTCGGGGGAATAAAAAATCAATATTTATTTCCGTTGGACGCGATTCGAATGCTAATTATAGGCATAACTAATTGCTTTGTGTTTGGAGGCGCGATTGTTTTGTAAATCGTTCACCGAGTACCGTGTTTCGAATCTGGATTAGATTCTTTTTATTCGCTTTGTTATTTTGTTAAACAACAATTTGTTACCACCATTCTGTGTTGCAAATTAAGTGTAAATCAAAAATGAATTTTAAAATATGAAGGAAGATAGTCAATTGTCATGTAGGGTAATGTTCCTTGGAATTGAAAAATGGGTCGTATACAAATATAATAAATATTTCACATAAAAAAATAAAGATTTGTAAAGGCAGCAAATACCCATTATAATGTGAGAAGAACTCTTTTTCTACCAACTAATTATACGAATTATATTAAAAAAGATAATTTGCAGCAGACAAAACCACTTTAGAACACTTTTTCATAGTGTTAAAACCACTTTGGTTTTGAAGAAATTTTTGTGTCGGTATACCAATAGTTCGCAAAGTCTTTCGCTAGCGAGTGTGTATTAAATTTCTAAGCACAGCGCCTATACTAGCTTATATATATCCGTAACTACAAATTCGAAACCATACACAAAATGGGTTATGTTATTTGATCTTTCTGAATTATATTAATGTTAAAGTGTTCTAAATATTGATATCAGCTATCTATTAGGACAGGTCGTTGTTTACAATTCTCCCCCACGACCCTTGAATCCTGGGAATAAATTACTTTTTATTGCTTCGAAGAAAACTTTACGATTTCACTCGAGAAGGAATTTCCCAGATAAATTTCTTTTTTTGTTATTTAGGTTACCTTATACTTTAAGCACTATGATTGTAAACACCGTTTAAAGATTAGAGATTTCATTTACGTGGGTGTGAATTAGCAATATTTTATTTTAAGTTAAAGTTGAGAATAACGAAATTGTTTTTAAGAAACTTCACTGATGCTTAGGTTCTATGTAACTAATGGTTGTACATTAATTACGGGAGACGACTTTGACGATTTATCGAATCCCCCCCCCCCCTCCAAGAGGATACCGGTTAAGAAGTTAGATTTGGCTCGGCCCCCTTCTTTTTCCCTAATCTCACTTGAGATTTTTGAAGTGAAAACTTCTTTAGCGGCGTTGTGCACTTTTTTTGGTATGGGTAAAAAATGATAAACTCGCGTCAGGTCACGTGTCCTAATCGTGGAAATTCGTAAGACGGAAACCGTAATGCCACGCCTATTATAATTTTTATTTTTAGTATTCGCGATTATGAGTAGTACAGGGAGGTTGGATATAGAATTTTAATTCCATGACAGATTGCGATGTCAAATATACTACGTCAAAAAAGTAAATAAACATACATTATTATTTCTTGACAATGTCAAAGACATGTCTTGTGACATATTTGAGTGTTAAGCGCGAATCGTGTGTAAAGGTTTTCACTTCTGCCGGCACTCCCGGAGTGCAACTCGTTCTTTTATAACGCGTATTTTTCGTTAATCTTGTATTGTTTCGTTATTTTGGATTAATATAAAAAAAAAGATACCTAAATAGTTTGTGGCGTAAACATTACCGAGATGTAATCTTATAAGTATAAAAACACGTAAGTACACGTACCTATACGTATATTAAAATCTAAAAAATATCACGCCAATGTGAATATTAGATGAAGTCCTTGCTTTAGTCATATTCAATCATATACGCACTTATATGCATAAACGCTACCAAAACTTTTCCGTTAAGGGTCCCATAGCAGCTTTACATAGCGCCACCATTAGAATTGATCTATTTCTTGTTGTAGGAAGTCTGTTTAGAAAAAGTTCTACATAGAAGTTATAATTATAGTTATTAGCTACATTTAGGAAGGTTTGTGTTGTTTCTAGAACATACCAGTGAGCTTTGGTTATCATTTCAACTAAATGTTTTAGTACAAATGCCGAATAAAACTCATAGATGTATTTCAGGATCATATCATCTCAATCATCATCTCGATCATACAAAACGTTTTTAAAATAGCTTATGACTATTGTTATAACTTCTGTGTAGCGTTTTTAAAAATATACTTTGTATTAAGAGGAAATATATAATATCTTATGGCGGCACGAGTTGGTGCTATGGGATCCTTAACACCTTTTTGAAATTGAATATTCTTTTTATGTTGCATCACACAAAGAAATCCTGTACTATGGTGACCCGACACGAAATCACAAACCGAAAAACATTGATATTAAAGCAGGGATTTGAACCCAGGTCCCTCGCGAGTTAAGCGATCTAACCGCTACGTGCATCTACAACACAAAATAAGTAATGGTGCTAACGTAAATAGAGGTTGGCAAATAAGTACTGAATATTTCATATTTTTAATAGTAATTTCTGTAGTACCATCACGAAATGAATTTCCGCTACAACGCGCACTGTAGCACACAGCGCTATTACAATGAACTTCGAAACGGAACGGCGGAAACGAAGGTGTTGGAAACTATAAATTACTTTGAAAATTCTACGCCGCAGTGTCGTATCTCCACTTGGCAATAAATATTGTTCATTTTCGTCCTGCGGGCAATGCACGTCGATGATGCATAGATATACAACCTACTTGAAGTAACTTCACACCGGTGGGAGCACTGCAACTTCGTATCATTCTCAAAACGAGTAAAATATTGCTTAAAATATAACTCACACCGTTCTTGAAACACTGCGAGTTCGGACGATTCCCAAAACGGGTAAAATCTTGCGTAAAATACTGCCTCCTCAAAGGTAGAATAACTTAGTAACACCTAAACATACATATCATTTGTAAGAGCCGCATTTCATGTTTATAGCAAAACTTAGACTTCATGCACTTAGGCAAATGGGTTTCCGATACTTATAAGAGCCGTATCCTCTCTGTATCGCTGTATACATTTTAAGCATGATAGCTTATTTTGTAAATTATTACGTACATTATTTTCCCGTTATTATGAAACATAAAGTTGGAACTTTTGTTGGCTCTTGGGGTGTTTTGTAAGCTTGAAAATTAATATAAGGTTATATAATATGGTGCTTAATCGATGGAGGGGTTTTTAGGTAATAGTAGTAGGGGTTCCTTTAATTTTTTCGAGACTTTGACCGCGTGAGCTTTCGAAAAAATTAAAGATTTTAACCTTTTATACCTACAAAGATATCGACATTTTAATACAAATTCTTATCCCATGTTTAGCCCCTAAGGAAAAAATATTCAAAACGGTGAAACACGTCAATCTTTATTGTCCACCGAAAGGTCAAATGGTCAGTTTTCATGCATTTCACTTAAAAATTACGAATTTTCACAAAAACTTCCGGCCCCCATTTTGCTCTTTTAGGGGATGAATTTTGCGTTGATATGTCATTGAATCAGTCTGTCAGTCAGTTTCTTCTTTCACATATATACAGAAGATTTAATATACCATTTGTCAGACAGTTCCCAATAAGTAAGTACGGCTTTAAAGGCCGTTGCAGACCAAATGCGTGGCTTGACGTGACGTGCGCACGCACCATTTGTAATGTATGAAACTGTAAGCAAGGTGCCTAATCAAATGCGTGATCGCATCTACTGACAAACCGAGTCAATGCGCGTGTGTAGCGGAACGGCAACGTCAGTGATGAACTTGTATAATAGTGCGCTCCCTGTTAGATGCCAAACCAAGCATGCACGCATACGTATCGGTCAGTGCTGCATGTTCGCATGCACCGCAGGTTGTATTTATTTACAAAAGTAATACAGTTTACGAGTGTTTTTTTCAATAAACTTATAGAAATAGTGTGCAAATATGAGTGTCTCTACAACACCAAACATGAAGAGTACAAAAATAATAAGTTATTATTGTGACCAAATGCTCTTAATTTCAATATGGCTGCACGCATGTAGAAGGTACCTGCGTGACGTGTGCTGTACCGCTTTTGCCGGTGTGACAGGGCCTGAACGCGCGTGCGTACGTCACGTCACGCCACACTTCTGGTCTGCTTCAGCCTTAAAGGTTTTTTCATCGAGCCTATCTTAGCAATCTTAATTAATAATTGATACACATCCTTATCCAAACTTTTATTACTTAGTGATAATATATATTACAGATTTGCAAGTCTGTTTTTTAGCAACAAAATAAGTTGATTATTGGCACATAAATTGTTAAAGAAAAGCAGAAAGACATTGACTTTTTATCTCGAAAAAGTCCTCGCAGATATAACTTTAACTGAATTCCAAGTATAAGTGATAACTTTAGCTTCCTATAACAAACTTCGTTTACATGAAACAATACCAGAATTACGAAGACAGTTAGACTGATGGGATAGTGGGCCAATGTCAGGATTTTAATTAAGACAGGTAAAAATTAGGGCGTTGGGAATTTGCGTTAGGTACGATAGTAACTACTTTAAAAAAATTTTTTTACGTTTTCAACACTATAAAATTAAATCATATATTTCCTTATAATATGTAATAATACTATAATTATCTAATGAAGTAGTATGTTATTTAATGACATAAATATCTCATAAAGAAAAATTTAGGTTTTTTTTATTCGTGAATGCTGTAGCTCCAAAATAAATAACTAAGCTTCGAACTACCAAACGATTTATAAACGGCTATAAATCAACTTGCATAATTACGTCATCAAACAGCAATGACGTTTCTGGACCGAGCCGACTCTGCCGTCCATCAGACTGTGAATTTTAAATCGTTTTTAATATCCTTTTACCGACACACATGTCAAAGCTGCGTCGTTCCCACTACCAGTCTGAAATTTGATTTCCTATCGTACATGAAAAACATGTCCATTTTCCTTATCTGTATCTACGTGGGTTGATACTATTTAAATGATTATCAAGTAGATTTAAATTATAGGCAACTCCTGTACTGCTAGTACTTTTTTTATATCTACTATTAAGGTGGCAAACAAGCTGACGGCCCGCCTGATGGTAAGCGGTACATAAAGCTTACAAACACACAGTGTATAATAGAATCAAGTCTATCATCATCAAGATTTCCCAACGGTAGGCTTATATTTTTTTTAATCTATACTATTTGGTAGTTAATAAATAAAATAAATATCATCACGACACTAATACTCCGAAGGGTTGGTAAGAGATGTTAAGAACGTATGCCCGTAACATCCACGTTTCGCCGATGATACTCCTTCCCATAAACCTAATAGGTGGTGAGCCTACCTCTTCTTATTCCATTTCTGTTATGGCATACCTAAGCGAGCACTTAGAACGGATTTTGTAAAATTTACCCCCTAAAAGGGTGAAATGGGTGTTGAAAGTTTGAATAGAAATCCGTTACTTTTGAAAATAAATGCCCAATACTTGGTATTTCGCCTTCAGATTAAAAATTAAGACTGGCATATTGCACTTTTTATGGATAATCATGCCCTAGAAGACAAAATAGGGGATGAAAATTTTCTTCAGAAAATCGGATTTATTTGTCTCTAGAAACTTAAAAATTCGCATAAAGGACTTTGTTATAGTAAACGACACTCAGAAAGGATTTTTCAAAATTCTCTCCCTAAGGGTTTAAAATGTTGGTTGAAAGTTTGTATGGAAATTTGACATTTTGAACCTAAATGAATAAAACTTGGTACTTAGCCCTATGGTTGAAAACTAAGATTGACGTGAATGACTGACGCCAGACGAAGGATTCATATAAAAAACAAATACATAGATTAAAGACTTTAGACCTTATGGGGGCCTATCATACTAATTTTTCAATTGTGTAGGCCTTATCTGACTTTTCCTATTTTAACTGTGATTTTATTCACAGAGTAGCGTACTTTAAAGAATTAAGATTTCAACGGAAGGTTTTTTGCAAAATCCATCACCTATTTAAAAGAAAACTGAAACCAATTAATATAAAGATATAATATAATTACTAGTACACTTTCGAGTATAATCGTTTCGTACATAAGAGACAGATTAAAGTTTTCATAACTTTCTACGCATGAGAACAGTGCACCTAAACTTTGAAACAAGTTTCATATTCCCTTTGAACACAAAATTATCGTATTCTATTTATCACAGGTAATTTCATTTCAACCTACAACCGACGCTGCATCGTGTGAAACATTATTATGTTTCACAATTGTTCTCAAAGGCCCTTGATACCAACGACGTCTAACTCATGGAATTTAATTAACTTCACTAACTTCTAAACACTCTTAACGTCTTTGATACTTCGCTTCCCTTTCAATGACAAACATGAGAGTCGAGTGTATACGACAGAGACTGTCAAACTTTTATCAACCGCGCCGGAGTGCAAAAGTTGTGTGACAACAGTGATTTAGGCATGATGAAACGTATGTAGTGAGAGGGGCCGCAATGCGGGAGAGTTACAGTCTCATTTCTCATTGTCTGGAGTAACACCTCTAGTGGCGCTGAACTTTCCACCGATGTCGGCACAGTTTAATGCATATTATAACGCGGTAAGCACTCAAAATGGGCTAAGCGGGGAGGCAATATTGCGGCAGACACTAGCTACAGAGCTCAGTCTTTATTGGAAGAGTAAACTGTCCTTTTTCACGGGACGCCTCGAGCTCTTTGGAACGTCGGAATTTCGAGCAACTTATTTTGAACTCGAGTATAAATAATAGCGATCTAACGGAGTTTAGGATTACCTATTTTTGCTTTACCTATTAATGCTTTAATACGACATTACTTATTATTTTTACACTATGGTGGACCAAACGTACTGTGCACTTTTCGTTGCTGATTTCCTAGTGTATGTTTGTAGTCTTTGTTTACTATCTTCGCTGTTAATTTTACTTACTATGTAACAATAACTTAAATGCAATGTATTAAAGTTATTGTAACAAAGTATTGAAGTTATGGTTAAAGCAATTAAAGTTTGTACCGGCCTCAGCTTTAATCTTGAAATGTAATAATGTTACCTAGTTTAGCTCCTTCGTTATGTAGTACAGATAAAGTTAGAGTAATTATTACGGAACGTGGCTATAGAAAGCGGGAGGGAACGTCAAAGGGAACGTTTAAACAATTTAATATTCCACACACAGGCATTACAAACGCCAATTCAAACGTAGCTCTCCTTTCGGAAAAGTTGCTCCGTAAACGAACCCCCCTTCGTTAGATATCTACGTGAGTTTAATCTAGTCCGTTGCCTGACGGTATGCGGTAGCGCGGCGAGGCGGTCTGGAACGATTTTCGAGGAAAATTGGTGAAAATTGCAACAACACAAGCGAAAATTACCACTTAGAGGCGTTGTTTAGTGCGGCGCACCGTATTTATGTAGCGGTGGTAATGTGACGTGTGGCCCATTATCTATATCTACATCGTCTACACTCTACAACCACCGTAAGAGTAGTAGACTTTGTTTTTTCTTTTTATTTAATTTTCATCGAGTAAAATACCTTTCTCCATATCCTTCCTGCTAAAATTATAAACGTGAAAGTTTGGATGTTTGTTACTCAATCACGTTTCAACGACTGGACGGATCGGGATGAAACTTGGCACACATATAGGTTTGGTCCTGAGATAGGATTTTATTCCAAAATATTCAAAAGTTTGAGTCCTGGGGAAGGACATTGACTACTTAAAAACGTCAAGTGTGTCAGTTTTTTTCAATAATTTAGGAGTTGCTGTTGAAATCCTACAACGAAAACAGAATTTAGGGCGGGTAGAACCGCGGGAAAAACCTAGTACTTAATAATTATGTACCTATATATAAAGATTTGCTAATTGATTAAATAAGAAGAATAATTAAAATTTAAACTGTGCAAAAATACGCTATAAATACGTTGTTGTATTGCTTGTATGAATATTTTTTGGCCTTGTTTTGTTTACATTTTTTATGACAACTTTTGGTTTTACAACAATTTTCTTTCAAAGAATGAATATAGTTATTATAATGATTAAAACCTTAACAACTCGTTAATTTAATAAATCTAAAAAAAAGTCATATTTTTTTTACTTCCTCCTGATCATCACGTGTCGTACTTTTATATTAAGTTCTAGAAAACATTGTTTCCCATGGTAAATTTACTACATGATTTTCGCTTTTTATTCATGTGTTTTGTCATCAGTATCACCACGGATTTCCTTAGAATTTAGAGAATCGATAGCGTAGATTTCATATTGAATCATAGATTACTTACCTACCTTTATTTTCGGTTAAACGTAACCTCGGGAAAAAAATGTTTTTATTATTTCTTCCTTCATGGAATTATGGAATACACCAGCAATAATAGCATCAAAGAAATAAATCAATGTACGTTTTTATCTAAATCCAGACAAGAACCAACCAACAAAATCCAAGCTTCAGATTTATAAAATTGAAATGGCTTTAAAGTGTAAAAAACTCTATTTTACTACGTACAAACAATAAATCTATAATAGTTTTTTCGTGTTTTGGACTAAAGCCCGTGTTTTGCAAACTGAATGTGCATGTAAGTAGTATACCCAGTGTTGCCTGGCTGGTCAGAGTCCAAATCTGTATTTTCAACGTAAAAAATCTGTATAACAGAAGTATTGTACCTAACCTGGTGGTTTCTGGTACATAGAAAATATTTAAGAAAATCTTATGCTACTTGTCTTACTAAAATTATATGTATAATAAAATCATAATAGTTATACGTATTTCTTATTTCTATACAACGTAAGTAGAACAAGGATATCATTATTCTACCTTGACATTTCAAATATTGCTATTTCTGAAAAATCTGTAAGAAAAAAAAATATGATTTGTTAAAGTCTGCATAATTCTGTATGAAAAAAACGATGATGTTAAAAAAATTTGTATGAGTGATCACTTCTGATAAAATCTGTAAGGTATCTTGAAAATCTGTATAAATACAAATAAATCTGTGCCTATACCTGGCAACACTGAAAATACCGATGGCATCTAGACGGGTATTCAAATGTCCGGCCGTCACGGACGAGACGAATTATAGCTTTTGTGCCACTTTCACTCGCAGCCACTTTTTAATTTCCCTGTACGGAAGCATTTTTTAATTCTTGTGCTTTTATGGAATTTTATATCCTCCTGTGTGCTCGTGGTGAATGTGAATTCATTGTTTATTGCTTGGCCTGTTACTGCGCAGTTTAGGAATTTCCTGATTGTTATAATTAATTAATTTGGATTTCAAATTACCATTAACAAATTTAAATTGACAGAAAAGAGGTAAGGTAATAAGTATTGAATAGAGGATGTTTGTAACGATTTGTATTACATCATTCTACTAATTTTATAAATCAAAAAGTTTGTCTGGATGGATGGATGAAACCTACATACTCGTTTTAAGATTAACCTTTTCATATGACATTAACTCTGAAATGATACGTAATTTTAGTGTTCACATTCTGAATATGTATATTTAGGAATAAGTGTGTTTAGAATCTTAAAGTTATATTCACCAAGCTAAGTTATTTAAGTTAGGTACATATTATTATAAGGGAGCTAAATGATAACGTTAGGACTAAACTAGACTAACATAGTCTAAAACAGTTAAAGCTTTGTTTAGTCGATAAACATTGTTTATTTCGTGTATAAATACTGAGATACCAAATGAAATTACCTAATTTCTTATCCTTTGTTGTAAGACTTAGTCTTCACTTCACTTTGTTGAATCAAGGCTTTTTGTGTTATACAGTAAAGACACTAAATTTTAAGTACATTTGTTACGTCAATAAAATCCGATTGTGTCAAAATCTTGTGAGTCTGTTGTTTTTAGTTGTTAAAATTCATGTATTAATGGTATAAATGAATTTTTAATAGAACTTTACATGATATATATCAGGAAGGTAAATTACAAACATTTTAAGTGTTTTTATATTTTAAAAATTATAATCAAAGTCATACTGGAGTAAAAATTGATAAAATTTACGGCTGAACAGACTTATTTGTGTATTATAACACACACTTGTACGGAAAAATCAATCAAGCAGCCCACATTATGGTTAGATTAGACTAATGTTTTTTAACAATGGCACGCGGATTTTCCCTTTCTGTTTTAATTAATAATGTAACATTATCACACCAGTACGTGCTAATGATGTATACTTCCGACACTAACAGTTTTAGAAGAAGAAATGCTTTTACATGTTTTTCTTGTATTTAGACCTTTACCGTCTAGACTTTACTGTTTATTATTTTTCTATATTATTAATGAAATAAGAAGATAATAATTGGCAAAAATGCTATTGTTATTAGTCGCAGTTAACTAACAAAAACCTGATGGAAACTAAGTAGATTGTATCACTAAGGATCAAAAATAATATTTTTACGGTGAGGGCACTTTTTGAATCCAGAATGGAGCTAAGGAATTTAGAGTAGAATCTCGAGCATACCGAGGGATTCTAAGGTAGAATCCGCACGAGATAAAATAATTTTGCGCCCGAGTGATACACCCTACTTTTTATCATTCTCTATGAGAAAAGAAAAGACTTATAAAAAAGATTATTACATTTATTTATTTTATTGTCACTACTTGAGGAAAACGCACTATTTTGTAATAAAAGTCTCGTCATAAATACGAATTAGAGTAAACAATTACAGAGGCGGAATACATTCCACGCGGTTTTTACTTTATTACAAACTTTTTTTTATTTGGTCTGCGCGCGCCCAGCCAGTTTTATTATACTGCTAGTTACTTATTCGTACAATGTTTTTGATCGATCTCTATAATCCACATTCCAAATTGAAATCACTTTGCGTCCCTAGGGATTCAAAGTGCAACTTTAATCTATGTTTACGAGGAACCAACCAGCTCTTTTTGAAAAAATGTAATAAAAAAATTTATTATAAATACAGCACGTTTGTAATAACGCTAAAAATTTACTCACTAGTTCCAGCGTAGTAGACGGTGTAATCTAAATGGTGTCCCATCATGTCGACTTTTACCCTGTCCACCACCAGCCTTGTGAAGAACAGGTCCCTCTTGTAGTAGATCGGCTTATCATTCTCATGGGAAACTGCTGTGTCCATTAGAGGATGAGACCTAATACAATAAATTAATTTATTAACATTTAGTTCAAATGCACATGATACGCAAAGCTGTTTGTCTTTTGAATATAATTTAGCCAAAGACACTAAAAAAGACACTTTTGGCACACTAAACATGGCTGTCAAAATTAAAATAGTTCAGTTTTTTTAAATAGGTTACCATTTTTGCTATAATTTTTGTGGAATGAAATTTGAGAACAGTTAATTTATTAGGAGAAATGCAAGTCAGGCAAGTTATTATGGAATTCTTAAATTACTTTTCTGCTTTCTCAGAAAGTTATATTTCTACTTTTAAGAGTAGGCGAAGATGAAAATTGGGCACTGAATTGGTGGTGAATATAACTGGTAAATAAGTGGATTTATTTACTGAATTTATTGCAGTGGTTATTGTAAATATTATTTAGTAAGTAAACATAAAATTAATATATATTTGAAATTAAACCTAATTGTAGATACTCACTCACTAAAACTTTTCTGATTCGGTGTTTATCGCTAGTACGCATTTCACAGCATTTTAATATGGCGACTTTTTATGTGGATTTTTTTTCAAAAGCTTGAGAAAAGTATAAAAGCTTGCTTATCCAATTAAATTATTGTCACAGAACAGTTGCAGTTACAGAATTGACTACATTAACTCCCTCGCAGCCTAGTTGATAATGTGGTCAGCTGTTGTGCAGAGGTTGTGGGTTCGATTCCTGCATTGGTCAAAAATTCATGTGATAAACATTTGTGTTTGTCTTGAGTCTGGGTGTATTTATGATATTTATGTATTTACAAAAAAAAGTAATATATATATATGTATTTGTATCCGTTGCCTGGTGTCCATAACACAAGCGTTGCTTACTTTGGGCCAGAGCTGTGTGTAATGTCCAATGATATTTATTATTATTAATAAAAATGTCATTCCATATTTTTAACAAGTTATCTAGTAAAATAAATTAGAGTTTGTGATACCTGCAAACAAATTATATTAAAAATACTAAAAAACATCCTACACACTTGATCAATCATTATCTTTAAATAAATATATTTGTTTATAATATAAAAGTTGACATGAAAAAAACAAACAAAGTTAGGGCATTAAAGAGTCCACTATACACATTTATTAAAATGACGATCCGACCCTCTTACTTATAAATATAAGATATAGCTTAAGTCTATCTGGAATCATGTGACTTACATATAGTAAAATATTTTTTAAATACCTACAGTGATTCCGGAGACTCTACATATAAACAATCTTAAAAAATCCACTCTCTTTGCATATTGGTATAGATGATAACAATAAAATTGACATTAATAAAAAAAAATCGAAGCATATTAACGGAAACATTACGTCGTACATATAAAGAAGACGTAGCGTCGAGAGAACGACCGACAGTTCGTGACACCTGACAACGACGTCGTAGTCGACGACGACACGAATACCGAGATAAAAGCCTTTTACCATAATGTCAACAAGAAAATTCCTCATTCATTTCATTAAAATCCCTACTCCCGCGTGAATAAAAATTTCTACATATTATTTTTCAGCAGACAGGTTCAGGTGGAGTGTTAAAATCTCGACGTTTCCACATGAGGATCGCGGAAAAGTGGGAAAAAAATAAAAAATAATTGAACGTTCCGAGGCGAGAGCGTCGGATAATTAACAGGACGTGTCGCCAGATAAAAGTGTCTGTAGCTTTCAATGAGCAACTAGTTCTGAAATCACTAGAGGGCGACAGACGTTATTTGTGAAAAAAACTCGTTTTTTAAGTGGCGATTTACAACTTTGTTTAGCTGTAGTGCTTGTTACAATAACGATAGCCTAGCAACTGTTATTTTTGTTACCCTCTAAAACCTGACAACGTTTGCAAATTTAATTTAGCGTTTCTTTGTTAGGTAAATAAGGGTTTATTTTATTATTTACAGTGTTATTACCGGCATGTTTGCTTGAAATATCAAGGTTAGTGTTATTTTAGTATTATTTATTTACTTTAACCTCTAAATTATTATATTTACTTGAATAGCTTATCATACATAAGACTCATTGGTAAGATGGTTAGAAATGAAAACTGTGACGTGACTGTTAACGGTTTTCGTGTAACTGTTTCGACTTGCATGAACTTTAACTTTAAGTACTTGTTTTTATAAAGTGTAAATAAAATTAAAAATAGAAACTAAGGTCTTTCAAAATAAAAACACACTAATTATAGGTATCTTATGCGCTTTTCACTTTTTCGGAGCTAATGTATAATTGAAATATTCTCCTTTCATTGTTGTACCTCAAAAGGCAAAGCACTTGGACGGTATATAAGACTTGTATAGATTTTGAATTTTTATTACCATGTAGTTAAAAAAATCTATTATGATATATTTGAATATGTAGGTATAACTAGCATAAAGCATAGTGAAAGAAAATGGATATATTTAATCATTACTTGTAGAAGGTAATAAAGCTACAAAACCCTTATGTCAGATGCTAGTTCTACACGTAGTACGTGTTTTTGGTATTAGATAAATTCATATATATACCTGATGAAATTGAGTACAGTATCTGGCAAGGATGCGGTATCATTTACGCAAGTTCCAGGTCTAGGTTCAGGAACCTTGCTGCTGATGACAGGCAGCCAAGCGGAGCTGGAGGTAGCTTGTTCTTTGAATTTGCCTTCAAATGCTTTTTGGATATCACTGATAGTGAACGTGCAGATGGCTGATCCCATAAGTCCAGTGGATGCCGTTGTGAATACACCATAAAACCGGCTGTCGTCGCCAGGTACTTTGTAGATGCTTTCTGTTAAAAATAAATTACATAAATTAGTTTCGCTTTTCGAAAACAAGTGTAAAAATTTGGTTTATAAAATTGATTATGTGATAGATAGCTTTTAAAGTATTTCCACATAGATCTACGAGTATCAATAATTACCAAAGAACTTATATAAAACAACCGATAAGTATATGGAATAGCATTAAAATGCAATCGTTTATTATGTAAGAATTTAAATCCGAGTATAATGTATAAAAATTGGGTTCAACGTAGATTCAAACTTTGGCATATTGTTGGACAGGCGTTTCAATAATTTTTTAAGATATCTTTATTTTTATTTTAATAATTATCATAATATATAATAGTTTACTAATAACGTAATTTTTCGGTTATTTAAATGATTGCCATTCTAAATTTGACAGTCCAAAAAAGTTATTAAATAACATAGGAAATAATTATGTGGCTCAAGTTTCGGGCATTTATAATTACTGGTACTTACTGGTCGTTTCCAAATCCAATTCCAGTTTTGTCATGGCCGATTAATGCTATGGAATAAATACCCTTGTAAAAGCGTGACATTTTGACAGTGTACAAAGACATATTACACTATTGAAACATATAAAGGAACACAATTGCACGTGCAATAAATAGGCATTAGTACGTGATCGCACGTTAAAAATCTTGATTTTCTCGGTTTTACATTCAAATATTTATTTAGAACTATGAAATTACCAAATTCACTTGGTCATATTAATATAAATTCCATGAAATAAGAATGAAGTGAATATCGCTCTTAGTTATCCAAACAGTAGAGTGTCGGAATCAATTTTTTTTCTGTTTTAATAGGCAAATTAATATAATATTACCAAATTCACCTAATTAAGGTTTCAACTATAACATATATTTTGTTTTTCACGTTAAAAAGTGTACTTAGTCAGTACTGTAAAAAAATATATCAAATTATAGCAAACTTAACTCGTTTGGGTAAGCCATCTAATGTAATGAACTTAAAAACGTAAAATATCACAACCTGAGTAAGGCAATCGCCCAGTGGATATTAAATACCTAGGACCAAAACTTTAAAAATGTTTATCCTTCAAAGTTTATATATCAATTGACAAAAATACTACAAAGACTAAATAAATATCTTCCATGACTTTTTCTTACTCGTATTCTGACGTAAGAAAAAATAACTCTCTACTTTAGAACTTGTAACGGACCTCAATGTTTATGCGTGTCCGATACACAGTCGGCTTTTTTGTTTCTAAACCTAAAATTTTAGATTATTCCATCTCAATATTAATTTTCTTTGAAATGCAAATTTTACTTGATGATGAAAAGAAATTTACACGAAAAAACTAAAAAGAAGATTCAAAATTAATTCATGCCCAGTTCAGTTGCCTTTATGTTATGAATTAATAATTGTATTGGTGCTTTAAGCACCTAATTTAATACCGGATAATGTAATTTAAATTTTATATTAGATACTAAATATAGCATCAAAAACATATTTCGAACAAAACGAATATTTAAGCTTTTGTGATGTCAAATCTACTTAAACCTGCCTAAAGTTCTAGCAGTTGGAAATTAAATTGCTATTATTGTGGGTATCAAACTTTATATCTTGGTGTCACCAAAAGTTGGCGCTACAATTAACTAGTTTTCTTCTAGTTTAGGTCGTTCCTTAAGGGATGAGTTTGAAGCAAGTGGTGAATATTTCAAGTGACATCTTCTAAGTCGTTTGAAAGTTAGAGAGAGAAAATTTAAAGCCTCTTTTATAACTTAGTCCCTAGTAAAGCACTCGTATATTCACGGGCTCTTAGTTTCTTTTTCATTTTCTGAAAGCGAATTTACTTGTCAAAATTCTGCCCCTCGTTACCACTGAAATAAACAAATATCCTTTTCGTCTTGGAAACGGTTTTGTGCGGCAAAACTGGGTTATATTACGTAGTTTTCTTTCTTTGAGAAATAAAATAAGAAAATTGATCGTTTTCTTTACCACGAAACACTAATTATATTCAGACTTCAGGTTTGATAATAACTATTACACTAAGCTACTGTATATCTATAAATATAATTTAATGTATGATCTATAAATAAAAAAATATCTAGGCATAGGAAAATATAAGTTTCTTTGCTGATATTAATTGATATTCTTATAATTTGTATTCTCATATATATCTGCCCATGCTTAATTTGGTTATAAGCGGGTAGATATAGGCATACGATTATAGTTATTTCTGTGATTTTTTTTCTTATTTCTCCTTGAAGCATTGTATGCATGTGTTCATTTAGGGTATAAATTATCTCCATTCCAAATTTCATGTGAATTTCATCCAAATCGGTTAAGTTGTTGTGGTGGTAGGGGTAGGTACAAACATTTTACCGCACAAGCTTTTCCATTTATGATATAAGGGTACTAAATATATATAATTATACAATGAATTATAAATATGGCTAAAGTTAAAAAATAAAACAGTAATTTTAAAATAGTGTAAAGAATTTAAATTTAGTAATGGTCACGAAGAGACATGTAAATAACACACCTATATAAATACTAAGTACTTGAATGCTCCCTATTACGCCCTCATGAGTAATGCAAGGAATATAACGGGGGCCGCGTGAAAAACCGTGGTGAATCCAGAGCTGAGTCGTAAATATTGGATGAGCCCAGCCGGGAGGACCAACCTTCGGGACCGAAGCGCAATCGGCTAGACTTTTGCCGTTTGAAATTTGTGCACTTTTAAATTTGCATCGTCGAAATGTTTGCTTGAGACTGTCAGACTCTGTGTGCTCAGGGAGTAAGATAAGATTGACTTTGAGCTTACATTTGTGAAGAAAATAGCATTATTCTTTGTAAATTGTACTAATATTTTTAATAATGTGAAAGTGGATCTTTCGGTCTGATTTCTACATGTTTACGTCTGAATTGCTTAATCCGTTTTGGATGAAAATTGATTTATTTTATAAATTGTGCATAAGACAAAATTTACTTCGCTTACTTAACGCGTTGCTCTAAGAATGGGCTATGGGCTTATGTGAGTGTCAAATAACTTATGTAACATATCCAATAGTTTTTAACTTAAAGTTATTATTAAAATTGATAATATATGTATTAAATATATTTTTCTAAATTTGGACTGAGGGAGCTAGAAACCCATAAATAACTATTCTAAGCAAAGAAAGTCGTAAATAGGTAGTTAGCAAAGAGTTAAACATATTATTGTAAACTCAAAAAAGTATTCGGTTTTATTTTTGCAAGTTGTTCAAAATATAATTTTAAACTAAGAAATAAAATAAAATGTGAATCAACTATGAATAAGAATTACCACGATTGGAATATTTTTATACTTACGTATCTCATTGAAGTAAAAGGGGAATTCTCCTGGAATGCTGCAGTTAAGCCTCGCCTTAAGATACGTGGCCCAGTTCTGACTAAGAATGTTCTTCCCGCCCGTGTCTCTTTTGCATACTCTGGCAACTCTGGAGTATACAGCCTTCCCACAGTTTATGTACTCCACAGCGGTTTCACGGAAAAAGAAGAGAACGTATTCCCCCACGTCGAATGATCCAACGAAGTTCGGCTCTAAGGAAAAGAAAATAATGCTTTAAGAGAAAACACATTGTCAATCCATAGACATAATACATAAACAAACAGGGTATCAAATCCGAAAACATTTGGAATTAAAAGGATTGAGTTCTAAAATTTAGGTCAATAGATAATTTACACCGTTAAGAAAAAAAAAATGTTACACAATAAATTATACTAATTATACTGAGTCTATATCCACAATCAATACATATACAAGAAGTATATCAAATGGTTTCGCCATTTGGAAATAAAAATTCTTAAACTTAGGTAAAAGTTAAGGGCATCGCCAGCTTTTGGTCTAGTTTTGGGGTAGGATTTTAAAGACTGACATTTTAAACATGATGACATATGATGCTCCTTCGGCAGTGCCCACACACTGTCGGTTAGGTTAGTTTATAAGCTGAAAATTGCTCAATTGATTTCTGGGGATAGAGGCGATTCCAAAAAATTACAGTAGCATGTGGTAACACCATAATTTATTGTGCGTCTTAGGCATCTGGACTCTAACATTGGGGTGATCGAGTACCATCAACACTTATGGAGTCAGACCCGCTGATGGACTGCAGTGAGCTGATGATGAAATAGGTAAATTATGAATGCAGCGATCGCACGTCAACACGACCCAACATCCAAACACTCAAGAACTGTAGTTTTTAACGAATGGTTTAGCTGCTGAAAGATCGTGTTACTAGTAGCGGCATAAGACGAAGAAATACATTTTTTTATGACTTGACTCCCAGCCCGTACCTGGCTACGCACTTACTAATAATCCATACATAATCTTACACATGATTCCTCGATCTTGGAAAGGACTTGAAATTCCTAATGCTATCCTCAAATGGGACTGAAGCGATAACTAGGTACTCTAAATTAGTTAAATAAGAAATAACAAAAATAGGTATATTATAAAATTCAAGAGCGTTTGTCTCATATTAATAAAATCAATATATCTGCCGAAAAATAATCTGTCTTATATGTATCCTGTTATAGAGATAATTACAAATACAAACATTAAATTTCAAACTTCATTCGAATAACAACGTATTTCTGTACATTAAAATCTATTTTAGTGACACATAAAGAATTACCAACTATGTAAATTACGACTATTGCTATAGTAGGGACCGAAATTATATAAATTTTACCTATTACCCGTATAATGACAGCACACAACGTACTTCCCATGTTAATTCCACAATATCAAATTGCTGTTATACTCTGTGACGTACAATAAATATTAGATGAAGCCGAGTGTCAGTTACGTGTCAAATATAACTTTCACAGGGCGCATTAATAAGTACTTATTTGTTGGTCATATAATGGAAAGGCCACGTGTTAAGGATTTGCTGCGTACGCCATGGACGTCTCTATTCCTTTTGTTAATCATCGTTGCCCAAAATCTACGCTTTATTGCTAGTTAATATAAGCTATGAGGGTATTAAAATTTAATAAGACACCAGCCTTAATGTCTACTAATCCTGTCTTTTAAACTTATTACTGCAATAAATTTGGCTTCAGCATAAAGAGTGCACGTTAAATGGGCTATTTGGTTTAATATGAATTATGTTGCGGCAAACATAATTCAAATGTATATTAAGTAACGATAAATAAAAAATATTCTAAAAAAAAAGCTTAGTTGGCAACTCTAAAATCTGTCTTTTGTTTTATAAAAGACTGACCCGGCGGACGTTGTTCTGCCCTTAAAAGGTTTTTTCCCGATTTGATTCACAATTATTGTCACTGCTCATTTCGTATATTATTTTTTGTAACAGAATATATCCTGTTACATGTCCAGATAACATAGTTATGAATTAAAGAAAAAACATGTAAATCGGATATGAAGTGATCGCGTGAAACGAACAAAAACGGTCAGAGAGACGTTGAGTTGTATAATAGGTAGATATGTATAATTAAAACTGACAGATTCAATGACATATGAACGCATTTAATTACAGAAATTTAACATGTGAGTCCCCAATGGGATGTAAGGCTTCACTAAGAAAAGATTTTCCTATCAAAATCCGTCATTTTTGGAGCTAAATACACGACTTTTTAAAAAATTTGTATATACTCTTATTTACCAATAAAAAATGACGTGTCTCAACATTTTCGGGAGATCGCTCCCAAACGGCTACAATAGGGGAAAAAAGTGTATAGTCCAAGGGCTTGATAAGACAGTAAAAGTAAAATTGCGCTAGTAACATTGAAGGGTGGTACCTTATACCTAGTTTTATTGTATAAAATGATAAATCAGATCTTTCTTTAATATTTATTCCTATGTATTGTAGTATAAAATTACAATCCCTCCGTAATCATTCATTCAAATTAGATATTCAGTGAATAGCTTTTTGATTGAGTAGGTATTGTCATTCATATGATTCGTTTTGAATCGCTTCATTAAGCTGAAGTATTTAGGTAAAATATTATATGGTAAAACATTGTGGCTGTCCACGTAATACTAAATAAACCTCTGTATTTTCTGTGGTAACAAAATTGTTTGTCAAAACTGAAAGATAAATAAACGTGGTATTTCGTGAACAAAGACGAAGATGGTAAGCAAATTTATCTATATGCATTATGCTGCCGAATCACGTGACTAAGGCTATTTAAAAGTAATTAGGTAGAAGATAACAGAATTACCTATATAGTAAAGAAAAAAAAAACAAAAAAAAAAATTGAACCAAAATATAAATCAATTTTTCTCAAAAATGCTACGATATGCGACCATGTCTAACGCAAACTTCTTTGGCATGAATCATACTTGCTGTATAGTATCACAGAGCGGCCCGCAATGTTTTAGCTGTAATTAAAAAATATAACAAACTTTTGTAAATCCGAACATTTATAACTAAAGAGATAACTCATGCTCCATTAAATTAATTTAAAAAAAGGAAATTGACATTTGAACGCGGTGAATTGGCGACAAAATTACCTAAACTATTTTTATTATTGTCAATACAGTTGTCAAAAAATAACTTTTTTTTAAGTAAACATGTACGTTATTATGTTATTGTATTAATTTACACGCATGTTTGCAAGATTTTTACTTTTAACATGAAACATTTTGCCAGTTTTTTTAAAAAATTGTATAATAACGCCTGTTATCGTCATTGGCAAACAAGTCATGGTTAACCCTACTAGATGTATAGATGATACACTTATGAATTATTTTTTATTTTGTACATGACTGTACGAAACCATTCATAAGATGTTAGGAATGCATAATCATACGACAGATGACGACCAAAATCATGTATCATTGTTTTACGGCCAAAAGTAACGAAATTCTTAGGATCTAAGATTAGGCCGTACTGAACCCGACTAGTAGACAGTTATTCTGGTAAGCTATTTTTGAGAATATAAGCACAGTTGACTCTTTTACTAATATATTTATATTTAAAAATAAATGAAAAAAATAAGCAAGTAATCAATTCAGAAAGATTAGACTCCCTCGCAGCCTAGTCGGTAGTGTGGCCAGCTGCTGTGCTGAGGGTGTGGGTTCGATTTCTGCACTGGACAAACATTTATGTTATAATATAAACATTTGTGTTTGTCTTGAGTCTGGGTGTATTTATGTATGATATGTAGGTTTTTACAAAAAAAAAAATATATATTTATGTATTTGTATCCGTTGTCTTGTATCCATAACACAAGCTTAGCTTAGTTTAGGACCAGACAACGCTGTGTGTAATGTCTGTCGCCTAAGAAGCACAATTGCATTCTGATAAATATGTACCTAAATGTAAATAAACATGTAATATTTAAACAATACAACTTTAACAATTACTTTAATATTTTATTTCATACATAATAAATCTCTCTATGCACTCTCATAAATAACAGATTTCTTTAAATATTTTGGATTATCATTATAGCTCATGCTACAAATAAAATAAAATAGAAGGTATATCATAAGAAGATAGACATAAATAATTAATAAAAATTAATACAAATATTAACATTGATTTAATTTTTTTTATTTTTAATCGATATAAGAATGAAAACTTTAGCAAGCTCACGAGATACGATTGTTATACTAACAATAAATGCTTCCAAGCAGAACATTTCTAGTATTTAGACCAAGTAATAATAACATAAACTAAAATAAATAAATCAAGTAGGTAACTAATGAGATAAACAATATAAACGGAAATTAATGAAATCCGACGGTCACAATTTCTATTCAAACGGTAATATAGTCACGGTAAAGAGCTACCCTGTGAGAGCAACCCTGCTCGTTAGAGCGAAAACAGTCTAATTTTCATTATTTAGAACCCAATGTGCAAATGCTAGGGCAAATCGTGTCGATAGACGATAATTGTAACATTTAATTAGTATACTGATTAGTGAAACGCATAACAAAGTTGTGTTTTCATTGTTGATGAGCGATGCAATTACATTTCCTGTTTCGGTATTTGCTTATTACGAAATTTGCGTTACTGAAAATGATTATTCATTTTGTATTGTTATCAATACATGGAGCTTAATCATACACAATTATTTCAGTAAAAATTTATTATTTAGCTATAAGCTTACCGGTTACAAGATTTTTATGATTTTAATGAAATTTGTAATTTTCTTTACGATAGATCCATTTTAGGTCCCAACGGAGCCCTATTAGTAAGCCTACCCTGTCTGTATGCCTGTCCGACCATTAAAGAGCCCTATCATTTGCACAGAATTTGTGTTTTAATGGAAGATTATCTAAAAAATAATAAAAAGTCAAAAACGTAAAAATTTAAGGGCGATTTCTATAGAAGAAACACGTTTTCGACGTTTTTGCTCTATCGTAAAAACATAAATACTTACATTCAACCCTTAAAACTTGCCGTCATTATAGTGTGAGCTTTCAAGTATAACAAATAAAAACCGGACAATTGTTAGACGGGTCCGATCCTTTACCAATTTAAAATACCGTATCAGTGCCATCCAGCGATTATTAGGCGAAACAGTAATAAAATTGTTAGAAATCTACACTAACATTATAAAGAGGAAAGATTTGATTGTTTGTTTGTTTGTATTGAAAAGGCTCCGAAACTACTGGACCGATTTGAAAAATTCTTTTACCATTAGAAGCCGACATTATCTCTGATAAACATAGGCTACTTTTCTCCGCGGGAAAATGCTTCATTCCTACGGGATAACGTATTTTAAGTTTGCACATTTTTTTTGCTGTTAAGGATTCTTTGGATATGAAACTTCTTGTAGCTTATTAAGTCAACAAAATACTTGTATTATAGAATAAAATTATTGTCATTAGGTATTTCATTTTCAATAAATATCGTGTAATGTTACAAAGGAAAAAACCTGAATAAAATAAATTACACAGAAAACAAACTCACTATCAAGCCACTTGGAGTCGTATTTCAATGTCCTCTTGAACGAATACTCTCGTCTTCCCGATGTCAAGTTGTGTAGATCAGTTCTAAATATCACAGTGTCTGCTTTCGTGAACTCAGCGTTAGTTCCTGAGTACAGGGCGGGTAGGCTGCCAGGATTGCCTCTCTCCACCCACAGTGCTGTCGAGTTGTCGGCTGGATCGTACGGACACTTGGCGACGCCCATTCCTATTCCTGGCACGTATTCGTGACGAGGCAGGTGTGTTAGGTTTGACTGAAACAAAGGGAAATATCAATATCTTATTTATTTTTAACTTGTTTATCTATACGGAATAAATGGAAGCACCAGCATCAGCCCGAGATTTTGTTTGTATGAATCAGTGACAACAAATAGAAATGTTGCTGTAGTTTTAATACTATTTGTAATCTTTCTCGGATACTATGTTATATTGCGATAAGAATTAGTCTATGTTTCCTCCACTTCTTTAATTATTCATGTACAACATATCTTGTAGCTCTGGCGGCTATAGTTTTAGCTCTTTATGGTATTACCTATAGGTAGCAAGTTAATAAACTAAAATAGGACAAAAAAATACGATATTTTTGAAATAAAGTTTAAATTTATTTTTTTGTACAATTGTTTTGTAAAATTTCTTTCACACAATTCCATATACTTACCTATGTTTGTATTTCACAGACATTGCAATTGCTATGTGAATGCCTATTTTTGTAGTAAGTTGTTGAAAATTCTTATATAGGAGTAACTGGCGATAACAACGCTGCTACGATGACCGCCTTGTTGAAGGATGATAAGGCAAGTGCCATCCTGTTAGGCAGAGGTGTAAGACGGGAGAACGACATATCCCCGAAACTGTTTACTAACGCTCTAGAAGATGTCTTCGAAACCATAGACTGGGCCGGCTGCGGCATAAATTAAAACGGCAAAATATTATGGCAGAGTCATTGGAAGAACCGACCGAAATGATGCACTCTCTAGATTAATCCTCTCGACGAGGGCGTCTTAGCGTGGATTTGGATAAGAGATTTGGATATTTAACCAACACTTCATGTCAATTCCATTATACGCCGCTGGTACCTTACTCGAGAAGAAGTTTGAGAAAGAAGTTAAGAGGAGGATCTAGCTAGAGTGAGCAGCAGTTGTTAGGCTTAGTCAAGTCTTTGTTACCTATGCGTCAGAGTGTGAAGGCGAAAGTCTATAAGCCAGTGCTATCTACCTGTCATAACTTACGCTGCCAAAACGTGGACACTTATTTAGGATACTCATTGACAAGTTCATATTCGCATCGCGTGCGGTAGAGCGAGCTACGTTCGGATTGTCTCTAAGGTTTCGAATCTGAAGGAAATCCGGAAAAACCTAAAGCTACCGACATGGCATGAAAATTCAGCAAGCTAAAGTGGCAGTGGGCTGGTCACATCTGTAAGAGGACCGTTGGTCGATAGAGCAGACGTGTTCTAGAGAAACTGCTTTCGGGGAGGTGAAAGTGGGACGCTCTTCAGCTCGGTAGACCGACGACTTTAGAAAGTGTGGCGGTGGTGGAAATAAAAAAATCATTAAGATATAGTTAATTCAAGATGAATCCAAGACTCTAATGGAGAGGGCTATGCTCGGGGTTTCTCTACAAGATCGAATCAGAAATGAGGAGATCCGTAGACGAACGAAAGTCACAGATATAGCCCAGCGCATTAGCAAGTTGAAGTGGCAGTGGGCAGGGCACATAGTAAGTAGAACAATGGTCGATGGGGCCGAAAAGTTCTCGAATGGAGGCCACGGACTGGCAAACGCAGCGTCGGAAGACCGCCCATAACGTGGTCAGACGACATAGCGAAGGCCGCAGGAAGACGCTGGATGCAGGCCGCTTCCAACCGTTCCCTTTGGAAATCTATGGGGGAGGCCTATGTTCAGCAGTGGACTTCTTGCGGCTGAGATGATGATGATGATGATGATGAATCCAAAATTAGTAAATTTATGTAAGGAGAAAGATGGACGCAATCGTTACATAACCTAATGCTAGTTTGATTGTCTAAAAGAAAGTATGACTTGTCTAAAACATGATGACGTAATCCATATAGAAAATACGTGAGTTAAACACTTTCAGGCAAAAAATATCGACTTCGAATTGAAAATCAACATAAGTCTACGTACCAATGAAAAGGAATGTAAATAAAGTAAACCTAATGTCAAAAGACTTCTACTAACATGTTAATTAAGCCAGGTATCTACTAAAAGTGCTAATATTTACATTGTAAACGGAACGCTATTCAACCTTCCCTAATTTCGACGAAGTCAACGTCGTAAAAAGTCAAATATTAAAATTTTGCGGGTGAACACTTCGATTTTATGCACCATTTATCAAAATGTTTATAAAAAACAGCCTAACTTAACGAGTGGATTTACGTGTTTCAAAGGCACTTTCGGCATAACGTACCTACTGCGGAACTGCCCACCCTAAACGTAACCCCCATACAACTCACCAACACATCTGCCATTAATTTCCCAGAAAAAAACGGACTTTCCGCGTTCAACAAGATTTATTAGCCGAAACTTATTATTTCGAAGGCGTTGTTTTTTCGACATCAGGAGATTTTCTCTATTAGTATAATGTGATGGGTGGCGGTACGGTTTTTGAAATTATCATAAAATTACTAAATGTAGCATAAACTTGGGGTGGGCAGCGACGCTCGTACTGGATTGAGACTTTATGTAAATTTTAACGACGCTGCGACCATCGCGGGCACCTGTGACCCTCCCTCGCTTCTCGCAGCCCTAGCCCGCGGCACCTGTCGAAAACCTATGTCGTTTTTATTTCAATAAGCCGAGGATTAAATTAGGCATGCCAAGACGTGCCCGCAGCCTGCGGTGTTTTTCTCGTCTTTTGTATTCTTACAAGTATTTTTATCGGATACAGCGGGAATATTCGTGTTACTCGTGTAACAGTATAGATATTTTATTTAGGATATAAATATACCAACTTTAAAGAGTGTCGAGTTCTGAAATGTAAAAAGAATGAGGGGAGTCACATTTATTTATCAAAATTTACCGAATACATAGTGGTACTGAGAGTTAGGAGTCAATTTGTTCGGCCTGAAGTTTTACTTTGTATCGACACTAACCAATACTTAACTGTGAATGAATATCAATTTATAAATCATAGTTATACTTTTCGAAGTGGAACGTGTAACTAAAAATAATTAAATATAGATGTTCCTAAACTGCAATATTTTTTCTAAAGACAAAATAACAAATAATCCTGTAGCTTAAAATTATAATATCACACCTGTGACTTAAGTGTTTTTCTTACAAAGTATGACAAAGGAGAGTGGGCAAATATGTATGGAAGAAGGTGTTTATTTCTGGATGGACAGCGAACTAAGATTTTGCTCTAAAACACCTATTGTATTTCATAATCGGACCAATCCAACTGTATATAAGTTATTTTTATAGGTTACGATTGATTTTCAATTACCAAAACGCCCATCCACCTTTGATAAAACATGTTTACAACTTAAATCCGGTTAGTTAACCAGTTGTGATCAAACAGTGCTAAAATTGGGAACAAAGATAAAAAAACCGATGGTTCCGTACAAACTTATTATATGTAGATTGATCTTTCATCATGAGATCAAGTCTTCCGGGTCAAGAGGAAGTATAAAAATGACCTTATTTTGGGCATTTTTTTTTCACATTAACTTAGCTTGATTTTCTTACAACATTAAGTGCCCGTAGACTTTAATATTTGATAATAATTAATAAGACAAAATAATTTTTTTTTTAAATGTGTTACAGCTACAAATTAACAAAATTTGGAATTTACTCTAAATTTGTGATGTAGACCTTACTGTGTGTCAAATTTCAAGGTTCTAGGACAACGGGAAGTACCCTATAGGTTTTGATTTATTTTTAAATAACTTAATACCTATTGGTGCGTCAAAAATGGCCGACTTGACTTAGAAACTTGATTTTTTTTACAGATTTAAGGGACCGTAGACCTCAGTATTTGATATTAATTTAAAAAAAGATAGAAGGACGGACCACAAAGTGATCCTATAAAGATTTCTTTTTTTCCTTTAAGGTACGGAGCCCTAAAAATAGATTCGAGCATTTTCAACTTTGATCGCACATTGAGTTTTAGCCGCACTTTCGATTTTAGCAACACATTAGTAATCTATTGTAGTAGTAGTAACATGATAATTATTAAATGAAATGGGTCTTACCGTGATACGTTTTAATTTTTTACGATATTTTGGCATAGTTTGCATGCACCATCGCGGACGGACTGCGGACAAACGTAGTGCGGGTAGCTACATTGGGCAGATACATCTATCTATCTTTCGTAGGTACGTAATATGTGTCGAAATATCGGAAACAAAACAAAACATATCGTGGTTGTAAGACCCGTTTAATTTAAAATAATGTTACACAACCACTTAAATATTAGTTTAAAAGGGTAAGTAACATAATAATATTTTGTATTATCCTTACACTATTATTGTCTACCACTTGTGAAACTGCAAGTCGGATAATTCGGTCAACCAAATCATTTAACAAGATTAAGGCCGGAAATACATCCTATATACACAAATAAACACAATTTGACGACCTCCACGAAGTCTTCAGTGTAAAAACAATCCAAAAAAAATGCTAAATTATCCATAAAATCCGTAACTAAAGTGTATACTTATAAACACTAAAGAATTCCAAACACAGCAAGTATTATCTAAATACAAACAGGACTTAACACCAAACTGTAAACCACTGTTCAAAGTCCAAAGACACATTATTTTCCTTAGTGTTGGAGCTGGGCCGCGTCCTAAGTCCAGAATAAACAAGCAAATGGATCGGACGGAAGACCTCCCGGCAGTCCCCTTGCAAAGTAAGAAAGTTTGTCGCTTCTCCATACACCCGCAAGGCCCCTCATTAGGCCTTCTCTTTTGTTTATTTACGAAATTAGCATTGAGAAAGCTTTTCAGTATAAGGGACCGGGTTCAGTTGAAAGGCGTAATGATGTCGTATTCAATACAATTTGACGTAGGCCTTGGGATTTTCATCTTTGTTAGAAGCTTGGTATTTTAATAAAGAAACTTTAGTTAAGTTTTCATCACGCTAAAAGCTGTCAAAGAAATTATGACGGTTATTTTTTTTCATTTATATTTTTGTTGTAGGCGTTTATAATTTCTCAAAATATAACACAAAGTAATTTGTATTTTTGTCTATGCTGTAATTAGTATAAGTTTTCAAATTCCGCCTGATCGGGGCTGGTGCGACCCGGCCGAACGTTAGGTAAAGGTTTGTTTCCATTTCACATACTTAGGCACGGGTTTAACCCACGCATATTTTTGTCATTACTATTTGTTGGGATAATCATAATATTCTGAACTTAACCCAGACAAAGCAAGGCTTGTATTTGGGGCTACTGTTACCCATACGAATACTGATACTCACATACTTTTTGTCTTAATACATACATAACAACCAGAGTCAAGGGAAACAAATGCACATCACACAAATGTTTGTCCTGTGCGGGGAACAAACTCGCACCCCTCGTGTCAGGCAGTCACGACTACCAACAGAGCCGCGGACCTTAAGAATTTACGCCTCCAAAACCAGTGTTGATAACAATAGCCATCCAATGATGTCCAAACAAAAACTCTATTATATTAAAAGCTAGCACTTGGAGACATAAATAAAGTTAGATTTTCGCCCATCGAGTAATTCAAAGTTTAAAGACGTCATCGTAAGCAATTAAAAATTGGCTTCATATTATCATCAACATTTGAAATAAATGTACGTTACTTATTGCTTTGTAACACCTATATTTTAACATTTCTCATGGGAGCCATTAAAGTACCAACATGACATGCAATTTGCTACACTTATGCCTGCAAAGTTTAGGTGGTAACAACCAATGTTTCATTCCAAAAGTTGTTTGTATCCATTATATACGAATTAATGAGGAAAAATTGTCTAATAGTTACATATTTTAATACAATACTATTACAATGTTTCGTGCAACATTTCTTGGTTTTTATTGTAACACAACATTGTCTAATAGGTACATGCACATGGTTTTTAGGGGTCCGTACCCAAAGGGTAAAAACGGGACCCTATTACTAAGTCTCCGCTGTCCGTCGGTCCATCCGTCCGTCTGTCACCAGGCTGTATCTCATGAACCGTGATAGTTAGACAGTTAAAATTTTCACACAAGATGTATTTCTGTTACCGCTAAAAAAAAATGCTAAAAAACAGAATAAAATTAACATTTGAGTGGGCTCTCATACAACAAACGTAATTTTTTTGCTCGATATTGATAACGGCAAAAGGTAGACGCTTGAAATATTCACAGAAAATTTAGTTATATGTTCACTCTAAAAATAAATAATTAAATTAAAATAAAACTAATATTTAGGGGGGCTTGATTTTTTTGCCGTCTTATAGATAATGGTACGAAACACTTCGTGCGCGAGTCCAACTCGCACTTGGCCGATTTTCGGTTATATTATTGTAACACAACATATAAAATTGAAAAAATAATTTTAACTACATTACAGATAAAATGAAAATTTTTTTTGTTATATAACCTATACTTTGTAAGCCTTTCGCAAGACAATGTGTAAAACATTTTATGAAGTTAATTACAAATGTATAAAGGTGGAAGGCAATGTGCGTTTCTCAAAATATAATAAATAATTGCTTCATAAATGTGACTTAAGGGAATAAATGTAATTTAGGAATATTAAATGTAATTTATTGCATCCAAATATAGTCATAATTTATCGAGCAGGAAAGAAGTGAGTCGTAAATATGAATAACTCCTTAGTTATAAAGTAACGTTGCGTCGTGTAGGTAATCCGGGGCGAAACGAGAAAATATAGAATTAGTTACATGAAACTGAGGAAAGTATAAATCAAAGAGTTAAACCCGATATATTAACAAAT
Source organism: Apoda limacodes (assembly GCA_946406115.1). NCBI lineage: Eukaryota > Metazoa > Arthropoda > Insecta > Lepidoptera > Limacodidae > Apoda > Apoda limacodes. The sequence goes on from OX291558.1 coordinate 14,671,425, forward strand.
AAAAATAGTTTATGAACAACGCATAAATGTTATTTAAGGTACGTTTACTGTATTTGAAAAAAATATTTCTAATAAAGAAATTCGGTTGAATTCATTTTGTGGTTACGTTATTACTGTTCTTAATAACGGCATATCTTCTGTAGACCGTATATATATATCTTTAGTAATATTCGAAACCTAAAAAACCAAGCATATTTTATTGCAACCTTATAACGCCCTACACCCTATTGAGCAGAAATACCACTATATTCCATTGCACATAGCATAGTGCGTAGCATTTTCTAATTTTATTTAAAGAAAAAGAAAACAATTGTATATGATTATAATATGTATTATATATAATAAAGATATAATTTATATCTTCAAAAAAATACTGATAAACTAACTACTTTGTGGTCACTAGGGGCTGCAATTTTGTTAAAGCCCTGGTATCTCACGCACCATGCAATGCTGAAATAGAGTATAATATTATTAGTTTAAGTCTGTAATAACTTTTGGATAATTGCTACCTTATCACAGATACGGCACAAGCTAATTGGCACACAGATAGACTGTGACCTAGATGAATCCATTTCCTAGGGTCTTTTTTTAATAATCAAGATTCAATACACGAAAATATGTTTTTTTATACAATAAAAATTCTCGATAAATAAGTGAATAAATTACTATTTTGTAAAGTAAATTTTACTTTTAGCAAATAGCTTGCAAAATTGTAAATGCAATATGTAAATAGATTAATTCATCCATTGATACAATTACACATGACGCTGATGTTTGATATTTTTGGAGGTGGGCCATGAAGTCTCCTGTGTGTGTGTTCTATTTGATGTATATGGACTGTGTGTTCTAAGGAATGGTTTGAAATGATGCCGCGCCATCGGCAGGGAATTAGTTCTCATACTTTGGATTTTAAATGGTCAAGAACAATAGTTGTGGAATAAGCTCCCTGCCAAGGTTTTCTCCAGAAACGACTATATAGGGGTCTTCAAGAAAGAAGTGATACGATTGTTTAAAGTAGCAAGCGTCCATAAGTAGCAGTGACCGCTTACCATCAGGCAGACCGCTAGCTTGGTGTTATAAAAAAAACTAAATATCCAGTATGCTAAAATAAAATCAAGTATCAAAAATAATCGCACCATTTCACTATATTTCAAATATGACAACATTTTGGATGAAACACGGTCTGTATAAAACATTGAGAGACAAGGTAGACCTCAAACAACTATAAAAGTTTGGCAGCAGCAACAAATTTCAGGCATAAAATTTTACATGTACACCTACAGGAGACTGAAAACTTTATACGGGCTTTACAATGTAAAACATGGTAGACAGGACATAGTTAGCACCTGTGATACCTACCCACGCCCCTCGCGTGAAACACGACAATGGGTTCCCGATACATTGGATGTTCCTCGAAGTTTCAAGTTGAGATAACTTCGGAGACATTTGCGTAGGTTTATCTAAAGCCATAAAGTCTACAAAAATATATATCAATTTTGTTCTATATTTAGAAATAAATAAACGAATTTTATCTAGGTTAAGTTAGTTCTTAAAAACGAATAGCAAATACAAAGTGCCTAGGTAATATAGGATTTAATTCAATTAAATCAATGGGAAATCTAAGTATATATTAGTACGATAATTTATGACAGTGAATACAGTCTGAGCTTTTTGAAACGTGTAAATCTTTTTTTCCTAAAAGTATTTAATTAGAAACAGTGTTATAATTTGCTAACTTATGTCGACTAGCGCCTTTTATCATATCATACTAAACACATAAGACTCAAACTTATGTATATTATACTCTCAATTATTTGGAAACTTGTCTTCATCAATTCATAATTTACTCTGTGCTTACCCTAAGTAAGAAGTAACTTTCAAACGCACAAGGGATCTTGAGATTGTAGGAGGGGAGGCTGTTGCAAAGTTTTGACAACCATGTCACTATCAGCTAATATTGGGGGATTATCTGAAGCTAAACACAACACACAAAAGTGATAACGTTTATAGACAAGTATACATATCGACATAAATCGGATACTAGGTACATGAGTACCAAAATGTTTATCCACTACGCGACTTGAGATATGATTTTTTTATCACATCTGAATTAAACCAGCTGATTGTTTCCTCGTAAACAGGAATTAAAGTTGTACTTTGAATCCCTAGGGACGCAAAGTCATTTCAATTTGGAATGTGGATTATAGAGATCGATCTAGAATATTGTATGAACAAGTAACTAGTATTATAATAATACTGGCTGGCCGCTCGCGGATTAAATAAAAAAAAGATTGTGAAAAAATAAAAACCGCGTGAAATGTATTCCGCCTTTGTAATTGTTTATTCAAATTCGTATTTATAATGATACTTTTACAAAAAATAGTGCGTTTCCCTCAAGTGGTGATAATAAAATAAATAAATTTGTCATAGAGGGTGATAAAAAGAAGTGTATCACTCGATCGCAAAATTATTTTTTACCTCGTGTGGCGTCTTTTGAATCCCTTGCTGCGCTGCGGATTGTACCTTAGAATCCTTCGTTCCACTCTGGATTCAAAACAGTGCCCTTGCCGTATATATATTATATTGATTCCTTGTGATACAATCTACTGATTGTTTTTGTGGTTGTTGATAGTTCTACTAGATCTACAAGTTTTGCTTAAATCAGTGTAGACGATAAAAGTACTTAGTACAAAATATTAAGAGGCAGTGCTACGTGACGCGATATGTATAACGTAATGACGAGTAAGCAAGCGTGAGTAGTGCAGCTACATCTCAACTCACTGAGATTTTCATTGAAATACAAAAAATAAATTAATAGTTTATTATACATCATTGTTATAAAAAAAAAATCTCACGGTCTAAAGCACTATCACGGCTATACTTTAATAAACTTATTGTAATCTCATAGCACTTAGAACTTTAAAAATACAAGAACCTATACAATGACAATCCACATTTACCACAGAAGGTGGTCAAACTCCTCTACCAATCCCGTAATTAGTAGAAGAGTTAAGTTTTTAATGAAATTTCGTAGCTACTGTGGTAATACTTAAGTTTAAAAATTTGGGGATTAAGGAGAAACAGTTGTGAAGTATATTTTGTAAGCTCTCAAGAGACGCAAAAGTTTGCATAATCTGAATACCCCCAAAGCCGGGGTAAGTTTTGACAGCCCGTATCACTTGCATATAAGCTCGTTTTGCATTCCTAAAATAGAAATAAGCCGGCATTCACTCCCAGTAAGGGAAAGTTTGCGTCGGTAGTTGTTATTTGGGTGTACGTAAAATTGAATTAATAAAAGTTTACTGCTCAAAGAGTTGTTGTAATTATTAATTTAATCTTGATAGTTAATAAAACAACTTCCCTTTAACTTTTTTATTTGAATTATTAATACCACTAAATTACTTCAACTTCAACTTAAACTAGAATTTGTGTTAGGTTTGAATTACTAAAATGAAGTGTTAACGATGAGAATTTGTCTTAACGGGTTGAATTAATTATTACTCTTTAGCTCGTAGCTAAAATAAATACAGTAAACACCACGAGATTACGGAGGATTTTAGTGATAATATTCAGTATGAAAGAAGACTTAGCTTAGGAAACCTAACATTAGATATAGGGGATTTTTTAACAATCTATTTTTAGTATTACTACTCGCCAATAGATGTCAGAAAGAGTCATATTTTTCAGTTTAACGGTAACCTGAAAACATGGTAAAACGACGTTTTCTAAAAATGAAACCAAGCTAGATCAATTTATTGTCCCTGAAACCCCCTGCATACTAAATTTCATGTTAATAGTTCGAGCCGTTTATGAAATTCAGATTATATATATGTATATATACAAGAATTGCTCGTTTAAAGGTATTAGAAAAAATACTAGCTGATCCGGCAAACGTTTCGCTGTGGTCCCTCTTCCATATACACATAATATAATAAAACGTGTAACGAAAAGGTCAAGTAATAATTCAGGAGATAATTTTGCTCCATATTACTAAGTAACTTAGTATGAAAGGTTAACATTTTTTGTTTATTTGAGATGTCAACCCATCTCCTTTTTGAAAGTTGTTCAGTATAAGGAACACAATTATCTTTTGTGTTATTATTTAACTCTTTTGCTACAGAAGTATAGTCTGTGTCCATCTAGAATAACATACCTTTAAAATAGCAAAGTAAATTTTTTAACGGAGTGCAGTGGTAACGGAGATTTGCCCTCCACAAATAAACAAACTTACAAATCTCTACATCTCTACATTATTAAAGTTAAATATATTTTTAAGTCCCCTACGATTTACCTCTTTTAATATTTCAATAGGAACACTTGTTTAAGTAATAGAGAATTTATTAAGCAATACGGACCGAGAACGAGAAATAGAGGTAATAAAGCGTCGATGATGCAGATAAGTGCAGACTGTAACTGCACCTGTGCAATACCAGAATGGGTTTGTGATATATGGGAGTAGATTTTGTATATCCGCATACGCTATGTAATACTTTTTACACAAAGCTGTGTGCCTATCTATAATATTTTTTTGGCACTGAAAAATGAGCTCTATTTGAGATTAACATTTTCGGTTTCAGCTTAACGCTCATAAAGCAAATGTATACGCACGTTGTGGGCCCTCTTAAGGTGAATACAAATCAGATTTTTCATATACAACCTTTCTTGCGCTAAATATCCATAACTATAAACATTCTCCGCTTAAAATGCATTATTATTTTATATTACCATTAACCAATATTACTAAAATGTCATACCATATCATTGTCACAAAATTCATATTCATGATATCCGAGTGAATTATGAAATAACTAATTTTGTTTTGATAGAAAAAAAATGCGTGATGCTTTCATTTTGTAATAAAAAACTTTTTTAATTAAGATCATATTATAGGTTTCATTTTTGATTCGTATGTAGAATTGTAAGATGAAATAGGTGGTTATTTTGTAATAGAGTAGAGAGGGGCAACATGGGGTACTTAACATTTCAAGGGGAATAAAACTGAAATTATTGTACTATTATTATCTCTTCTATTATTATATTCTTTCTCGGTTATTAGTCTTGCAAAACAATTATAACATAATTTCTTTTATAAAACATAAAAGTAAAAAAGTAACCCATCTTGCACCCTAGGCACCCCTAGCATCCATATTTAAGTTAAGCTAAAAGTAATTTGACATTTATTATTATTTTTTGATGTTGACGTCTTTACTTAGTCAACTTCAAGCGATCGTATTATGATGAAAGTTAACATTGATATTCTATACTTAATCTAAACTATAGAGCAATGACAACTGCATGCAAATCAAGAAGATTTTTCTTCGCGGTAAATATTATATAACAATTTGATCTACAACTTTTTGTAAACGCTAATGTAGGTACGGGCTTTATCAATGGCCGAGTTGCGTTAGTGGTAGTACGTTGGACTGCCATGTCAAGGTTCTGGTTTCGATTACCGGTAAGAGAAACCAATATTACTACAATTTGTAAATTGTAAAGTTTTCCCGACTCTGGTCGCGTTTGTGGGACGGAATTACATCGATGAAACATGGATGTTCTAGTAACAACAACATTGTTTGTAATGTCTTCAAGCAAGTGACGTGTGGCTTTATTATTATGATTATTTTAAGTGGGTAAGTTAACAGTTTTCTTAGATATACAACATACATAAAAAGTGCACTGCTTAACAATTTTTTACCTGACTCATTACACGATTTTATCATTTAAACTTCAGCAAATGAACCTAGTGCCAAAGGGAGTACTTATATCATAGAGCATACTCATGAGGCATATATTCGTTCACAAAAGCGGTTACGGTGTTATGCGGCACCTGCGCGGGGCTGAATGCGGCTCTACACGGATTATAAAGTGATTTTCCAAAGTGCAGTTAACGCTCGGTACGGCGATGAGTTTCAGCCTTAATTACGGTAATGAGGCGAACATTGTTGTTTGACACTGCACTATCGCTTATTATAACGCAGAGCATGTGTGTCACAAGCCTAATTGTTGTTTGGTTGTTAGCTCGGTATGTTTTAGGTTTGTTTAATTGATTTGAAAAATCTTATAAAAACGTCCCCTAACGCGACGACTCTGGGATCAAAATACTGGGTACTTATAATAAAGTCAGAGGGCCAACAAACACATATTATTAATTTAATTTTTAATTAAATTTTTATTTCAGACCTTTAAAAAGTATTTATTAGTAGGTAGACACGCTACGACAACGTTCCGTCTCCACGTTCGCAAAAATACTTGTTGGGACGAAATACAAAATTGCAATTGAAGACTTTGTTTGTCAAAATCCGCTCATCCTACCAAATTAGTAAAATAAAATTTAATAAAGATTTTCTTAGTACAACAATGCACGAAGCGGGTTTATGACCAAGTATGATATGGCCAAGTATGTTAAGGACCGTACGTCAAACATATTGTGGCTGTATGAGCGTGCTTCCTAAAGAGGTTAAAGGAAAAACAAAATACCAAACTCCATAAAAGCTATTTGCCTACTTTAATTGTTACATATGATATGATTTTGAACGTACGTTTTCGCAATTAAAAATGTTGTACCTGGAGGACCGAGCGTTGCTCGTTTTTTTTTAAACAACGCCATCTATTGTCAAGTAGCTTACGCGTTGCTTAATTAATTTTCTGCTTAATATTTCTTAATACTATCACTGCCTAAAAACACGGATAAAACGACGTTTTCTAAAAATGAAACCTAGCTAGATCGATTTATCGTCCCCGAAACCCCCAGCATACTAAATTTCATAAAAATCGTTGGAGCCGTTTTCGAGATTTAGATAATATATATATATATATATATATATATATATATATATATATATATACATATATACAAGAATTGCTCGTTTAAAGGAATTAGATAGATGTACACTTCTACAGTAAAATTTGAAATATTTATACTATTCGTTATTATATTGTATTCATGGATAGTATGGATAGTTTTAAGTACATGTATACATATGATTGTGCAAGAATATAATTATAATAATAATAATAATAATAATTTCGTTTATTTAGTCTCAAAAAGTTTTAAATAATAAATACAATATAGCATGTACACTGAATTAAAATTTTACTTTGTGAGACTCTGGAGTCCGAACTAGGTTTGCACCTGTAATTTCAGATCACCAGGCCTCTACCACCAATAGTACACAAAGTTAACAAAACTCAAATAACATATTTAAAATAATAATAATACACCGATGTAGCTTAATGTAACGTAAATATTTAGTTAATAAAATTTAATTTTTGAAAAGAAGGTATGAGTTGAGAATATGTTGGAGCAAATGGACGTATATGACATTGTGTGTGTGTGTGTGTGAGGGTGTGTGGGTATGTGGGTGTGTATGATGGTGTGAGGGTGTATAATTAAGATGAGGTAAAGGTTATTGTAAGGTAATTGGGTTCTTAAAATCATTTATTTCACTATTATATCATTAGTAATAGCTTTTCAGTTTCATCATAGTTTAGGTTTTGCAACCATTTAGAAACAGCTTTCTTGCATTCATATTTTGTTAATGAGTAGATATTTAGGTTATAATTTAGTTTATTATAAAGAAATGGACCAAGAAAACAGAAGAATTTGTGTGAAAATTTTGTGCGGAAATTTCTAGAAGTGCATATTTTGAGTTTACGTCGCCGTAAATTTATAAGTAGCTCAGGGTTGAATGTTAAATTAGAGTGTTGTTTGAGTATGGTGTAAAGTATAAATAACTGGCGTACTGTTAATAAGTTGTAAGACTTATAAAGGTCGTGGGTAGGATAATAAAATGGTAGGAAGGCGCTTACTTTCAGTATAGCTCTTTGAGCACGCTCCAACCTTATCATAGCAGTTTTGGATGCACCGCCCCAGGATATAATACAATAGATAAGTATAGATTGACATAGCGCAAAATAGACAGATCTAACAATTTTGGGTTGAGCCACACGACGAAGAGTGCTAAATATGTATATAAGTTTACGAACTCTAGCCGAAAGTAAATCTACGTGTGGCTGAAAGCTTAGTCTATGGTCTAGGGTAACTCCCAAGTATTTTATGTTATTTACATTTTCTAGGATAGGGCAAGCACATTTGCTGGTATTTAAGAGAGTACAAGAGTGAGCGATAAGTGAATTGATTGACGTATGTGGCTGAGTATTATATACTAATGAAAAGGCTAAGGTTTTGGATTTTTCAGCGTTCAATGTGAGACAGTTATCATATAACCATTTAGTAACTTTGTTAAATTCATTTTGAGCCAATTTGAAACTATCTTGCCAGGATTGGGTACTAATTAGTAGGACGGTATCATCGGCAAAAGAGATTAACTTTCCATTTTTCACCTTGCAGTTGAACAGGTCGTTAATGTAAATAAGAAACAGGGTTGGGCCTAGTATTGAGCCCTGAGGGACACCGTAGAGAACAGGAAGCTCATCACTAGTCCAGTTACTGATCTTGACGCACTGGAATCGATTTGATAGGTAATCAGTAAAAAGTTTCAGTTGTAATCCTCTGATTCCAAGATTTTCAAGTTTTTTAATTAATAATGGGATCGAGACCGTGTCAAATGCCTTAGCAAGGTCTAAGAAAATAGCAAGGGGTTTAAGGTTTTTATCCAAACGATCTACTACAAAATCAGTTAGTTCATGTACAGCGTCATTTGTTGACTTACCTTGTCGAAACCCAAATTGAGATGGTGATAACAAGTTGTTAACTTCGAGGTATTTGGTAAGTCTTGAGTTAAGTAGCTTTTCTATTATTTTTGATAGGGTCGGGAGGATAGAGATGGGCCTATAGTTGATGACACAGTCTCGATCTCCACTTTTGTGAATAGGGTGAATTAAGGAAAATTTAAAATTCTGAGGAAAGACTCCTGTTGAGAATGCCAAATTAATGATATGCGTTAGGGGGCTAACTATTTTATTTTTATATCGTTTAAGAAAAGATGAAGATATATTATCCCGTCCAACAGAGCAATCATTTTTTAAGTTAAGTATGGTAGCTTCAATTTCGGCCTCATCCGTCGGAAGAAGAACAAACGAATGAATTGGGTAGTCATTAGCAGAAGGTATGTTAGTATCAAATGTAGGTTGCGGAAACTTTTCAGCCAAATTTTTACCCGCATTAGCAAAGAAAGTATTTATGAGATTGACAGATTGGGAAGGGTCAGTTAAAGAAATAAGATCCGTGGCACTACTATGGGATTTGTTGGGGTATGAAATGGATTTTATAGCATCCCATAGCTTTTTGTTATTTGAACCAGCTTTTTTAATTTCATTTGACTCATATCGTCTTTTAACTTTTTTTAAGAGGGCGTTGCAGAAATTCCTATATCTTTTGTAAGTTGTTTTGAGGGACTCACTATCGGGATTATTTTTGCATTTAAGGTGTAGCTTATCTCTATTGATCATGCATTTGAGAAGGCTAGGTGTAACCCAAGGTTTTTTAATTGTTTTGCGTCTCGATAGGGTAATTATTTTCGTGCTTTTTTCAATAGCTTGTGCAAGAGAATTGGTGAGAAAATCTGCTGCAGCATTAACATCAGACATTGAGAAAATATGATTAAAGTTTATGCTGTCAACAGCCAAGTCCAGAGCGTCATAATCGATTCGCTTAATGATTTTAGGGTTATGATAACTGTTAACATGACGCTCTATTGACAAAATTACAGTATCGTGGTCAGTAATTGAAGTATGTGCTACAAAACACTGTGCAGGTAATTTAGTCTTGAGAAAACCATGATCCAGACAAGTTTTCGAGTGAGTGGGAATATGATGGGCTGAGAGTAGGCCATGCGAGGCTAACAAGTTTAGGTACCCATGGGCATAATGACGCTTATACCACTAGTACTATTAAATATGGGAATACTCTTAAATATCTGAATTCCTTCACACGATTGACGATATTTAACGCTTTACATGGTGCGCTACCCATGCTACATAGAAACAAAAAAAAAATTGACAGGTATTTGATTGGATTATAGCAGCTTACTACCTTATTAATATTACCTACTAAGTGTTTCAAATCATATTGTATACTTGTTAGCTGATTATCAAATTATTGTATTATTACTTTAAATAGAACTTCTTGCCAGCTCTTTTTTTTTCTACAGAAATTAACATTGTTTACATTGTATCGACGATTCAAAAGTGTTTTCAGAAACCTATTTGGATAAATATTGTTTGATTTGATTTGAAAGTGGTGAAATTAGATTTTGAACCAAACGTCACTTTCGAACCTATTACCTACCACTAAAGCACATAAGTTATAACTCTTTCTCTTGTACTATAAATACGCCAGTAGGTACTAAATTTGGCAGCATATTCTTCAGACAGAGACGTAAGTTCTGCGTTATCTTTAAGTTTCAGCGAGCAAAACTTTTTAGTATGCAGAAAGCACTTGAAAGTTGGAATAACCTACAACCCACGTACTTATTACTAGAACATGTTAGGACACAAGTTATAACAAGTTTTTACATGAGACATGAAATGTGACTACAGCCTACAAAAAGGATTTTTTTTCTGAATTACTACCAACAGTGAATTAATAAGTTTTGATTCCATGAAAACTTTATTTGTAGATGTTTTTAAAAATTGATGGTCAGGTAGGTATGTAACCTATACTATTACTAGATGTGTAGATTTTTTTAGGTATGGGGTACGGGACGACAAAGGACATAGAACATTTTTATCCATATCAAGAATAATAGATAGAATAGATATAAATGTTTTTAGAATAGATTTTCGTGAGTGAGACCGTGAATCTTGACGCAACAGTACAATAGAGTGACCTGCACTGGGCTACTTAGAATTACAGAAAAAACCTAAATCACTTATTATACCAGTTAATCAAAGAATTCTCGAGCTAATCCCATAGCGCTCTCCGTATCTTGCAAGAAAAGCTGCGGGAGCGGGAAAAGCTAGTAAAGTATCTAAAGAGACAGGTAACAAACTGGATGGGTCAGATACACAGAATAAACATGAATTTCAGTTTGGTTCTAAAAGTCTTAAATTGTGCAAAATATTCAAAAACATAAAAGTTTTTTGTAAAAATTTGTCTTAAAATATGATATCTTATAAGATATATAAAAGTTTTTGTAAGGGGAAAAAATCCTTTTGCTAACTATTGTTTATCTTATAATCCTATGAAATTATAAGTTAAAAAAATTAAGTAAATACGCGTAAACAAACTGCAGTAATTTTTCCACCGTAAACCACTCCATCATTAACTGACAATCATGGTTAAAAGCATCAATTAATTTTGCTTGAATAATGGTGAAACTCACCTGTGAAATTAGGTCGATAAAGAAAATACAACGCTCGTTTTCATAAAGCTTTAATAAAAAGAGTTAAAAACCGAAAACGTTATGGAAAAAAAAATGAACAGTAACAAATATTAGCCATTTGTTACGGTGCTTTCGGCAATAATAATACAAATACAATAAATTTGTGTGGCAGATTTAAAATACATCGCATTTATCTTTCGAATAAAAGGCGATAAGCCTTGCGTATTGATTATTCCCATTTAAATTGAAATCATGTGTTTGGTCCTTGTCACAGAAATCAAATGAACTGAAAAAAGTAAATAAAATTTTGCTGTCGGCAATGTTGCTGAAATGTTTTGGAAAATAACGATATAATTTAAGTATCTTTGTGGTTGTTTCGGTTTCTGAGATTGGATTGTTGAATTGTAATTTTTAGAACATGAAAAGGTATTAATTTATACGGTTGATAAGATTTGTATTAAAAATTTAAGTTTTTTTTTTATTATTTTTGTAGTGTGAATTTGTCCGAGAGAGGCTTCGTCGACTAGAAACGTTACATGAGAATATAAATAAATTATTACAAATATAATAGTGGAATTAAAGAACGCATATCATACATTTACATAGCTGCCTACGGAAATGAGAAATCAAAATAAATTTAATATGATCTTTAAAAAAAACTAATGAATCAAATATATATTGTATTTGTTTATTTAAATTAGAAATATTTCATAAGTAAACCAAATAGGGTGTATGCAGACGAACGAAATCAATTTTATTTTAATAAAAAGAAAACAATAAGAGTCAAGCAAGAAACACAAATTTGAAACCCGTCATTTGTTTCCAATACCCATCCAATCGAGAACAGCCATTTGTTACAGAAATAAATTTGCGGCAGCAGCAAATATGAGTGGTTTGGTTCGTTTTGTATCGGCTCAGTGCGCCTCGGCCGCTAGTCGTTTTTCCTATCAATCGCTTACTCCTACATGCGATTTCACTCAATTTTTGAAACTGACGCGCCCTCACCCTTCGGAGGGAGTGAAAACATTACTCAAAATACAGATTATGTCACATATTTCTGAGACATAAAATTTCGCAAAAGGTAAAAATTGCCGACAAATAAAACAAAAACTATTTTTTTTACATGACAAAGCTTCCGCACAAATCTCTAGCAAGAGATAAGATACACCTTTATTCTTAACACAACAATGACAAGCACACGAAACACCACACTGAACCAGGTAGAGCCTAGATAAAGCTACTACACTGATTTCTAATATAATCTCCATTGTTTAAATCAATAATATACACACATCCTAAATGTTCCACATAAATTACTATTTTGTGTACAACTTTTATAACGATGAAACTGCAAACGATCGTGTAGCTTGTTAATTAAACTAAAACTAATAGTAAGGGATTAAAGACGGCTTGATCCTATTTCAACAGCAGCTATCTCTGTTTTCACAGGGTGTACTGGATAAATGCCCGCCCCCACATATATTGAAACGAGCACATTCAATGTTCCCCTACGCTAACTATAATATATTTTCAATTTTTAACATAAAATGGGAATTAATTTTAATCTTTAGCGGTAAAAAAATGTCTGGTACAAATCTAGTCCTAAAAATAGTGTGGAGCAGTTTAAAGTCTATTTAATGAGAAAAATTGAATTAAAGATTTTATTTTAGTTCAATCAATTTTATGCTTTTTAATGTACGTATAGTTTACCGAAATAGGTATCACTTTCTAACAATACGACTGACCCAGAATGAGGGTAATGTTTTTAATCAAAGTACATATGTTTTTAATGTGGGAAACTGGGAACTTTCAATTGGAATGTGAAGTATCCCGTGCCCTTCTCCATCTCATAAGCTACCTGTGCAGATACTCAAGTCAAGGGGATGCTCTGTTACGACTTTAAGTAATAAAAACCGTGGGTTCCATACCACCATTTACATAATTTACGAAAAAAAACAAAAACGAAAAGTGTACCGCTAAGTGGTCACTCATCCAATGACAGACCAAGCCCGACGTTGCTTAACTTTGAATATCGTTTCCAACTTACAAATGTGTAACTTTTTTTCTTAATAATTGCTAGATGGCGCTGATTCGGTAATTTGAGATGGAAATGGCTTGGGCCCGTCTTGTTCTTGGCGGGTTTTATTATTTATTGTTATACTTTAGAGTTCACACTATATATGCGGCAAGTTTCAATCTTTAATGTTTTAACTATATATCAAGGACCTCTTTGAATTTTTATTATTTGTTTGATAATCCGCCATTATAACACAAATTCTGTGAAAATTTCAGGCTTATACCGATTTCGGTCCAAAAGATAGAGCTCTTTAATGGTTGGGCAGACAGACAGACAGCGTAGGCTTAGCTGGCACTCTTTGGTTACGGAACCCTAAAAAAACAAACAAATAAACTGACGTTTGCATTAGTATTACTTATTTACTTAGTAACGCCTAAAGGATTTAAATTTGCAAACAACTTTGCTGTCGTTACAAAGGGATATTTCAAACACAACTTCAAAGGCGGCAGAGATAAGTCCTCATAGCTGCAGAAAACCATTTGAATCTATTCACATTGGACACTCAATGGCTGCTGTCCGGGAAGTCGCAGCAAACAGGATGCGCTATCCCTGCTTACGACACACTTGAAGCTTGCAAAATCTATATAAAATTTAAATTGAACATTTTCTGAGACGATACAAAAATCGTTATACAACCTTCTATAGCATGGACGCGAATCACAAAGAATTTCGTACATTGACCTTTAACTTTTTAGCCTGTGTTCAGTGGTCAAATAGTAGTATTTTCTGATGACAGCGGTCGGTCATCGCATCTGTGCGAGCGCGTCGGCAAATAATTATGCACGTGCAACAGAGACAAATAGTGACCGGTCATTGAACGAAATTCTTCCTGCTTCGCGTCCGTGCTATACAAAAACTTGAGAAAATCCAAAATGGACGCCAATATATCATCAAATTATATGAAAGTCAAGTACAGGGAAAGTGAGAGGTGAACAGGGCACCAGTAAATTTATGGCGGTCTGCTTTCGATACGCACAGTGAAAAGTCCGTTTTATGGCCTTTGAAAATAATTTTATTTGAATAGCTTTATTTATCGAGGGGTCTGCATGGACACTTGTGAAACGTTTGGTCAATGTAGAGGTAATTTAAATAGACTATAAAAATGATGAAATTTTATTTTTGAACGTCAACGATGTGAAATTGGATTTCACATCACATAGAAGCGTAATAGGAAATGAAATTTAAAGAAGTCGTAGAAATAGAAATTTTCCGTCGACGAGAAAATCTTCGCTCGTCTTACCTGCGTCGTAGTATGGAGTCAGTACCCGTAAAATTCGTCGCGGTTTGCGGGGGAAGCTAGAGCATCCTATGCACATATACGTCGATGCATCTGCAGTTTGAATGGGTTGATATGGCTTTTGAATAAAGGAATATGACGTTTTAGCATTTTATTTCTGATATTAAATGTGTTTAAAGACCTGTTGGGGATCTGTTGCATCTCTGGCTCGAAGCCAATGCTCATATTTGGATCACTGGAGGGGTTGTTCTCTATTTAATAGCCTTGTTATTATATCGATATTTGCGATACTTTAAACTGTATTCTGTTACGGGTTTAAGAAACATTGTTATCGTAACCTTTTCTACGTGATATATGTTTTAATGTGAAAATAAAGTTGTACGATGAATATATTATTAATAAATAATAATTTGTAAAAGTAAGCACACAAATGGCACATGCACAATTTAAAAACATTTAAATTAATCTTTTGTCTAAATAAGTGAAGCTGAAAATCGAGAACTTAAATAGTGACCAATAATAGTACCTAAGAATTCTATATAATATTAAAGGCAGGAGGTTCTGAGTTCAAGGCTCGGCTTGGTTATGAACGATTTCTGTGACGTCATTGTTTATGTTCATTATAGCTTGGGAGTATCACCCTACGAAGTGGTTAGAGCAGTGTACTTATATGTATAGGTATTATTATATGATACTAACTGACCCGGCGAACGTTGTTTCTTTTCTTAAAACAACTGCCGCACCAAACTATTGTAAAAGGGTTGTACTAATTCAGTAATCTTCGGCGTGTTCATAACAATTTACCAAAATTACATTACAATCGGTTTACCCTTATTTCCCGAGTCCGACTCGCACTTGACCCCGTCTGACTTGCACTTGAACATTTATTTCTGTATCAAAATAATTCCTCGGCGTGTACATAACAACTTACCAAAATTTCATTACAATCGGTTTACCCTTATTACGCGAGTCCGACTCGCACTTGACCCTTTCGGAAAAATCCTTTCTTATCCTTATGCCTATGTCATACAAAGAACGCACCCTGCAAGTTACAGGTCTCTACGATCAGCGGTTTAGGCTGAGCGTTGATCCGTCAGTCAGTCATTCAGGACAAAGCATTTTATATGTATAGATTATACGCCCGTAATTTTCTATTAGTACTAGCAGAGGTGCCCAAACGGTGGAATTTTTGAGGTCGATTGCCGTATATTGTTTAAAAAAAATATTTGTTAAAATAAAATAATATCAATGGCATCACAATGGTTTAGAAAACAGTTAAGGTCTCCGGAAAACAACGGCAAAAAGCCTCTCGCTGGTGCTCGGGTTTTTAGTGTTATATGTTGCATGTTACAGCCTGCATGCGTTTAGCTTTAATTGAAAATATTCCCAAATTCGAATGCGGAAGACCACCAATGTCATGCACCAAAATCACGTTGATTAATTTTTGTTTTATTATAAATGACTATAAAACACAAATTTAAACACTTTCATCTACTGTAGTAGTTTTATTTACGATCCAGTCATACATTTTTAGTAGGTAGATCTTCATAGAAAAAAGTATAGGCACCACTGTGCTATCGCGACCGCTGTGTAGCGATTTGGATGCGACAGACGTTGGGGGACGATAAACGAATACACATGGGATCCATACCTTCTACACTATAGTTCTGAAGATATTGTTATAGTAATAATTATTTATATTTATTAATTAAGGTGATGTTAGGTAGGCTTGTAAAATTGCTGTTCAGCTACGAGCTGTCGTGTTCTTGCAGATTTTTTTTATTCTACTCAAATTTTTACAAATAGAAATTATACAGTTCATACCATGTGTTTTAATTAAGCTCACACTAATTATAACAAAGTATTTGCTGATGGAGTAGATGTCTGAAGATTCATCTTTAGATATTGTATCTCATGTTCATATTACGTATGGCTGCTCCGCCCCCAGGTCAGCGGTCGCGCTGGGATTACATTTACTAATTTGTCTTCAAGACAATCTTGTCAGTCGTGTTTACTACTCGTATGTCGTAAAAAATACTTGAATATAGGTATCTAGTCCAAGATTTCTAATGCTTATACCTATTATATATCCGTTGATAGTAAAAGTACTTACATATAAAACCCAGTCCTTGGGACTATGGGCGTTGGTGCCACACACGTAGAGTCGAGAGCCATCGCCCATCGGCTGGATGACACGAACGTGGTTGCGGCAATCGAAGTGCTGCAAAATAACATATTGAGTGAGATGAGGTTTCATTTGTTCAAAATCATTCACCGTTCAGTTCAGGGTTCACCGTTACATATTTGGAAATTCAGCTCGCACACACATAAGTTCATGCACCAATCAGACTCTGACACACATTTGCGCAAGCACACATCGCCTCAATAAACACATAAAATTTATTCTTTAAAAAATAAGTTAGTAAAATAATAAATCGTTGTCAAAAACAAACAATTTTATAACATAATTCTCGAGGTAAACTTCTTCATATAATTCTTTCTCAGTGAAACTCTGTCACATGGGCACCACACATTTCAACTTTAAGGCTTTTGGCCTCCCGGTTTGGGCTGTGCATTGAAAGAATAAATGAATACATTTTATTGTAAACAGTATTAAATATACAGAAACTGAAATGTAAGTCAGTCAGTCAGTTTCTTCTTTTGAGTATATAGATGTAAGTTCATAAATATATGTAGGTAAATAGGTACTTTAGATCCCAGTTACCATTTATTGGCATAATAGTTTATTCACGAAAGTGCGTATGTGTGGGTGAGCACGTGATTATGCAAATTTTCCTCCAACATAAATATTAAACGGGGCATTAATATTCCCGATGGCAAAAATATGTATTGGCTGCTTTGGCAAGTAAATCACTGCATCGGCAAATGGTTTGGTAAAACTGTAAATTTACCATTCTTTGCATACGTTATTCTACTTTTATGTACCTACTTTTAGCAAAAGTACTGTCCACATACATATATATATTTGAAAATCAATTCAAAATTAGCTCATAACTAGTTTTGTTTGTAGAAGCACATTTATTAATACACTTTTTACGAAGAGGTTATTAAAAATAATAGATGGGGTTGTTATTTAGCAGAGGGATTGGGATAGAGGGTTTTTTTCTAAACTGTCTACACTCTGAAGGAGTCTCAGCCCTTATAGCGCCCAACGCTCTAGGGAGCCTCGGCTTGGGTTGTCGCTCTTGGGGTCGTCCCTTCGACCAGTGTTAGCCTCGAACCGAGGTGAGTCAGCGCCAAGAGATGAGTTCCCCGTAAATAGAGGGCAGGGAGCTTATTGGGGACAGTCTCGAGCTATTCGAACTCTGAAATTCCAGAGAAATATGTATGCAAGTACATTCACGGGTTTCGAAAGGTAAGTCAGACTTTCATACATTTTTGTCTCGAATTCTAGAGTTCGAATAGCTCGAGACTGTTCCCAATAAGGTCCCAGATCTAACAGTTTTCAATCGTGAAATACCTACTGAGATTTAAATATTAATCAAAACAAATCGAAAAAAGTTATAAATCCGATTTCAAAATGTTTGACAATGCGGACCCGTGCCTTGGGATACATACCAAAGATCTGCGTATTTTTATAGGATTTTTTAGTGGTTAAAGTGTTTTTTTTTTTTTTTTTTTTTTTTTTTTTAATACCACTAAGGTGGCAAACATGCCTACGGTCAGCCTGATGGTAAGCGGTCACCGTAGCCTATGGACGGTTGCAACACCAAGGGCATCACTCGCGCGTTGCCGACCCTTCAGAAATCTAATAACTTCTTTTTTGAAGAACCCCATACTGTAGTCCTTAGAGAAAACCTTGGCAGGGAGCTCATTCCACAACCTAAGCGTTCGCGGGAGGAAGTTTCTCTGAAACCGCACTGTACGCGACCATTTCGGTTCTAAAGTGTGAGAATGAATTCCCTGCCGATGGCGAGCGGTGCGATGGTAGAAAGTAGCCGTGGGCATAATTTCGAACAATTCCTCAGAACACAACCCATTATACAAGCGGTAAAACACACAGTGAGGCAAAGTCTCTCCTCAGACTTAAGGGCTCGATACCGCAAGTGAGTTTGGGATCGTCGACAATTCTCACAGCCCGTCGTTGAACCGAGTCAAAAGGGCCAAGCTGGTATCCGGGTGCACCCGCCCAGAGATGGCAGCAGTACTCCATATGGGGCCGGACTTGCGACTTGTAAAGCAGCAACGACGTGAAGTACTGCTTCGCTCTGTTGAGTACACCAAGTTTTTTGGACGCCAGCTTTACCTTGTCTAGCAAGTGCTTTCGGAACCGAACATCGCTGGAGATGTGAACACCAAGGATCCAAATGCTCTTGGAGATGGAGAGGGGAGTGTTCTGGAATTGTGGGACTACAGTGAATGGGGTTTTCTTAGCGGTGAACGCGTAGACTTGTGTCTTTGAAGGGTTGAATCGGACCAAGTTTTCCCGTACCCAGTGAGAGACCTTGGACAGACCGATCTCGATTTGAGACACAAGTTCTTCACTTTTTCCTCCACAACAGAACGAGGGATGCTTGCACGGCCCGTGTAATAAGCGTCTCCAGTACTGTCATCTGCATAGCAATGTATGTTGTTGATCTCCAACATATCATTGATGTGCAGTAGAAACAGCGTAGGAGACAGCACAGAGCCTTGCGGGACACCAGCATTAATGTCCATGCTATCAGAGCAACTACCGTCAACTACGGCTCGTATGCGTCTGCCGGACAAAAAGCTAGCCACCCATTTGCACAAACCCTCGGGCACTCCGTAAGATGGCAACTTCGATAGAAGACCCCGGTGCCAGACCCGATCGAACGCCTTCGCTATGTCTAGGCTACATGCCAATGCCTCCCCCTGACTCTCAATGGCTAGTGCCCATCGGTGTGTGAGATACCTAGAAGGTCACCAGTGGAGCGACCGTGGCGAAAGCCATATTGACGGTCGCTGATCAGGTCATGTTTTTCTAGGTATCTCAAAAGCTGTGTGTTGATCACACGCTCCATCACCTTGGAGAGGAGAAAGGTAATAGCGATAGGCCTGTAAATCGATGGATCTGATCTATCGCCCTTTTTGGGCACCGGGTGCACATTCGCAGTCTTCCATGAAGACGGAAATTGCCTAGTATGGTAGGAAAGCGCGAAGAGGCGCGTGAGTACAGGACATTACTCAGGAGCACACTGCTTAAGCACCACTGCTGGTATATCGTCTGGCCCACTCGACTTATGAACGTCTAGGGAAAAAAAAGGGCATGGTCTTACCGCACCACGGTAAAGTAGGTGGTACAGCGCCTCCGTCGTTCATATTCGAGTTGGAGGCAAAGAGACTGCCCAATAGATCGGCTTTCTCTTTTGCACTATGGGCCAAGTCACCATCGGTCTTTCGCAGTGGTGGTAACGACGACTGGTAGAAGTTCCCCTCGGTAGCTTTAGCAAGCGACCAGAAAGCACGACTCCCAGAAGGATAGCTCGCAAGTCGCCCTTCAAATAGCGAAAGAGGAGTTATGGATTCAGATAATAAAGGGTTTTAAGTTTGGGTTGTGTGACATCTCAGGGTTGTGTAGAAAATGGAACACTAATAATATCATCATGTCTATCAGTTAGTTATAATTCTGCTATTTGCCATCGATCCTGATATTTTTTTCAGGCAGGTGTTTTATATGACCTTCCACTTAGTTTTGTCAAAGTATCTAGAGGTGTTAAAGTAGATCAACTCGCGCCAAACGGTTAGTATCGTGGCGGAAAGGCGGTGAGGTGAGGGTGCGGGTGTCGTCCACTGCACATCTCGCAACTGGTGAGTCATTATGGTGGCTGGCGGTTGGCAGGCGAAGCACACTTCTAGCGTTACCAATTTTTGCGACAAAATGCTGTGATCTGAGGTTTGTATTGAAGCTGACCTACTTACTGGCGCGGCGGCTGCGCGCGCTATACGTACTTTGTTTTGGTGATTAAATTTGTAAAAAAAAGACCTTATAGGTTACTCTGAAACAATAATATATTAATACCACAGTGTCTGCGTATTATTTCTTGTACCTACAATGCAAATAAATTAAACCGAAAATAAACGTAAATATGAATAGATATTTGCATTTGCATTTTTCAGAAATTAATCTGCATAGAGCATAGTAGAAAATAGAATTGATTGTTTTGTTTCTATTTTGAAATAACATTTGAGGCACGTCCTGTCTTTATTAAACGGTAGATTGGTGTGGTCGGTGCGGTACCAAGAGAGATTGAAACTAATTTTCTCGACGTCACAAAGGCGTGAACTATTCATAACAACTGCGCAAATATTCTGCTATATTTTGAAATGTGTTTTTATTTATTTAATATAACAGAAGTTTAATATATGATATGATTTAAATACGCGTCAGGATCTCAAAGCTAAGTCACAGTCCAAACCTATGTATGGCATACCCTAGCAAAAGTGTGCCATTTCGACCAGAGTACAAATACATATTACACTATTGACGCTTACAAAGAATGTTGGCGCATGATACACGTCTACACAAAATAAGTAACTCTTTTATGGGGCAATGTATACACTTTTACAACAAAGTTCCCAATAAAATTCAAAATCTATCAATAAGTAAATTTAAATCTTTTACCAAGCAGGTACTTTGTAAAAAGGCATACTACAATATTTCAGACTATGTAAATGATAAAAATCCTTGGGACTGATGATGCTCAATTACAGGATGCATAGGTAAACCAAATTAAAATGGAAATAACATAAAATTGTACGACTAATTTTTTTTTATTTAAAACATTAATTGTATTTTTAGTTTATTTGTATTATTGATAGTGTTTTTAAAAGAGTAACTATCGAGTTTCTTGCCGGATTCTTCTCGGTAGAAATCAACAACATTGTGAACCGGCGGGAAGGTGGGAGGGTTAAAAAAATAATATTTTATAACTTTGACGATTCAAAAGTGGTTGTAAAATCCTTATTTGATTAAACCATTTTGACTTTGACTTTGAAAGATACACTGTTCCACGTACGATAGGCGCTAACACGTAACCGCACGTTGAAAAGCTCGACTCTCGGATTTTTTTACGGTATAATATTCAAATATTTATTTGGAACTATAAAATAAGCAAACTCATTTAGTCATATTCCATATATTTTATAGAATCAAGAATGACAAGAATATACCACACCTAGTTTTACATACAATTTGAATCAAAGTCCAAAAATACAGTGTGAAAATTTAATTTCTTTCAAACTGTTTTAATAGCCAAATTATTATATTAGCAAAGTAATTAAGGTTTAAACTATAGCATATTCTTTTTTAATAACTTAAATTACCAGGTACGCTTAAACAAAACATAAACAAAAACAATAAATAGTACATTGTATATTGGATGGTAATTTCCATACACACTCACCATTTACACACGATGTTTCTCATCGCATTTGCGGGTAAATATAGCTCTATTTATCGAGAGGCTGGTCAAAACACAATTGAATAGACGGAGAGAATAAACATAAATTTCTTGGGAATTTATTAATTAAAAAGTTTTCTCTGAAGTGAAAACTTGTTATTTTATTGCTCGCATGGCACTTATTTCATATTTTAAAAAGGACAGCTTTTATACATACTTAATGCAATAGAACACCTGATTTGCCTTAAGAAAAGTAAAATTTACAAAGTAAAAGCCAGTAGAAGTAAATAAGGTCTTTGCACCCGCTTTGCCTGTTTAAAAGTAAGTGTGATGAAAAGTATCATACGTATTTCGACTTTCTTGTAAACAGCGAATGTCACGTTCGTAACGAAAAGTATAATTTCTATTAAACATATTTTCCGCGCCTCATGTTACTGTAACGTGACTGAATTTTGTGATGTGTGGAACTCAAATCCCACACAAGAAACATAAGCCTACGTTAGTAAACAATTACGTAGAGTGCTTTGTTGGTAATAAAAACTTTGTGCCACAATTTCTTTCTTTCGGCCTCGCCGGACCAACTTCCGGAGAGATTGTTCCGAAGTAATTATCGGATTAATATACTAAGAGCGTTCAACCGTTTTGTACTGACGTGAACAGAAAACGTTTGTGCTCGGAAATAATCAGAATTAAGCAGCAGAACAATTAGGCTCACGTCTAAGTTTCTTTTAACGGTAGTTAGTACAGAACGCTGGAGTAAGTTCACCCGAACTAATGCCTTCGATTGGGCCATTTCGTTAATTATTCGCCACTTCGTACGTAAGTAGATTTACGACCGGCTTTCCTCGCGATTTTCTCTTAACGTCTTTTTTTTCCGTCTCAGAATCGATTTGTGCAGTTTAAAAGTAACAAAGGTTTTGGAAAGCAAAAGCCGTTAGCAAAGAATTCGTTCTTATTGTTCAAATGAAGGCTCTTATTTTAAATTAATATACTGTAAAGATTGCGATGCTGAGTATGAGGACAATTATTTGATTAATAAGGTTTTCTGCAAGGACTACAGTATGGAGTTCTTCAAGAAAGAAGTTATTAGATTTCTGTAGGGTCGGCAACGCGCAAGTGATACCCCTGGTGTTGCAAGCGTCCATAGACTACGGTGACCGCTTACCATTAGGCGGACTGTAAGCTTGTTTGCCACCTTAGTGGTATAAAAAAGAAAAAAATTAAGATGGAAATCTTAAGACCCAGAGTAACGGCCTATTTGGATTGCTGTTAATGTAAGTCTGTCACTGTTTCTGATCTGTGCCTCATATTCAAACTCCAATGATAATGGGAATTGATTAAAAAACCAACACCATTGTGTTTTCATTGCCACAGAGGTATTGAATGGTACAGAATATCTACCCTCGTGGCAAGGGAAATGGACTTGAAAACGATCACTATTGGAGTTAATAGAAATCGTTTTCGGTAGCGGTGCCAGGCCAAGTCTGCCCAGAGTTACACATCTCATCTGCAGTCAAGGACATGTAATCATTTTACCATTAGGCGGATACAGAGTCACCGACCTATTGATTAGTATACTTTTTTTTTATAATGGCTAAACTTATCGAAAATGCATTCTTACAATAGATACCTAAATGTAAAGTACATTAAAGAGCTGTTAAATTTTCAAGGAAATATTGTTCCACTCTAAGTGCACTCAGATTTTACTGCCGAGTTATAGCGTCCAAAAAGCCCCGAGTACTCAAATTCACCCACGTAACTTTTGAATTTTCCTTAATAGCGTCAAGTGGAGGAAGAAACTTAAAACAAGAAAAGTGCCGTCCCAGTTACTCTTACCTTAAAGAATTTCAACGCCGACATTTTCCAGCCTTTTCCGTGTTACGACATCGTGTTTAGAGAAAAGAAAACTCTCCTACATTCAGAAACTTTGATTATATCCTTCACGAGTGGTCGTTCTTTCCCCGGTCGAGGTGATAGAGTCGGAGATATTTCTTTTTTATGGCCCTCTTTTGATACTAATAAAACAAATTTACTTTTTTCTCCATAGCAAGAGTTCGAACGGTAGCATGTGGTCTATTGCTTTTCTTCGCTCTATTGCGGAAGTTTGACCTTTTATTTGCGTGCTTTATACTTTACCGCGATATCCACTTGTATATGAGTGAAGTTGTGAATTTGCTTTAGGTAGTTTTTGCTTTTGTATGGATACCTTTTAGTCGTACGAAGGGTTTATTGCTTTCTTTAAGACTTTATATCCAAGTTACACGAGACATTCCATTTCTGGTTGCGAGCTTTATGAGCTTCTTATTATATATATATTTATGACTCGACTAAGTATAACAAACAATAAAAATGAAATGTTATATCTGGGTATTGTGAAGTAAAAATAAATAAAGTTAAATTTTTAATTCTGATTAATAAATATCGTACATGGCAAAAAACACTTGAATAATAGAAATAAAAAACACGTACTATTCTATAGTAAGACATTAAGATAGGCAAAAAACGTATACGAAACATATATAACTTAAAAAATACGAGTATATGTATTTAAAAAGTATATGTATTTAAAATTTAATACCTAATATAATATTTACGCAATTTCGAGTTGTTAAATATATTTCTTTAAAATGTGTACAAGTCACGAAAGTTTCAAAAAGATCGTACATTTTTATTTTAAAATATATTTTTCTTTATATAAATATACCTAATTAAAATGCAGTATTAAAATACAAAACAAAAATAGACTGCTATTATGAACCATTTATATAGCTAGTAATGTAGCTGAACTTTAAGAAAACAAAGTAAATCACTTGTACAAAAGAATCACTCGCGCAGTGGGTATTATCGAATTAGTGGTTCATGGAGCCAAGTTCGCAATAATCGCCGTTTCCCGATCCTCTAGACACGATATGCCGCCGAGAAATAAAACAAATATTGCTTTTACGCCGTGATTGTAAATCAAAATTAACGGCCTTAATATAGCGCAACGAACGCAGCACTAAGCGCCCCACTATGAAATATGCTTGGCCGCCCGCCGCTCACAGTTAAAAATGGGATTAACCCTTGACGGAAATAGTGCTAGTTGTGGGTAATTTTGCACGGAGTAAGAAAGTTTTGATTAAATTGACCGCATTTCCTATTTACGATGAATATCTAGTAATATATAACAGCCACTGCTAATCTATGGCATCACTCTATGCATGGCAGAAATTAATTACACCTCATCTACCAAATTAATAGAAGCTATTATAAGGTTTATAAATTTTAAACGCAATTTTACTTTAGGTGAATAAACACAAAAATTAAAGTTCTGATTGGTTTAATCTGTTGTAGTCCACTGTTCAACACCTTTCCCAATAAACGCCACTATAGTTGGTTCCTGCCTTTCTCACTCACCCAGCCGCTGTCAGTTACTTTATTTAGGTCTTTGGTACCTGGCTGGGTTGACCCACGATGAGCTTATCTTGGTCTCCACTCTAGAACACGTCTACCCCAACGGCTAATTCCGTGAGCTATGTCAGTTACCAAAGTTCTTCGTATAATCATATTCATTGAGATCCTGAATTAAATATATAAAAATATCTATTAAAGTATTACACGGTATTTCTTTGGGTATTTTTTTTTAGTTATCTGAGGATTTTAAACCTATATTCCATCGCTTGTATTCATATATTAATTTTGTTTCTTTGTTTTTCTTGCCTTGGCTGCTCTCGCTCCTATGGACTGCGTAACAGCATCACAAAATTGGCCACACTTTAGAAAGAGCTTCGGTTACGCAGGTAGGTCTTTAACCTCTTCAAAGGTGAAAAACTTTTTTCGGCAGTTGCAGCTGATACTGGTAACGTGGCCAGGAACAACAGTAACTTTCTTGTTAGGTGGAAAAATTCGGAATCGCAATGATAAACGCCTCAATTGCGGGCGTGGGTTTCCTTTCTGGCTCTAGGAATGACCAGTGGTTGTGCCATAATTCATATTCTTTCTCTCCTATTTTGCCGAGAAATGTCTTTGCGACTTTTGATAATTTTGTTTTTGTGGCATTCTATTTGAAGACAGAATCATCATTCTGTAATGTTCCAATAGTATTCTTATGTGGCTTAAATCTAGCGTCTAATTAATTTACTAAGGTGTACCAAGAAAGGATATAACACATTGCACTTTATAAATAAACATATAAGTCACACACTGTCCATCTTATGTATGATACCTACACAAAGAGGCAATATATTAATAAATAAGAAAAACATTTGCAGTGTTGAATGGACTACTTAATTGAACTTAAACAAAAAACCAAGGTGACAAACAAGCTTACGGCCCGCCTAACGTTAAGCGCTAACCGCAGCCTATTGAAGCTTGCAACTCCAGAGGCGTTACTCGCGCGTTGACGATCTTTTAATGACCTAATAGTTCCCTTCTTTAAGACACCCACACTGCATATGTAACATGTGACCTAGATATATAGACAAAGTTTTTCCAGCAGCAACTTTGTAAGTTAACCAAGGCTTAGGTCCTTATACTTCTCTGGACCAAACCAATACAACGCAATATGTCTTAGTATGAAACTTTCAGCTTATCATTCTACACTTAGCATAAAATGAAGGCTTCTTGTCAACATTTTCTAGAACCTTTTATAAGAAATGACAACATTATTTAAAAGTAGCTTGGTTTTTTCTTTTAAATAAATAAAATATAACATTTAATTTTCAACAATTTACCTGCGAAGTATATTTTTACTTATTTGAGATGTACCATAGTTATACTTTAGGCTTTCAAACATTGAAAACTGTATCCAAATCGGTCCAATAATTTGGCGTGATGCTCGAGCAAATATCCTTGAATTATATGTTGGGGTGCGAATACGTTTCCTGTTTATATGATAGTGCATTTAAACAAGTTCAATAAGCCAAGAAGCTCTTGTAGTTTTTAGTAAAAAGACCAAGGGCAAAGTTAGTATGTATTTGATTTAATTTTAATAAAGTATACCTTATACACAATTCAATTTAATCTAAAAATTTTAGCTTACATATATTGTGTATTCCTCCTGCCAATGCTTGAGTTGTGGAATGAGCTTCCTGACAAGGTTTTCTCTAAGGAGTACAGTACGGGGTTCTTCAAGATAGAAGTTATTAGATTTTTGAAGGGTCGCCAACGCACGAGTCATATGATGGTGTTGCAAGCGTCTATAGGCTACGGTGACCGCTTACTATCAGGCGGACCATAGGCTTGTTTGCCACTTTAGTATAGTAAAAAAAAAAGATTTTTTAGTGCCTATTGTATACTACTGTTTACGTGGCTAAAATAATACAAATTGCCAAAAAAATGTTCTTACCTCTGATTTTCCTTTAGACACGCACTGAGCAACGTTGCTGGGTTCCAAGTTTATGGAATCCCTCTGTAAATAAAAAAGCTTGGTTAGGGTTCTTTTAAGTACAACTATATTTTGAAATAAACATAAACAGAGAGTATAAATAAATATCATAAACAAATGTAATGTGTCACACCAAAACCCTAATGTGAAAAGTTCGCCAAGTACCTACAACAGAATATTAATTAATTTAAAATATTGAGGCATTTTACTTTAGGGGATTTTTTTATTAAACTTGGGGCCCATGTAAAATTTTACTCGGTAAATAAATTGGGTAACTTTTATGTTTACATTGGCACAAATTTAGAAAGTAAACAAATAAATAATCAGCAAAGCCGTCATATTGCTAAGTAGACGTGCCGATCTGTAGGGGTCAAAGTCCTGATATTTGCCTCTTTTTTGATTTATGTTTCCATGGGATATTATTTTCTTTCTATCAAGTTAACTTCTTAATGCAAAGTTTCATATGCACCTGGTTTTTATAATCTTTGTATTAAAGCGACCGCAAAAAGTTACTTTGCGTTTAATAACTAATTGTTTCCATTGTGTACGTTTAATAACCTATCTCTATGCCATAGGTATTCCTAGTTATTTAGTCACCTGGAAGTGGTTTAGATTTTTGTTTAGTGAGTGAGTCAGTCAGTGTCAATATAGTTCATTTGGGGCCTCAACTTCCTACAAAAAAATTAGATTAAGTCTATAGATTCAATCAATTTTGAGTTACACAGGGGGTTCAAAAATTTTAGAATTAATTTACATGTAGACGATGTCACCCTTTTTATGCGAACTTGGCTGACAATCCACCATGATTTCTTTATGTGTTTGTGATTTTTGGGTCCCTAATTAGTAAACGAAAGAACCCTAATCCTATTATATTAATACTGTGTCTCTGATATCAGTAACTCCCTCAAGACTTTGATGAAATCCGCATAAAAGAAAATACAAAAACATATATTTACAAATACAAATTTTGTCAAAGCGCCCAAATAAAGAAAGATTGTGTCATGTATCTGAGATACGGTAAGTACAGTAGTACAATTGGTGTTTCCTACAAAAAGCAATCGAGTTCGATACAATCTGCGACAATAATTCACTTAAAAAAATGGTATAAATTTCTATATGATATCTAAAGTTGTAAACACTAGACGCTTTCTTGGACTTCGAT
The DNA here is from genome assembly GCA_946406115.1 of Apoda limacodes. Lineage (NCBI taxonomy): Eukaryota > Metazoa > Arthropoda > Insecta > Lepidoptera > Limacodidae > Apoda > Apoda limacodes. The sequence goes on from OX291558.1 coordinate 14,699,936, forward strand.
TAACTAATGACATAAAATATCACTTCATAAGTAAAAACACAATTTTATCTAAATTATGATGGCTTACAAGTTGGATTACATGGAAAACATAACACTGAATTGCGTGTTCAATGTTGATAACAGCTACATTGTTTTTGTGGCATGTTTGAATATGTCTCCAGGGGTTTTGGTAGACGAGTTAATTTTGCCGTCAAAATCTAGTAAAAACATAGTAGGTAGGCAAGACTATGTGTCGGTCTAGAAATACTCTATGTAAGAGTAGTCATGTGGTCGACAAAATTATGTAAAAACCGTCATGAGAAGACGTAATGCCTACCGAGTTCATTATCGATTTATATCTTTAACTATGTATTTTTTGTGCTTAGCTTCATTATCAGTATGAAACTGACCAATTTGATATCTTACGGACATATATTCTTCCTTTATGAACAAGCCCTTTGCAAAGGTTTTTTTGGACTGCGTATCACCTTTAGGTTAGATGATAATAATCATGATAAACTTGACTTGATCCAAGTAGTGAATATCTATATATTTGGGAAATAAGTGCTATTTATTAGTAGACACAATAAATACGCATTTTATGTGTAGATATCAAAAAAAAATGTTTACATAGTAGTAAATTAGAAAAAATAAATAAAAGCATAATCTTACCTCACAATGTGATGAACTGATATTGTTCATGTTAAGTCGATATAATCGGTCCCTGAAAAGAAATTCCATTTGTTAAAACAATTATATATTAAGAACATAGTAATGTTCTTAAGAAATCAATATATTACGAATAAAGAACCCGTTCGTTTTATTTTAAGATATCTATGTCCGAAGAAAAAGATAAGGTATGACTATCTAAAAGATTCAGGTCAAGGTAACTAAAGACGTCCCGAATTATATTTAAATAGAGCGATTTCCGCGGTGTTACCCGTGTGAGTCAAATTTATCGTCATAAAAACATGTTTGAGGTAACTCCATCATCATCAGCATCAACACGAAAAATTATTTTCCATAGGTTTTAAATGGGAAAAATATGATAAGATGTTACAGGTGCATACGGACAGAGTGACAGAGGGATAGACGAACCTGGTAAATCTATTAAGACAAAATGTTCAATTAGGGTTTACTCACATAAAATTCTCAATATAATTTATTAATCTCAGTAAATATAACAAGGTTTCTAAGGTATGAAACGTTTTCTACACAGTCTATTTAGATAGAAACCACAAGAGATGACTTGGTAAATATAAGTTAAATGTTCACCCGTGTCAGTAACAAGTATACACACCTACCTACACGGTAATGTTATCAGATATAAAAGCGGTAAGGTAAATATTGGTTCATAATGCGCTACTACACCGACCTCTACAAAGTTGATGCTATAAAGAAACTTATAAAAGAAGATCGTTTTATAGCAGAAAATGCGGCACTAACGCTGTATAGCTTTCGTGACACACACGATTGACCTACATCACCTATTATTATTGTATCACCAATACAATTTGATCTGCTACACCCCCTTTATAGCTTAGTGAATTTGGTCGAAATTATTACCTGTCGGAGGTCTAACATATTGGATTGTAATAATATGGAATTGAATTGATTGGCTTATGTTTGTAGTCATGTGAATATCGCCTATGCCTTTTGTGAGTTGATTTCTATGCGGTGATGCATACTCGTGGTCTAGTGAATAGGTAACTATTTATAGCATTACAGTACACCTACAGAATATTTGGAAATCATAGAAAATTGTAAATTGTAAGTTATGATAACTGTAATATGATTGAAAGATTAATAAAAAAATAATCTTAATAAATAATATTTTGAAGAGCTCGCTTTTGCTCGCGGCTTCACCCGTGTGAAATTCGGTTATCGGCGTGAAAGGTTTTCCTATGTCAACACCTTGATTATGGTAATTAAAGTTTGCTATGTCAAGCTGTAATTCGACTACGTGGAATTCGTTTATAGTTGTTCCAGAGGGATCTTGTGGTCTTTCTCCGCCCCTTCAACTATTTCTGTGCCAGATTTTAACTTGATTAAAAGATTAAATAACAAACTTACTTTCGCATCGAAATTTATAATATTAGTATGGATATGGAGTGTAAGTTTCGATAACTGGTGGTTAAAAGTTAAGTTATTTTAAGCTTTTTGTACATCGGTTGCCTGTACATATTATTAGTAATATTCAGAATTAAATTATTTAGTCTTTTTTTTCTATGAATAGGAAGTTTCGGAAGGTGTAGATAAAAAATCAGAAAGCATAAGATAATACGGACGAGGGGTTCTCTCTGGACGGGGAGTTTTCTAAGTACTTTGATAAGAAATAGGTTAACAAAACCATTGTTACGAATATTTTTGATTATTTATTAGGGGTTATAGACGAATTTGTTACTTATTTTGTAATCACTTAAAGAAATATATACTAAATGTTCATTTTTTGACAATGACCTCTCAGCATGAGCATTTTAATTCAAATGAACTTAGTAATTCATGAAAACGATAAAACTGCAGTATTTGCGTAAATAAAATTTGAACTTACATTGCCCCGACATAAAGCGCATCTCGTTTTGAATCCATGAAAAAAGTTCTGTAGTAGAGGGTGCCACAGGAGAATTCTCGTACATGATCTGAAAAGATAGAAATATTTTATGAAATTTGAATATTTACCAGCAGTTTCAAATGTGTAGTAATTCTTTTCAACAGAGTGGGTTCCGTTCGTTAGCAGAAAAAAAACACCGGAACCTTTATAAGATCATTTAGTTGCTTGTCTTTCTGTCTGACACTTGCATTAACATATTTCAAAAGCCATTTGACGTATAAACTTGAAATTTGGCATAGTAAATTTAGCACAATAAATTTGGCCTAGTAAATTAGGCATAGTTAATTTGGTATAGTAAATTTGGCATAGTAAATTTGGCATAGTAAATTCAGCATAGTAAATTTGGCAAAGTAAATTTGGCAGAGTTAATTTGGCAGAGTATATTTAAAATACTAAATTTGGCATACTACACACCATATAACTTAAGTAAGCATGACTTAAGTTTCCAAATTAGAAAAATTTTAGGGAGCTGAACAGGAAAATAGAAAAAGCGAGTGGCGTTATATATAGATATATGTTAATGTCAAAAACAACAAGATACACCTAGAATCTCGAATCCAAATGTCATAAATAATGATGGAAAATGCGTGACAGAAATTAAACAAATGAATCGCCAAGGACGTTACGACTGCATTTTTTAGCGTACTACGGGAAAATCGTGACAACAAACTGGGATATTACATGAGCGTGCATTCTTTGCAAGTTTAAATTTTTTTTTTGGTTGTTGAGTTATGGTTTTACATGTTAAAAAAATACAGTTATTACTGGACCAACACGGAAGATGATTCTAAGAAAAACTGAGCCATGGAGCCACAAAATAACAGTACTGCAGAAGAAAAGGGATTTACTTTTTGAAGTATAATAAACAAGAAATGTCCGACATGGACGTACCAGTCTACACGTCTGTGTTGTCAGAGTAAATATACATATAATCCTTTATTAAAGTTGACATTTTTCTAAGATCAAAGGCTCAGAGAGGTCGCATACTTGCTAATACGGTGTGTGCCATTTGAGTAGAGTTAGAATACATAGACTTCAAAGAGTTATCGTTTGTCAACGTCGAAAACACAAAAAGTCTTAGAATTTCAATTGAAATTTAATGCAAACTTCAAAAACATTAATATGTATATATTATTCAGCTGGAATTTTGAATAAATAATTATGATAGTAAAAAAGTAGATTTTCGTTTGCTAGCAGGTCATATAGAACAGAGCCTGTAACATAAACTATTAAAGGAATATGGTAAACTTAAGTAACTAAGCACATCAAGGTGTCTACGTTTCTTAGAAGACAAAGTTAATGTTACAAACTAGTGCTACAAAGAATATATCTACGTAATTCAGCTAGAATTAAAATCAAATATTTAGGTAATTCGGAATGAACATTTTCCTTTGCTTGCGTTATATAGAAATTAAGCCTGTACTAAGACTTTTGAAGAAATATAATTAATTTGAGTTACTTACAGCATCAATATGTCTAGGTTTCTTAAAAGGTAAAATTGAAGTTACATCCTGGTGCTTCAAAGAACATTTAGTGAATACGTTTCTTAAATAATATTCATTTTACAAACTGTGCTTAAAAAGAACATAAAGATGTCCTCATTATTTGAAGAAAATACCTATTTTAAAAGTAGATTTTTATCTAATAAAACATATTTCGTTATAAAACACTATTACACACAACGTTATATAATCCGAATTTTATATATTAAAGTAAATATCAACGAAGAAAATAAAAAGTACAGGCAAAAAGTCATATACACGATAAAATCCGTGTTCAAAACGACTACTGGGACTGAACATATGTGGCTACATACATGCATCAGTATTGCTCAGAGTGGCGTCTTGACAACTTTGTAACATTGACGCTCGTGCCGTTGCGCCGACGGAACGGTAATCACGTTCTATTGTCAATTTACATGACTTTGGAACAGAGAACAGATATTTTAATATATTGCACTCTCTACTCCGCATTTATATATTTATACAGTTGTGGACAGCTAATTATATTATATATAAATATATATACATATACATAATATGTATAGCATTAAATGTTGACTCAAGTATAGATTAAATGTTGACTCAACTGAAAAACTCAAGTTGAACCCGATATTTAAAAATATTATAAATTTTATAATATTTGTGATTATCAGGTTCAACTTGAGTTATGAATGTTAGATGCTTCCAACCGGTAAAGAACCGCATTCGCAAAAAAACTCGTAAGTTGAGCGGTTACTTACAAATATGAATATAATATCACTTACAAAATACTTATTAGTTATTTATTATTATTATTATTATTATTATGAGATAAAAAAAAACCCAGAAGGGAGTAACCAGCGACTGGACACATACTCACATCATAATGTAGGAGACAGCCTCTTTTGACCAACCACTTAAGCCCTGCGTGACAGGGGTCAATTTCCTTATTAACATAATCTTTTAATTTGATTTATTCTAAAATGACGTATTGAAGGAGAAAAAGGTTAAGAAACTCTTAGCTCTTTACAAGTGTAGAGATGCAAAAAAAACAAAGCAAGAGATAAGCTCAGTTTTAGAATCAAAATCTGTGAAATTAAATGAACAATGTTGTAGTCTTTGTTTTTGTTTTCAGTAGATTAAACAAAAACGCAATAAACAAGAAATTTGATTGTTTTGTAATTCGAATCAAAGGCAAAAGATCAAATAAATCTCAGAAACAAATATAATTTTATTTTATAAATTATAGAAATTAAAGATAATGTGTTTTCTATATAAATGTATCTATCTTAAGTGAAGATAAAATGATTTATAGAATTTTTTTCAATTTCATAGACATATATGATTCAAGATAAGTGTTTGTAAGTCCGTTAATTTCCATTAATTTTAGCAACATATACATACCTAATTTTACGAAAAGTGCGCATATCGAAGTCTTTCGATTAGTGCTTGTAATGGATTTAAGAATTTTATTTATATATATTTTTATTATTAGTATTTGTAATAATACAGATAGAAACATTATTGTATGATTTAATAATAATAGAATAAATTATTTTTTGAATGATATCCTTTAGTATAAGTATAATAAAGTTATTTTCCACTTTTTACGCTAAGCTGTACGCCTCTCTATAATATATTTTTGCCACTGAAAAATGAGCTCTATTTGAGATCAACATTGTTGATTTTAGCTTAACGCCCAAAAAACAAATGTATATGCGCGTTGGGGGCCTTTTAATAAAATTTATCACAAAATGAATAACATAAAAAAAACACTATTTTACAATGTAGCTATCATTTTCGTGTCGGCTTTCCTTAGCAAAAGTAAACATTGTAAATCGGTAGTAATATAAAGCGTAATAGTTATTTGTTCAACAAGTGGGCAAAGTTGTTTTTTATGAAGAGTGACAACTTTAAATCCCGAGCTAGCGAAGTAGTCTAGAATTGAATCACGAGTGTTGCGAGTGATTCTAATATAGACTACTGAGAACAGCGAGGGATTTAAAGGCACGGGACTTAAAATAATTAAACTAAAAAAAAATGGGTCTTAAGCAAAGACACACTGAAGGCCATATTAAGCAATAAGTTTATTCTGATCTACAAATACTACCTCTGCCCCTATCAAAAAATAAATAATAGGTAGGTACTAACTATTAACAATTCTTTTTAACATTTGCACCTTTTGAAAGTCGCCAATTATTGAACATTTCGTATGGTTTTAGATATTTTTCACGTGACTTCTCTGGTAAAAAGCATAGTTCAGCATGAGACACTGTTGTCTTAGCTCTTCAGGTGTAAAAAAATATCTTCGTAATTTGAGTAATTTCAGAAAAAATAATATATACGTAAATAAACAATCTAAGGTTAAAAAATGTAATTAGTTTCGCGCCATTTCGCTTTTTTTTTTAGACGTGCGTTCAGAAATTTGATCTATGACACTTTTATCGAAAATAAAGCTTATTTTTTTGAAATAAACGCTATCAATTATTAGTAGGTATTATTAATCATAAAAATTAATTACGTTAATGCAATGTAGTTATGCTTTTTATTAAAATAAATTTATTTCTAAACCAATCATTGCGTTGTTTTTTTTTCAGTATCGCATAATTCCAAAAGGTAGTATTTGAAAGTTGCATTACTTTGTATCTCGCTCGCAGCAAAAATCAATTTTGCCCACTGTTTTTGAACAGCAAAACTTTTGGTGCTGGACAGTTGAAAAATAATTTTGACGATCCAAAACCTACTTTATATCTACCTTTTATAAGTTGTCACTTCCAATGGTTTTACTACTCAAGTCTACGCTATATGTTACATCGCGTATATAGGCCATTTTTGTGCAAATCTCTTTACACTACTTTCATACGCCCCATACTAGCATACGCTAGCGTCATCTATGCTTTCCCTAAACACAACCTCCATAGACTCCAGACCCTCCAAAACCGCTTCCTCAGAGCGGCCTCCGCAGCCCCCTGGTTCGAGCTCCCCACAATACCCCAATATCTCCCCAGTACACAAAATCACCCGAACCACCATCTCCCCGACCGACCACGGCACGGTCGACAAACTATTGTTAGGCGGCCTCGGCACTTACTAACGCCCCAGACGACCATCTCGCTATATAGCGAGACTAGCCGTTGGTCTTCTCACATTTCTCCCTTACGGGGAAATGGGGTAACTGTCTTTGGGCTTTGCCCATCTGCAGTGGTAGTCTTCGCTACTTTGCACCGAAAGTAGGTGTCTGGGGGTTGACTTATGTCAAATTGGTCCTCTTTGCTTGGTGTTGGTGTTCACTTGTCTTCTGCTTCGACTACTAGGTCTCGAGGATACCCCAAGCCCTCGGGCGGCCGAGCGTGAAGCGGCGCCAGTCCTCTGATATGCGGCCAGACCGAGTTGTCCACCTTCGCGAACATTCTCGTGGCCAACCTGCCGACAAACTCTTCAATGGTCTCGACGCGGAGGTCTCTCGCTAACGTGGAGTTCCTCACGTATCTTGGTGCACCGGCTATGGTGCGTAGGCTGCGGTTTTGGGTCTTTTGTAACCGCTGGCGTTGGGACGTGCTGGCAAGCGCATACCAAGCCGGTGCGGCGTACGTGAGGCGGGGTCTTAGGTACAATTTGAAGATCCCGACTTTCACACGAAGCGGAAGGCGAGCTGTGAATACCGGTTGAAGGAGGGCCTGTGCCGCTCTCGTCTTTCCGATCACGGCTGTGATGTGCTTCCTCATGGATAGAAGGCGGTCGATTTTTACCCCTAGGTAGGTGGCCTCGGTAGTCCATTCGATGACCTGACCCTGGAACTGTAGCGGCGGTATTTTGGTATAACCCCGGAGGAGGATGGCTTGTGTCTTCCCGACGTTTACCGACAACTTCCACTTGGCTAGCCATTCTGGCAGGAGGTCTAGGCATCTCTGCATTTTGATGCGAGCGTGGGCTGCGGTGATAGAGCTGGTGATGAACGCCGCATCGTCAGCGTACAGGGCCAGTTTTGCTTCAGAGGTTTTAGGGAAGTCGTCGGTATATCTGCCATAACAAGCCGGTGAGAGACAGCTTCCCTGGGGTACACCTGCACAAATTGGGCGCTCTTCTGATAGCGCGTACTCTACTCTCACTCTGAATCGTCGCTGTTCTAAGAAGGAAGCGACGACTTTTGAGATCCTTCTCGGTAGCGAGGATGTGGTCAGCTTGAACAGAAGTCCCTGGTGCCACACCCTGTCGAAAGCCTTCTCCATGTCCAGGAATACTGCAACAGCGTGCTCTTTCTTGTTGAGGGCTACTGCTATGTGGTGCAGTACCCTTGACAGTTGGAGAGTTGTGGAATGTTCAGCGCGAAATCCGAATTGCTCCTGTCTGGGTACGATGTGCGGACTCATCTGCCTTAACAGGAGTTTTTCAAACACCTTCGAGATATTCGAGAGGAGCGTGACGGGCCGATAGCTTCCTGGCTTCAATATATTTTTCCCAGGTTTTGGGAGCATGATCACATGCCCTGTCTTCCACAAGGTGGGAAAGTGCCCCGTGCGCATGATCCCATTGAATAGGCGTGTCAACGCCGCTACTGTTCTGGGAGGAAGGTGACGTAGCGCCGTGTTCGTAACCCGGTCAGCGCCTGAGGCTTTTCGGGGCACTGATCTTCGTATTTCCCGCTCCACTTGGCTCGGTGAGAAAACCACTGGGTCTTCGTCGGGAGCTATCGGTCGGGCGAAGTAGTCCCGAAGGTGTTGCTCCACTAGTTCGGTATGAGCATGGTCAGTGGTCGGATTTGGCTGAAACTGTTCCTCCAGGTGTGTGGCAAAGATTTCTGCCCGGTCTTCTGCTCTATATCTCGGCGTCCCATCTGTTGCGAGAAGTGGACGCACTGGAGCTTGCCCTTTTGTCATTTGACGACAAAGACGGTGTATGCCAGTCCAGTCGTCACTTATGGTAGCGATGTGACGCTCCCAGCTTTCGGTTTGGTGTTCATCAATCAGCTTCTTGATGTGGTCCTGCGTTTTGTTTAGGCGGGTCTTCTGGGAAGGGCATCTATCACGCAGCCATGATCTCAGAAGCCTTCTCTTTTCCGCAATGGCTTTCATGATGAACGAGGGAAGTGATGAGAGCCTGCCTCTGCTGGCTACGGAGCTTGCTTCCGCCATGGCTGCCTGAATATTGTTGGTAATATTCAGGGCCAGTTCCTCCACATCTTCTGGGTTGATGACTGGGCGTGTTTTCGTCAGCTCGTTGATTCGCCGCGTGAAAACTTCCCAGTCAGTCTTGTGACGTGGTGCTGGGGGAGATACCACTGCTGGTTGCTCCTCGATTACCACTAGGACTGGCAAGTAGTCCGATTTCATGTCTTCCAGAAGGACTTCCTGGGTGATCTGGCTGGTCAGACCTTTGTAAATGACTAAGTCTATGACATCTGGAATGTGTGCCACCCGGAAAGGATAGTGTGTCGGCACGTCGGGGCCGTAGACACTGTAGCCATTTGTCTGAGCGTGGTCGAACAGTCGTCTACCATCTGGGTTCGTAGTTGTCGAGTTCCATGCTGGGTGCTTGCAATTGAAGTCCCCGGCGAGGATCGTTGGAAGTGGCGAGTCCAGAAGATCTTGTATCTCAGCCACTTTCAGTCGCGTTTTCGGAGTTTTGTAAATAGCGTAGATCCTTAACGCTTGGCCTGAGACGTACAATTCTATCCCCAAGGCGTAGATGGAGCTCGGCGATACTGTTGGTAGCGGTTGGTGGACTGTTCTTCGCTTGACCAGCACTACCAGTCCTCTGTAGGCACCGTAGGCAGACAGCTCATCCTGACGATAAACATAATAATTTGGGATTTTTAGACGGTCCCGCGACTGAAGGTGTGTCTCACTGATAAGCACCACATCGACGTCTTGGCTGGATAATAAGGCCCGCAGCATCCCAACCTTGCCTGCGAGCCCATGGGCGTTCCAGTGTATGATCCTTAGCGATCTAGTGAAGGTGAGGCCGGTACGCTAGGATTTTCGCTAGCCCGCTAAGGGCCACGGCGATTGGGTCTTCGTTTGTTCGAAGAGCTTTCAGTATGTCCTGCACAACTTCGATCGCAGCCTCGATGATCTGCAGGTGCAAGGAGTCATCTTTTCTCCCTAGGGCCGTCCGTTGAGGCTCCTGACTGGTAGTCGGAGGTGCCTTTGGAGGGGGCTTTTCTACAGGAACTGTAGCAATTGTTTCCTGAGTTGGGGCCGGAGCAGGGGTGCCTGAGGTCTGTTTTGGCTTTCGTTTCCCGCCCCTTTTCCTCTTCTTTTTGGGTTGTGTGTCACTGGCTTGAGCTCCTCTCTGTTGCGGGTCATTTGCCGGTGCCATGAGAGTTGCTTGGGTTTGTTCCACATCAATTGTTGATGGTTGAGCCGGCACAATGCCTGGTCTGGTTATTGCCACCGTACCAGCCCGTTTGTTTCTCGCCTCCCTCTTGAAGACGGGGCAGGACGCGTTATTTGCCGCGTGGGGGCCGCCGCAATTTACACATGAGGCCGGCTGGTCTCTGGGCCGATCACAGTCTCGTGCAAAGTGATCTTTGCCGCATCGAACACAGGCGATTTTGCGGTGGCAGGCGTGGGAGGAGTGGCGAAATTGCTGGCATCGGTGACATTGCGCCGGCCCTCGTTTCCCCCTCCAGGCGTCAATTTTGATGCCAGGCATGTTGAGCAGCTCATTTATCTCGTAAATGGCTGGCGTGAGGTCAGGTGTACGCTTAAATTGGGCGTGGAAAATGCAGCCCGGTCTTCCTTGCCGCGCCGAAATATGGCGGATATATTCCGGTTCGAAGCCCAGGGCCACGAATTCTAATTTGATGGCCTCTAAATCCGTGTCCGCCGGGAGCCCTTTGATGGCCACCTTCAGATTCCGTTCCGATGGCAGCTGATATGAAAACCACGAGACACCTTCCAGCGTAGATAAGTACTGCTGTACTATCCGGTACTCGTGGCCGTCTGTAGGCGAAAAACGTATGCCTCGGCCGAAAGGGCGAGCGTTTGCTGCTCTGCCTAGTTTCTGCCTTAGCGCCTTAAAGTGGTTCTGCCAGTCGGGGAGGTGCTCGACGACCAGCGGCGGGTATTTTTCCTTCTTGGCGGCACTGGTCTGGGAAGGTTGGGTACCGTCTTGCGACGTGGTAGGCGGCGAGATTGTTGCTGTTACGGCCGCTGCGTACGTGAAAGCAGGCGTCTCAACGGTGGGCGTCGCAACGGTCGTCGTTTCGGCGTTGGGCCTCGCGGCGGTAGGCCACGCGGAGGTCGTCGCCGTGGAAGGCATCGCGGCGGTAGGTGTCGCGACGGTCGGCGTCGCGACGGTCGGATACGCGGCGGTCGGCTTCGTGGTTGGTGGCGTCGCGATGGTCGCGGCGGTCAGCTTCGCAGCGAACAGTGACGCGGCGGAAGGCCTCGCGGCGGTAGGCATCGCGGCGGAAGGCGTCGCGGCGGCCGCGCGCTGTTCGGCTCTCGGCGTCGCGGCAGACGGTGACTCGGCGGCAGGCCTCGCGGCGGTAGGTCACGCGGCGGTAGGCAACGCGGCGGACGGCGCCGCGACGGTCGGCGTCGCGACGGTGCGCGTCGCGGTGGCACGCGTCACGTTTGGTTTTGGCACCGGCAGCAGACTAGTACCCTTGCGTATCGGTGGCGGAGCGGAGGGCGGGCCCATAGCAGGGAGCGCAGGGGGCGCCTTTGGCTTCCTTTGCGGGAGTGGCGCGGGTGTTCCCGGCGTAAAGGGCGGGGCGTCAGGCAATCGTAAGATCGGCGGTGACTCCTCTCCTCCTTGTTGCGGGTGTTGTGCATCTTTAGTTGCTGTAGGTACGAGGGCTGAGCGGCTCAGTCTCGGGTCACGGCGTCTGGTCGGTGACGGGCGCGAAGTCGCGGCACAGTGGCGTTTTGACTCACTGTCTTCCTCGTCTGTGGAGCTGTCCAGTGTAGAGCGCGAGCGCCGTAACTTTACTTGCTCATAAGCTTTGATGTCCGTCGACGTCAGCGGCGGCAACGTCAGCGGCAAATGTGCAGCTTGTTCAACCGCGGTCAGGTCAACAGGGGCTAGTGGAGCGATTGCTTCCCTCCTGCTGATTTCTCTCCGTTGGCTTTGAATGCTCCGTAGGAGCCCTGCCATAGTCGCCTCGGACAACATTCCTGAGCGACCGAGACGCGTAGCGATCATCGAGTCAAGCTCTAAGGAACTCCGAGCCGTCTGTCTTGCTTCTCGTAGAAGGGCATTATTTGCGTAGGGGCTAGCCGCGCCTGGAAACGAGGCCGGCGGCCTAGGTTGGTTATCTTCGCTCATCCTTGTAGTCTTCAGATGGCGTCGACCGACATGTTGTAACGAAGTGGGAACGGAGCAGAGTGTGCGACCAACAGGTAGGTAGCTTCCCTTCCAACCGTCGACTGAACCCCGGGGCTTGGCGCTGGTGCCATACCGGGTCTCAGCCAACAGGAGGGGTTACCACCCACCTGGGCAAATGAGCTGAGTTGCTGTCCCCGCTGCGCGTCGGCGCGCAGGCGCACTCTGGAACGATTTACAGGTAAATCGGCAGAGTTACAAAACGTAATAGTCCGTACACACGCGATACAAGATGGCTCCGACGTTGCCGATCCATAGCGAGACTAGTCTCAACGACCTTCCCTTATATGGCCTACCCCGCCTCACACAACGCCGACGTCTGTCTGTTCGTCGGCGACCGCACGGATACACGAGGTACCCCCACTCACTCGAAATCGCAACCGCATAACGGGGAACTCCCCTCCTGGCGCTGACTCACCTTCGTTTCGAGGTTCACGCTTGTCGAAGGGACGACCCCAAGAGCCCTTAAGCGTTGGGCGCTATATGGACTCCAGAGTCTCGCCCCAAAAGTCCGGTGAAGCAGTAATGGCTGCATCAGCCAACTGCAGTAGACAGTTCAGAAAAAAAATACTAGTTCTTTGTTGACCACGATTCGTTGAGCTGCATACGGGCTTGTAGGTTTTGACTTATTTGCGAGTGTTATGGCATAAAAAGCCGTATTTTTGATTGACTTAGAAGCTTGACTTTTCTACAGTTCCATGAGACCTAAGTATTTGACACTTATTTGAATTTGATGCCCAAAAGCGTTACTTGACAGACAGAAAGACGGACAACAAAGGTATTCTATAGGTAATGGTTCCTTAAATAATCTTATTTTATTAATTCTAAAATGACGTAGCTTTTTATAGAAAAAAAATAGATTAAAAAACCTCTTAGCTCTTCATAAGTCTAGAGATGTGATAAAAGAAAGAAAGCAAAAGATAAGCTTAGTTTAAGAATCAAGATTAAATTTAATGAACAATGTTGTATTTGTTTTTAGTAGAATAAACAATAACGAAATAAACAAGAAATTTGATTGTTTTGAAATTCGAATCAAAGACAAAAGACCAATAAATCTTAAAAACAAATATAATTTTATTTTATGATTTATAGTAATTGAAGATAATGTGTTTTCTTTATAAATATATTTTATATTAAGTGAACATGATATGATATAATAGAAATGTTTTCAATTTCATAGACATATATGATTAAAGATTTTTACAAGATTCTGCTTCTAAGTTTGTTAATTTTTATTAAACTTTGCAACATATACCTAATATTGTAGTGCGTATATCGAAGACTCTCTACGACCTCCCCGCATAGGGCCTCCCTCCAAACACGACGCCGACGTCCCCGGATTCGTCGGCGCCCGCAAGGATACACGAGGTATCAAAAAGTGCCCGGGCGCTTCTTGCCCTCACTCAATCGCAACCGCACCCGCGTAACGGGGAACTCCCCTCCTGGCGGTGACTCACCTTCGGGTTCGAGACTCACGCCGGTCGAAAGGACGCCCCCGAGAGCGACAACCCAAGCCGAGGCTTCCCCCACGGGGAGCCCTTGAGCTTTGGGCGCTATATGGGCTGAGGCTCCTTCAGAGTCTCGCCCCAAAAGCCCGGTGAAGCAGTAATGGCTGCATCATCCAAATGCATAGTCAGTTCAGAAAAAAAATAAAAATCGAACACTGTCTATTCGTGCTTTTTAATGGATTTGAGAATTTTCTTTTTAAACTTTAGTATTTGTGATAATACACAAAAGTAATATAATTGTATGATTTGACAATAAGAGATTAAATTATTTTATATGTTCAAATATTATCCTTAAGTATAAAATTATATTTAAGTAGGACTAAAACAAAGTGAAGCAGAAGATAAAATTAACTTTAAGTTAATTTTGTTTTTAGGGGTACAAGACAGGACCCTATTACAAAGGCTTCGCTGTCCGTCCGTCTGTCCGTCTGTCACGAGGCTGTATCTTATCTTATAATAGTAAGACAGTTGAAATTGAAGTTGAAAGTTCACAGATGATGAATTTCTGTTGCCGCTATAACAACAAATACTAAAAACAGAACAAAATAAATATTTAAGGGGTTCCCATACAAAAAACGTGTTTTTTTTTATTTGTTTCTGCTCGATATTGATAACGGCAACCGGTAGACGCTTGAAATATTCTCAGAATGTTTAGTTATATATCCACTTTAAAAATAAATGATTGAATCAAAATTAAACATATATTTAAGGGACCCTTACAACAAACGTAATTTTTTTTCTGTTTTTGTAGATAATGGTACGGAAGTCTTCGTGCGCGAGTCCGACTCGCACTTGGCCGGTTTTTTACTACAATAGAAGCAATAACAAATGAAACAAGATATTTGACTTTTAGTTTTTATTAGATATTAGACATTATTTTATTACGATAAGCAGCAGGGAAAATTCACTATGAAACTCTAATTAATTCTTTATTATACATTATACATATTTTATCGTCAAATTGTTAAATACGTCATACCTCAGGATTAACTATTTAAAGCTCAGTTCATACAAACTTTAACTTCATACAAATAAATGTTATAATTACAAAGAGGTATTGTTTCAAGTTAGGTGAGTAAAGTCGTTGAAATTAAAATAACAAAACACAACCTTACCTGACCTAAACCAAATCAAAGCAATTGTATAATCGGTTAAACTCAAATTTCAACAATAGTATTTCATTACTTTGACGATTCTAAAGTGTTTGTAAAAACCTAACTTGAATAAAACAATTTTTCACTTTGACTTTGATTTAAGTTTGTATGAACCGAGCTTTGACTGATCAATCCTCAGATTTACCTGATTTCAACCTTTGGCTATGACACATACCTACAAAGATGAAAGGAACTTACAGTGGCAATTTATAGTTGTACTTGAATAAAACAATTTTTCACTTTGACTTTGATTTAAGTTTGTATGAACCGAGCTTCGACTGATCAATCCTCAGGTTTACCGGATTTCGACCTTTGGCTATGACACATACCTACAAAGATGAAAGGAACTTACAGTGGCAATTTATAGTTGTACTATTAGATACTCTTTGTAAAAAAATATTATTGAAATCAAAATTAAAAAAACAAAAACAATAAAATAATAGCTGTACATAAATATGTATTAATTTTAGGATGAGAAAATGTTATGATAATATAGAGCTCGTATTGCACGTATTTTTAAAAATCCTTATAAAATACAACCCTTAAAACAAATAAAGGAAAAATATGGTATTTGTTTTCAATTTACTAGAAAAACCAATGGAATATATGACGAAAAAAGATTATAAGTACTAACAATGAACAACGAATTACTACAACTAAAATAAATATTATATTTTATGACCCACGTAAACTAGATATAAAAATGTTTTTGTTTTATTTTAAAGACATCCATACATGTATGTTAAAATAAACCTTTAGTCTGTCAAATTCCATTAGATAACTCCTAACTTTAAATTTTACGTATTATGCTCGAACATAGCCCCGAACTTTATGCGTTCTTCTAGAAAAACTAGTTGAAATATATAATTATTTCACCTTCTATGTTAGCAGATAAAACAAGTGACTATAACATATCCTATATATTTTTTATCATAATATTATAACTATAATATAATACTCGTAATTCGACGACTTCTTTGAAGAACATATTTCTTCATGTGTTTTTTAGCATTTCTTTAAATAATGCATTACTATTGTAAAATCAATTTTAACACGAAATAAGTAGGCGCAAAAATTCACTTACTTTATTGTTTTTCTTGATAAATACAGAAGTGTTCCACTTATCAGTTATATTATCTGTTCCACTTCTATATTATCCACATTAGAAGGTTCTCATTATTACTAATATCATTTACAATTTTTTTTTAAATTATTAAAATTTAGACGGCAAACTTTCTAACTCCAGTGGTAATCGTTTTCCAGGCTATCACCATTGCTGCGCGTGTAGACAATGACGTGGTATAAGACCTGTGTATTATACACAGACTCCGTATTTATTTTCTGTTCATTACCTACCCGCGCGGCATTTGTACTGGTAATTGACTTGAAACGACTACTATTAGTGCTAAACAATTGCCCTGCAGGTCTAGTTTACGATCGAATAACAATGTTAGATTTATTATAATTGAATAAGACATGCTACGAGTGTTTATACAAATTGCATAATTTATAGGAATACCTACTTCTAAAATGCTGCATTCCTTTTCCAGTTTTATGGAAGCTAAAAAGTTCTAGACACTGCATCGCTGTTTAATTAACGCAGTTTATTCAACCGACTTGTTCTCATGTTATACTTGTGTGTACAATACAGTTATATTCTTTATGTAATCCTGTTTTTACCCTAATTGCAACCGTCTGTAAGTATACTATGGAAAAGACATAATGAATACACATTATGTCTTTTCCATAGTATACTTACGTACATACATTGGTAATATGTGTATTAAAAGTCCTAAAACTTGAATAAACAATACAGTTATGCTATATATATAATACTACTTTTATCCTATTTTCCACAGTCTGTCTATACCAAGGTATCATCCATAGGACCAGATATAGTATACAAGTACTTTGGTATTGTGTGTATAAAAAGGTCTTAATACTTGTGTACACAATACAAAAATATGTTAAATATAATCCTGTTTTTATCCTGTTTACAACAGTCTGTCTATACCAAGGTGTCATCCGTACGACCATCTTGGTATGACTAAAATCAGTGCAGGATGGGTGCCGAGAATGCTTACGCCCCACCGCAAGAGCTGCAATGAGTCAAGTCGTCTAGAGCGTTAAAGTTGATTGCTAACAAACCTAAGCCGATTTTAGAAAGAATTAATGAACCCAAGTTACATCTCCAGAAATAACTTTGAGTCTGAGTCTAAACAAGAGTCGGTGCAATGGTATAAAAAAGGTACAACACCACCTAAAAAGTTCAAGATCTCGGAATCGACCAGAAAATTTATAATAATTTTTTTTTTGGAATTCTGACAGAAGTTTATTGATCGATTACAAAGAAAAAACACAACTATTACTGGAGAGTACTACGCAGCCACACAAGAAATATTGAAGGAAGCCATCAAAGAAAATAGACGTGGAAAACTGTAAATTATGAGTTGCTTTCTTTTTTTTTTTTGGTTTTTATAATGAAATTGTGTAACTAACCACTGGTTATCTCATTTTTATAATGTGATATGGTAACTAACCACTGGTTATCTCGTTTTTATAATGTGATTGTGTAATTAACCACTGGTAATCTTCTTCTAGGAATTAAAACCGTGCAGATAAAGATACATATCAAGTAATTTGTGTATACTTAATTTTACTGAAATGAAATTATAAATGTTTTACCATTCTTTGATTTCTGATTATAAGCAGGTACGTGCTGCAAACACGAAATTCATTGTGGTAATTGTTTTATCGCATGAGTACGGTTACACTGGTCAGGTATAAGGGAGGTAGAGGGTGGCCGAAGAGAGAGAGGGAGAGGCAGAGTTGACCCTCACAGCAGGAACCTACATTGAAACTGAGGTAAGATCAAATAAAATTATTTTTGTCAAGGACAGCATAGAAAAACAAACATTATCTAGTTAATTAGTACTAGTTGTAATGAATGGGTAGAAATATTATTGCCACCAATACGAAGTCACTCGTTATTACTAGGCTGGTAATTTGCTAAATTCACAAAAGTGTTATAGTTATATAGGTTACGGTATACATACCTGACTAAGCCCATAAAACTAAGTTTTGTGTCAAAGAATTTAAAGTGTGGTATAATTGATAAAATAAGAATATTGGTTTATCAGAAAGTCACCAGCTTACAACATACGCATGCACACGCACACATTTACATACGCACGTACGCATACACAAACAAACACACACACATACCTAACATAAACACAAGTACTAGTCTTGTTATAAAAAAGGGGGTCAGTATATTGCATAATCACGTTCAGCATTTTAAAAATAGGGAAGCTTTTAAATAAATTAGTACATTATAAAAAAAAAAAATTATACCATAAAATAACACAAATCATCAATATAAAAGATCATACGTAACATCAGCTTTCGTATTGATGTATTTATATATGACAATTGGCAATACTGTGGCATAACGGGAAACTTTCCCAAGCAAGGCTTACGTACCCCATTATTCCTCTTGATCGATTACTTAGCGATTACAGTCAACAGGAAATACGCATATTTTTCATTTGGCAATTGTTACGGTAATAGGAACGATATGAAAATATCGTTTGTACACGGCACCGATTAGATTAACGGGCCACAATTGGCTTACATGGAAACTTTGCCCCGATTAGAGTTTTGTGTTACCTGGTACATGGATCGGATTAATTCTAAACGAGCCCTAGGGCTGTTTGTGTTTCGTGCCGTCATCGCTTTTTGGCTTAAACAATAACTGGATAAAGTTTCATATTTACTGTTTTACCTATGTGTAGTTGTATCTGTATGTGTATATTTGTATAAAGTTTCATATTTACTGTTTTACCTGTATGTAGTTGTATCTGTATGTGTATATTTGTATATTGTATTTGTATTTGTTCTTTAAATTGAATACATTCGGTTTCGTAGCTCAGAAAAAAAGAAAAATCCAAAGACCTAATAAAATTCCTGTCTTTCTGTTCGTCAAGACCCCTTTTCTCAGTAACGCGTTTGGGCATCAAGTGGAAATAAATGTCAAATACTTAGGTCTACGGTCTCATGGAGCTGTAGATAAGTCCAGTTTCTAAGCCAACATAATAAAAAATTACAGTCAATTATGCCGCACACTTTAACACTCGCAAATAAGTCAAAACCTACAACGGGTTTGCTGCAACTCAACGAATCTTCTAAACGAAGAGCTAGTGTCGGAAATTACAGTACAGAATATACTTCCTCTAAATGGTGCTACGATTTGGTCAGGGTTACGGAAAGGCTTTGGACTTTAAGTACTGATATAATTTGAAGTGGACTATGTAAGGCAGTGGACATCAATATGGTGATCTAATTAAAATCACAAATAAAAATGTAGATTTAAAGTAAATAATATTTACCGTCAAAATCACAATAGGTTTTGAATCGTCAAAATTATTAAATGCTTTACAGTACTACCGATTCCCAATGCTTATTTTTGCTAAGAAAAGCCGACAAGAAAATGATACCTACATTTTTAAAATAACATTATTCTACAAGATTTTATCATAAATTCTATCAAAGTTCTGTTGATCTGCCTTCACATGAGCTACCTACATTGTAGTCTATGCTTAGGATCTGACAGACAATATTTGGGCCGTTTTTTTTTCTGTTCCATCCACTACGCAGTGTATCACAGTCCAAAAACCAATCAGTAATTAAGAGAATTAGCTCGCTGACCTCTGGTCGACACCCAGACATTCCAATCTCAGTTTACAGTTATTCGTTTGATGTATCTTCATTTATTTCATTTACTAATATGAGATTATAGATTAAATATTAGGCTTTGTTAATGTACTAAGTTTACTCAAAAGCGATTTCGCACTAAATTCATTGAAATTTTACTACTAAGTTCTTGTAATCTTTTGATATCAGAATTTAAATTGAAGCTGTAGATTACGTTATGAGTGTCAAGTGAACCTAGTAGTAAAACCTTTTACTAAATTCAACTTAATTTCACATTGTTATATAATTTAGATACATAACATACGTTGAGCGAATCCTTACAAATTAAATTTTTTAACTAAGTAGGTACTATTGAAACATTAGAAGTTAAAATCTGCAATTGAACAGATATTCTCACGAGTTAATAAATGCAACTTTTAACATTCCTCATTCAATGAATTATAAGAGATATACTTCAAAAACTTTAGTCTTCAACTCAATCCCCTTGTATTTAATTGCCAACATTGATGCGCAAGCTGCACGTATAGTATTTTGTATACGCCATGATTTAGCTATTAAAAAGGAGGCTCAGGCCATAGTCCACCACTCTGATCCGGTGGAGATTAGCATACATTATCAAGCTAGTGGCTACTCAACTGTCAAGAGTTTTCAAGGCACCCAGGCCTTTGACTTGGCATTACTCCGGTTTTCATATGACTTTAAAAGTACAAACGAGCTCAGGAAAATGTACTATTAGAGCGGCCACCCATCCAAGTTGCGGGTTCAGTACCTCGCCCTATATTACTTAACTTTGCATATCGTTCTGATAGACGAATGTTGTATACGCCATATTTATACTAAAATGAATTGGTTTCTGGAGCTGCGAGAATACTCTTAGCGTTGTGAAACCCTCGAGTCTACACGGCAACTAAATTAACTAGCTTATATTATGAGATTAAAGGCACGATCTTGGTGAATACTACTTAACTCACGCGACGGTAGGTCGAAGTTGAGTTAAGCGAGTTAATCGAGACACGTGTAGAGGGAGTTAGTGCTGTATTAACTCCTTGAATGTTTCGTTTGCGAGGTTCATAAGTTATATTTTAAATCCCTATATTTGTTTACATCTTGTTTGCTTACAATTTTTAAAGTGTTCTAAAGTAACTGAAATATTGATGCTTATATTATACATATTCATAATATCGACAATTTGACAGTAGTGCTGTTTGTTTTTATACTAAATAGTTAGGTAGTTATAAAATGTTTAGCACGGTAAGGCAATAGGTATATGCATTGGACTTGCTGTCAATTGTTTACCATGGTAATAATTATTTATGATGCCATAATTGTGTCCTTGATTAGTAGTTTTCTTTCTTTGGAACTATGCCAGATGACCTGAGGATCTTAAGTCTAAATTAGAGGTCACGGTTTAATTTGAGCTTAGATGCACAAACTATTTTACATACTAATTTACATCCCCTTTTTGCCCCCTCATTTGTTTTATTTCTAAGTATTTTTAAGGTATAAGAATGATTTATAGTTCTAAAGCGTCTGTGATAAGTGAGTAGTATTTTGCTATTATCTATACCCCGTTTAATCATAACCAGAAGAACGAGTATTTCATGAATGTACGAACATACAGAAGAAGAAATGTCAAAGTTATAAGTAATTTGATTTCATGAAGTTTGTTCAAATAAAAATCTGATAAGGTTTCATCTTAACCAAGCAATACGTATATGTCAACAGCCATAGACTGTACATTATAAATGAGATTTTTTGTAAGTTTGTCTGTTTGTTATTCAATTGCACCGCAACAGAGCATTCAAGAGCAAGAGCTGAAATTTGCCAAAGAGATAGTTGAAGAGACGGTTTTATCCCGGGACATTCAAAAGTTCTCGCAGGAATAACTATTACCGGATTCCACTTGAATGATTTAAAGCTTCAGCTGACTATAGCTATAGAAAACTTCTTCAGTAACTATAATCAGGGAGTTGGGAATCCCACGCTAAGAACCAAATTAAGGGCTCCGTCCGCTGCTGGTAAAATGAATAAGTTAAATACCGAAAATTGTATTAAAAAAAAATGGCTGTTGATTTATTGTGAAACCAAAATGCTCCATTAGGAGAATTATTAGAAGACAGGTACAGTGCCGGGTTTAGTAATATACAAGAAAATAAAGATAATCCCACAATTTCAGTGTCCACTTACTTATAAGACAGACGTGGTTCGTATGACGAAATTATTATTGACAGTTAAGCAACTCAATTACAAAGTAAAACCCCTCGAAACAGCAAAGAGTGCAACTGTCGAGACTCGATGAAACTTGCTGGCGATTAAACAAGAGTCATAAAAGACAACCAAGTAATCTCATACGAGCCGTAATAAAGTATTAACGAAGAGTCTCCTACAAAACCCTCATCCCCGTTTTACGAACGTCTCGAGACAATATTTTTACTTTTATTTAATGTCTATACTGCGACTTTAGCTAATTAATCTTGATAAACCTTATGTTATTACGTGTTTAAAAGTTAGCTTGAATTCTATGATGATTATGAAAAAAAAACCATTTTTCTATACAATTTTTTACCAATTTGTGTTAAACCTTAATTAGGCGCGTGGGGTCAACACAATTTTAAATTGAATAAAATGTGTGTTAGAGTCATCGATCAATAATTAAGAGGATGCACAATAAGCGGGAAATAATGTTCAAGGTGAAAAGACGCCCGGAGCGGTAGCGGGCGTTACTTTTAATTTAGTTGCAAGTTGTTCTTGAAGCTGTGCAGACCTGGGGTGTTTTTGCTTGTAATTTTGCATCTTCTGAAATTATTGATCGATGGTTATAGTGTGTGGAGTGTGCTAGCGCTTCTTGTAGCTTTCTAAAAAAATTAGTCGCGACCAGATTTAAATTTTTCTATTTTTTGTTATTTTTCTTATTTTAAATTAACTTATTACAATACATTATTTTGATAGATTTTATAATTAATAGGTGGTTTTATTTATTTCTTATTATATCATATTTTTATTTTGTTTGGGGTCACTAGAGACCCCATGCGACTAATTGTGTGATTTTCTTATTGCGCCTGATTAAAGGTTACATGCTAATTCTTATAAACCACATGTTGGGGCATGGCCTACCCTCACCGAGTATAATTTGGGCCGTGCCCACTGCATATTGTGGACTTCACATATTTTTTTTTGTTTTGACGTATGCAGGTTTCCGAACGACGTTTTTCTTCACCAAAAAGCCAGTGATATGAATAATCAATGTACTTAAGAAATTAAGAAGGCTTATTGGTACACGCCAGGCTCAAACCTCCGACACTCAGGACACAAGGTGAAATCGAAACCCCTGGGCCACCACTGACTTTCAAATGATAAATGTACGAAGAAATAAGAGGAATTTATTAATATGCAGCTAGATACAACAGCAGCTATGGTATGACGTCACGACATATAGGGTGAGGTGTCACAGGGCGCCCGTCTGTCTAAACTCAGACTGACAGATTACCTGAATTCCGCCCTTTACTTATTAAGTTCGCTTTATTAACTGGGTGAATCCCTATTTGTGAAATGTATGGAAGATGTTCCGCTATTTAATATAATATGGTACCACTGTTATCTAAGCTTAGAGTAATAAGAATAATTTATCTATGCCCATACTTTAAAACCCAAATTACGAACTTAAAAAATGTTCCTTGATAGCATTCTTTATACACATGATTCTTTAATTAAAAAAATACTTTATAACATAAATTTTTGTATAAAAGTAGTAATGGTTCAGTAAACATGTTAATACTTTATTATATTTAAGGCGGCGGTATAGGCCATATTGCATTAATACGTAGTTTTTATGCAAATTTTATAGTATTTGAATAAAAAAAAGTGACTAAGATTACTTTTGTATAGTTCTTTAGCTGGTCCCCCACGGGATTTGTGTTTTCTCGTCCTATACAAACTATAAAAAAAGGTAACAATTTCTGAAAGAATAAAAAGACAAGGTAGAGTTTATCATATCAATAAGGAGAAACCATGTCATATTGCCAACCTACAATAATTTTAGTTTTTTGAAATGGGGGTCAAAAACTGAAAGTACCATGGCACGTGGGGTATCGTATGAAAGGGCTTCGTAAACACTTTCCAAAAATATTTTTTACAATTTTACGAAATATAGTTTTGACTTTAGGTTCAAAAATGTTGCCTCATTAACTCCGTAATTTGTGAGCCGAAATAAAAGTTGCCCTTAACTCCGAAATTTGTGAGCCGAAAAATTTGAGATAATTCAGACTGATAGGATAGTTAGCTATATTATAGAAATATAAGGTAAGGTTCAAATTTAACATTTTTTCCCGCGTATTCTGAAATTATCCCCTCTTTCTTCAAGTTCTAATAAGGCTTTGCTAGCGGATTTTATTGTTTTGATAAAACCTAGCTGTTTCAAAAGTTTGACAACGATTTAACAGTAATTGTCAGCTTTATTTGCGGCAGCTGCTTGACCTAATAGTAATTAAAAATCTAGAAGTCTAAAATAAGTAAAAATAAAATTGCATATTATTTTTTCTTTGATAACTATACACAAAACTTTTAATTTTTTTGATTAAAATATAAATTTGCTTATTATTAAATAATAGTAATAATATTAATTATTGACAGCTAAAGGGACTGTAAGGATTGTTGCAGGTTCAAGTCCTGGCTCAAGATTAATCTTCTGATTGCATCTTTATTATGAAAATATGGCACTTATAATATATTTTCTTCTTAGACTCTAACTATACTTCAGGGAGTCTCAAACCAAGAAAGGTTATTTTTTATATGTAAATATGTATATTTATGATGTATTTTTTATCCTATGAAGATTTTTGTAAGATTGACTAGGACTTTATAAGTCACTAAAGAAGTTGTTTGTGACGCTTTAATACATGTGCTACTATTTTTGGCAAGAATTGCTAATTCTAATTCTATTTATTTAAGAACAAAAAGTGTCCAGAACCCGAGAACCCAGCATCTTTGTAGATACAAAGTCAAAGGACGATGAATTATGCCACTTAATTCCAACACAAACAATAATCAGATATCGCTTATTCTAAATATTTTTTATGAGCTTTCTCAAAGTTTCAAGTTTGAATCTGAATAATATTCATTATTTAAATTGACAGAAAATTCCAGTGAAGTAACCGAAGATTGCTTAACTAAAATAACAAATTTTCTCAAATTAAATGTAAATATTTTCTTAAAAATGGAGATTAATTCCATAATAGCTTCTATATTATAGGAATAAATTACAGCAAATTAGAGTCCAGAATCTCGAGATCCTTACTTCTATTAGTACATAGAGAGTAAAGTAAAAGAATTTAATTAAAAAAATGGCCAGATAGAGGTATTTTATGAAAACATAGTTAAACACAGATAATACAAAGAAAGCTCTTGGAAATTGAAAATATGTTTAAAAATAATATTTCGTGATTCCTAGCTCTATTGAATAAGTAAGCAGTAATGACTTATGTCTCTGTTTAGTAATTTGACTTACGTTTTTTTTTTATATTATTAAGGTAGCAAACAAGCTTGCGGTCAACCAGATGGTAAGCTGTCACCGCAGCCTATGGAAGGTTGCAACACCTAGGGCATCACAATCTAATAACTTCTTTCTTGAAGAACCCAACACTGTAGTCCTTAGTGAAAGGGAACTCATTCCAAAACCTTAGCGTTTGCGGGAGGGAGTTCTGAAACTGCACTGTACGTGACCATTTAGGTTCTAAGGTGTAAAGGTGAATTCCCTGCTGATGGTAAGTGGTGCGATGGTAGAAAGTAGCTGTGGACATCATTTCGAACAAATACTATTGTACAAGCGGTATAAACGATAAACGTAACATAAAAATAGATATACAAATATCGACTAATTCAATTCAAGTTTTATTTTTATAATAATTTAATATAATTTTTATATAAATTGTAAAGTAATATAAAACTTAGTATTCAGCTATAAAATGTTCAGTTCCCGAGAATTGCTTTAAACCCTGAAACTCTAATTCACTTTAACGACCGATCAATAACAAATCCAGTAAAAACGGAATTAATTAACTAACCCTTCTCTTACCTATGCAGATAAAAAATTCATGTTTAAACATAATAAAATACTTTGTCATTCCTTGTAATCCTTTTTCCATTCATCTTCGAAGACATGGAAAGGCTTTTCCCGAAGCGTGGACTAATTTCGAATGCACCTACAATCGTAAAAAAAAGTCGTAAAGAAGTGAATTCCCCCACGCCGATGCACAAGAATCAGGGAACAAATAGTTGATTTCTTATTGGCTTCCACCCAGACCCTGATTGAAAATTCGCCATAAAGACATTGAGACACGCCTGGCCGGATTAAAGGGGGAACTAATAAAGAAAACTTCTCCGACACCGTATTTTTACCAAACGCGCTCTTAGAACTTTAAAGCTTTTATTAGCTTTCGCGATGGAAATAGTTTAGCAAAATTCTCTGTGGTTTCTAAAACGTTTTTCATTAAATTGTTTTCACAGTAAATATATTCTCAAACGTTCTCACAAAAAGAGGAACTTTATTATACAAGTCAAGTTTAAAGTTTGCTCAAAGAGGAAACGCATTTCTTTATTATGTCAAATAAAGTGTTCTTTAATAAGCTCTAGCTTCAACTTTTTTGCGTTGAAATAAGGAAGTTAGCTTTTATACAGAAAATAAGAAAAATATGAAATAAAATACCTAAGCGATCTTATACAATGAAAGTAGTGACAGCAAAAATGAGATAATAAAGACAAAACATTGCGATAAACATGTTCTAAAAACATGTCGAGACGCGAACGCGGCTCCGAATGGAAAACAGGGTAATGTGAATTTCATTTACATAAATTACTTTGCAGTGAAATTGTGTGTATCGAAGACGGGCGACGCAGTAGACGAGTGGCTCGAAAGGGAAGGTTGTTTACTCAACAAAACGTGATCACCAATGGGAATAATTTATTAGAACTAATGATAAAAGAATATATAAAGTGCACTGTATGTAGGTACGATTATTATAAGCAAGACGGTAACTTCGACTGAAAAATAAACATATGTCATATTGATTATTAGTACATTGTGTATTAAGGGGGGGGGAGGTGAGGAGAAAATCACTAACGAGAGGCTATTTAAAAACCTAATGCCAAAGGCTTTAATGACTCGAGTTTGTAACTTCCGTACAGCTCGTGTTACACACAGTTTTGCAACATATTTGCAAGTAAATAAATAAAAATATAAGTTGAATAAATACAGAAACTCATCAAAACACAATTGAAATGGCGGGAATAGAAGTAGAGAGAACAACACATCCGTCATATCTAGACAATTTATGAATAAGATAATTGCTCGCTTATAGTGTGCGTATAGTTCGTGTTTTGAACAAACGATACAACTGTTATTCGTCTATTCTATCATACTTGAAAAAATATTATATTATGTTTGTATGTCTGTATATCTTCGTGGATTCTATCGCCAGAAGAAGTATAACCAGTAGCTGAATACTCGCCTATATCATAATGTGGTGAACAGACTCTTTTCACCACCACGTATTTGACAGACGTGACAGAAGGTAAGCTGTTTGCCGCAACACTGCTTATGACGCAGTGCATTAGACTAACATAGCTTAATTTATATCCCATTCATCGTAGATTACCAGCTTTAAAGTAACAAATAAATAATATATAGTAATGAAAATAAATAATAATAGATTTTATGTAAATTAATCATAAGAACATCGTACTGTGGGGGAGTTCAATAAATTTATTATTATTATAATAAGTGGTAAAATTAAAGACCTGGGACATAATAATATTCCCCATTGATAGTACCTGACAAACTATAAGAAGTAATACATTGCTAACAACAGTATTAATGTTTTTAAAAAAAAATTAAATTTACATAATCAAATGAAATAATACCCAAATCACAACACTGATTTTTTAAATATGATTTTATTTTAAATTAAACAAATGAAAAACAATATAAACTTTTGTTAAATTTAACAAATACAGATAAAAAAACTAATGCTCCCTGTGAAGTGAATCTAAGAATAACGCTAAGACAATATGTACTCGAGTGTGCAAATAAGCTCTTCTCTTAGAACGTTGAGCGGTAAATTTTAATGCCCCGCTCTGTAGGAACATAATTTCACACATGCCTCGACTCATCGCTGTGCAAAATATTAAGGTGTATAAAATTTTATTACGGGCATTACCCCCTTACCCTGGTCTCTACAAACATTTTCCACTTCGTGTTTCCCCCTCGACAGCGGTGATGTCGCACCACAGCCTTCTTTCCTCTCTACTTATTTCCCTTTAATGCCACATTCTGTATCTTAATAACAAATGGTATTACGTTACCAAAGTCTGCGTTGTTTGATTTTCAATCTGTCGAGATTGAAGCTTTCGTAGCTCCATTAATGGCCCGTGCTCGGGAAATGTAAAGCTTGAAACACTATATTTCGAACTTAAGCTTTATTGTTATTTAAATAACAGCAGCTTGCTATTGATTATCGGATTTCATGCTCTGTTGAATTAAATGAAAAAATTTTAATAGCACAAGTGCCAATTGAAAGAGCTGATTGTGCAAGTAAATCGGCAAGTCAAATGAGATGTTTATATTTATTTTGAGAGTAAATAGCAAATGCAAATATTAAAAATGTGTAAATAGGGCATATTTAGATTTAATTTTATATATTTTAAGAAGTTCTTGTACTTATATATATTTACGTATCTCGGAAACGGCTGTTTATATGATTTTTTATTTAAAAACGCATTTTTAAAAAAACACGATTTTCCGGTCGACCAGATACTATAATATAATCAATTAGTCTTGTCGACTTATGGAAAAGTCAGTAGTCTATATGTGTAATTTGTTTTTTACTTAACATCTCGTAGTTATCACAGTGGGTTTCTACTGCGTAGTTATTGAAGCAAAGACTTTTGAATTGTAAGAGATAAAAAAGATTCCGACAGATTGATCACCTTCTCCTCTTTGAAGTCGGTTAAAAATGGGTAATTGCCATGTTCTAGGTTCATTCATCTTTATTTCAAATCAGTTCACTTATTGGGGCATCAAAAAGTAACAAAAAATCAACTTAAACACACATACACAAACTTTTGCTTTTAGATTAGTAGCAGTTATGGTAGGTAGAGGTATGTACTCTCTAATAGAAAATGTGCCAACTAAATCAATATATTTTTTTAATTAATTTGACTTTAAAAAATCTTTTATAATGATAATTATTACTTTATTAGGTATCTATTGTTTTGATAATTAATTGATTACATTATATTTAATACTTATTTTTATTACATTACATTAAATGCATATAAAACTGCAATCCTTACATCCTTGCCAGTCTCATGTGCCTCACTGTTGGGTCACCGAGGGCGATTTGGACTATAGTCCACAGTAGTCCACACTCGGCCCACTGCGGATTGTGGACGTATGCAGGATTCCTCACAATGTCTTCCTTTATCGACAAGCCAGTAATGTGAATAATTAATTAACTTAAGAAATTAAGACAAAAACTCATTGGTACACACCGGACTGGAACCTCTGCCCCGCTGGTCGCAAGGTGAATCCAAATCCTTATCCACCAATGAAACCTTAATGAAATTGCAATAAAAGGTATTAAAGATATCCATATATTCATTTAAATATTATAAATGCGAGAGTGACTCTGTCTTCTATCTGCTACCTCTTCACGCTTCGAAATCAAAATCCTACACCGATAATCAAATTTAGGGCAGGTGGAACAGCGGGCAAAAGCTAGTATTTTATATATGGAACTTTTATTACTTCATTTTATGTTCAAAGCACAATCGTGTTTTTATATCAAGTGCATCAACACACTTGCAATGATAGTAATCGAGGGTGGTAATCGTCGAGAAGCGTCACCAAGCACGCGCCGTCTCTCCCTTCATCTCTCAAGTTCGGCTGGATATCACGAAACTTATTCATATCACCGATGTTGGCTATGGATATCCCAATATTGCTACCTGTTTGTCTTGCATCTGCCATATTGAACAAGGTATCGCCAAAGGTTAGTTATATTTTGTCTTATTGCCTTCTTGCTTCCGAATCACTGGGTGGAATTCTGACTATTTTGTGGGATGTTTACTTTGTTTTATATTGTCTGGTAGACCAAGGGATATCTGTATGTTTATGTATGTGTGTATAATAGCTTCTAACCCTAAATTAAATTTAACCCGATAAATTTATTGCCTATGAGGTTGGGCAACATATCTTCTGAATTAATATTCTTAACCAGGTTAACAAAAACATATTTTACATTTTTTTTACAATGTAAACATCATAATCAACAATTAGTAAGAAAATAAAATCCAATACCGTTTACAACCACGAATACTCAAATATAAGATGTATTTAATTATATATTGATATATTTCTCTAAATTATAAAGAGGAAAAAATTAAAGTCCAAAACATAGGTATTACGGTATAGTAATAGTAATACATTTTATTGCATAAATTAAAATAGAAAAAAACAAAAAGAAAATAACAATGGAGGCGATCTTACGGCTAATAAGCGATTTATTCCAGACAACCTAGTGGGAGATGAAATTACAAAATTAATACGGAGGAATAGGAAGTGCAAGTGATATATTAATGAATTGACATAAACTTATTGATGATTATGATAATCTTCTTCAGCCATGAACTAAAAGTATATTATTTTATACAACATTATTTTTCGTATTTATAATTTTTAGTAATATATTATTAAATAAATAATATTAAGGTACTTGTTTGAAACCCCAAATATAAGATGTAGACTACGAAAATCAAATTCCAATTACCTAAAGCAATTTGCGTGGTATACTGAGTTTATTTACCAATATAAAAGCAAGTACTATAGAACGAAAATGTTATCTTAGTCATCGTCGCTTTCAAAAAATAATTTACATAAAATCTGATGCAAACTGAGCGAAATCGGTAAACTTCAATCATGAAATCTTGCCTACGACATCTGTATCTATCAAAACATCTTTTTCCGACCTACTTTGTTGAAGAATCTCGTTTCAGCGAAAAATATATAGATTTAAACTTATGCGTAGAAAGTAGATATAGTTCATTTGATTTTTTTTTTAATCATATGAATAGATGAGAATTGTACTAATTTAACTATCAAAAAAAAAAAACTGCGATACGTTAATGTGACGTATCATGTGAAATTTTTGATACTCCTCAAAGTTATATCGCGAAATAAATATATTAATGTTATAGAGGAATTCAAGTAAATCTTTGCACCTTTTTTTCGTGACAGAAATCGTATTGCTTTGGTTTAGAAGAAATATTGTATACAGACGGGTTCTGGAATCCTATTGCAGTTTATGCTCAATGAACTGAAAAAAAGTGTACAGGGGAGGCGTAGATTCTTTTATTGGCAAAAGAAATCAATACAATCCGTGACACTCAACGTTTTCGGAGCCCAACTCAACGAAATCATCTCATACAATCATACACACACACGTAGTCTAAACCATGAATTGAATAAATCAGGGGAGGCGTAGATTCTTTTATTAGCAAAAGAAATCAATACAATCCGTGACACTCAACGTTTTCGGAGCCCAACTCAACGAAATCATCTCATACAATCATACACACACACACACGTAGTCTAAACCATGAATTCTATAAATCACTGTAGGATTAAAATAAATCAGAATATTTATACTATCTCTGGGGAGCATATTCAATCGAGCTCAGTCTGTTCTGTGAATAATTATTCTGAATATATTGAGGCATCAACTTAGGTCGATACTGGGCAATAAGTCAGAAAGTCCTTTAGGGATGTCCAAAGCCGTCTGCCACTCCTACGGGGTCATAATTGAAAATTGGAATTTGTTTAGGACAGTGCTGGCTCTTAATTCGATTTCGCCGGCGCTCCTTGCAATCGGCAAGCAATAACAATACAGAATTTACCACATTCATAAATAATAATGCTTTGAGGCATAAATCACCAGTTACGAGCAATTCGAGATTGCTCGGGGTTTAGCAGTTATTACCGACGTAGGTATCCAACAACATACGTTATACTTGTATTAAGTAATTAATTATATACGACCTAGGCTATAATTTAGATGTCTTCCGAACGCAGGTACATTTTACAGGCGTAGGTAGACATAGGCACAGAAGTTACTTTATTATTATTTTTGTATTTGGTGAGTAGGTATCCTTAAGGCAAGGCATTGACAAAAGGGCTTTTTCATTTAAGATTTACAAATCAACCATTAAAAGCTACGGATCTGAAATTCAGCGTCATGTATTTTCAGACCTTCTTCTTGACTTTGTCAGCTCAGAAACATGATTGGATGATTTTGGCTCGATAGTTTTCAAAATAGAAATCACCTCTTCAAAAAGGCTTCAAAATAGCTGAATTATATAGGTAACAAGAATACCTTAAATTCAACATTATACTTATTATTCTACTTATATACTATGAATGTACTAAATATAAAAGGTGAATATACTAAAGATCAGTATAAAATATCACAAAGATTATGATTTTATATATTTATTTAGCAAAGGTTAAAAAGTGTATTTTAAATTGAATATTTAGCCTTTTAGATTTTTTATAGCATGCAATATTTTTTGCCAATAAACTGGTTCTTTGCTAGTATACCTAATTCAGTTACTAAAATACATAAAACAAATATGGCCCGATAATACACTGCGTATTATTTAAAATCCTTTTCATTGCGTTGACTTTAAATTAACTAATTGTTCAATTGCAATAAAAACAGAGAAACTGTAACTGAAAATATATTGTTTGAATCGAGTTTTCCAATCCGAGTTACCGTGGCTAAAGAGGATATGTTCGTAGATAGGGGTTTCATGGCTCACCAATGCCTTGGGAGTCATTCTTCTGCCGTCAGTCTTCCCACCGGAGCGTAAAACTGGCGAATTTACGTCCACAGACCAAAGTGGCAATAAAATATTCTTCCGTAAAGGAATTGAAATGTACTTCTACCTGGCCTGAAAATATAGGCGCAGAGTTTAAATATGTGTATGTTGAATTAATATATGAAATCATAATCTTTGTGATATTTTATACTGATCTTTAGTATATTCACCTTTTTATATTAAGTATATTCATAGTCGATAAGTACCTCGCCAAATTTGGTTTCTAAAAGATCTTTTTACCTTCTGAGATACGAAACGGAATCATAAAAATATGACCTTTTGGGTCAGAAAACACGAAAGAAGATATTTTCTGTATAAGTAATAAATAAAACAATTTATCTTTGTTTCACACAAATATCTTTACTAAAACCAGTTGTAATTATTATTACAACATGAGAGATTCAATTTATATCATACCTCCATATCAACATTATTACATTTCCCCAAATAAAACGCCTCAGCAACATTTGCCACAGAAAATGAAACAATAATTCCATAAAACGTCAATGACAAAAACAAAACGTGTCCTATTTGGAGGAGTGTATCGAACACGTGAACACCTATATTGCCAATATCCAAGAAACGACGATACAGTACTACAAGAGATACACGTTCCATTATTAGCTGGGGGGTTCTTAGTACCCCCACGCTATCACTCACTCACCTATCCGTATCACTACCGGGGTTACAAGGTACCCCTGAGTCCCCACACGACTAATCACAGAGGATGTGGCATAGACGCGCCATGCATATTTATTATTGCCTCCTTCGAATTCTCATCAGCGTGGCACGTGGATGTTTTTCATTTGCTAAACTTATTTATTTAGTGGGGTCTCTCTGGCAGAAAGGGCTTAATGTTTGATGAGCACAGATTCGGGCTCCTTAATTTCTGTACGCACATTCTGCTTGTATGAGACCCTAGCTCGATCACGTCCAGCCATTGTTTGTTTTCTGAGTCTAGTTTAAGTGAATGAAATTGGATTGTCTTGTCTATTTTGTCGTAATTTCTGGCTGAATTTGGTTCAAACTTTGTTTTGTAGTATTTTTTAAAGGAGTTTATAAAACTGAGCTAGGAAAGGATATAGGAGCAATACTAGACTTTGTTTAGAAATATGTACTTACATATCGTTGTTCTGTTTTAATAATTGAAATAGCAATTATCTGAGTCTAGTTTGAGTGAATTAAATTGGATAGTCTTGTCTATTTTGTCATTATATCTGGCTGAGTTTCATTTAAACTTTATAGTATAGTGATTAAAGAAGCTTATTACACTGAGCTAAAAAAGGATAGCAATATTAGGATATTAGGATAGCTAATTTGAGTGAATTAAATTGGATTGTCTTGTCTATTTTGTCATTATTTCTGGCCGAGTTTGATTTAAACTTTATAGAATAGTGTTTAAAGAAGCTTATTACACTGAGCTAGAAAAGGATAGCAATATGATTAAAATTGCAATTTTTGAGTCTAGTTTGAGTGAATTAAATTGGATTGTCTTATCTATTTTGTCATTATTTTTGGCTGAGTTTGATTTAAACTTTATAGAATAGTGTTTAAAGAAGCTTATTACACTGAGCTAAAAAAGGATAGCAATATGATTAAAATTGAAATTTTTTGAGTCTAGTTTGAGTGAATTAAATTGGATTGTCTTGTCTATTTTGTCATTATTTCTGGCCGAGTTTGATTTAAACTTTATACTATAGTGTTTAAAAAAGCTTATTACACTGAGCTAGGAAAGGATAGCAATACTATAATACGTTTAGAAATAATTACTTAAACATCTTCGTTCTGTTTTAGATAGCGAAATTACAGTTTTCTGAGTCTAGTTTGAGTAAATTCAGTTGGACTATCGTCTTTATCGTATGATTGTTTCTGGTTAGTTTAATTGGAACTTTGTACTGTTTAAAGAATAAAATTAAATAGCTTATTAAAAAGCTGAGCTAGAAAAGGATATCAATACTGGAATTCTACAAACTTAGATATCCTTGTTCTGTTAAGATAATGAAATTGCAGTTTTTTGAGTTAGGTTTAAGCGAATTTAATTGGATTGTCTATCATCTGATTATTTCTGACTGAACTTGATTAAAACTTTGTTGTGTAGTGTTTTTAAAGGATCTTTTAAACAATTGTTGCGAAAGAAGAGAAGAGTGAAATAAAGATATATGTTTAGATATATATAATTATGTGGCGTATAAGCTCCTTGTTTTTTGATTGATATAATTGCAGCTCTTAATCATTTGGAATTACGTTATTAGCTTGGGATTCGTATGGCAATATATTAATGTAAGAAAAATTGTTATAGTAAGCTTATGCTTTTTTTATACCACTAGGTGGCAAATAAGCTTACGCTCCGCCTAAGGGTAAGCAGTCACCGTAGCTTATATGGACGCTCGCAACACCAGACCCTTGCAGTGGGGCTTATTACGACTGAGGCGAATGAAAACCTCTTTGACAAACCAAAAGACCATTCAAATACATATAGGACTCGGTTTTTTAAACCTCAACTGGAGCATCTCTTATGAAAAACGAAAATATAATTATACATAGAGGTAAATTACTTAACCAAAATCAGTAAATTTGCAAGACTGTAAGGAAAATAAGGGTGATATTCTGACCGCAACAAACAATTTACTTGCGAGAAGCGCCGGAAAATTACACGTTATGGAATAAAACACTGTAGCACACATGGAGCAATTAATTAAAACTTTTATTTAGAAACAAAATCCATTAAAATTAATTAATTACTCTACCTCTGTTGTAAAAATAAATAAACAAAACACATGCGAGATAAATAGGATTGCAACGCAAAAAAGTGTTGATTAATATTTACAATTCCTTGCAAATTAAATTCCTAACGAAAGCTAATGTTTGGTTGGGGAATTCTTGTGCAGTTGAATCGGGGGAGATCGGGTTAATTTAACATGCTGATGCCGCCGGTTCATTTTCATAAAATTGTTTGATATTGCTTCGATGCTAGACCAATTCTCTACGATTGATCCCCAAAGATCACACCGAGTTAACTAATTATTATTTTTTTTATCTGGGATTAAATTTCTGATTTCTTAAAAAGAAACGCTATTTAAAATTTATAGTAACATTTAATAAAATGTATTCCTTTATTAAACGGGGAGAGGTAAGATAAAGTGAGGTTTAAATCTACTTTGGCTTAATTAAATTCCAGGTTTGTTACTAGGGTAACAAGTTGCTTTTTTAACGCGCCAACGGAAGGATCAGCAGTTGGAAGGGGATTTAAACAAAAGTTAAAATTAATAAAACATTATATTGGTCATTAATATCTTGCTTATAACCATGCTTGTTTAAAAAAAATATTTGGTGTTGCTGGTGACATTAGGAATTTTTAAAATAATAAAATAGTATAAATTTGGAAGTGTATAAATAGTTGATCCTCAAATATAAAGCTAATAAACATTTTAAAATTTTATTTGGACCTAAAATATAATGAAAAAGTTTGATGGCTTAAAATTAGGAGATAAATAGTATAGAGATTTAAATACTTGTCATATTACTAACTAAATCACTCGTTTCAAATTTTCGTTAATTATAATAGAATATAATACCACGATATTGGTTTTACAATTACCAAATAATTGATAGAAATGCAATAACGAACAAAAAAGGAAACATTTTGTGTAGGCATCGTCGATCAATTGGTTTTCTTTTTTATCAGAAACTGTGTCATTGTCTTCAGTACACCAAAACGAATCCCAAAACATGTAAATAAATATGTGTTATAATCACTATTATAAAGATTCCATGCTACCCTAACCCTAATTAGAATAATAATGCTACAGACACGGCACTTCAGCCATTAGTCGAAATCGCTAACATTATTGCACGCTGTTTGCGCAACGCGAAGAAGCCATAAGTTTATTACAGTTTCTTGTTAAATAATGATTGCTTCGTCGACGTTTCCTAAACAAACGTACAAGATTTATAATCCTCGAGTGCATACGACAGGCTGCATAATTTAATAATTTCCTCACACCCTTGATTAAATTTCGTAATATAGGACATTAGCGCAGGATCATGCCTTAAGGCGTAGGGCAAGAAAATTAAACGGTCCATAATAATTTACTTATGCCAGTACCATGATTAAAATCATACAATTAATTAGAAATACTTTGACTATCCCTCGCGGGGGATGGTTGTTTGGAATTTCAATTTCCAGCGTGTTAGTTCTTTAATTTGTTGAGTTAATTAATCGTTTCCTAATTCAGCATCTGCGTTATTTAATTTTCTTTCTTTTATCTTTTAGTGACTGATCTGTAATGACACAATACGTCACACTTTCTACATTTAAAACACATTGGCAGAGCATATATTTGCTTGTTTAAATTTTAACATATGTGTAGTTTTATAGATAGGTTTAGTATACGTTAAAATTTTAATTTTTGATATACGTTCTTTTGGGTAGTACGGACATTGTTAGAGAGTAGCGCATGATTAAAGTCTTATCTTGGTTTACAGACAACTAGTTACGGTTCGACCACTTTTTTGCCACAAAACAACTTTTCTCCGTTTCTTTGGTGGTTGTGTTCCAATCATTTTAAATAAAAAGTAGAACTGTATCGTCAGCAAAGCGTATTGGTTAACCTTTGTAAGCATGAGCTAAAGTTATATAACGATTATATTATAAATGGGAAAGTAAGTTCGTTTGTTAGTCCTTTTATGTAGCCAAGTAAAATCCAATTAATCAAAAATTTGGCGCAGGGCTAAAGATGGGCTACTTTTTATCACGGATAATACAAAAGATCCCGCATTACCAGGAGCTACATCTATAGCCTTCTGTAGCACACTACTTTACTATGATAAAGAGTTGTCGTGGAAAAAGCTAGTTTCAGGATATATCATAGTAGTCCAAGCACACTGCCTTGAGGAACTCCAGGTTCTTTAAGAATAATGGAAATGGTTTTATGATTGAGTGCCATTTTATATTTTTAACAAATACCTACTCTAAAACAAAGTGAATTTTGTGCCGGACCTTTTCTCGTTCCATGATTTTGCAAAATTTTACACCTTAGCCATATACAGATTTAAAAACAAAAAATATAACCGAAAAGTGTATAATATTATAAATATAACACGTAGTTATATCAAAACGTGTGTAGAACATATACCTAGTAGCAACAGTAGTAATTTTCAACATGATTTCTCAAGCTTAAAACACGAACACACTGCAGGCGAACTCACCGTTTCCGATTCACCCTTTCTATGGGGTAATGACTGAAACCTTCATTCAGAGGTGGAAAACTTCGCCGCCGATAATTGCTGGGGTGTGAACTGGGTGCCAATTTCGTACTTCCAAAGCTTTATGTGTCAGGTCTTAATTTTAGTAATTACAACTCATACGTCCCGTGACTAAGATTACAAAGTATTTCATGTTGTTAATCAGAGTAATTGTTAATTATTGTAGAAGTCAAAACACTGTTACCAAAAATAGCCGTAAGAAAATTTACAAGCTATAAATTAATTTGTTACTCACTAATGAAGTACCTATATGTTAAGCAAAACAAAATATTATTTAGTATTAATGTTTTGTATGTAACGAACGAATTTTTTGAATACAACTAACATAAATGTTTGATAATTATAACAAAGAGCATTATAATTATTAAACATAACTAAAAATTAGTTATCTAGGCGGTTGAATGTTAAAGCCTAAATATGGAATATGTACAACTCTCAAAATAAAAACGAAGTTCTCAAAAGCCTTTACGGTCTTTCATAAAACCTATATGCAAATACACTTTCCAGGTAAGCAAGAATATATCACAATATTTTTGGAGCATTGAATGTCTGAAGCAGTTGAATGTTAAGGCTTATTAAAAGTAGAATCTGTAGAAGTTTTAGAATAATAGAATCTAATATTGTCTACAAAAGCTAAGTCTGTCTTTTATAGTTCCTGTCTCTAACAATACCTTTTCGTATATGCAAATACCTTTTCAGACATACGTAAGTACCGTTAAAACCTGCAAGTTTAGCAACAATCTTAATAAAGCTTGTATAAGAATAGGTTTCCATAAGTTCAGATGTTCAGTGGATACGTCGAGAAAGTAGACATTCTTGTTTGCAGCGCCATTTCAATCCTGAATTATAGATGCGCGGGCCCTGCCACGTTATTTTGGCATTCGTGTGATTTCGAGACAATCTGATCTCCCGTTTTCCCCGTTTAGGCTTTCAATGTTTTATTAGATCACTCCTACGAATGGAAGTGCGACTAATGGCTTTGCGGTTGTCTTATTACTTGGCTTTGTTACCATATCAAATGTAACCTGTTAGTTTTGTTACATAGAGATGTGTACCTACAACAGTCGATAGACTAGCGATACATTTTTAATTCCAAGCCTATCGTGGTAGTTCTAGTATATACTACATTTTAAATAAAGGTAACGTCTACTACTCGCAGAAAATCCTGTAATTGATCTCCAATTTAGGAAATTTCTTTAAAAATAATTTTTAATTTAAAAGTGTATAATACGAAATGTTTAGAAATAAAGGGAATGTAATTAGGGGAAATTTTAATAACGGTTCCCCCAAATTCGATCTCACGCCATAACATTTCCCAGGAGCGGTGGACATTTATTGGTCATGGAACGGGCGCGGATAAAACAATAAAGAACGGCTAACTGCGTTTTAATGTGAATAAGAACATGGCTGGACAATGGCCGGCAATTGGGGTCCAGCCTGTGGTCTCCGAGATCGAACTCACCGCTGTTACTTCATTAGTGTAGCGCTTAATTGTACAGACCACGCATATCGATATCGGATATTATATACTTTGTATCAAAATCAAAACTAAATTCAAAATTTTGATTAATTTATAAAATGTTATTTAATAAGCTATTTCAGAATTAATAATGTACTTAGAGAGATTGTTAAAAGGCGATAAAAAAATGGTAAACATGCTTACTTATTTTAAGTCTACTTGTGTGTATTAATGTAGCTTTAGACATACATTAAATCTAAACTATTGATGTGAAAAGCAAAACAAAAGAGACAGAACTTCAAACTACATGTTTTCGAAATATAAGGTTAAGTTCAACTATTTTCAATGTCTGTAACAAGTCGTCGATATATTTTTAATGCACTAGTTCGCAAACACATTGCAGCATGGGAGCGTGTAGGTATGTAATAAAAGTGCCCGCATAAACCTTTGAATTGCTGACCACGGTATCGAACCTACGTGCCCTTTGTCTCTGTTCGGTCACAAATTGTTTAAGAAATAAAATAAAATCTAATTTACCGCGTTGGTGCGTTTATAGGAACTGCTTTACGAGTGGGCTGACTCAAGAGTATTGTTTGCTTTCAATACTTACTTGGATTTTATTTGCTTCGTGGAATAAGATTAAGCTTACGATTATAATTTTCGAGGATACAATAAAGTTTACTACTTTATTACTACTTCAACCTACATATGGATGAATTAATTAAATGTTTCACGTCCATTCCATTGTTAGTTGTCAACGCAAAGTGTAACTTCGTTTAAAATTAAAATGAATGCAATAAAAGAATCTATATATATCGGTTTTTAAGTATAACATGGTTTATATTTTTTTCGATGGAATTAAATATGAGAAACTTTTTCTTGTTGACTCGTAAAGAACTATTAATTAAAATTTATATATTGTTTATTACATTAGTAACTAAGGTATCGGAAATACAAAGTAGCTAAGAAAATATAACGATATAATTGATAATTGAAGTGCGTAATAATTGTGATTTTTGAAAGTTTAATAATTATCAAACTATCATAATTATTTTGGTATTCCATAGCTTTTGTTTCTTACACATAGTAGATTCTCAGCAATTTATACAGTTTGCTTTTCTATTTCGATAGTTTACAAACGAAAATTTGAAACGGAAACGACTGCATTCCAGGCATTTGCAGTGACTATTACCAGGTGAACATATGGGGAGCCCTACGTTCAGTATTGGGCGTGTTCTGGATCAGAAAAGGAACACACTTAACATCAAAAAGACTTATAAATCACATACCTACCTACGTGTCACTACGAGCATCGTGATGCAACGTGACACGACGCGTCTCGGTATGAGCTGACCCTAAGAATTATGTTAAATTGAAATATAAAATAGAAATGACATGGCAATGCTTAGTAGGTAGGTATGTGATTTATAAGTCTTTTTGATGTTAAGTGTGTTCCTTTTCTGATCCAGAACACGCCCAATACTGAACGTAGGGCTCCCCATATGTTCACCTGGTAATAGTCACTGCAAATTCCAGTTCGAAATTATCATTTGACTTATCAGTCTGATGAACAATAAGGTTTGCCCATTGCCACTTCAGTGTGCTTACTGCTTATTCCAGTTCAGTTCTTGCCGATTTTATCGCTCAAAGCTACACTAAGCCTAGCGACTTTGAAATTCTTTAGGGGGTCAGCAGTACGAAGCCACGTTGCAGTATCTTAAGTTATTACTTATAACACTAACATTTAATAAAATAACGTCTTCAGGTACTGAATTTTAGACATATTCGAGTTGGATACAGGAGTTACAAGGACCTTAGATGTCATTAAATCGCTAGTTACTGTGTTGTCTATTAACAGTAAACTTTTGTTCAAAAAAGATTGCTAAGTGTTCCTTAAGTGTACTTTAACCGTTTTTTTCCAATTATATTTGGCTTGCACAAATATGTCATTTTTTTTATTCAAATTAGGTTTTTACAAACAGTTTTGAATATTCAAATTTAATAAATACTATTTTTGAAGCCC
The DNA here is from genome assembly GCA_946406115.1 of Apoda limacodes. Lineage (NCBI taxonomy): Eukaryota > Metazoa > Arthropoda > Insecta > Lepidoptera > Limacodidae > Apoda > Apoda limacodes. The sequence goes on from OX291558.1 coordinate 14,741,387, forward strand.
ACTTTAAAAAATGGTAAATTACACCCTCCAGACGTATATTCCTAGCCAGAAGAATCCGGCAAGGTCCTGGATAGTTACTCTGTTTAAAAAAAAACCTTAAGTCAAAAACATAACTAGTATACATCAGAAAAAAATGCAACAAAAATTATAAAATGAAATAAAAAGCAATGTTTTATATAAAAAAAAAGAAATACGAAATCTAAATGACAACGACACATAAAACAAACATAAAACAATAAAATGAAAGTGAAAAATATTTTCTTATGAATACAGATGACCGGTAATAGATAAGGGTCCATCCCCTTGGATATGAAATAAAGTAAGATGTATCGCGAAAAGTCGAGCGACATTCGTTTGGTTCTCAAACTCATATCTTCTCTTATTTATGTCCATTACATTGTCTTTGCACTGCAGCCACTCACATGCATTACGACTGGACAATAGAAATTGGGAACATATTTGCAGATAATACAGTTACCAGAGGGTGGGACAAGAGTATTGCATTGCGCTCATACAAATAGAAAAATGGCCTAGAGCAAGCTGCAAAATGTCCCGAAAATACATTAGTGGCATTAGAAACGGTATTAAGGGTCGAACAGGCCGATAACAATTAGAGTGGTTGCGGGGTCTTAAGGGGAATTAACGGGGCATAGGCAGTTAACACTGTTTTAAAAGAACTCAGTGATTTTTAGATTTGTATATTTAAAAGTAGCATTTGCACTCGTGCTAATTACGTGTTTTATTTTTACTTTTTAACTGCTTTTTTGGCTTTTAGTGTCTTTTTATTTAATTCATCATAATCGTAAATGAGTATTATTTTCCTTGGTAAAGGAAATCATGTTCGTTTTCAGCAACAATGTTAATTTTGCATAAGTGACCTCTGGCCTTTTTAAAAGAATAATAACTACATGTATCTTAGTCTTTACTAAGACCTAATTATAATATTACTTGTTTAAGGTAAAATTTAAACATGAATAGTCTTTATATGATCATGCACATCTATTATAGCTGTAATAAAAAGTTTAATAAAATTTCAACCCAAATGACAATTTGGGCCAAAACAACCATAAAAAATTAAACTAAAGGTAAGAGGAAAAAATAAAAATGATGTTGAGTTTCAGCGTGGCATTTTTTTTTTTGCAACCAACAAACAGCAAGAACTTGTACAATATGCATAACTTGTTGAGAGAGTAATCAAAAGGCGATATAAAGTGAAGAGGACACGGTTAAAGGCTAAAAATGTAAAACCTCTCTTAGATTTTCCTCATCTTAGATCCACGACCCCTCGAGTGAAACTTGCTGTAAGATGGGAAAAATTACAGAGACTCTGGAAACTTTTTTCGATTTGAATTATGAATCCTTATTTTATGCTTCGTTTTCTGGAAGTTTGTTTAACATTGGCTAGAGATCATTCTTTGACATCGGAGAGATGTAATAAATTAAACAGATATGTTTATGTCAGTACATAAACTCAAATTTTGCAATTAATTTCTTGTTTATTTTATTATTAATGTATTAATGTAATTGCGAATTAAAGGCCATTTTGTAATACAAAGTCAACCTAAAATAAATGAAAGTTTTATAAAAATGCAAAATATAGTGTTAGAAGAAGATTCTTTGTTTTATATTAATCAACAGTTTTCAACTGACTGACTAACTATCAGACTACTTATCAACCCTATTTCACTTCTTAAAAATTGCTGTAACATTGAATACAATAAGCTAAATATAAATTTTTATAGGTTTAATTACAACAATATATAACACCGTTCCCGATCAGAATTTTATCTAATATTTAGCTTTCTTAAATATAAATATCCTGAAAAGACACTGAGACAACTTTAAACACATTCACATTTACCTACATCTCCTATATTTCTTTTGATCAATCCTTTCTTAGTGACCAACTAAGAAGGCATTAAATATGAAAGTAATTGTGTAAGTATAACCTAAAAAACCGTACTGTCAAAATTATTACTGTAATTAATTACCTTCACACGTTTATAAATCAGTTAGTAATTCAGAAAATCAGATCTTCTTTTCCATGTATAGAAAACTTTGTCTTGCGTAGGCACAAGGAGAAATACTTATATTGGTAGAAGTAATTAAATACTAGTAGTATAAAGCTGAGTCAGAGAACATCAAAGTTTAGCCTGAACTCGTGCGTGAGCTAGACGAACTTCGCAGTGCCTTAATGCCTAATTGTATTAAGATACGAGCATTAGTACAACTCCCCTAACAACACTTTGATAAATATTTTAATCGCGTGTTCTTTTTTTGACCTCTAATTATATTGACACATGATGTTTTTTTAATTATTTCATGCACATTTTAATACTTAGTAGGGTGGGATTTTGGGTATTATAGCCCCTATCCCGATTTATATAGCTGTACCGTACAAATTACAAAATTAAAAAAAGCCTGGTGGTAAGCAGATACCACAGCCTATGTATAGCCTATCTATATGTTAGCCTGCCCGGTAAGCATAAGTGTATAAGTGCATAATTCTCAATAAAAAATTTGTACAGTTTTAAATTGTATTTAAATACCGCAGAAGCTAAGACATATTGGCTGATGTTGCTTGTAAAAGACTTGTGATGCAATAAAAAGGCGGAAAAAAAACCTTAGGATCTTTCGGGTTTTTATTCACTTCTCTTAAGGGAAATTACTAAAAAGGATTACTAAAGGACCGAAAATCTAAATAGCTAAATTTGCGATTTCTTTATGTTTTGAGACCTGGAGAATCCTTTGCCAGCATTTTTAGAGTGATGTCTGTGTACGTGTGTGTATGTAAGTAGGTTAACTTTTTTTTGCTATTCGATATCTCAAGAACAAATGGACTCGTTTTCGCTACGACACGTCATGTCTTAGATCTAAAAAAAGTTTCAGCAAAATCCGTCCAGCGGTATGTGTTTTATAGCTAAAAACTGTTTTTTTTTAAGACTCAAAATATTCTTAAGAACAATTGCTCGTGCGGTACTTGCTATCGAACTAATTTTTTATCTTATTTGGATGAAAATGATCTTTTGATCCATTTTATGCAATTCTTTGAGTATGGATTTTCTAAGATAATTATGTAGATTTTATCTAGCCTAGATTATTTTTGACGAAACTCAAAAAATTTTTTTAAATTCTTGAGAGTTTGAAAATCTTTTTTGTCTTTAACTACTACACTGGTAACATAAAAGAAGCATTTTATTATTATACCTTAAATAAAATTACCAGACGGTGTAAAAGCAAACGGTTGAGTTGCAAAATTTTATTTTAATAGTAATGTTACGTTATAGTAGTTACTACCTGCGTAGAGTCCATCCACGGGTAATTTCCACTTCGTTAAGCAAGGCCTTTTTGTGAATCTTATGGAACAGAATAGTCATTCATTCGGTATTAATTGCGTCAACCTTTATTCCAGGGTCCGGTCCCGAAATATGACCTTTCGTTGTTGCCCTTTAGGTGATCATAAACATCAGGGAACAATAAACATTAAGGAGTGACCCTAGTAAGGTATATTCGTACCCTCTGCAAGTTCTTAGCCACCGTCGCCCTCGCTGGCTATGACCACCCCAGCCAAAGGCCAGCCCGCACTCCCCAGGGAAATCATTGTCAGGATTTAAAGGGCACTGCTTATAAAAAACTGTGTACTTATAAATCGAATATTGGTCATAGATCGTATCATAGACTGGTCACGTGTCTATGACTATGTCATGTTAAACATGATTATAGAAACATTGGAAACTAATTAATCAAAACGTTTATTACTATTTACATTATTGCTTATGACAACTAATAAGGAAATTGAACCAATAATTATAATTAGTTAATAAATTTACCCGAGCCAAATGTGTTGGAATAAAATTAACTACAAAAAACTTATTTCGTAATGGGATAATATGTTGAAGTATTATTCTACTATGGATTATTTCTATGCATACATATGTATAATGTATTTCTGAATTCTATTGAGATTGATGTACTAGCACTTAATAATGCAATAAGAGTTGTTAATAGTACTATAGAATTGTATAAGTATTGATAAATTTTAATAATAATTTATCTAGAAAAAGGCTATTGTAATCGCGTAAAATGTTTCAATAATGTGTAAGGCTAAAGAAAGACTTTAACTGATGTACAAATAAAATATTGTATTTAGGTCGTTTATTGTAGTGTTGGTGTACAACAAACAATAAATCTGACTAACATATTGTAGGTTTATATACAATTTACCAGAATACATTAGCGGTATTGAAAAGTTACAAAGCTTTGTACAATATTTAGAACACAGACATTAGACTCATTTTCGATGCCCTAATGGTTTATCGATGATATGATTCACTAAGCCTTGTAGAAAATTGTTTTACATCCCTCAATCTACTAAAGTACACAACGTCACATTGAATCTTATTTACTTGCGAAGGATAAATTTGTCAATAAGGATCAAACAACGCACCCTTGCTTGTACTCATTTTGGAGAAACTTCAAAAAAATAAAATTCGTATCCAACACGGCTTTGGAAGAAAGTTTTTCTAAATCAATGTCAATACTAATAAAATAAACGAAATTAAATAAGCAACCCTCGGTAAGATAAAAGTCGGGTCTAGACGGCGTTGACTCAGACCACACTTTTGATGGTGTCGTATTTTTAAAGTTAGAGGGGAAAAGTTGACACTTAGACGAATTTAACCTTCCATTGTATTAATTATTCAGGGTGGTGCCCTTCGTGTTGTAGGTGTGCGCCTGCAAGACTATTTGTTTTAGAAAAAGAAAACAATTTAGAAAAGTTGCATTAAGTCTCTTCTTTTAGAATTTTAGACGGTGCAAAAGAAATGTTTAGTAAAATCGTTTCGGAAAGCAGCGCGGGACTAAAGAAGTTTGTCTTCTTCGGATGTATTTATTGATTTTAGTCTTGTTATGTCTGTACGTGGAAGACATACTGAATAGTCATTGGTTGTTTCCTATATTACCTTTGCTTTAATTTGAAATAAACGTGTAAAATCACTGATTCTTAGTCAACTGTAGACTGTGAAAGATGAAAACTTTGATTTTTTCTTTTCACTTGATAAGAAATGTAATTCAAAAAGAAGAATTATTTCAAAACAAGTTGCATTATAGTAATTCACTGTCCCAAAACATGTAACAGCAATTTATTTTATAAACTATTTGTATAGGTAGGTAGGTAGGACATCACAAAACCACAAAATACTGTTCAGGGGGTGCTAAATTTTGCGCCTGACTTATCGAAAACTTTGGTGAAAATCTAAGCAAGCTAAGACAAAAAAAAATGTGTCTTTTAAAGAAGATAAAATTTATGTTCAATTGACATCATATTTGATGGAAGTTCTCATGTGTATATATATAAATATATATATATATATAAGTGTACTAGCGGTCCTGGCGAACGTTGTTTCGTTGCCGTCCCTCTGTAACCCGGCAAAAGTTGGTTTTACCTAAAGTGCCCGAGTCCGGCTCGCACTTAACAGATCGAGATAAAAACAATCCTATCTTTTAAGTTGGATCAAATAACAGATAGTAACTAAGTTTGATCAAAATCGGTTAGGTAGTTTAGGAGTCCATCGCGGACAAACAACGTGACACGTAATTTTTATATAAATAGATATGCAAAAATCACGTTAAATAAAACTAGAAATTTCGCAACTTCTTCGAAAGCAAATATCACGATACAATCGTAAAATACAAAAAAAATTCAAGTTTTTTTCTTAGTTGCGATAGAAATATTTTTGATAGCTTTAACAACTTAAGAGTTATTAGTGCTATAAGACTTTATTCACCAAATAGGTGGTTGGGGGTCAATACAAGTGATTTGATTTATAAATGTCTACAAGTAACAAACAACCTTCTTTAACGATTTCATTTACTTCGAAATCTTTCCGATACTGCTATATGTATACAACAACGAAGACCTAAGAACCTAAATGAAGTCTATTAAAAAATGTTTTTATCTATAAACCTATACAAAAGTGGTTTTTGCCCATTTGAATTGAAATCAAAATTTATTACTTAATGACAATAATTGCATTTATGCTAAATCAAACAAGGTAAACTAATTAATTGTTAATTAAATATTTATCACTATATACATTTTTTGTTTCGTTAGCAAGTTTAAAAAAGAATAGAACCAAGTCTATTTCAGTAAATAAAAAATAATTAACCCTGTGACGAATTGCGCGGCTAGCGACCGTACAAAAGAATATTCCTTCTACAAACTCATTTTGTAGATGCTAAGGGAGGCTCAGCGCTCACCCGGAATACTTTAACTTTTCAATTGTAACTTTTGATGGGTTTTCGAACGTAATAATAATCGTTGTATCACAGCAATGGGGAGCTTGAGTCAACGAATACTACAAAAGAATGCCAATTTTTATGTGGAAAATTGAGTTACGTCTCGGGTGTATTATTCACGTCTATCAGTCTGTTGCATTTTTATTCGAACAAATACGCATTCCATTTGAAATTTTATGAGTGACTGACTTTTTTTCGTTGTGTTTTGATTGTAATTTAATGATTGTAATGAAATAAAAACAATAACATAAAGCATAGTCTAAAAAAAGTGGTCTTTTATTAATACATAGTTTATATTTACATTATTTCTCTGTGAAATATATGCAATATATTTTTATAAAAATAACTAGTTAAGTAATGTAAGAATATGGTCAAAAATAATATTGGTTAATGAAAATAGTTGTTTATATTTTATTTCATGATACAGTCGTTGATATAATATTTAAACATTTATTATATACTAGATTTTGCTAGCGGCTCCACCAGCCCTAAATTAGGTTATCGGCGTGGAATTTCTAAGTCAACTCCCTAATTATACTAATGAAGTTTGCTATAGCAAGCTATAACTGTAGCTATAATTTGTTTAAGCTTGATTATAGTTATTCCCTTGGGAACTTTTGAATTTATCGGACCTAACCTATATGTGTGCCAAGTTTTATCCCGATCCTTCCAGTAGTTAAAGCGTGATTGAGTAACAAACATCCAAATTTTCACATTTAAAACACTAGTAGGATACATTTATAGTAGGTACTTAATATAAACAAACATTTTAATAAGACCAAAGCGTAAACAAAGTAATAATTTAAAATAAGAAAAAATGTAACACCTTACGGTAACCTACAAAAGCGGCTGAGCATTAAATCTTGTAAGCAGAAAATAATTTCAGAGGGAAGAAGAAAAAGAAAATAATATTTTAAGGTGAAAAAGTCACGGTAAGGTGGCAATCGAAACTCGTTACCATTCATTCTATGCCGTAGACAATCCGGCAATATTCAATTCTTTAACACACATTTCATGCCAGATAAAACTCATGAATCACGAGTCCATATGGGAAAGCAAAAGTTGACTTCGTTTCCTTAAAAAAAGTCTCAGCCGAGTCTCACGCGAAGCGAATTTCCTGCTAGATATGAATCTTCCCTACTCACTTTAAGGTGATGTATTTTCCTATTTCTACCCTCTCAGTTCCACAGAGGTCTGTTCCTCGTCGGCGTCTCCCGCCTATTTCATAAGAGGGTCCCTCGTTAAATTGATTTTCAATTTGTTTGAAATGTGGTCCGCGGTGCAACGGGCAATAAGGAGGCGGAACAGCGGAAAATCATTTGACTGAACTCGTCTACGATGAGATTTGAAGTGAATTAGACGTTGTAAATTGAAATGAAAACTGATTTAATAGCAAAATTCAGTTAGGATCTTTTCCGATCGATGTTATAGTCAAATCTTTAGAACCACAAGTATTTAAAACTGTTTCCCACAGTTCTACTCCGGTAATGTATGGCCTATCTTTAGCAATTCGTAAAATTTTAATTTACGTAATTTTTTTATCCGTCCGTTTTGATATGCCTGAGTCATACCGTGATAAACAGTAGTACAAACACTTTATAACATTAGTCTTTATAAAAATACCAGATCCGTATGTTTGTGATTGTGTTCCTTCGGAACAACCTAACCGATTAAGTTCTTCGATGGATTAAGCTCATAATCATCAAGCATCAAGACAAGAGCTTATAGCTATTGTAGGATCCGATAGGTGGCGCTGCAGTCTAGTCATTAACAAATTCTATATTTTTTGACCAAAATGACTAATATATTCACAACATAGGTAGGTATGTTCGTTTAGAATACTCGCTTAATTCTTACGGTTTGTCTAGAATTGGTACAGGGGTATATTTTTCTGTCCCTGGTTTTCATTTTACCGCTTATTACTATAGACCTGGTATTTATGAGTATAGAAAGTATGAAGCTACCTTAGTCTAGGTACACTACTTTCAGAAGCTTTGGGCTCGACAACTGTCACGCAGCGCTAAAGAGGTTGGTAAAAAGAGACTGCCATGCAAGGGCTGTATGATAAGCCAAAAAAATAGTCTACAAACTTGCAGTGATTTTATTTGAAACTTGTTGTTACATATGAACCAGTTTGTCAATATCAAGAGTATATCCATAGATTTACTAGTAGTTTATCGATGAGTATATCCTATTACACATTGAAAAGATGACTAAAATTGAACCTTGTATTTTTGCGTTTCGCAAGCCTAACTATTTATTTAGGCTTTACCCATATTTTTAATAGGCCTTCAAATGACTAAGTTGAGCTGTTTCAGCTTTATGTCCAAACTAATCTGTAAAAGCCAAAGATTGTTTGTTTGATATTTTCCTTCACGATGGAATGGAATATGCTATAAAACTGGTTGCCTGTAAAGTCGGTATACGGGCGAAAGTTTTACGTGACAATGATTTTATGTCTGTCTCTCTCGCTCTTAGGCGGGCGCGTGCCTCTCACTCGCTCTCATTGTGAGCGCATAACGTGAGCGGAGCGTAACGCAGTTTCTTGAAGTGTCACCCGGCAAACCAATTTATAAGACGTTGTCACGTCAAAATTGTTTTTTTGGACATCTAGAGGGACGAATTAAGACATAGGATACTGTTTATCCTATTCAGATTTCAAACCACGGCTCAATTTTTTAAGCCGTAACAGGGTAACTAGCTCAGTTTTGGCATAGGAATAGAAAGAACAAAATAATTTGAGAACAGTAGATAAACTTCTATGCAAACGTAATGAAGGTTATTAAATCTTTACCTTTAAGACAGTTTTTTTGCTTGATTATAAAGCAAAAGACACTATCTTAATTAAATAGAATATCAGATAACTCCTAAATGAACAAAAAATTAAATAAAGACGAATATCGATTAAACAATTGGTCTGTAAAGTTAAATCTATTTAGTATACGAGGTACCAAAAATCAATTTATTTCTTATTCAATGAATAAGAAAACCAGAAAAAGACAGACTAGCCTTATCAAAGTTTCACTGTGCACCACTGCAAAACAAGACATCGATATATTACGAAAATTCATCACAAAGCTTTCCCTTGCGACAGTAATAAGTTTCTATTAACTTCTTGAAATGTTACTTTCATTTTATTGTCAAGTGATAGGGATTAATCCCGCTGACTTATAACTGTCATACATCTGCCGGTCTGTGGGGGTGGGGGAACATGAAATAAAGCTTCTCTGCGATTATATTAATACGTCGAAGGGGGGTCGGTACAAAATGATCCGGGTAGACAACTGTAAGCCGTCTAAGTGGCGAGCTAAAGGTAGACGCGTCTTGCCCGCGGCCTCCGCGCTATTTGCAACGTCCTTGGAGATTTGAGATCAGAGATAGCAGGAAAGCGCAAAATAATATCAACCATAGACAAAATAGGGAGACTTTTTATGAAATTCCATTAGAGGTTTCTTTTGTTATATTTCGCTTTGTTAAAAATGTATGTAATTTCAAAGGTATTTTAGTTAAATTGAATTCTATATTAACATACAGAAATTATCTTTTTTTTACAGAATTTAAACCCAAAAAGTACCTACATGTAAGTATTAATTTTTCTCATTATAGTTTTACTAATCAATATTAACTAAGCACTCTTATATTAAATTTACCCTATTCCTCTTCATATTTTTTTAACAAAATTTTGTCATAAACAATAAAGGAATGATTTAGGCTCAAAATATGAAAAAGGCAAAATACACAATCAAAAGAGATTTATTTATTATATATAGGTATAGTTTTTTTTGTTTTAGTTGTTTTTTTTATTCAAATAAGATTTCTACACACAGTTTTGAGTCTTCAAAGTTATTAAGTACATTTTTTTGTTTTTGAGGTTGGAATGTTTTTACAAAATAAAAAAGTAAAAAAAAATAGAGTGCAGTCAGCTCCGTTTTAGACAAATGATGTCATCTGTCAGGAATAAATGGACCAATTACCTAATAATATACCTATAGAAGATACATAATATTGGATGGACAATTATGAAAATAAACTAGTTCATTTGTAATTGCAACTAGCAAAACCGGCTATAAATATTTATTATTTTGATCCCGGTTCGTTATGGGTTCCGAAATGAATCGAAAGGCCCATTTTATTTTCTCTCTTATTCTTTTATTGAACTATTAATTTTAATGAAAGCCACAGTCGAAGCTAATAATAAACAGAAATAAGATACTTTATCTCGGGAAAGTTCTCGTAGAAAGCGAAAAATTTATTTTGCCTATTCTGTTATCAGCAACAACATATAAACCATTTAATTTTATGTTACCTGCTATTAGTGTATGTTTGTACATACCTATATTTTTTACTAAAACAACAGTTGATTTATAACCTTTATAGTAGTTAAGCACATAAACAAAACGATTTTAATCTAAATGGTGACTAACCTTCATTCATACGCACCGGACTAACTGTAAGGGCACCGGCCTTCACCATGGACGAGAGCGATTTAGACCTTAGTCCATCACGCGGGTCCAATGCTAAATGTGAAATACAAATACGTCTTTTAGACGTAGGCTGGTTTACTTACAATGTTTTCATTTACCGACTTAGGTCCTCTGTGAAAACGAAATAAACATTTTACTTGAGAAATTTAGAAAAATACTCATAAGTACACGACTTTGCGATCGAAGCACCTCATGTGATTATATCATTCAAAAGGTTAAAAAATGGTCATTTGATTTAAAAGATATAGGATTGACAATTCGAAATTTCACCTATCAGGTGCTAAAAGACCAATCCACCTCTTAGAACATTAGACAGACACAAAGACCATAAGCTATATACCGACTGATTTAATTTTAATACAACTAAGAATTAAATATAGTAACTACTATATTAATTTAAATTTAAATAATGACTCTTACGGTAACTATTCTCATATTAACAAGAGTATTGACTTCCTTTGAGGCAAACAATATCGTGCACAAATAAAACTAAATCTGGCATATTAAGGCTCAGATGTCATGACAACGGAGGATAATCATAGAGAGGACTTTAGCTACGGAATCTATCTAGGTATTTTATCTTAGGGAGGCCGCCCCGAGATTCGATAGACTATGAATTTGCTGTGATTAATTTCAAACGATATTTGATATGTTCGACCGTCGGACTACAAAGTTGAGGGGAAACCTGACAAATAGGCAAGATTTTGATGCCCCAAAGATCATTTGAGGGTCCCGATCAAACGTCTTTGGTATTACGTGAATTGTATCAAATTAATTCTCTATTACTCACTGAACTGAATGTAGTAAAATTAGTGAAACGAGATTGGTTTTCGCTTTTGATAGATTTCATGCTACAAATATTAATAATAATAATAATAATAATAATATATATTTTTGGACATAACACACAGCGCCGTCTGGCCCCAAAGTAAGCAAAGCTTGTGTTATGGATACCAGAAAACGGATACAGATACATATATATAACTTTTTTTTGTAAATACATACATATTATACAAATAAACACACCCAGACTCAAGACAAACACAATTGTTTATTGTCTCATAAATGTTTGTCCAGTGAGGGAATCGAACCCACACCCTCTGCGCAGTAATCCGCCACATTACCAACTAGGCTGCAAAGGAGTCTTAAATAATCAGGAATATTGTAGATATGCTAAGACTTATTTCGTTTTAAAGTTTTACTCGTGTGTGTAGAAAATATTTATTGTAATACAAAGAATGTGCGCGTAAAGATACATAATATAACAAAATTTTATCTACTAGTTAAAATCAGAACAATAAAAAAATAACCATCATGGACCGTGGTATTTGCGGTCAGAAATTGGACCCTACCCTTAAAATGGTATAGCTATAGAAGTTGCATGCCAAATTTGAAAATAACTTTATATATTATTGGAAATATCTCAAATAAGGGGTCGAAATTTGATAGTAGAATGTTATAATAAGTTTTGTAAAAGGCTTTGTTTATTTAAGTTGAGCATGCCAAAACTATAAAATCATAAAAAAAATGTAGGTACATAGTTTTTGACTTTGGTATGACCAAAAATAAATTATCCCCAGGCTCATTTATCTCCAAAGTTTGCGAGCCGAAAAATCTAAATTAACTCAGGCTGATATATTTAAAATTCAAGTTTATTTTGTAAAACAATGGAAGTATCTATATATAGAAAACTTAAAAATACGTTAAACAAGTCAACAATTTTGGAGTAATAAAATAACCTGTTAAATATGAAACAAATGGTACCTGAGGCACTTTCACTCACTTCAGTCTCACTCATCATAACACTTCTTGCCAACTTTGTGTTCTATAAAAATAAATTCCTATTATTTTTTGTTGCAAAAACCCATTGAAGGAAGCCGTGAATATTACGTCATCAAAGCGTCTAAGAGATTACACATATGAATTCGTATACATTATATCTCTATACGATTATGTTTGACAGATATGTGTTTCGAAATTTCCACGCCAAAAATGCAATAGGTAGAAGCACGTTTGAAGAAATAATAAACGAAATTGAAATTTCAAAAGCGAAAGAATACCCGGTATTCTAAGATCATAATGTCACATATTTTTCCTTAATGCGGATGACACGAGATGAGGCGCTACATGATTTTTTTTTAAATTCGTTCCTCGGCGACGTCTATTGTGCTCTTCTAGACGGAGCGAATATATAATAACACTCAAAGTGTCTCGTAATAAGCAAGGAGACAACAATAAAACGAAGCAACGAAGGAAAGCAAAAAAAAATTCTATGAAATATGCGAAGCAACGACTTTGCGTACTCTAGTTGTTAATAGCAACGTGGAAATTCTAGTCCGTTTTAAAGACTTAGTTATTCACAAAGAGAAACTCTATAATCTGAATTAATTAAATTAAATTCTGTCTACATAGTGTGAGAGATAGTATTGTATTAAGTAAAAAACTATTATACGACGAAAATAAATAGACTTCTCTTTGAGTTCTTTCGATCTTTTCTATTTCATTCTTAAAAATAATAAATTGAAGCTGTGCTTTTAAAACATTAATTAAGATTTTTTTTTATACCACTAAGGTGGCATATAAGCTTACGTTCTGCCTGATGGTAAGCGGTCACTGTAGCCTATGGACGTTTTATATTCTATATTTTGATGCGGTTTTTAGACTTGAAAAGTTATTATTTGTTATGTGCCCTGCGTCACGCTTAACACATTATTTGCGTAGATCGGTTTTGCACTAAAATTTAAAGTCGCGGGTAAAATTTTGTGGTTTATGGATATGATTTTTAGTTCGTATGGCTATACTGGTATGTATAACTTTACGTGTATAGGTGTATTATTATTTTTGTTGTTTATGCTCTATCGCAAAATATACAATAAACATATTATATATTAACTTTAAACCATTATAGTGTAAAGTCTATAGTTAAACAACAAGTAGTTAAAACTAACATATTATGGGTTAAACAACAAGTAATTAAACAACAAGTTGTTAAACAACAAGTAGTTAAAACTAACATATTATGGGTTAGGCTAAAAAATGGGGGAATAGATTTGAAAATTATTAATTAACGCCATCTAGTCTAGAATATTATAAGAATCAGTTACTTCCGGGTCTTACAAATAGCAGTTTGTTTATTTAAGAGGATACACTTCGCGGTGGGCTTCATACAAACGAATTTCTCATTTGTTGACATTTACTGATCAATCACTGTGAAATTTTTAAGTCATAATCCCAAGCCGAATACCTATGTCTGTGGTTTTTCCAAAATCTTGTAAAACGTTCTATTAACTAGAAATCTTTTTTAAAATCATTTGTATGAAAAAATAGAATCCTGTATAACTTTTGAACTATAAAATTCGATAGAAAACTGGCACACTGCAGACCTAGATATTTTTTACAAGAACATGTCTTCAAAATTTCGTGGTGTTTGATCAGCAAATGTCAAAAATAAGTGAGAAATTTGTTCGTATGAAACCCGCTGCAAGGCGCCACGAAGTGTATGCTCTTAAGGTAAGGTTTCAACTATGTGGCGCTAGTTATTTTTGCTCTAACGTTACAAAAATTATACAAAAAATTTGAAATCGTATGATGTTGGTATATGTTTATACATGTGGAAGAATCTAAACTCAGCTATCAATACGCAAACAATTTTAATTGGGTTTGCATACCTCTGTAAAATTGTAACTGTCGACACAACTGAAAACAATTTGGATTTAAATAAAAATGAACGCAGTTCCATCAAATCTACTGCATTGTTCCATTGTTAAAATTTTAGTAAATAAAATGTAATTGCTAAATGGAATGGCTTTGTCGCCATAGTTTAGGGTGGTATTGCATTTGTCAAATATCGGTATTGCTAGTATGTTACTCGCTAGTATGATGAGGTTATCCTATTTATTTGATTAATGTATATTAGACAAAGATGTTTGATAAATGGAATACTACCCTTAGTTTTGTGAAGTTTGTACTAGAACTTATTGGGATGTTGCAATAGTAGCCATGTATAAGAACCCAAAGGTTAGAAATAATTAAAAAGCAATACTTTTGTTTTTTCACATGCAATGAGCAAAAATATACAAAGTTATCCTTCCTGTTTGTCATCAATTCGTTAACACGAGTTAAATATGTACTTCAAACCAAAGCTCAAAAGTCTAAAACTATACCTATCTGGGACAGGTGTTAAAACACACCTTTTACGAAATTTAAAAATGTGTTGCTCACTACTGACGTATTTTTTGTAATTCTTCAGGAACTAGAAATGGTTTTATTATTCTGTCCCTTCTTCATCTTTTGATTTACCAGTGATTAATTTAAAGCTGATAATTAACGGCATAAGGGACATAAATGTATACCTTTGTCCACCATAGAAAAATATTAAAGATATACGTACATACATACAAATTAATATTATATAATGATAGTATTCGAAATCGTTTGGAAGATTAACATGAATCCTTTCGTTTTTCTTAGATATTCGTTCTAACATCTGATTCAAATTCAATAGTCTGGCAAAAAAAAAAAAAAAAACTAAGCTTATAATGTCTTTAGTACCTACAGTACAGGCTTCTAGAAACGCAGACAAAAATTCTAAAGTAATATTTCGTAAACATGGTGATGTGATTTTAATTTTAATGTCAACATAAAAGAAATGGTTATTTAACCTAATATTTATTTAACAAAAAAAATACAGTTTCAAAATACAAATAGGTACATAAGGTTGTAACGTTACCTCGTCAAAAACCAACAATTATGATAACAGTATCATATTCCTACACAGTGACTTCTAACACGCAACACGAAACATCTTTTGATGAAAAGATGTCATTATCCGGTGTCTTGTATATGACGTCATTATTCTCAAAACACGCACCCACTCACGATTCTGACAATCTTAGACGTCGCTAATGGAAAGTACACGTGAGTTTTGATAAATATTTGCTCGTTTTCTTCACCTACTGGCGTTTAAAAAGCTGAAACCCTCGAAGTTGCGCATGATAGCTCGTGAAACGGAATTGAGTGGAAATGAGCTTGGTTGATAAGGACATTTTATGGCAGCTTATCACAGGTATTGCAGAGTGGATTCGTGTATTCACTTATAAAATATTGCTTGCTACCTTATATGTTTTGACTGTTGGCTAAAGTTATATCATCCTTAGAAAATATTATATAAAGATATTTTATATTTATAATAGGAAAATTATGATAGTCATAATATAATATAAAAATATAGTAAACTGATGAAGAAAGTAAAGTAGAAATAAACAAAATAAGATACCTTTAAATAAAAGTTAAAAATAATTGTCAAAATTATTAAAAATAAAAATAGAAAGCAAAAATCTTATGCAAGTTTTTGACATTTTAATAAAAAAAAATAATATCCTGTACTCGTTTTTTTTTACAGATTATGAATATAAGAACTTTATAATAAATGCATAGCAGAATATTTCTATAATTATTAAATTTCAAACTTTGATATTAATAAAATGGAGATGGTAGTTGAAGCTTTGGTTTCTGTTATATGTAAGGTATTATTAATCCAATTACTTATTTAAAATGTATTGTATAAAAACTCCATTAATCATCAAAATCTATAATTTAAACATTTGAAAATAAAACTTACTTTAAGGTTGACAATTATTAATTACACGAATAAAAACATGGCTATTATTTTTAGCAAATGATTTTAGACGTAAACCAGTCTTAGACCTAGTATTTCTTGTCAGTCTAGTTCCCAACCTACTGCCTCAAATCTTTGCTACTTTTTTCTGTTAAACATACCTCACGTAAATTAATTTATTGTAAATACAAAAAAATATTAATTAAGACCTAATCTCATTCAATTAAAAAGGGAATATCCTATTCTCTAACTAAATGAAGCACAAAAAACTTACTCGAAAAATTATGGCAGTTGCACACATGAAATCAAGAACTTATTAAATCCGCGTACAGTATTTGAGTTGAAGCGAATCTACAGTCAGATATTTATTTACCTTGTCGCTCAGAATAACCCGGGTTCTCATTGCAGTTCTCTTGCTGCAACATTTGGTGTACTCAGGCGCCCCATGTATTCCTCAGGGCATTTCCTCCCCACTCATTATCCCCGATAGTTATTACTGTCATTTTTCAACTCGTTATTTACTCTGAGGCGAGCTGATAGCGGGACATTTACTCGCAAAGGTCGAACTTTAAGATTAGGGTTGAAGGATTTTCGAGCTTAAGGGGGCTTTTCGCGAGCTTAAGAGAAAATTGAAAATAGCCCTTTAAAGTACACCTCATTTCCCCTGTTTACATTCTGAGATTCAGTTTTGATAAGGCAAAGTAATAGGACTTTGATTACGTTAATACCCAAATTGAATGTTTTTCATCAAGTTTTACTTTATGTTTACAATTATACATAACTTTAATTATTTTAGAGATTTCTGAAATTCACTTTTTAAATTAACTTTTCATCCAAAACATATTGTAAAAAAAAATAACAATAAAACTTTCTGGGCGGATATTTTCACTACGCTCACATTTTTGAAGAAATAAAAAATAAAGAACGAATTGGTAGCAAGCAAATTCTAATTTCGGAAGCCAGAAAAACAAATAGCTATTTTGCACAAACAAGCTGATGTTAATAAATATAAATTGAGAAAACTTGTTTACTAAACCTTCATCAAAAGAATATTTCAGAGAGAAAGGTTTATCAAAATGTCGCCAAGTGATAACAACTGAAATGGCATCTTGATAGACCAGGAATGAGAAAAGTTCCTTTGAGTTTTATAAAGTACTTTTATCATAACGTAATGATGTTGACAAAGAATTGGACATTTACGCTTCTAACTCCCATTAAAAATTACTTCAATATTTTACTATAAAAAACTGCAATCGAATCGTATTTAAAATTATGATTAACAAAATCAATTACGCATCGAACAATAATAATTCGCTGAGCAAAGAAGAAACTGACATCAAGAAATCATTTTCGAAAATTGATTCAAATCTTTGCAAAGTTCGAAGTTCATTGGTACATTAATTATTCTTAAAAGCTTCTCGAGTTACTTAACTTTATCAGTGACGTCACTTTGTCAAACATCAATTACGTTTTGACAATGATCAACGATGAAATGGACGAGCGCGTAAACCAGTCGACTCATCGTTCAATATTACCGGAACAAGGAAAGTTTTGATTTATGAACTCTGAATAATTGTGCGAAAAAAATTAGTAATTACTGCATAGGCCTGTGTTTGCATGAGAGGGGTATATAAATTGTAGTTCAGTTCCATTGCATATTCTAATTCCAGAAACTGTCTAATAATTTTAAGCACGCAAGTTTAGTGTTGTTTCCCTTGACCGAGTTGATAAAAGAATTTACGCTACGGGAACGTGGCTTGCGTTTGCGTGAAAGGGATATATTGTAGTCCAGTGTCGAGTTTTAATACTAAGTGTCAATTGAATGGGACACGTCAGTTTAATGTTTTTTTTCCTTTACTCAGTTGATAACAGAATCTATATTTGAGAAATTGTCAGACAATAAAACATCATAAATAAAAGATACAATGGCGATACTTAAAACACACGTCTTTCAAATAATATTGCATGTTCATACTTCTAATGCTAATTGTCTAATGACTTAAACACCTACATACGTGCTATGTTGTTTCCCTTTAATGATTTGATAGCAGAATCGACATTTGAGAAATTGTCAGGGTAAAAAAATAGTACAGTGTGTATAAAGGGTGGTAAGGAGAAAATTACTAATGAGAGGCTATATAGAAGCCTAAGGCCGAAGGCTTTAATGTCTCGAGTTATTTTGTCCCGCCCGTGTTACACACAATGTTTTTTATCACATTTGTGAGTTAATTAGTAAAAATATAAGGTTAATAAATATATAAACTCACTGAAACACAATGAGGGCTCACATCGAAAATAGAGGTCAGCACTGAGACATGAATTAAATGAAGATTTAAGTCAATCACAGGCCAGTACGTACGTACAGTATGTTCGTCAGTAATTGATAATGTCAGCCTGTGATTGGTTTAAATATACCTGCTACCTGGTGACCTCTGATCCCTGGTGAAATGTTAGCCCTTATTGAAATGGCGGAAATAGAAGCAGAGGAAACAACGTCATATCTAGAGAATTAAAAAATATAAAGTTTTGGCTACAGTTAAAACTTGTAATTGCTCGCTTGATACGTGTTTCATATTTTGCAGCTGTGCAACTTTTATACATACGTGATACGTTATACATACGTGCCCATTGCGTCATTATCGTCCATGGGTTCTATAAACCTGCGCTTTGCTTTGAAAAAAATAAAATTTACGAAGGAAAAGCCCGTGGGAGTCTTAGCCCCCACTTTGCCTGCACGTAATGACACTGTTTACGAGTAAATGTAATGAAAAATATATTATAAACAAAAGGTATTAAAGCCAACGTTGAAAGTAAACAAACGCCTTTCAATAATTCTGAACATGGAATTGCACGTAACAACCTAGTAATAAGTAGTTTCGTGACCACAAATATACTAGACAAGTGGGTATAAAACTCGTGGTGAGTCTAGACATCTAGTCATAAATAAGTAACGATTACTGGGTACGCTTGCACCATCAAACGTTACCCCATGGAAATATGATCAGCTTGCATTAAAAATACTGTAATAGCTTCATGGCCACTCAGAATTAGGTTTGTAAATATTTTATTCGATTTATTGTTGGTCTGGTGGTTGACATTTTGAGTGATTGACAGGAGAGCTCCCTAGTGACCATGCGCCTGTCACTGTGTCAAAAAATGCTTTTTTCATTTAAAGTCTGCATTATGCCTACTTTAATTTTAGTTTAACTTGTGTATTATTAACATACTTCCAATTATAATACATTTGAAATACATTGACGCCCTCGCAGCCTTGAGACCACATACAATATGAGATCACATACAATGTAATATTGTTTTTGAATAATAATAATAATAATGACCGGCAGTTATGAAGAAGGTGGGGTTCGATTTCCGAATTCGACAAACATTTGTGTTTGTCTTGAGGCTGGGTGTATGATATGTATGTATTTACAAAAAAAGTATCTAGTTATTTTTATCCGTTGTCTGGTTTTTATGATACAAGCTTTTTTAGTTTCGGACCAGATGTCCAAATATAAAAATAATTATTACCTAAAAATTATTATTATATATTATATTATTATTTATCTAATTGAAACCTAAAATACTCGTCGTGATTTAAGTTATCTTCACAAATAGTTGTTTACGACGTCATTAATTCTATAGCAATAATGAATGTAAGTAATAAAACTTCACTGTTCTATTCGAATCAGTTAGTAGAAAAATTTGCTTGTGAAGCAGGAACGATGCCGAGCATTTCCTTCCAATTAATTCAAGCCAAAACTTTATAATTAACACAGTTAAATGTCCATTAAAACTCGTCAAATGAGTCGCCTCTTCATTTGCATATTTTGCTATACGTTCGCGAGTTTCGGGCAAGTTAATTTTGGTTAATTTCCTAGAAGTCTCGCCACACACGTAGTACGTGCACAACCTTTAGTCACTATTCTGCGATATGAAATTAAATGATGATTAATTTAGTACATTTTAGGGCCGCACTGCGTCGGAGACCGAGGAAACCCATTCAGGTGTTCAATTTAAAGCCACTTTGCAACTACTAACTAGTTAACTGTTAGCCTTCTCTGGGTTTGCCAGCTGAGCCATGTATCTATTCATTACTCGGGTTAAGTATTTAATACTTAGCTTCCAATACAACGCGAATAAGTTATTTATGACTTCCTTTTTGCTTATTTCAGCCTTTATATTATGGCAGGCAATGCACTTTTTGTGATATTTTTGTCTAAATTGAATTTCTGTGCAAAATTTATTTAAGAATGCCTATTTTAGCTGCAAAAATAAGCTATTTTGCAGTAAAATTTAATCACCCATAGCTCTAGGTAATTGGAGTACATACAAACAAAAATGACTTTGGCATCTACTTACTTCTTTTTTTATTTTTATTTAATCTTTTTGCACCAAAAATATGTGTAAAATGGCGAGCATAATGCTATGAGGCATTCTCTACCAGACAACCATACTTAATAGGATACATTTTTCTAATTTAACTCATTGTACAGAATTGCATTTGTCTACTGAAAACTATCGTTTTTATGCTAAATAACGACAGGAGTGGTTGATACTTGGATGGGTGACCATTTAGTGGCATATGTTTCCTAAACTCCTCAATACTTCAGAGTGAACGTTCATAAACCTTATTTTGATTTTATAATTCTTTATGGAAAACTGCATAATTTTATGAAGTACAAATTTAGGGACGCCTTTTAATTACCTTCTTTCTGCCAACAATCGCCAATGTTTTTTTATAAAATTGAATTTTAGATTGAAGCTGCCTTTGAATGGGTATCTAAGACCATTACGTTATGATTGGATCTGTTGGTAAATATTTTCCTATTTCAAAGACGAGCTTCTCGGCGTGTTAACTCAAGCTTTAGATTTACAATATAGATAATTACGCCCCTAAAAATGCGTTATCAAAATTTGGGTTAATTGAATTTTTGTTCGTTAAACTCAATGTGAAGCACACCTCCCTTTTAATTACCGGCGAGGGTTTGTTAATTTATAATGTCCGACAGAGTTGGCGAACTCGAAGGCCGAGAAAAAGGAAAACATCAGAACTCCTTTTAAGATTAATTTGATAAGTATGTTCTCTTTGGGCCCATCTCATTAGAATCTAATGAAGTTTAAAATTTAGGAGTCTTCCAAATTGGGAAAGTACAAAGTACTTATTTTAAAGGGAGTCGGGAGTGCCTAAGTAGATAAGACTTTTACGACATTTATCTTATGTATCATTGCTTAGGTATTAAGCTTTAAGGTAATTTAATAGATAATGGATACTGTATTTGACCTCAATGGTGCCTGAAAGTGACAAACGAGGCTGAGTATTTGTTTATAACTGCTTAGTCATTCTTGCTTTAGTGATGCCTAAGGTTTTGTTAGCTTTATAGTAGGCTTATAATAGTTATAGTACCAACACCGGCTATAGTCTACAATCTTTGAAGAATACAAATTGATTTATTATTAATAGGTAGTGATAGATTAATCATTAAGATATCCATATTTACAGTGTAAGCAAATGATCTTGTACTTTTTAGTTCATTATTTTCATTCTGTTCCTTAGGTTCATAGATATCATTATTTGTAAGTTTTATTATATTAGTTATTAATGATTAGCAAAGACAGCTTGTGGCCGCGTCGCATTTATCTTTCGAGTATAATATGTGAGGTTGAGTAACGTCAAGCTTGGTTAGTCATTGGATTGGTGACCGAACGCTAGTGGGTTTTTCTGAGCTCTTCTGTGCTTCGTAGGGCATGTAACTGTTGATCCTGGCTTTTCTCATTTGACAGGAGTCGTTAACCAAAGTCAGGTCTTAAGGTAGGTATGGGCCACAGACATTGTGAGTTAATATACAGTCTTAACCTGTATTATCTTGTAGACACACTAAGTTATATACTTCAATACAATTAGTTTTATATACAACAATATACTTTTTTTCATATTTCATGAGTTTTTATATGGAACGATCAAATAGATCTCTTTATTCTTAACTTAGAAAAACATTTTGTATTTAAATTAGTTATGACCATTTTATATTTTCTTGAGTGTTGAAATTAACGTGTACAGAGGTTTTAAAGTGTACTTATGTAAATGAACAATTGTTATTAAACAGCCGCCATTTTTGCCAACCGCCCACAGAAGCCCTATAAAGAACTTTTGGGTGCGTATTAAGAGGGTGGACTCAACGAATCCGTATTAGTTCGATACGACCAACAAATATCCAACAATGTCTAGGTAGAGCTGTTTACACGTGTCGAAATCCAAGTATTGATCCTTATTAATGCTGTCAGAATGTACGGTTTCAAATTAATCACATACTGTTACCATTGGTCTTGTTGCTTTAGTCTTTTTTTTGTAAACAAGCAGATGTACGTGACTGTACTTTACTGAAATCTTCCCTCTGCCCAGTCCTGAATTACTTCTTGTACTTCGTCAGGAACTGGAAATGGGGTATATTATTCTGGCCCATTTAGTTTTATTGTACTGCTTATTACTTTAGAGCAGGTAATTTACGACGTATGAGACATATGTCAAACCACCTTCGTCCAGATACACTGCATCATAAGCAGTGTTGTGACAGTAGTCTGCCCTCTGTCATGCAGTACTAAAGTGGTTGGTAAAAAGAGGCTACCTGACCACCACATTCTGATGATGATGTAGATATGTATGTATATAAATATGTATATTACATGTATTTATATAAGATTTTAGTAACTATTTTACTAATTTAAGCAAACACAGATACAGACTAATTTAAAAACGCATATTTAGGCTTCTAAAAGATACCTATCTATTTCCTAATCAGCCTCATACGTTCCCACTGCTAGGGCACGGCCTAACTTCAATGAGGGTGAGTTTGGGATATAGTCCACACGCGGGCCCAGTGCGGATTGTGGACTTCACATACGTCTTTTTTGTTTTTTTAAGGTATGCAGGTTACCTCCTGATTTTTTCCTTAACTGAAAAGGCAGTGGTGTGAATAATTAATTTACTTGAGAAATTAAAAAAAGGACTCATTGGTACACGCCGGGTCTCGAACCTCCGCCACTCAGGACGCAATGTGAAATCTAAAATCCTCGGCCACTACCGCTTTTCTACCGATCTTTCTATTATTATTTATTAACTAATGTTTTACTTCTGCTATAATGTAGTTTAAGAAATATTCTTTATAATAACTCTAATATTAGTATAAATAAAAAGAGACGCAGTATAACTAAACGTGAAAACAAAGTTATGTCGTTTATAAATTTAAAGTTGTTCCTTAAAAAAACGGAACTCTATGTTTAAAATAATATCTTAGTTTTGTAAGCTTTTAATTTATGAAGTAATGTGTCAATTGGCGGAGTGAAGTTTCGCGGTGTAACAGAAAAATTAAAAAATTAAAAACGCGCCGCCATGATGAAAGTGGTGTTAATGGTTTTACATAATAATTAAAGCGGGCGGTAGGCTTATGTGCGAGTCAAGTAGGGGGTGTGGCCGGGGCGACGAATGGGCTAACTCAACGACATCTGAGAAGTCCGGGTTCTTTCGAGAGCGCTTGCGGCGTCCTGTTTTATATTGCCCTACCCGTTGCGATGAGAGCAGCTTCACTTTGATTTAAGAGAAAAAGCCGTTTTGACACAACACACTGAAACCTTTCACGAGATGTCATAGAAGGGTCAGAAACAGCAGCCGTCAATAGACTGAAAACGAAAAATGTTGAAGGAACCATTTGAAACATTTTAAGTGGCCGTCCGTCAGTTGAAGTTTAACATACTTTAAGTAAAGTATTGTAGTTAGAGAATTTAATACATATAACTTTATACCAATTTCGAAAAAAATTTTAGTCCTAAGACATGATTAAGTATGAGTTACAAAAAAAGTAGTTTTATCAGATGTAACTAAGGGCATACTTTTTAAAATTAAGCTTAACAAATTAATATATTTATGAATATTATACATATTAAATATGTCGTTTGTTAATAAATGTTACTACGATTAAAAGTTATTTCACTTCAGTTTTGGGTTATTTTTATTAAGTATAATCATTGTAACGTAAAGGAAAACAATTTAAAAATAATTGAATTTAATAAAGATATCTTAAGTCTCAAATACAATGTTCCTATTTATTTAACATGCACTTGGTTTGTTTATAAACTTTCGTACCTACCCCAAAAAAGAGATTAAATCAAAATCTAATTGCTAGCCAACAGAACATTATAAAAGCAAGAACACTTTTGATCAAGAGATCAATAGTTTCCAATGCAATTAAGTTTTTAACCCTTTTTGCAAAAGGCGGCCATCTTAATTCACCGTCTGACTTCTGACAAGCAGCCATTTTGAAAAAACTCAAGTGCGGCTTCCTTCCGCATCGGTGGGCCGACATGAGAACTATCGTGCCAGCGACAACACCCCCTTCGTTTTACATACATCGGATTCATTGTTTTAGGAACTCAAAGTACATACTAGGAACTTCTGTTGTTTGACGCACCCCAATGTGAAACCCGACCGGGATCATAGAGTAAATTCCGGCAACTAATATTACAAAAGGTGTTGGGTTGAAAAAATAAGAAAACGTTGTTTTTTTTTATTTAACTTTCACTGATATTTTATTAGATTTGTACTTTTGTAGCTTGCAGGTAAATCAAATAAGGGTAAGTTGTAACAATAATTTACTAGGAGTACCTTAATCCACAGAATAATTCAAATAGTAACGAATATGGTTAAAGTTCTATATGCATAATAAAGATAAATTGTAATACCTTTGATTTTGTTTTAATGCCAATAATAATGAAAATATTATATATTTATTTAATAATTACTATATTTTAATTATTAATTTTATTTTGGTTCTTATATCTATATAAATCTAATATCTATATATTCACAGTGTTTATCCCTAGAAGGTATAACCACCTTAGTCCTCAGTGATAGGAGATGAGCCGATCGCCGGAGTTTAAATTCAAATTAATAACAATATGTAAAAAAGTCTCGAACTTAAAATAAATAACATAAATTCAGACAACCTCTTTTTGTTAACTTTTATAATTAACTTAGATATTTTTTAATATCATAGTTTCTTTGGGTCACAAGCAAAACTTACACAATCCAAAATTACTTGCTTTTAATTATTTCTTAAACGAATTCTAATGTTTTTTTTTTAAATCTATTTTATGTTTTCTATTTATAGATAAAAAAACAAACTAAGAAAAAAATTTTAAGTTTGGACTTATTGCTTTTTGGTCATAACTTGCAACATCTGGATTTGCTTTTCAAAACACGTAATCTAGGGTGCCGTCGCTAGTACTTGTGCCTCGACTGAGTAGTCACTCCCTTCGCTCCCTTGGTACTTATTGTTTTAATTGTCGCCTATAAGAGGTGGGAGGATCTAAGCTGTCAATTCTTTTCTATCTCGAGTGAACTAGGATGTGTTAAACACAATGCACATATTTACTTTAGAAACGTATATATGTTTTGACAAGGCGCAAGTAAGTGGGAGGGTGGGAGTTAGTAAATATAAAGAAAAAACAGGAGAGTAATAACGGTGGTGACGGTTCTCATCAGGTTAGTAACTCTTTGTGTACTATGCCTGAATAATTGTGTACTGTCGACGAAATCATATGCGGGCAGAAATAATGTTTCAATAATTTGAGCAATAATTAAAAAGAATATAGTTTGTAACGCAGACAAATTTCAAGTTGAATTGTTTTGCAATTTTACCATAAAATAATTTAAAAGCAAACCTAACCTCAAAAAAAATAAGTATATCTTTCATATACAGAAATTATTTTAAGACTCAATGTCTTGATTCTGTTTAACTAAAACTAAGACATTAATTTTAGAGAGAATTTAAGGATAAGTTAATTAAATTAGATTTACTTTGTTACTGATATGTCAGACTAATAAAAAAACAGTGTTAGCATTAGTTACGGAACACCCAGTAAAATTGAAAATTAGTTTAAATAGTTTTTGTTTAAACTAAGTAAAAATTTGGTATTTTAAATACAATAAAAAACAATATTGTTAAAGGGTATTTTACATGCTAGACAACAATAATAAATAACAAAATGAATATTTATTTGAAAGTATTAAACTAAAAATAAGATACAAAAAACTTATATAAAACATAATTAAGTGTTTAACTTTCAACATTGCTTTTACCTTATTAACGTATTTGTCTATGATAGTGTAGCTTAAACTGCTAATGAGGACACTAGTCTAAAACGGATCTAAAAAAAAAGTCCAATTTGTAGCTGCTTTTTAACAAATTAAGAAACGTAGTTTTGTAAACTACATTGTCAATAGAAACGTAGAGTTTTTATTTATAATTTTTTAACCTCAACGAAATAAAAAGTGCACAGGTTTTCAGTAAAACACCATTTTCGTAGCTATTTTTAATTTTTTCTGTACTTTTTAAGGATTTCGTTTAGATTATTTTAATTTTGTCTTTATAAGTCTATAAATTAATCTATTACTTATTTCAAAGCATACTAAACCGGACTCGGAATCTTTTTGCAATTCGGGTAAAAAGAAAATGACCTTGACCCGTGACCATAGGTTATATTGAAGGTTCTCAAACATTTTTTATTAATTGAATGAATTTTATATTTTCAGCTCTGTCATTCAATTCAGTGTGATTCGATTGCTTTACAATGACTATTTTGATTGTAGAAATAATGTAATATTTGATAGACTTGCATTTCGTAGGCGTTGTTAAGCAACACTAAAGCTACTTGATAATAGATGGCGTTGTTAAAAATAAACGACCGAAGCTCGGTCCTCCAGGTACTATAATGAAATGAAACAAAAACCAAACATGTGATAATACTTAAAGTGACTTCATTTTTATATAAGAATAGTACTCTAGGACTTCTAGGAGGAGAAACTCTTTAGTTCTTAACTTATTGTGACCTGTCGATAATTTAGGAAGAAGTCTGTTATGGGAACGTCTAACTTGCTAGATTGGTTCTTTAACCAAATTTTATAAAATTACAATTACAAAATCGCAAAACGCATTTTAGTAGGAATGTAATTTCCATAGCACTGATTGTTAAATGCAAATTATACGAAACAAAATTCCGAAAACTACAGTTCCAGAAAAAATACTAGCAATAACAACAAATGTAAATAAGGCAGAGTTCGATAAATAGGACAATAAAAACAAAACGAAGCAAAAACAGTTTATTTCAGCAACGTTTAGTACAAAATGTTCTCCAGGTAAACAAGGTCTTGTAAATTGAGTGTAATTACAATAGCGAAGCGCGTATCTAAATAAACCCGACGGATATAAAAACAGGGGGCGTTGTTGTAAAAACAAAGTGAACACGGGTCAAGATTTAGCGACAGTAAAAATAAAATGTTCGGTTATTGTCATTCTCACAGTTGTATCCCAATTTTTTGTTTATGTTTTAATATGTGATATCGATGTCTTCACTGATTCGTTTTGTTATGCTTCATACTAATATTAAAATGTTTAGTGGGAATTTGTTTGCTTGTAACTACTTTCTTTACGTAGCAACGGAGCATCTAATTAGGCTGAAATTTGGCACATGGATAATTATAACATTACTATTTATCACGGAAAAAATTATTAGCAATTACTATAACCGTCTTTCACGTGGACGAACTCTATCTACAGCTTGTGATAGCAAAAAGTTGCTGTAGTAATTCCATGATGGTAACCGAATTTAGCGCACGCGGAGCAGCGGGAAAAATGCTTGTTTTAAATAGGTGGATTAGCATGGAATTTTCATTGCAATACAATACCTAATTAAAATTTTGTATCATATCCTGCATACATTTAACTGCATATTTAGGTTAATAGGTATAGTGCAGTCATTATAGCTTTATTCGTCCGAATTTTTTTACTGTGAATAGATTTGCATGAAATTTTGGAATTAGGCTCATCTTACCCTTAACTTTTGTTGATCATAAAATGTTCGTTAAAATGCATATTTTTGGAAATATTTGCAAAAAAACGTTGAAAAACGTGAAAAAATTCCGAATTTTCAATTGCCAATAACTTGAAAAGTATTGGGTTTTTTGAAAAACTTTATAGAACATTTTTGTCTTAAAATTAGGTCTTCTATCGATATCCGAGGTTCTTTGAAGAAAAAAATTTACACCACCGATAAGGGGTGGCAACCACCCCAGGGTGGGTGCGGTGTTCAGATCATTTTCACTTTTGAAGTTAAGGGAAAGATGAGCCTAATTCCAAAATTTCATGCAAATCGGTTCACAGTAAAAAAATTCGGAGGTAAGACCCTATTTTTCGCTCCAATGACTGCACTAGTAATATATATTTTTATCACATCTATTCAAAAAGAGCTGGTTGGTTTTTTGTAAACAGGGATTAAAGTTGCACTTTGAATTCCTAGGCATGCAAAGTGATTTCAATTTGGAATGTGGATTATAGAGATCGATCAAGAATATCGTATGCGCGGACCAAATAAAAAAAAAGTTTGTGGAAAAGTAAAAACCGCGTGAAATGTATTTCGCCTTTGTAATTGTTTACTCAAATTCGTATTTATAATGATACTTTTATAAAATTTATAAAAATGTACTATTCTTATTTATAAGACTTACTTCTTGTCTCATAGATGGTGATAAAAAGTAGAGTGTATAACTTTTTGAATCCCTCGCTGCACTCTGATTTTACCTCAGAATCCCTCGCTGTACTCGGGATTCTACTCTAGAATAAGGAGCGAAAGATTCAAAATAGCGCCCTGGCCGTAAAAATATTATTTTGATCCCTTTGTGATACAATATACAATTGTAGTTAAAAAATTTAAATGCAGGTGACAAAAATAATTCGTATGTTATGTTAATTTTTAGTAATTTCGTCAATATTGTATCTTTCTCTCCCTTATAGGGATAAGTGCATTATAATATTGAAATACGGTTCTTTCACCAGGTTATTAATCAGGATATACCCACGAGGTAAAAGCCTCTAGCACCTCTATTAAAATCTTACTAAATCTCATCCTATAAAAGAGATACATGAATATATTCATAGAGTAAATGTTGAGTTAGGAGAAAGTGGTTTCCTAGTATGAATGAATTCATTATAGTGCATCCTAACGACGTATTATGTTTTTCTTATTGCTGAATCAGTATTATGAGTATCAGTACATTGATGTTTATATTAAGCAACACTAAAGCTACTTTACAATAGATGGCGTAGTTAAAAAAACTAGGTCCTCCATGTACCTACCAGTTAGTAATATGTGATATAGTTTGCTTAAATCACGTTAGGGATAGGGCCCCCAAATAATATACCATCCAAATAATCAAAAATATACCTCACTTAATTAAGAGATGCCCCCTTATTACTTAGTTAAATATGTATCTCATAATCTTAAAAAATACTTGAGAAATGCACCTTTTTAGCTGCAAAATAATAATATAGAATCAAAATATCTTATATGAAATCCATATCCAATCCATATTATATATGAAATTAAAAAAAAAAAAACCAAATTTTCGCCGCGGAGTTTATTTAATAGTTATTGTTTTTTAATTGAAAATGAATTCAACTTTAACGATTAAATTCCTTACACATTACAGTTGTTAGTGCATTATATATAATAACAGAACTTAACTTGGCGTAGATAGTTTTCATGTTATAGCTTAAATGATGAAGTAAAACAGAGAAGAAAATTATAAGTAGAAGCTACTTATCTTCCACTACCAGTCTCTGACAACTTACCTGAAAAAGAAAGAAAAAATCAGAATTTAGAAAAACCTACGTATTACATACATTTGTAGGTATAACACTCCTAATCCATACTAATATTATAAATGCGAAAGTAATTCTGTCTGTCTGTCTGTTACCTCTTCACGCTTAAACCGTTGTAGGTACCGATTAATTTAAAAATTTGGCATGAAAATAATTGAAGTCTTGGGAAAGGACATAGGCTACTTGAAAACGTCAAGTGTGAGTCGTTTTTTAGGAGTTGCCATTGAAACACTGATGACCGAATTCAGCAAACAAAAGCTAGAGAAAACTTAATTACTAGTATTAATCAGTCTCTAAAATGACACTTTGGAATTCTTATATTTTCATCTATTTCCATGATGAGAGACGAATAAATTATCTACCAATATATATATCTACAGTTATAGTACAAAAAACCTTAATGTTTTCAACAACTAAGCCATTTTGAGCGAAGTAAGGATCGGTGCCAAACCACCAAACTGTTGACAGGCCGGGCGGTAGTAGACATAAATCAAAAGGCGTAATGTAGAGCTGGCACTTAAGTGCGACTTAAGGAAAATATAGAGACTCTATTTCGACAACCCCTGCTTTTGCAATTGAATTCGACCATTTTATTTTGCTGTGAATTTGTAGGTATGAATAATTTTGTTTGCCTCTTTGTTTGAAAGCATACGTTATGTAAGTACTTAAAACTAAACTTTTTTCAACGAGCGGGTTTTTTTTTTGGTGTTGTAAGTCTCTGTAGGGTAGGGTGACCCTTAACATTGGGTGGGCATTTTGCTTGTTTGCCACTTTTGTGCTATATAAAAACTATTTGGAAAAGGGATAGTAATTTTGTCGTCACAGAGTTATAAATTTCTGTGAATTCCAAAACCGGTTAACGTGAAATGAAAACTGAAAACAATGTCTTGTTTAGAAAGTAAACACGTGAATTTGCGGGCTTAGTTAGTAGTACCTACTCTTATATAAGTACCATTTGGCAGTCGACTGGTAAACAGATTTATTTGGTGAATTTTAATGTTGAATACTAAAATAAATATTTTATCTCTAATTTTAGAAAATATATATGAATTTCTTTTGAAGATATTTCATATTATTTAAAAATCCAAGAATAATTAGAAGACATTTGAAATTGTTTATTGAACCGCTAAGTTTTGAAAGACGAAACAATAACAATTAAAGGGTAAAGTTAAGGGCAATAGGCTATTTTTTTTACCACCAAGGTGGCAAAAAAGCTTACGGTTTGCCTGATGTAAAGCGGTCACCGAAGACTATGGACGCTTGCAACACCAGGGGCATCACTTGCAAGTTACTGACCCTTTCAAATTCTAATCACTTCTTTCTTACAGAAACTCATATTGCAGTACTGTAGTCTCTAGAGAAAACCTGGTCAGGAAGCTCATTCTACAACTAAATCGTTCGAAGGACGAAGTTCCTCTAAAATCGCTCTTTACTTGACCATTTGGGTTCCAAGGTGTGAGGATGAATTCTCTGCCGAAGGCGAGGGATTGAGGCCGGTGCTTCTGTAATCTGAAAATTCCTACACAATGGATTTATGAGATAAAAATATAACGATGTTGAAAGCTACATTATAATAAAATTGGTCTAATAAAACCTAAAGAAAATATCATAACTTATAAGTAAAATTTGATCTCATATTGAAAATGTTGCTATACATTTTTAATATTTATTAAGTCTTTAAAAAGAATGTATTGATGATTATGTGTAACCAGTTTATCGCCTTTGTGATTGGAAAATGTAGCTAATCAAAGGTAAAGACACAGTGTACAAACAGTGTAGAAAGCGTCCTTGGCGCAATCAAGGCGACACCCCGCTCTTCGAAGCTGTTTACTTTGTCCTCTTTTAACGAAAACAGATTGCTTGTCAATACATAAAACAAACAGTTGTATGTACGAAACAAGGAGCGCTAAAGAGATGTATTTTGTTTTCTTATCCATTTTCTATCAAGAAATTGAATTTTCGTTGAAATAGTTTTATTGAATCTTCTTATAAAGTACTATCAAGTAACATTTTCGTTGAAAGAATATTATTGAATTTTGTAATAAACCGAGGATGAGATATTTAAGTTGTTTGGTTAGGATGTTGAAGAAACATATTGTAAAGAAAATACACATGTTACGGGTAGTGTAATAAAAAGATAAGTCTATTCCACACTGACTACAACTTTGAACAAAAAACGTTGGCGACTGCTGCTGCACTCTCAACTTTCGACTCAAAAGTTAACTCTACTTCCCATAAATAAACCTTTGGTTTTGCCTTGGGAATCCCACCGATCGCAAATTTCAACGGTGAAGTGGAACTGGAAAGTCGCATAAATTACAGTTTCCGACGGCTGCAGGAGAAAAACAATTGGAAAGTAGCACTTAGCAGCTTGACTAATCGCCGGTCGGCAATGACATTTTGGGAAATGCGGAATTCGGGTTGGTCTCCTTCACCGCAAGCCGATGAATCGGCCACCCTGTCGTCGGCCGTCGCGTTGCGGAAAGGCAATAGTTAATGCATTTCTTAGTTTAGAATATCTTATAAGCTCGGTCTAATTGATTCTTTTGATAACATAAATTTATTATATATAATGTTATATACTGCGATATCACTCATTACTTTCAACATTAAGCTATCTATAAAATTCACAAATGGTAATATTAACAGGCCGATTTCATCTACCTTCTTTACCGATTCATAAATCAATGCATTATATACTAACTTTCTAATAATTAATACAAATAGTCATATTGTTATATTGAAGCATAACAATTTGGTTAAGCAAAAAGAAACCTCCAATTACATCTAATAATCCAATCTAACCTAAATCTAAATTCCAATCTAACAAAAGCACATAACTGTCAATTTAGGACATCAGTTTTATTTCAAAGCCGGTTAAAAATAATACACATTGTTAGAATTTATAGAAAACCAATATAATATCGACTTTGAAAATCCAGCTAAATGAATTGAGTTGCAAATATATTTTTGTTCATCAGATATTCAATAAGCCATTTAGACATTATTTATAAGCCATTAAAAGTAAAGAAGAAGCATCTATTAAATAACTAAAAGAAAGGTAAAACTTATATAAAAATGTGTATTAATGTATTCTCTAACTTCAGTGAAGTAAATTAAAAGTTGTGTTCACTTTATAGGTAGGTACTTTTTCATATAAAACTTTTAGCATTAATCAAGGCGAAATTAATTTTATATTAGTCTGGGTTCTAACAAAAATTATATGTTATAACATTTATTGGTAGGTACTACAGAGGGAGTAGTACTGCTGCTACAGTAATGGCTACATTTATACTAATATAATAAAGATAAAGAGTTTGTTTGAACGCGCTTATCTCTGTTACAATCAGTTGCATTTGAATAATTATTTTTCATTTAATAGCCAAATCCTTGAGGAAGATTACATTTAGTGTAATTTTGAGTACAGTACAATAGCATATGGCGGTGGCTAAATTATGGTACGGGGAGGAGTTGCTAAACGAGCTCGTATGAAGCTAGTAGTAGTCGATAGAGGGAATATAACTACTGATCATATACCGATCAGACATAGGGACATTTTAGAAGAACACGGCATAAGCCTTTTGCTCCCTTTATTGGTGATGGCTTTGTTCTTATGCAGGATGCCCACAATGCTCGCTGAGTACGGAGACATTTAAAGCATGTTGATAAACGATTAATGCAGTGGTCAGCACGATCTCCTATTATGAATCCAATAGAGCATGTTTGGGACTTGCTGATCAGAAGGGTTAAAATAAGAATTCCGCCTTGAACTATCTGGGTTAAATGCAAAACGCATTACTTTAGGCGTTGATCCAAGGAACCAAACATAACATTATAAGCATCATCCCTAGACGAATCAAAACCATAGTCAGAGCACAGGGGGAAAAAACCCGTCAACAGACGTACATTCATTGGATGTTAAATTATTCAATTTTTTTACCTGTGTAGAAGTTAGACGCAAAATCTAAAAAAGATGCATTTTGCTTTAATTTCGATTTTTTCAATAAAAAAAATCATTAAGTCTTATGAGGAAATAACCTTTATTAAACGTACATTCATTAAATGTTAGTTTTTTTTTTACCTGTGTAGAAAGTTATGCAGATGATGCATTTTGTTTTAATTTTTTTTATACAATTAATGCGTTAACTCTTACTTAACAAAGACGCTGTTAAAAGATATTAATCGAAGTATTACTCAATGCCTTATAATTGTTTCTTGTATAGGATTCAACGATATAATTTAAAAATCTTACTTTTTTCTGTTCCACTTATTATACCGGTGTGTAAATATATAAGGTGGTGTGGAATCGACTCAAACACAACAGAATTATTTATCTATTACATATAGACAGACGGACGCACATGACGAAACTATTAGAATTACGTTTTTACCATTTGCTTACGGAGCCCTAAGAAGAATATTATACCATTAAATCTCAGAAACAAATAGTCTTTGAATTCGTATCAATTAAAATAAGACATCTATTTACACAGTGAAAGAAAAATCAACAGAGACCACCAAAAACGTGCTATAATACGGCCAAATAAAGAGGCTAAACACCCTATTTCCTTCGTTCTCTCAAAAATTCATTTAAGCCTTATCAGAGCGCCGAATGACCTTAAATGGATTTCTCGCTACATGTTCGGGGTAGATAATCTTGATTTAAGCTGATTTCGTTGCTCTTATACGGAGATCTAAGAAATTCCGGTACCTTTCCCCTCAAGTTACTGAGGGTTCTTGTCGTATATCTAAGAACTCAGGCACTTCATTTGGTTCACACCTCATACCC
Organism: Apoda limacodes; assembly: GCA_946406115.1. NCBI lineage: Eukaryota > Metazoa > Arthropoda > Insecta > Lepidoptera > Limacodidae > Apoda > Apoda limacodes. Next base: position 14,776,286 of record OX291558.1, read on the forward strand.
GCAAATAAATCAGTAGCCCCCTCACAGCTAAAATGTACCTAACTCAGTGTATAATAGTTTGTATTTCCAGAAAAGCCAAACTATGTTGGTTTTTGTTCATTGTCTCTATTATTGTTTTGTCTTTATATAACCCTATTGCCAACACGAAAACTGAATATTTTATTTTGCTTGGCAAAAAATTTAGGATAGGATAAAAAAAATCAGGACAGGAAATTTGTAGGGTCTCGCTACATATTCTAATTAAATAGCAAGATCATTTCGTGTTGAAATTGAAATAAAAAGATAGATAAACATAAATAGCTATTTACCTAAGAGATTCCACGTTATTGTAACTAGGTACGTAATAGGTTAATAGACGCTCCCATAGAAAAACACATATCTACATACATAGTAATGTAATCACTAATCATTCAGTCAGTTAGTTCGTTGGTCTAGATAAGGTTTTAATTTAATATAGAATTTAAGATTACATAGACAATCATTTTTAGGGTTCCGTACCCAAAGGGTAATAAGCGGAACCCTATTACTAAGACTTCGCTGCCCGTCCGTCCGTCTGTCACCAGGCTGTATCTCATGAACCGTGATAGTTAGACAGTTGAAATTTTCACAGAAGATGTATTTCTGTTGCCGCTATAACAACGCATACTAAAAAACAGAATAAAATAAATATTTTATTGTATCGTAAAATAAATAAAGTGGCCTTCGAAACACGGAAAAGCTAAAAAAATTCGCTAGAATGTCACCAATAACTGGCTACACTTAGTTTAACTTGGCCTCCCAAGCACGGAGCTTTGAGCTTCTTGAACAAAATGTTTGCCACCGGAGAGTCCACCACGCCAGAAGTTGCTAAGCTTCGCCTTTGTTTCCGATAGACGAATTTCACGTGGGCACGGTTTACGAAAAATAGTGTTGTAAGACTTTTAAGTTAAAATAAGATATTTATAGCAGTTGTAATGGTTATTTACACAGACTACACACCATCCAAGTTGCAAAGCAAACTCCGGGAGCAGTAAGTCGATTCGCACACACGAACCGTCCACAGTTCACTAACTTTCTTTGTTGCTGTGAGAACTAAACTATTGTTTGGAGTTAAACTTGCTCCTCCGGATTCCGAATGGACAGAGCTGACTCTGCGCGAAATTGTTTTGTGTGAGTTTCGAAAAGGAAAACATTTTGCTAGCAGCTTAGGCAAATTGCTCACAACAACAGTGCCTCGCCTCAGCTGGGGCAAATGCGTCCACTTCATATTTTGTGAGCTAATGTTATTTAGCAATGCTAACAAAGCATTTGATACACTAATTGCTGTTACTAAAGTTGTTAAAATATTTGTTTGTAACTGTTGGTATTGTAAGCTTTTTACTGAAGATATATCTAAGCTATTTGTTACTTTAAATTAGATGATAAATACGCAACTTAAAAGTCGTTGTTAAAACACAATGTTTTTTTATAATGTCTTGGTAAAAATTTTTCATGTAGGCTTAATAATTACTATAACAAATATTTAGATTTAGATGACTTTATATTGTATATGTAACTAGCGGACCCGAAGAACGTTATTTCTCTTTTTTAAAACAACTGCCGCACCACCTATTGTGAAACCTTCCCCGGAGGCATGTGCACAACAATTTTTCATTTCATTCGTTTACCCTTAGTACGCGAGTCCGACTCGCACTGAACCAGTTTTTTCTGGGTCAGAATCCTTCCTCGGCGTGTGCACAACAACCTACCAAAATTTCATTACAGTTATTCGGTTTACCCTTACTACGTGAGTTCTTCTCGCACTTGACCAGTTTTTTTCTTTTTCATAAACCTTCTCCGGCGTGTGCACAACTTACTAAACTTTCATTACATTTGGTTTACCGTTAGTGCGCGAGTCCGACCGCACTTGACCCTTTTTCAACATTACATATAAACTTTGTTCTGACAGAACGAACACAACCAAAAAAGAATTAGGTCTAGCCGTTCTCGAGTTTTTGTGAGACTAAGATACGGCAATTTGTTTTTTTATATACACCTATAGTTGAAAATAAATTAGATGTTCATATTTTATGCGTATGCGCATATTTTAGGTACACGAATGCGATAAAAAAACCAAGTTATGACCTACGTTTTTAAATTAGTACTATTTAGTACTATCATTTTACAATTGGAGGTGCGCGATTCCTTTCAACAAATGATTGTCGTCGGCAACAAAGTCATGAGCCAAATAGTTTATGTAATTGAAATAAGTGGTATTCAATATAATATGCGTCCTGTGTGTACCGTTCAAGTAATGGACGGCAAGGTCAAGTGTTTAACCTTTAACCTTAACTAGAACTAAAGACGACCAAATGCATGCACTCGAATTAACCCAGGTTCAGTTCAGGTAAGTGTAACACTGCTCATTGAAGGGATTATGCGTACTGCAATAGTTGGTATTAAACGACTTACCTACTTACGTATTTCTTTTTGTGGAATAAGAATTTAGTTCCATATATACGTTGAAAATCTGTCATGTATCTGATAATGCTTACAAACATTTATTCGTTCTGCATAAAATTTTAAGTTTTGATTGAACAGTGATCCTTTGTTAAAACATAAATCACATATAATGTTTTTGGTATAATCTTATAATAACCAAAGTATTACCAAAGTTTTTCTAACACATCTGCGCCTTCGTAGGCGCTTATTGGTGATGAAAAGATGCCTGAAAAAATTTCAACAATAAATTTTAAAAGAATTCCTTTTAGGAGCTTTACTGACGCATAAATTAATGGGTACGTTCTTAGACTAAAATAACCAACTGTCAAAATTGAGGGAACGCTGAGAGAATCTTCTTATGCAAATGAACTAGATGACTAAGCTACTAAAATAACTTGAGAAAAGAAGTATTGGAAGTTAAACTTGGGGAGCATAAAAATGTTTTGTTTGCTCTAATTGTTCCAAGTAGCTGCTTAGCTCGACTTTTTGCCAAGTCATTGTTTTCGACGTGCGCATGCTTTAACAGAAATATTTTCGGGTAACTCCCTTGCGAGAAATTCATGACTTTCAAAATTGTTACCAGTGGTAACAAGGGGCGGATGAAGAATTTGCCATCTTTGTCTGAGTAGTTTTTCGAGTGGTATTAATACCTATGTGTATATATATATGTATATGTATATTGAATTGAGGCCTTTGCCTTAAGTGGCCTTAATGAATAATAATAATAAAAACTATAACTTACAATAATGATTATTTTATTTTTTGTATTTAAATTTATATTACTTGGGTTATATGTATTAATTTATAAATTTGTTTTTTTTATGTACTTGATCCTACATAATCTGAAAATTAATGGTATGTAGTATATTTTTATAAAATTTTAGCTATATAGTATCTGATTTTATGTTTAAATAATACTAATGGAAAATAATTGTACAATGCATATTTATATATTTTTTTTAAATGCTAAAATTAATTTATTACGGAATTAAAAAGGCAATAATAATAATGACAATATAAATACGCCAATTTTCTTAATATACGTATATTACACAAGTCTTAAAATGCATTGAGAACAACCACTTTAATTAAAATATGCATTTCTATATGTGTGATTGCATTTTTTTTTTATATTATCCGCATATTATTTTTTATTTCTAACAGCTGAATTCGCGAACTAAGTATTAACACTCTAATTTTTCTAACAGTGCATTCGTGCTAAAAATGCGTGATGCGGTAAATAAATAAAATGATGCGGACTCTGGTCCAACTTTCGTTGACCGTATATAAAGCACTGATGTAGATAAATACGGAAATGGCTATCTTATGTCGATACCAACGTATCCTATACTCAAGGGACACATACGAAATGTTTGCGCCAACTTTATACAACTTGTCGATAAATAAAAGCAACAAATTTTATCTGCATAGCTTATCTCCTTTTTTTTTACAGTATTGATTTTAGAAGTGAAAATATTACCTAGTGAATTGTTTGCAGTTCTTATTCTTTATAGTAGGAAACACTAGCGCCATCTGTTATTACTTAAGATATGATCGGACAAATATATGTCACCTTGTGCCAAGTGTAGCGAGAAAATGTATACACTCGTGTTGTGAGTCTGAGTTCTTGTGTGATTCTGTCCTCACGATCACGTTCGCTTTAACGAAATAAATGTATGGAAATTTAGCAGCGCCTATAGCGGTCGCATTTTTAGATTTTTTTCTCATAGCACTGTTATAATACGCAAATGCAAAGAAAAAGACTCACAACTAAAACTCACACTAGGCATACGGTGTTTTCTTTATCACAAAAAAAAAATATTGGCCAAGTGCGAGTCGGACTCGCGCACGAAGGGTTCCGTACCATTATCTATAAAAACGGCAAAAAAATCATGTTTGTTGTAAGGGAGCTCCCCTTAAATATTTGTTTTATTTTAATTTAATTATTTATTTTTGAAGTGAATATATAACTAAATATAAGTACTGTGAATATTTCAAGCGTCTACCTGTTGCTGTAAATAATATCGAGCAAAAACAAGCAAAAAAATCACGTTTTGTGTATGGAAGTCCCCTTTAATATTTATTTTATTCTATTTTTTTGTATTTGTTGTTATAGCAGCAACAGAAATACATCTTCTGTAAAGAATGTTATTTGTTTAACTATCACGGTTCATGATATACAGTCTGGTTACAGACGGACAGACAGACAGCGGAGTCTTCGTAATAGGGTCCCGTTTTTATACTTTGGGTACGGAACCCTAAAAACCGGTGTTTACATGCATTATCTTCGAATTCCGTACAATGAGAGTAATAGTTGAGCACTTAATGATTTAAATATAAACCAACGCAATGCACCAACGTATCCTCATAAACAGCTAAAAGTGACTTGCAAACAACTTCTGACTGCTCACAAAGATAAGCAGCGACCTATTTACCTGTCCTCTACATTAAATAATTTTATTTATAACCAATTTAACGTCTAGTCTTAGTAATCCTTCGTACGTAGAAACGATTTTCCTTCAATTAATAATGTTTCATTGTTTAAAGCCGGCCTCGATCTGCTTTAGCCGACCTCGATCTGCTATAGCCGGCTTACAGAAACAATCACTCAAATAGGCTGTTCAAATTGAATATTAATCGCCATTTTCACCAGAGAATGGGAATATTATGAAAAGCGAACCCAGAGGCTGAAGGAAATAAATTTGTAATGCAAAGTTAGAAATTCCATTCCTGTGTTGTCGATAAGTAAACGCTCTTACCTAAAGCTCCGCACAAAGGTAAGAATACGCTTAGCATTTTACTTTTAAACTGTGACGGTTATACAAAGAAGAGTGGGAATCGAAAACTTGGCAAATATAATCCAGTGCCGCCGGAACGATTAATATTGAGCCAATACGGCCTAGGTATTCCGAAATTTATTAGCCTTGCAAATTCGAAGCCACAGCTCCCCCTCTATGATATATTGCACAAGCCGCAACAAGCTTTCCGCGCCCGCTACCGCCCTAGCATTACACCCCTATTTTAGCTTTAATTAAAAAGCCATCAAAGAGTTTTCAGCCATTAATCATGAAACTGTTAACAGTGAATGTCGAGTCTGAACTGAAGAAAAAAGAGGATTAGAATATTAACAAAATGGCTGAAACGCTAAGGGTTAGAGAAGAAGCAAGATATTCCCTTGAAAATAAGGATTTGTCAGTACTGATTTCGCGAAATAACTCCGGGTAGATCGGGGATCTTAAGTTGTTTCTAACGATTCAAAGGATTGAGGAAATTTTCTTTTTAAATATGCCCGGTAAAGTAGCAACGATATTTTTAAAGCTTCGTAATTGACTGCGGTTTCTACTTTTTGTGTTTTTCTTTCAGAAGCTTTTAATGGTTTGGATGGATAAATTATAAATTCTGTATTCGAGAGGCAGCTTAAAGTGGATTAAAAATAAATATACAGTCGTGTTCATTTAATGTTTCTACTTTTGGAATATTAATGATAGCTTTTAGTGTTAATTAAAGTTGAAAGTTGAGCAAGGTTAAATATTCAGAACTATTGTTTAGTGTGCTTTTAAAATTTAATACCAGCATAAATAGAGAAATAGTTCAATTAGAACACAAGTGAACACGAATTTTGAGATTGGGTTCTATATGTATGATTTTGGTTAAATATGCTTAACTTATTAAATATCAATCATTCATATCTAATAAAGTTTGCTTTTATAGTTACTAGAACGAAAATTCTAAATTTACTATAACTGGCTTTCTACCAGGTGGATTTGCCCGCGTTGCATAGATTTTCGTGGGGATAAGATATTTTTCCCGCTGTAAAATGTAGCCTATGTAACTTGCTAATAAAGTAGCTTTTTATTGGCGAAAGAATTTTTAAAATCGGCCCTGCCGTTTTTGAGATTTTTTTGTACAAAAAAATCTCTCTCTTTTTAGTATAAGTATAAAGAAGTATAAATGAATTAATATAAGATGTAAAAGAAAAATAAAACATATATATATATATATATTAGTAACTTTTATTTACCAAAGGAAAAAAAGACCCTGAAAGTGAACAGTTTTAGTATTTCTTTTATGTGAATACGCACTTTATTACATAGACCGTGATAACGCTTTTCAAAGTTCATAACATCTTGGTAAAACCATTCAACTTGCTCTTCCGAATAAGCTCCTAAGTTATCTTTGAATTTATCTAAATGGGCATGTAACATATGCATTTTCAGCCACATTCAGCCTTGAACTTATTGAGCAAATTTGAAATCAGCTCATGGTATTTGCTTAGCTATTTCCAAGAACACATGAATTGCGGCTTTTAGGCTGAGCCACGCTTCTTTTTTTATGGGTGTTCAGAACTCAAGAAATCCTTTACTTGTCATTTATCTTTTTTATTTGCGGACCCACGAAAATGCTATTTTTGTTTTTTCGTTGTGTAATGTACAAAAGCAATCTTTATTTGATGAGAATAGTAAATTTCGTTACTTTTCAATGTAGACAATCATAATTATGTATTAAATATGAGACTCAAAAGATTTTTTTTGTTGGCTTGTAAAACAGATCTATCGATAATTAATCATCGTTTAATTTTTTTATATACATTTTGTTAAATTTAATTCTGAGAGAGATACGTTTGATAATAATATAATGATATTTTAATGAAGTTATATGTATATAATATTTTATAGTTATTTTTTTTACTTCCATGAAATTAGGAAATATTTTCTCTAGTAAATTTTGAGTAATTATCTCAATACATTTGTAAAAGAAAATAGTTATTTAAGCTATTCATTATGCAAGAGCAATCGAAGAATTCTAAGATTGAACGATAAAGAAAGCATTTAAGAGCAAGTGAGATGAAAAACCTATTCTCTGCCAAGAAGGTAATCAAATGGACATGCCATATATACCTACATTGAAATAATTAACAAATTTCCCGAAGTGTAAGCAATTGCTGCCAGCTCCAAACCTAGTTAATTTGATATACAGAGGTTAACTCATCGCCATTCGATTGCGAAAACAAGCGAACCGCGTTGATTTTGAAACCCGTTGATGAACCACTGTGTTTGCGTAAACACGAGTATTGTGAACTTTCCATAAACATTTTGATAACAAATCCATTGTGTGCGAAGCTTTCCAACCCTCTCCATTGAGCGGTCTCAGCTACAGACCGAGATCCCTTTTGTTATCTGGCAATGTTACGAGGTGTTGGTGATAATCTGGGTTTTGCTCGAAGCACTAATGTAGGTACGTATTACATAACTTATGTCGTTGGTTGTTTGTGAATGTGATTTATTTTCTGAATCTACGCAGGTGGTAAATAGGTATTCTCTTTGTTTAAAGCATTCTGATTGTTTAACATTAGTCTTTGGAGCAGTAGCTAATGATTACATTTATTTTAGCTTTATTTAAAACAAATAATATTTAATTTTGTTAATATTTATCGTTTATTATTATTACCTAAAAAAAGAAAAATATAAATGCTACTTGATAAAATCAAAATGTATTTAAAATATATGTAGGTAAAAACCATTGTATTTTAAATGCGGTATTCTCAATATCAAACATATTCTTGTGATAAAATCATTTGTAATTAAAATAATGCGTTAGTAATATTTATTTATTAAATTAATATTTTCAAAACAAATCCTGGCTTTAGCTTAAAATTAGCTGGTTCATATTTCAGAAAACAAGGAATTGAAGTTATGATTAAACTAGCGCATATCCAATAGTAGGATGTGGGTACAGTTGAGTACTCGCTATTCGATGTCCACTCGATAAGCGATTTGGAGCCGACTGATATCGAGTGATCACAAGAGCCTACGCGTGATTATCCTACTGGCAAAAGCAATCGGCACTAGATAAATGAAGTACCTATATAGTAGGTACCAGATATTTCTAATAAACAAAATATTATGAGATACCCTTTGTTTTCTAGAGTCAGTATGGCCACTTTCCACCCCCCTCTGTTAACTCAAAATGGGTTGTGTTGTAATACGGAAAATAACTGACACTTGATATGTGTACTTGTCTATATGTTTAAATCATGTAAAATAATACAGGTAGGTACTTTAATTTATTAGTAAACCAGAATTCCAAAAACCATTGGAATGTGTTCTGGTATCGATTCTAAGACCCCTAGTCTGGTTTTTTTTAAAAATATCTTTAAATTAAAGATTTTCAACCCTTAACAGCTTCATTGTATGTATAGAATAATTTTATAAATAAAATATAAGTAAAGTTTAAGATAAAAAGCATAATACTACCTCTTTGAGCAATTTTTGTGTCTTTAAAATAGTATTTTCAACATTTGTTACAAACCACTTACCTGGTTACTATAGTATAACCGAGAGGTTCTCCTATATTGTATTATATTACGTAGAAGAGTAGGTACAGTATTTTCTGGGAACAATTTTTTTTTGTTAAGCAATCAAAATTAAAAATTAATTAATTAATAAATAATAAAATATAAAAAGCATTTAACACCTTTAAATTAAAAGTCTGCCCACAGGGTTGACAAATAGTACATTTAAAAGTGTAGTTTTATAATCATTTTTTTGTATAGGACCGTAAAAATCTCACAGAAAAATTAGATATACAGCTCTATTAATCTTTAATTATAGTAAGTACATAATTCAAAAAGAAAAGCCTTCGATTAAATAAGTTTAATAGATAATCAAAAAGATTATATTATCTGCCGTCTGTTATAAAATTCTTGTAAAACCAGGAAAAACTGAGAAGGTACATGATTGTGTAATGATATTATCACGAAACAGCAACCTCGCACGCAAGTTCATTGACAAAAAGCGTCAATGATTTTTTTTAATAAAATATTCCAAAAATTATACCAAAGCAAGCCCACGTGGTTCATTATAGATGTTATTAACATAAGATGGTAACACCTGATCAAATAAAAAACTAGAATGTAATACATACATTTTTTAGTTGTTGATAGAATCAGGCGTTACTTTGCGCAAATTCATTACTATGATAAAATATTATTTATTACCTTGCAAATCCGCTTTTTTTTTGGATCAATTTGCCCATTCTCCTTTATTATTTTGAAAATTATTGTATCATAAGGGAATAATTAAAAAACGTTATTAAACCTATAAATACCAAAACCCTTAAAATACTTAACTAACATATTAGCTTTAGTAATTATAATTCTCTTATTCTTATATCTATCTTATATATTTTTATTCTATATTTTATATTACAAGCTATTAGAATAAATTTTCCTGCATTTTTGTTTACTTTGAAAAGTTGCGTAAATTGGTCCACCGGCTATGCATTTGTACACTACGAATGAGTGTATATGAAGTACACGTACTAAACACTACTATCTGGGAGTAGGATGCATGACTTCTCAATAAATACATTGCAATGTCGAATTTGTTGCAAATACCTTTTATTTAACATAAGCAAGTGAATCCGTCCGCGACTTCATATGACGTCTCACAAACAGTAGTTTTGGTCAAACAGAAACTGCGGCCGAAACCATCATTTGTAGCCGAAACTGGCCGAAACCGAAACTTTGGTCGGACATTAAAAATAATCAATCCCACTCCTGTTAAAGGTTTTTTTTTAAAAAAAAATAAAGCTTTATAATAATTTACATAATGTTAATCTGTAAAATATTTATTTATTTACATAATGTTAAAAACTTAGGTACTTAGACTTGAACCAGTAAAATGTAAATTGTGCCTGAAATTATCCAACATAATCGATGTTAAATGTCATACAGGAGGTATAGAATAAGCCTTGCCAGATGGCAAACAAATTGTAATAAAGCAAAGGGTACAAACAAAACCAATCCAATAGCACAGTTTAACGTTACACTAGCGTGATCGCAAAGCAATTTTCGTTAGTTTAGGGGAACGAAGTAAAAAAATATAACAATAAAGTAATATAATTTGGGACCAACGACGCCGGCGGCCCGGGTTGTTACCTATTTGTATCAGGGGACAAAACTAATTTAATGAAGGAATGGGATAAATTTCGGTCGTCTTTCTATAGAAACGTAGCAATTAAGTTAATCAAATTAGAGGAATGTACCTTTCGCTTAAGGAAACCTGCCTGTTTATAACATTGATTTCATATAATTATTAACTTAAAAGTACAATAATAAAAGCCTCACTTATTAGGAAAATTTCGACTTACATATTTGTTGGTTATAAATAGTGGTGTGCCGGATATTCGTATCCGTATTCCGTATTTATATCCGCGGATATCCAAGGGAGAAGGAAGACCTGTATCTTTATCCGTTAGTTTTTGGCGGATCTTTCACAGATTTTTACCTCATTAATTTTCAATTCATAGATGAAATTTAATATATATAGGTGATTGGCTAACAATAAAAAACTGTTAAATTCCATTCAGATTATTTTTTATTTCTTAAAATCGTATTTGGCACTTTTACATTGCAAACATTTATTGTAGTGAGTACCATACCAATAGTACATAACTCAAACGTACTAAATCAACTGTCTTTATAATAAGATCAATCACAAATCTTTGTAATAAGCTTATTAAAATGATAAATTTAAAAATTTATTATAGGTGGTTTTTATGAAATATTAAATAAAATATCTTTATAATGAGAAAAATTGAGTTTAAATCTTTGTGTCAAGCTTAATAAAATATAGAAATATTTAAGTATTATAGACAGTTAAAAGATCACTTTTATAATGAGAAATAAAAACCGAAACTTAAATCTTTGCAATATTTCAAATTCTAATTAAATTTTTATTCTTATTAAGTAAATAAATAAAAGGTCGATGTGCAATTTTCCCATCGCGTACTCTAAGAAAGTTAAAATCCCTATCTGTATCCGTATTCGCGGATCTTGAGACAAAATATCCGTATTCAGGTCCGTATCCGCGGTTATACATTTTTTAGCGATTCGCCACAACACTGGTTATAATTAGAAAGGAAATCAAAAAGAAATCCTTATAATTGATTTATTAAAAACACAGACGAGAAACTTTTTGTTCTGAGACGTCCTCCAAATTTTTTAATTAAATTAAAAAGAAAGTTTTTATTTTGTCTAAATATTTTTATGTATGTTCGCGCATAAATACGAAGTTTTAACAAACTTTTATATAAACTAACTATTTAGCCTAAAAAAATTATATGAAAAGGTCTATTCCAAGTGCTCTTATCTAAACTTATATATTTTTGCGAAAGCCTGTTTGTTTGTTTGGCTGTGCTTACTTACCTGTTGAGCTATTTTTGTGGTACAGACATTGTTGAAAGAACGGGATACAAAGGTATTTTTATTCTAGAAAATTCAAAAGTTCCCACAGAAATAACTATGAACAAACTCAACATCGACGAACTATAGCTACAGCTGTAGCACACTTGCTTGACATAATCAAGGACTTGCCTTAAAAAATTGCCGAATTCAGCGCAGGTGGAGTCGCGGGTAAAAGCTAGTTTTTATATCAAGAATAAAACCTACCTCAAAAATCTAATAAAATAAACCCTGAAAGCAGATACAATACTAAACTAAGTGTTAGTGAAAGATGTTTAAAAAGCTAAGTCGTTATTTTGTTTTATTGAATTATCAAAATTATTTTTAGGTTTCCGTACCTGAAAGGTAATTAGGAATCGTATTACTAAGGCTTCGCTGTCCGTCCGTCCGTCCGACCGTCCGTTCGTCTGTCACCAGGCTGTATCGCATGAACCGTTATAGTTCGACAGTTGAAATTTTCACAGAAGATGTATTTCTGCTGCCGCTATAACAACTAATACTAAAAAACAGAAAAAAATTAATATTTAAGGGGGCTCCCATACAACATACGTGATTTTTTTGCTGGTTTTTGTAGATAATGGTACGAAACCTTTCGTGTGTGAGTCCGACTGGCTCTTGGCCAAACTTTTTTAATAAACCAACTCAGACAGAAAGGTAAAACTTCCAACAGACCCAAGTAGGATTACTTCTCCATTAATTAATAAATACATAAATTAATTAATTAATTAATAATGAGAATGGTCTTAGATTCTGAGTTTCTTAATTTATAATATTTATATTATTTAGCACTTGCTAAAATTATTTTCGGAAGCTGATATAGTAAAAATAACAAACGCAATTACTACACGTTATTTTCTCGTTTAGAGACACTTTAGTATAACAATGCTAAGCGCTATCCATCATCGTAACCGTAGGTACTTATAAAGTTTCAAAGTTTCCAAGTATAAATTAGTAGCGGCTTGTAGGAAGGATAAAATACAAAATATTACAAGACAGCACACGATTCGTTAAACATTTTCAAAAAGCCCTCAGGGCGAACACCTGATCAAGACACTTTATAATTAATTTCCAAGGAAAGCTCTAAACGTCACCTTGGTAATCGTCGTGATGTTTTGTTACTTACAAAGATCTAAGAATAAAATATTTTCATAAATAGGATATGATTTAATTATATTTGTTGTTATTTACTTACATAAACATATTTTTTTATAAATTATTTTGATTATGTTTAACAATTTTCAATAAAAAGGTTCCCAGATTGACGGGAATTTTCGATGTAAGTAGCTAAACTTACAGCGATTAGTCCGAAGTTTGGCGACCGATTTTTCTGATGGTTACTTCCAAGGAAAACTCTGATAAGGTAAAGATCTGTCGAGAAATTTTGTTACTTCTATGGTGATCGTTTCAAGCCAATGGACTTCAAAACAATAACCATTAGGGTTAGAAAATTCCTCCCACTTTTCGTGGCAAACAAACTCTAAGTAAGGTTGAAAATGTGGTTGTAAGGTTTTTTTTTTTTTAGTACATGGTGTCAACTTTAGATATCTTAAATATATGGTCAGATAGGTAGTTTATGTTATACCTTAAATAATGATAATATTATAAATACATTTACAATAAACCGGCTCGAAATATTTACAAAACATATGCCAAATTATACAACATAGCAGACAATTTTGTCATTGAATTCGAATGTCAAAAATGGATAGGAGAAATAGTATAAAAGAAGATGGGTATTTTGATATCCGAAAATCTATTGCAACCAATAAAAATAATTTATATCCAGTTCGAATGGTCTAATTATACACTAGTCATGATGGAATAGTCAGTTCGCTGTCCATTCAGTGATATACAACCTTTACCATCAACAGTTTTCTATTATATTACTTGTTTTGACGTCGTGTTGTTTATTATTGCCTTATTCCGTTCCAGCGTCTTACCAGCTAGCGTCCCACTGCTGGACTAAGGATTGAGTCACATAGAAAAAAATCGTCAATGGCGAGGTTCTGTAGAGTGCTCAAAACTGCGGGCTAGAACAGCGCAAGCGATCAAAGATATGGTAATTGAAGAAACGGAGGGTCCTCAATCACTGGAAGGTATGCGGTGTTTCCAGTCCGCATCAGTGAGTGATTCTAGTAGTACCCTGTCCATCTAACGATATTCCCATGTGTCCTATTACCTCTGCCCAAAATATCAGTAAGACGGCGTAGATAAAACAGGTAGTGTAGGACTTCAGGGATAGAGCCGACTGGTACCAGCACAGTCAGCAGGAGGATAAATATATAAAAGTGAGAATTTATACAAGAGGGGAAAAGTGACTTTTTTGCCGTTTGTGGCCTGCGTGCTGGCTTCTAAACTCTTCTGTGTTCTGTTTCTTGTTTGAAGGTATTGATTTGTACTGATGTTCGGTGGATATCCGCGTGGCTTCAGTAGTTTTGTTTTTCTATTTTAGTGTTTCAATTCTTATTCCCCCCGTTGCTTCACTGATCTTCCAACTTTTGCATTTTATTGTCTTGTAATTGTATTCAGTTTATATCGTAATTAGGTATCTTCGTTTTGATTCCGTTAATCTTAGGTTAAGCATGGATTTCAATATTCAATAAATTAATGTTTTACTGTGGCAGAGTTCCAATACTTACGTTTGATTTGCTACTTGTCTTTTTCTTTTCGTGTTCTTCATCATCGTCTTATTAATAATTAATTGATACAATTAATAGCTACGACCAAAATTCCTCACACAGTTTTATTAATACAGCTATGCTAAGAAAAGCATGTTACATGAAACAAATAATATGCCTTATAGAAAACCGTTAATGCTAAAGGTTGTATACTTGTGACCAAACAGCGAATTGCTAAGTCTGGCCTCCATAACGACTATGGGTTTTATAATATTCAAACTATGAATTAATTATTTTATAAGATGCAATCGGTTTCGGGTACCAGGTTTGATACATTTTGCATATCCTTTTTAATACACAAATTAGTACTAATACATCAAGAAATTTGACAGAACAGTCAGAACGACCTTAACATTGTGCCAATTTACATGCCTTAAGAACGATAAAGAATAACATTTTATTAGCCATGCTAACCTACGTATCTGTGAACACAATGTTCGTGCTAAAGAGGTTTCCTATTAAAACAAAATTCGTTCTTGCAAACTGGTGAAATTGTAATTGACATCGTCGCTCACACGAATGTTTCATCGATACCGCACCCCGTAACTCCGTCGAAGTTACGTTTACGATACAGTCGTGAATACAGGAATCGTTAATAGTAACTTTCCTTTACAATGTCATTAGGGAAATTGGTATCGTTAATTTATAAAGGTCCCCTTTAACTGCTTTGCTATCGACGAATTTAAATCGGTAATTCAGCGGTTTGTTTTATGGCAGCGATATAAGTCAGTTTATATCGGTAATGTTCATTTAATGTAATTCAGATCAATGTTTGGTTTCTGAAATGAATGTAGCGTTATTGTTTGAAACGTTTGGTATCAGTTTTATAACAATGAAAACATTATGTATAATATGCCATTATTAACTTACCTACACATGAAATTATTAATGATAGCTGTCTAATGTATTTTAATTTGAAAGTCAATATGAACTTTATTGCATTCCTATTTTATTTTGTTAATACCAATTAATAATTTATTAAACGACGACGACAAATTAGATAGCGAAATAACAAAAAAAAAATATTTTATATCACAATACCCCAGCATAAATAGGCTTAGTAATGAGAATTCATTTTGATACGTTAGCTTAGTTAAATTACTTAAGGCGCAGTAACTACCTAACTAGAGCCGCTAAAAGATATTATTTATTTCCTCTTCGTACAAAACACATTTCAAAAATGTTACAAATCAATTATTCATAAATAGCGACAGGCTATTTTTAGAGCCTTATACGACGTTTATAGAATATATCTGTAAGTTGTAGATAGCGTTTTTGCTAAAAACGGCCACTTTTAGCAGAAATGCTATCTACAACTCAGAGGTATATTCCAGATACATTACGTAACGTTTTAATAGCTTAGAACTAGTTTTAAATAATTGGTTTGTAACATTTTTTTTGAAATATGTTATGTATAAAGAGAAGAAATAAAAAATATCTATTGGCGGCGATAGTTAGGTAGTCAATGCGCCTTAAAAGGCTCGGAGGAAATGTTTATAAAGAGTTAATGTCAACTCAAGTTGGTGTTCGGTAGTTATTTACAGTTAATTTGACATCCGAGACAAAGAACAACCTCCGACAATATGCCTGAAACTGAAACTCAATCTTCATTAATACGAGGCACCTACAAAGAAGAAAACTAATTAAACTTATTCCGTTTCTGAAAACGAAATTCTAAGAAATAGTCTGAGGACACCGCTACAAACATTTGGCTGTTATTACACTGGGAATAAACTTCTCCTTAAGTGTGTTTTTGGTACAGAAAAGTATTGTTGGTTTAGAGCGAAAATTATTTAATTATTACATTAGGTACTTCTTCGTTAACGAGTTGGTATAAAGAGATTGCCTACCATGAGAGCGCGGCTGTTCGATTCCCACACAGGATACGAGGGATTTATATGATGAATCAAATATTGTGTTTGTCTTATGTCTGGGTGTCTTCTATGTACAATATATTTCTTATATCTAAGTATTTGTCTAAATTGTCTGGTACACATAGTACTACAATAATTTATACGGTCGGCAACGCGCGAGTGATGGACGCCCCAGGTCTTGCAAGCGTTCATAGGCTGCGGTAACCACTTACCACTAGGCAGACCGTAAGTTCTTTGCCACCTTAGTAATAGTCTTTTGTGCTCAGTTGTTTTTATACAACTGGTTATTTTTATCAAAGAATAAAGACGAGTTATTACGAAGTCTTTATAAATTTTTATATTGTTGGTTTTGGTAAGAAGGGCTTAGGAAACCTTGAACTATTGAACAGGTCAAGAACAACTGACTTTTATAATTGTGGCATTAGGTATAATAATCCGGTCAAATTAGACCAAAAAATAAGAGTACCTATCTGTATTCCCACTAAGCTGAAAATCAGTAAGATTCTTTAAAATTTGAAAGTTCCCAATCTTTAGAATCCCTGTAAAGATTTGTTTTATTCAAGGTCAAAGGTCAATAAAATGAGTTTTTTGCGATTTTCAATAAAACGGTTAGTTTCATCATAAAAATACTTCAGACAAAAATTGTAGATCATAAAATTATCTACAAAAAATGTATCAATACTTTTTTTTCTACGAGCCACCGTTTTTGAGATATAGCGATTCAAAAAGTTGTAAAAGTTGTAATCGACATAATATGCATGAGTTCGCCACGTATATGCAACTTAAAACTTTTATAAATTTTGGAAATTTAGGTAGCTTCAACTGTCTAAATTGAACGGACTAATAAGGTTTTCGCTTCAATGGTAGCTAGTGCGGAAAACAAAAGAAAAGGGAGAAATATCGCGCCATGGAGGAGGCTAATATCCAGCAGTGTAACAATATAAGCTGATATTATGATTATTTTGTCAAGTTTATAGTTTGAATATTTTATTGCAATCAACTTTAGTGAGTGTCATTTTTATTTGTTCAAATTACAAGCAATATTAAGTTAAGGTAAAAAAAAACTGCAATTTTCGTTTCATAATATTTTACACACATATATCCACCGAGTGTTACAAAATATGTACTCCTATTAAGGTATTAATTCAAGACTATATAATATGTTTTCACTAAGTGGTAAGTGGGCATCTCCGGTAAGTGAGTATGTAGGCATTTAACACAGGTTTTAAATTCCAAACTTCACTTTTTCCATATACCTATTTTTAAACAAACGTAGTAACGACTCTTAAATCAGTTGTTAGGTCTATGTTTCCCTTAAAGAGTAATGTCCTTTGTCTTAAACTCTGCGTTACGATACCCTTCTCTGAGTTCTCACAGACTTTAAATAAATCTTTTTAGAGTTCTCCAAGAACCCCTATATCAACATATATATTTCTTTTACAACTTTACCAGAAAAACCAAAAAAATTGAACCCACAACTTAATCCATTAAATCGAACCCTATTTGGAGAAGCAGACTTTTCCAGAAATAAATTTTAAAGTTAATAACAGTTTAAATCTGGAAGCTCTTCCATTGTCACGACCGAGCGAAGCGAAGCCGGACAAACGACTCTTTCAATTTCGACATGTTGTAAACCAAAGTGCAGTCTCTAAAATTACCTTTCTATTAATAATTGGGACAAAGGGAGCAAAGATGAGGCAAGTAGTTGTAAGTTGTGTGCAAAGACCATTGGGCGGAATCTAACCTGGTCACGGACAAGAATGGTTATACTTCTAAAAAATTGTTAATAATACTACTTTTAACTGTGTATATTTTACTTTTCTAAAATCGATGGGAAAATAATAAACAACATGAGGCAAAAAAATATTTTAACATTTCAGATTTAAATAACATGTTCTTAAAGTAAAATAATGCCAAAAACTCATTTAAAACATTAGTATACGAGTATGTTATCTTCAATGGGTAAGGCACCAAGAAAATATTGATAAACCACCTGCGCTTTTCGACGGCATTATTTTCGATTACAAATGTGACTAAATGTTTAAATAAAAAAAATATATATTTACGTACACATATTTCGTCACCTGATCAGTTGTAAGTTTTTTAACCAGTTTTGCGTTTACAAGTGTCAGTCGATACGACTTACACCTAATCTAACCGTGCAATAATACAAAGAATATCCTTTTTTTTTTTTGTCAAGTTTCCCATAGCCCAAAAAGGTGTGACCCATATAATTGTATACTAGAGCCATCTATGCATATATCTCAAAAATTCCGTTGCTGTCCGCCGTAGGTGAATCTTGCGTAGTCTGGTGCCCAATGCTCTTAAATTGTTGACACTTTTGTACTTAACATTACTGCATATAATTCTAGCGTATATTTTCTAAATATCTTTATTCTATTATTTTATTTTTGAATTCGACGAATTTGTCTTAAATTCATTATGTATATTTTTTTAAGACATAATGTAATTTTCAATAAGGAATGAATGAAAAACCATACCATTTTTTAATCTTGGAACTGGTTAATTTTATGACTAATTAGTTACTTATAGGATAGAATATTTCTATGCTGATTTTACAGTTGGATACATAAATGGATGTAGGTACCATATCATGAACTAAAACAAAATAGAAACATCACTTGTATCGTAAGGTGGGGAGCTGGTGATATAGGTCTTATTGAGAGCACATAAAAGTTAATTTATTTTAGGTGGAGTGACTAAATATGGTCTGAGAAACTTTCAGGTGCTCTAAGTATTGTTCCATAAAATCGACACGGAGAACAAATTGAATTGTTGTCACACATAGTTATATCATATCATCATATAAGTATCATCATCAAGTCATAGTTACACATAATAAAATAAAAATATAAAAAATACAATTTAAAATATACTATAATCAGAATTTAGTTACCTTTACAAATATTTTGTTGACTTAAAATTTAATACTCAACATATAAATATCAAATATCATATATAGAGTGCTGTTAACTCATCTTTCATTGTATAACATAAAAAAAGTGTACAAAAACTACAAATAATAAAATTTCATTTTGTGATTTTCATTTCAGATTACGATAAAATATCCAGAGGACGCTAATTACAATTTATATAAATTGGTTGCTACATTCGCTTACTGATTTCAAATTAAAATAATTCCGTTAATTGGAGTACAATATCATTTCACATTCGGGGCTCTGATTGAAGTAATACACAAGGGGTGGCATTTAAATTTGTTATTCAAAATATTAATATTAACATTGGTACTACATTTTTGGTGAACTTTGTTGCTTTATGTATTCATTTTTTTCTAAGTGAAATAAGTTAGAAAATTGTAGAATATTAGAATCATTAAATTTATTTAACAATTGATATATTAGAAGTGTCATTATGGATATTTCTCTAAATTATTCAGTTCAAAAGCCGCAAGAGCAGTATAGAATAAAAATTCATGGGTCAATTTTTAAGATCAATGTCTATAATTATAATAATATGAAGCAGGATATCTTCATATGGAAGATAGCGAAAAGTGGCGCGTCATAGAGGAAATTTGTGTCCAGCAGTGGACTGAAGTAAGCTGATATGATGGTGTTATAAATATCTAGGAAGACACAAGAAGGACCTAGTGGGATACGTTGGACTGCTTTATCGAAGGTTCCCGATTCGATATTGTGACGATTTGTGGGTTGTTGTTAAGGGGAATACAGTATCACAACCACAGAAGTTAGCTAATACGCTACGTTTTACTTTTCATAAAAACTAATAATATGACGTTGTCCGTTGTGCTGTTATTCTTTGCGGTTGCATAAATAAACTCTTTATTTAATTATAAATCCCAGCGTTTTATTACTTTTACTGCCACGTATTCTTCTTTGGTGGAATAACCTCAACTGTTGTGAAGTTGTTTTGACTCTGGTTTGTGCTTAGTACATACTAGTATTTCTAGGGAACTCGCGATACCCATTTCCATCTAATGACTGACCGCGCCCGACGTTGCTTAACTTCACATATCGCTTCCGATAGACGAGTTTATTTGAGCTTAGTGCTCTTTTTTGTTCGAGACCTAAGCTATCGTTAAATTTAATTTGAATAACTTATTCCATCCGGCTGGTGAGTCTTTAAACCAAGACCGAGGTCTTATGGGCGGCTTGAAAATTCTGGCAGTAAAGTGGCCACTAGTTTGAAAAAATCTGCTAATTTGTTATGGGTCAGTGCTGTGTATTATGGCCTAAGTCTCTTTTCTGTAAACAGAGGCATGTGTCCTTTTGAAGAGGACAAACAATGGCTGATGCAAAGTTGTACCAGTGATATAGAAAGGCATTATTTAAGAGTACAGGAAACGACGACCTATTTTGAAAGCAAAATGAAACTTTTTAGCCCTTTCATTACTGACAATTGCCTAACCAAGGTTTTGTGTGAGACTTTTACAAAGAGCCCCAGGGCAGGCGTTGCCGTTGATCGAATTCTGTTCTTAAATCTACGCTTTAAATTATAAATTGGTATTTTAATAAATATATTAATGAAAATTTAGTTTCTTTATTTCGTAGTCAAATAACTATATGTACAGACATATACATATCATCATTATAATATCATATTAACCACTATAAAGATTCTTGTAAACATTTAAAAAAAATGTATGTAGTGGTGCAGGCAGATTAAAAAAAATCTGGCATTGTTGTTAGAAGTATTTAAATAACCGTGAAATCTCAGATAAAATAGTATTTTATATTTATTTTATATATTTGTCAACCATTTTATAGTCTTGCAAATCTGGAAAGATCAAAAAAAAATCAGAACTTATATGAAGTGAAAATAAAAGTAGATTAATGATATTAATAGTTGTATGGGACTGTGTCTAACTGAAATAAGTTTAATTTTAACATAATCACTAATCATTATAATCCATACCAATAATTTAAATGCGAAAGTAACTCTGTCTATCTGGCTGACTGGCTGTCTGTAATCTCTTCTCGCTTAAACCGCTGAACTGATTTAGATAAAATTTGGTATATAGATAATTTGAATCTCGGTGAAGGAAAGCAAAAGTTCCCGCGGAAATAACTATAACATAACTATAGCAGCTTCAGCTATAGCTGCTATAGCAAACTTTATTAGCATAATTAAGGAGTTGACGTAAGAATCCTATGCCGATGACTTTTAGGGCGGATGGAGTTTTTGCCAGCGAAAGCTAATTTTTTATATTTTCTGTAATATCAGTTCCTGTAGGTAACACAAACTTAAAATTATTTATATTCCCTTTTGATACCACTAAGGTGGCAAACATACTTACGGCCCGCCTGATGGTAAGCGGTCACCGTAGTTTAGTTATTGTAGTAATATTACTTACACTTGTACGAGATACAACTATATTAAATCACAAACACAGCACCAAGATGAAAATATAATGCGTTTTCTAAATCTCTTTACAGTTCATTTGTTTGTTGTTTTGACAGGATGTGTCAATAGTAGCACGAAGTTCGCGAGTATCGAGTTACGAGGTAAAATAAAGTAAAGGCGGCACAAGCTCGAGTGTGAAGAGAAAAGGACGATTCTCCACAAATCGAATTACCTTTGACAACAGACTGCACTCCGAATAAAAGACTATTGATTGAACAGGTGTTGACTTGTTTTTTTACATCTGTATTCGGTTAACGTATACCGACAAATGTCGAGGTACGATCAGCCTTCATTTAATGATTTTTTGGATTTAAAATGTTTTGTTTTAGCAGTAAGCAAGTTTGGGTTTTTACCTTGGCAACTCTTTGTCGTGATTTGTTTAATAATGAAACAGAATTATAGTTTGGTACACTAGATTACATGTTTTGTTTTAACAAAAGCTTTCCCCAAATATTGTTTTTAAATGGATATTGGAGTATGTCCAAAACAGATATGTTATTGTTCCAAAATGGTCATTGTATGTCAAAAAAGGTTGACGGCTTTATTTTTCTCTATTGATGAGTACCTACATCAACTTAGTATGTTAAAGAATCCTAGGGGTAGAGTAAAGCGTTGTCAACACAATCCACTAGGCTTCTTTTACCAACTAATTTGGCGCCGCTTACAATAGGTAACTAATTATTGATCTGAGGATTTTGAACCCTATTCACATCAAACAAAATTAAGGCAATAACATACACTGACCCCTGTATAATTTTTTGTGATTAAAACAGCTCAATAGTACTTTTTGAAAATCGGTTAAATCAAAAACATGAGTTTGCTTATCTTACCCCATAAGCACTCAGATATTCTTTGGCTCATAATTTTTGATGTGGAATGTGAACACTTATATATATAGATAATGTAACTGATAATATTCTTAAAACGAGATAATCTTAATTAATTTGAATTTACGCTCAATGTTTACTGTTTAGACTGGCTACTTATAATTTAGATAATAATAGTATAATATCCAATAGTAAAATATTGTGTTTAAAGTAAACAAAGAACTTTTATTAAACTATTGCGATATTAAGACACAAACAGGTGTACTTTTTGAACAAGAATCCAAACTGTCATTTTCAATTACGAATTTGGAACTTTAGCAATTTTGTAACACTTCCAATGTCGGCACAGATCACAAGTTAGGTGGAGCCACAGAATTGCTCGAAGTGCAATTTCCAAAAGTATTGATGAGCGGAACACAAAGCGAGGACGGTGCGGAGATTATAAGTAAGTACGTAACTTGTGCGGCTTCAATTGTTCGAGTTTTCCCCACAAAGGTTTAAATTTTCACGAGTTGAAGAATTTTAATGCTTTCACTAACAATGGTTGGTATAGACAACGTATTGCTGGGATGAACGTTTGAAATACTGGAATTTGTGGAATCTCCCAACGTTTAAACAATTGATTTAAAGTGAACAAAGTTTCTCGTAATAATGTTATTACGATGTTCAAGGTCCCAAAGGAAATAGAAGCAAAGTATAACGAACGAGATTCAATTCGGAGTCCTGTGGTTAGTAGTGCGGAGTAAAATTTTATTATGATATTTTTGCTGGTGTTTAGCTCTTTAGCGGTAAGGCCGTCTATTGGTACCTATCTTTAGTAGTTTGTATATAATCGCCACTATGTGCAATATTTTTTTTTTTCATAATAGTTGTTTTAGTTTAAGTATTATGACTGACTGATGTTATATTGTAAATTTGTAATTTTTTTGGGAGTTGAATTAATTAAATTCAACAATTCGCTTATGATTTATAATTTCAGTAAAAAATTTACGCTGACCGCAAAAGCTCAAAAACATAAATTCAAGATAAGCTTCTCTTCTGAGACATAAAATATTATAAATCAGTCAAGTGCGAGTTAGACTTGCTCACAAAAGGTTCCGTACCATTATCTATAAGAACGGCAAAAAAATCACGTATGTTGTACGGGAGCCCCCATTAAATATTTTTTTTTTTAATTGAATTATTTATTTTTAAAGTCATTATATAACTTAATATTCTGTGAATATTTTAAGCGTCTACCTGTTGCGTTTTATCAATATCGAGCAAAATCGTGCAAAAAAATCACGTTTGTTGTATGGGAGCCCGCTTTAAATATTTTTTTATTATGTTTTTTAGTATTTGTTGTTATAGCGGCAACAGAAATACATCTTCTGTGAAAATTTCAACTGTCTAACTATCAAGGTTCATGAGATACAGCCTGGTGACAGACAGACGGACGAACGGACGGACGGACAGCGGAGTCTTAGTAATAGGGTTCTGGTAATATGATATTTAAATAGAAATGTAATAAAAATGCCATTTATGAGTTATTTTGCTTCAAAAATCCCAAAGTTTTGTTTTTACCGATAGCACCCTTAAAAAAGGCCAAAAACATGTTTAAACACCATTTAGGCTTTTCACTTAAATATAACAATTATAATTGCTTACTCTTTTTATTATACTATCCAATATATTTATATTATCCAATTTAATATAGGTATTTCGGTAAAAAGATTAAAATTAACAAGCGATGCAACATTTTCCTGCGGGATCGTTATCACTGCAGTGATCAACAACATTATTTACAATTCCTGAAATGGTCCGTTCAAAAACGCTACGGTTGGAAAATATGTGTGTGGAATTTGTTATTAAATTATGGCTGACCTGAAAGTGTAAACAAATTTCAATTTTAAAATTGAAATATATTTTTTTTTG
The DNA here is from genome assembly GCA_946406115.1 of Apoda limacodes. NCBI lineage: Eukaryota > Metazoa > Arthropoda > Insecta > Lepidoptera > Limacodidae > Apoda > Apoda limacodes. Next base: position 14,800,686 of record OX291558.1, read on the forward strand.
TTTGTGTAAATATGAAAATATTGCTTACTTTGACGTAATATCAGTTTGACAATTTCATTGCAAAGAAAATTTTATTGGTGTGCATATATAATAAGGAAAACATAACTTTCCGTTCAGTCCATTTGAATAGGTACTATGTTTCATTCTACATAGCATGGTGCGTAGCAGTAAGTAATTTCTTTCTGGAAATAGAATATAATTGTGTAAAATTATTATATTAATATCTATAATAAACTTAATCAATACCCATTCTAAGCTCTAATGGCTTGGTTACACAGTACAAGTCGGCGTACGAGTTGGTCGTGTGACCACGTTATGCAAGTAACTGTTATGTGCGAGTGTATTGTTTTGTTTTTAATCGTCACTCACCTGCCTCTTCACTCCACGTTACTGTACATGCTTCGGACGTCAAACTTACACCATATGCGAAGTGCTTTCACTGTGGTAAATAATATGATCAGATGCATAAATTTCGATATTATTTGACGAGACATGAACAGTACCTATATATTATGTACTCACCTGTTTCATGTATGGCAGCTACTACCATTGTGTAACCGGTGAAGGCAAGTCAAGCTACTTCCATGCGAGTGCACAATGGCAGTAGTTGTCTACTCAGGTCAGCAACTTGCACTGTGTAACCAGTGCTTAAGTTGTCGAGACGAAAATTCAGTATTAATAGTTGTCCAGTAGTTGTTGCGTTATGCTCTAACCAACAGACAAACAGAGATATTTTCAGTAAAAAGTAACTAATTAATAGTTGACTCATAACATTTTAAGTAGTGTTTTGCATTATGTATGGATATACACATACAATATATGTACGATTTTTTATATCGAACATAATATAAAAAATCAACAACTGATGACGATTATTAAATAATACTTTACTATTAATACCTTTACATGGTTCAGACCTACCGGATCTGTCAAAACACCTGTTCGTGTTTTAGTTCTAAAAAGCATTTTGACGAAGGTAAGCTGACTTGGAGCGTCCTCAACCCTTTGTCTCAGGAGACTACAATGGACAATCGCAATGGTTTGAAGATGTGATATGGGACACCCTTCGCCTTACGTATACGTGACCAAATTTCCAGCCAAATGTGTTGTACCCACTCCAATGTCTAAAGTAAGTAATGTCTGTCCCTAAGGATCTCTTCGTCGTGTATCGTTTTGATAGGACAACTTGTATTTCGTTGAGACGAATAAAAATTTATAATAGGACGGCCATAAACAATAATGCAAGTAACATAACGTAAACTTTGCTTTTTTTATCATTCAAATTGGATGATTTTAGTAAATAATGTTTTTTCTATAAACCTATCCATCTCAAAATTTTTAAATAGTTGTTAAGAAATCTGCCGTAATAAAGCAAAATTTGTGAAAATTTCAGTAGTAATATAGGTAGCCCTTTTTAAGGTTAGATAGACAAACACACTTTTGATATCAGTAACCATAAATTGTTGAATGTCAGATTTACATTGAAACACATCAATATTACTAATTTATAAAAAAGTCAAAAATTAAAAAAAAAAAAAAATGCAACACTGCTCTTGACCCCTAGTGCACCCAATAGTTTTAACAACATTTTTATTGGATACTTGTTTTGCCCGCGGCTCCACTCGCACTAAATTCGATTATGGGCATGAGATTTCTACAGCAACTCCTTGAATATAGAGAGAAAGTTTGCTATTGCAATTATAGATATAGCTTTAGTTCATCCGCGTGTAATTTGGTAATAGTTATTCCTGTGAAAATATATAAATTTCTCGGGTTAAAAATTCCATGGCCTATTTCGCCCCTTCAAAAACCTCTGTACCTACCAAAAATCAGATCAATTGGTTGCACCTTCGCGACGCTTAACAATAAAAAACAAAGAAACAGACAGACTTTCACAAATGTGTATTAGTTAGGGTTAGGATTCTAGGCGATAATGAGTGACACATGATACGATAAAAAAAATAAAACATGTTAGTACAACTGCCTAAAAATTCATTGCATTCATAAATAAATGTTTAGACTGTGTTTTACACAGGCTAAATATTTACATAGTTTTGTTTGAATAAGGAGTTTTTTCTACTTAGGTACATATTCCTATCCTATTTATTGTGCAACACAGCGATAAACGTGAGCTTGTATTTTTTCCCTAAAAAATATTTTTGTAATATTTCCATTTCTATTTCCTACAATCTTCACACCACGCTGAACGCTTTACTGAAAGTGAAATGTTTTCTAAAGATACAATAATCTCCCGCAGGCGTTCTATTTGTTTTTATATAATTTTCGCATTATTTATAACCGTAAAGCTGGAGATGATCCTTCTTAGAGTGAAAGACTGTCATTATTTCACAAAGTTCTTATATTCATGTTAAATGAAAGTAGATAATCAAAAAACAAAACAGATAAAGGCCTCTCCACACTTGTGCGTGATTCACGGCGCGAAATTAGCGCACATCGCGGGTGTGGATCGCGGCAAGAACTCTCTGTTCCACACTCGCGGAGGTTCGCGCCTGGTACACAGTATAGTTTGCGCGCTTGATGAAAATGGATGCTAAGGTTGCTGTTGCTACTGCGCTTTGGCGGTGTAAAAATCTAAAAATTCCAGTTCATTTGACCAACGCACGGCTATTTTAAACACGTTCAAATCGTTAAAAATAAAAATACAGACAACTTAGGTCCGCGGCACTTACTTATCGGCCGTACGCAAACGTGGAGTCTTGTCGCGTTTACGTCAAATTTGCACTCCACGAATTCTTTGTCTTGGGACAAAATACCGACCGAGTCGCCAACTCAGGGTTTTTGGGTAGTTTGCGGCTTCGCGCGCGAATCGCACGCGTGTTTGGAGAGACCCTAATGTTAAGTTATAATAAATTATCTTATAGCAGTTCATATTCTTTGTTCGGACATCCAAACATTTATTTTTAATCCAAATATTTTTTTTAATCCAAATATATTTTCACGAAGAATTATAAAGTCTACCTTTAATGTTCGGTAATAGCTAGTGGCAGTAGTGGCATAAGCAAAAGATATGATCTCTTTAGGACCCATAAATCAAAAGCCAAAACATAATAACAAAATATTAAATTCTAAAGTAAATTCCAGTAAAAAATTTGCACTACAATTTGAATTTTTAAATAAAACACGGTCAGCAGTCAAAGGGACTAATGCTCCAGGCCACTAGGACTCCCGTGCACAGCACTGCCTCCTTCACTTATTGTGTGTTTCTCCTTTTTTACTTTTGCCCGGCTGAGTGCGCTCTTTCTTTCAACTCGGCCTACAGTTTTTTTGTTTGCCCACCACTAGCGCGGACATTGTAGAGTCAGCTTACTCTTGGACCGTTCTCAAAGAGTTCATGGTCACTTAAGTTTTTAAAGCCGTCAACATTGTGTTGTCGGATCGTGAAAAAACTTTATTTAATGTGGATTACATAAATATTGAGTCTAGACTTTGTTATAAGTTACGAGGAAGGTTTTATTCTGCGTTTTTTTTGCAGTGTATTATTATAATTTAGATTATGTTACGTTTACGACACTTTGTAACAGACTTGCCTTGGAATTCATATACTGTTATAACTACTTACATGTAAGATATTATCGATGACTAAACAAAAAAATGTAATACATTTCTTTCTATCAGACACATTAGAGATATTAACATATTACGAATCTGTAAACCATTTTTATAGTCACATAATATATAACAAAAAACTAAATATTCGCAATCCACTTACTTCGTCGGCTCCATAGCTCAGTGGGTAATGACCCGACTGCTCAATCGAGGGGCGTGTGTTTGATTCCCACACAAGACAAACATTTATGTTTTGCGTTTGTATTAAGACTGGGTGTTTTCTATGTATAATATGTATGTATTTTTTAAAAAAGTATATATGTACATAAGTATTTGTATCCGTTGCCTGGTATCCACAGCACAAACTTTTTTTAGTTTGGAACCAGACGGCGCTGTGTGGAATATCCAAAAAAATATTATCATTATATTACTATTATTTTTTTTTTTATTTTTATTTTTGGGTGATAACGAAATCTTAATGAGTAGATGTGGCCTACGGTTTAACTTCCAGTAAAATGTATTCCCGTGGTAACTTTTTTTCGGGATGGACGGTATTTTATATCCTTTTTAGTCTCTTCAGTTATCACTATATCAAAAATCAGGTAATCCTGTTGCTTTGTTGCACCTTAAAGAAATAGCGTGTTTTTTTCTTTTGGAGGCAGAATTACAATTTCTTGGATCACGGCCAATATAGTTTTGCCCATTCCCACCATTGATTAGGTGTGCTACCTTTATTTATTAAAATGAATTGTGTTAATGTTGAAAACTCATTATAAATCTGGCCTTTCAAAAGATAATCCCACCAATATGTAGTCTGTATTGAAACATTGTTAACCAAAGGATTCAAAATTCTTTCACATTGGAAAACTTAAACCTTTGTGCAGAAAACCCGAACAATTGAAGCTGTACAAGTTACGAACCTACTTAATCTCCGCACCGCCCTCGCTTTGTGTTCCGCTCATCAATACTTTTGGAAATTGCACTTCAAGCAATTTTGTGGCTCCACTAAACTTGTGATCTGTGCCGATATTGAAAATTTGCTATTATTTCGAGGTTCAGATTTTTCAAATATCGATTTATATTTTTAATGTTTAACGGTCAGAAATAAACATAGAAGTAAGGTAAAATCCATATATAAGGAGATCCATATATCGTATAAGAGTTGCCGCAAGAAATAAAACAAAAGCATTTGGAGTTTCACTTAGGCGCAGGCAAAAATCTAGTAGTAATAAATGAAATGGTAATATTTGAAGTGAAAGTAACGTAAGAAAAAAAGGTTCTAATTTTAAGTCGAAGATTCCATTAATTTTTAAGGCTAACACTTACCTATCTACTTACATAACAAAATAATAAACCTATCAATATGTCAATAACTTTTTGTCATTTTTCAGTTTTTTAGTATTTTAAGATTCACTTTTTGCTGAATACCGGTAGTTTATAGAAAAATTACCGTATATGTATATTTTTTTTTTGTCATAGAAATAGAAGTATAAGTGTAACATACTTATTTTACTATTTCTGTTATATTAACTCTTTGTATACTTAAATACATAATAATAATCCTGGCTCAAGTTTAATTTTGTGTCTGCATCTTAAGTGAAAATTATTATATGATGATGTAGCCATAGATATATATTTGTTTATTTTCTCCGACTTCTCTTACCTTCATGGAGTCAGTCTTAAACGAATATATATTATTTCTATGTTTGTGTATTCATAATATATAATTTTATGAAGATTTGTGTGTTTGTAGGATTGATGTACTAGGACTTTATAAGTCACTCGGGCCGTCCCGGATTCGCACATGTGGACTTTTATTTTTATGCATGACATAGTTATTTTTTTTCAAATTATGAATAAAAATATAAATTGTAATATATTATTATTCATAAATTGGAAAAAGTGAAAATATTCAATGTCGGTTACGTTCAACGTCGTGTGATCCGATCACGGCGCGGCGGCCGGCGGCGCGTTTATTTTTCTATTAGTATTTTGTTTAGATTGACATTTTTAAATTCGTAATATATTTTGAATGGAATGTCCTGTATGAATAATTCAAAAAGTAAGCTACACGTAGTAGACTGTTTGTCTTGAATTGAATACGAAATGATTTATACAAAATGCATAACATGGTCTGGATTTTTGGTCGGCATTTCTATCAACTTTTTAAATGTAAAAAAGTAGTTATAGTGACATAACTACAATAGTTGGACAAAAGGTATCCCGAAGTTTTTATAAATATTGATATTTTCTTTAATATTGCAGTACATTTTTTGTTCTATCATCAATAGTTTCCGCAGCAAATGCGTTGAAAGACATTTTATGGCAATTTTTTTTTACACCTCAGGTCATATTATTGAATTTCTGGTAGGGATCCCTAATTTTTCCTAGAATAAATATAGCCTTTGTTACTCAGGGATAAGGGATGCATTCTAATGGTGAAACACTTTTAGAAATCAGTCTAGTAGTTTTTGAGTTTATTTGTTACAAACATACAAAAATACAAATCTTTCCTCTTTATGATATTAGAGTAGATTAGGAGTTGTTTGTTACATACACAACGAAAAGTATTAAAAACTCGTGAAATTTTGTGTCATCTAAACTTGCGCAAGGTAAAGAATAAAGTATGTAATTATTAACAAAGTTTTCATAAATATTTTTTCTTACTAAATGTAGAGTTAAAGTATCGTATAGTTCTTAGTTACTTCTATCGAGAGGTATGAAACATTTTCTCTGAGTCCTTTAACACCAATTTTAAACGTAGCTACACGAAAAGGATAATCTATGATATTAATTTCACGTGCAAATCGGATAGTTAAAGTGTAAATATTGAATATTCAGTACAAATTTGGATTATAAATTTGAACCGGCCAAAAACAAAACTCGTAGACCGCTAATTACAGGGGTTAAGCCTTGAACGATGGGAGGGTCGGGTCAAAAGGGACGACTAACTTAGGATGATTCTTTGTTAGAGGAGGCGAGCGTGGACAAACTCACGTTCCAACCTTGTCATTACACAAAATGTATAGGAAAAGTTTATTATTCTACTGTTGAATAGCATTTCATGAACAGGTTAAGGCAAAACGACACGTATGCACCTCCATACAAACTTAAGGGAACCACTACAGAGAACTAATACATTTTTAGTGGTACCACAATAATTATGGCGTTAACATAGAAACAAAACAAAATTGCTATTTTTATATCGATATAATTATATTGTTAGGAATACTTTGATTATTTTGGGTTGACGCTGTGTGTGAGGTCAAAAACATTTATTACTAGATTTTGCCAGCGGCTTTGCCCGCCCTTATGTAGGTTATCGGCGTGGAACTCCTTAATTATACTAATTAAAGTTTGTTATAGCGGTAGCTAACCTATATGTGTGCCAAGTTTCATCCTGATGCGTTCCGTGGTTGAAGAGTGATGGAGTTGCAAACATCCATCCATATACATATTTTCACATTTATAATAGGATTTTATTTTATAAATAAATTGTGGTTAAACCTATGTTCAGTGTTTGTTAACGCAATAATTAACGACTTAACAAGCAAGCAAGCTTAACTAAACTTATGAATGTCAATGAGACACAGAATGAGACGATGTGAGCAAAAAATTCGGAATGTGGCTTCCGAAGATGTGAAAAGATCGTATATTATTTATGTCTCGTATATATCCAGTAGAGAAAAAATACAAGATGGTAAACAACTAACTAAAAATAAACTCTAGATATTATTAAGTCCATATTTTACAAAGAAACTTCTTTCTTTAAAAATTATACTCACTCACTTCCAAGAACTCGGCAAGCAAAAACTTAGTTATAATAAGGCGTGCATGGGATGCGTGCAGCTGACGCCGAAAATATGCCATATTATGATGTCCCTAATCTACTTCACGCTCGGGTGGACGGGACGCCGCTGTCGATAACAATAACCGACTTAATACACCCGATAATCGGTTTTGCTATTCGAAAACATCCGTGATTGACACTTTCGATGACGTTTGAGCTGAACCGAATGTCCCCGAGTTCGGAATCCTAATCGATTTCTAGGGGAAAATGTATTTTACATTTGGAATAAAATGAAATTCATCGTTATTCGTGAGAGTTATATATATTGAAGGGCTTGTAACTGCAGGTTTTTAAGGTTTAAGTGGAAGTGTTATTATTTGTTTTGTATTTTATCGTATGAGTTAACATAGTCGAATATCATAATATTTTTTTTTCCTTTTTAGCGTAGCTGTCTCCTCTTTCAGTTAATTTGCAGTGTCTTATAATATATTCAGGAAATATAAATTAGAGATTTACAAAAATTGGATAAAGTTGTAATCATTTGTACATATTAGTAAAAAAAACAGATGGTATTTTTACTAACAAGAACATGATATAATAAGGTATGTTATGGGAATGAAAAAAAGACATTGTATACAAGTACTTATTTATCTATTCTTTTATAAATCTTTTATTATATTCAATATTCATTAGAAGAAAGTTTTTTAATACCAGCATATCTCCATGCCTCACATATAAGTTCCACACCTGGGCTCCAACTAAAAAACTGCAGACGTTAATAACAGGTTGAAAAGGAGAATCTTAAGCTTTACACTAAAAGGAAATAAATTAGAAAATTTACTAATGGAAAAACAAAAATAAAACTAAGGGAACTCACATGAATTTAGACAGGAAATATGCTAAAAGACCGGCTCAGAAAGAAAAATAGAATTAAAAATTGTTAGAACAGCAAACAAGCGATGAAAAGAAAAAGGGGAAGTCCTAAAAAACGAGGATAGAAGACACTAAAGTAGTTGTAGATACCATTTGGACCAGACTTGAACAGGACAGAAAACAATGGATAATAGTGGAAGACGATTATGTGTCTTAGGATGCGCGGGGTGGAAAAAATAATTAAGTGTATATAGTAAATATTTAAATACAATGTAGGTGATATGCGAATAGAATTAACGTTAATTTGAACACTAATAACTATTCATTCGCGGTAGACATTAGAGGATTTTCATTAAGTGTGACCAGGGTTAATGATACAAGTTTCCACATTCATTATGCTCTCGACAAACTGTTAAGTCCACTATGTTTAATGGATGGACACGCGGTAAATTGCACATTAATATTGTGGCTCTGGGTGACCACGTCGACGCAATCTAACTTGGCTAGACAATAATGAATAATTACGCACTGAAAATTTAATTTCTTCTTAGTTTATTTAAACGTATGCAATTTTAACTTCAGCGTTGAGTGACGTAACAGTTATAAACAATTTTGACTATGAATTCAGCTTTATAATAATGTTTGGCTCGATGAGATGCAAATTCATCCAACCTGCCATAATAACCATTTGATACCATACTCCTAATAAATACAAAACCATTTAATGATCTTTTACCTACCTTAACTTATATGGTACCAAATTTTAGGCCGATAGTATTTATGACTTCTAAGAAACAGACAGATACCGAATTCTTAATCACTAAAGTGTTTATTTTAACCCTTGCTACGAAGCCTTAAAAAAGATTTCAATCCGAAATCATGGATAAAGTAACTGGAACAAACAAACATAGGTGTGGAAATTGGGGCTTTGAAACAGCCCGCTTTGTAATGTTACTTATTCTGCATAACAATTTAGTTGAAGGAATAAGTGCTTTAGGCGGACTACCAATTATTTACTACATTTTTAAATTAAAACACGATCATGTACAAAACTAATTCACCGGTTCATTACAGAGTGCATGATATCTTAGATAACTTAAGACACAAAAAGTAGATAGGTACTTGCCCTACCACCCACCATATTCATGTATAGTATTGAAAAAATTATTCGTTCTACGCTTAAGTTTTTTTTATTTCAACAAAAAGTAAAATTTTCATAATTTTACTAAGTAATATTTTTTAACATGTTTTCATGCTAACTAGTCTAACATCTTATGAGAAATTTTTAGTAAAACTAGATAAAGTTTGTAACCAATATGGTTCCTAATTATAACGTTATTAATCTACAAGATATTTTCGCCTGAAATTGATGGGTTAAATGATTTATCTATCATCATAGGAAGTTGTTTTGATTAAAAGAGTCGAAGTAAAAAAATTATATTGTATTTTTGACCATTGTTTAAGCAATGAATAAGAAATAATAAATAGATGAGAAAATGTGTCTGCATGCGTGTATGGGTGTGTGTATGTGTTTTGTGTACGTATTACTGAGTAAAATAGTGAATTAAATATCATAAGCTTCTTGACACTTCTTGAATTTGATTTATTTTATTTTATAAGATAACAATGGCTTTAACAAAACATTTCGTACTATTCAGAATATAAAATGGAAAAAGACAAGAAAAGTAGGTAAGAGCATGAGATAATTTGTCTGCCTTTTGTGACAATGAAGGTTATTTAGAACAGAAGGTACACATCTCAGTATTTTATTAAAAAAATTATAATTTTGCTCAAGAAATAAAAATATATCGATGACCTTTGTGCCAAGTTGGCATGAAATTTGGCTTTTATTTTATAGTACCTAAATAAACTTTCGTACCTTTCTGTTAAGTCTTTTATTTTTATTAGTCCATAACTAAGTGCTTATTCTGTAAGTAGTTTGTTGTTGAAATTTAATGTACCTACACAGCATCTGCAGGGAAGTCGTTTAAGCTCTGACCATTCATAAAGTAGGTTGTCTCTAGATTAACTTAAACATTATGTATTAGAACTGTAGACTATATAACTAACTCTTCAAAAAGCTTTTTTTAAGGGAGCCCTCTGTTCAAGTGGATGTCTTCTGGCCGAAACGACACTACTCTAACAGTAAAAGTTTCATAGATTAGTCTTGCCTATAAGATGCATAACCACAGTGTTGACAGATCCATAGAATTCGGTTGAAAAAATTGTAGTTCTACAGATTTTTCTTAAGCTTAGTCTAACTGAACTAAAAACCTTGTGAAGTGGTTAAAACTGGCAATCAAATTGAAAATCAGAATAGATAAATTACCAAGACAGAATTAAAATTAATATTTTTTTTATGTTTTTTACATTGTTGCTGCCAGCGTCAGTTTTTCTGTCTCTAATCGAAATTATGAAAATAAAAACAAAACTTAATTTCCTTTATTGTCGTCTCTTCCAAAATTCCGATTTCGTTCCGTTTCGCCTTTAATTTTTTTGCAACGTACAAATACTTGTATCATTAACCCTGGTCACACTGAATTAAAATCCCCTAATGTCTACCGCTAATGAATAGTTATAAGGTCATAACGGTCATAACAGATAACCAGAATAAAAGTAATGAAGTTCAACCGTACTACATAATATAACAAGATAGAATTAAATATAATTTTTTTTTTCTAATGAGCACTTAAAATCTAGAAATTCTAAAATAAAAACAATTTAATTTGAACCTGCAATTTACAGAAAATCGTTAACAACTTTTAACGTAGAACGGAACGTAGAATTACGAAACGGAGCGTCTATCTTTTGGCTAGTGGACCAATGGTCAGTGCCCAATACCATAAAAAAATTGACGGTTCAAATGCCAATATTAACTATAAAATAAAATAATAAAACTAAGCCCTTTGAAAAACTGCTCCAAAACTGACAAGCAAAAAACTGGTCTAAAACTACTGTCTTGGACCGGTTTTATTTTTATAAGACCGTTTTGAAAATATTTTTTTAATCACTATCAGAAACAGTTTTCTAGAATGTTATGGCCTGTGCTGATAAATTGATTATGAATAATCTATAATGAAAATCAATTTAAAAAAATGCAGGTCGCATTATTTATTGTTATTATTCCGCTAACTCCTTTACCTCTGGCTATACCTAAACTGAACAGCTGGAGCTGGTAAAATTTACTTGGAAATAAAATACAAAGCTCCATACTAATTCAGTACATGTATTTTGATAATAAGACTACGTCTAGACAGAGATGTGACAGTGACAGTAATTAAGTTTTTAATGAAGTTGTTTTTTTGTTATACGCAGATAGAAAACGCTGCTTTTGATGTTTGATATTTTATACATTTAAGTGGGAAATAGGATTGACTACAAATTCCCGTAGATTTGTAATTGATTTCCTAATTTCCGTATGCAGAGCCTTAAACCTGGCAACCATGCACAACCATTTACAATAACAAGTTATTTTACAAGTCCTACCGACTGGATGATTAAATTATCGCTTAAACTTAAAATGCAAAATAATAAAATATATATTTAAAATAGACATTTTTATTCATTTAGATGACAAAAATGAAAATAGTCTTAAATATGAACTTGATTAAATTCTCGTAGTTATTTACCAGTGTCGCTAGCCAAAGTATTAAAATCCACTCTCAGAATTATTGACGGAAGGGCAATGAAACAATAGAATGTTGCTATCTCACCTCTACACCTTGATATTAATATTTTTGTCGCGCGTAACACTGTAGACCCTTGAAACCGTCTCACATCTCTATGTGCTAGTGTAGGTGCCGTGGAACTGCCTATTTAGATTATTGTATAGGTGACATGTGTGTCGTATGACGTATTTCCCGTATCATGACTTAAGGATTGAAGATCTTTTGCTAATAGTTTGAGACGGTAGCAAAGACTTGAAGAACAGTAAGTCTAATGTTTTTTACTTATCAAAGCATAATTGCAAGTTTTTAATTATTTTTTTAAATACTTTGAATAAATTAAAAACACTATAAATGAATTCATAGGAAAAATAGAATTAAACACTCCATTTTTTCAGTACAAAAAATTTTTTTAACGATCTAAGTGCAATCAGATGTATCATTGATTTCAATAGTTTTTTTTAAAAAAAGAGCCGTACATTGATGCTGATGATGTTGATTAAAAAATATTTTTCATCCAGAACATTAAAATTAGGTATTATTTGTCTTTTTTTTATCTACCTCATACCCATGCCCAATATTATTATTTTTTTATTTGCAAACCGAGTTTAATTGAAAACAAATAAATTATTTTTCAAATAATAAAATTCTCTGAAATTATTTAACTATATAATATCTATACGTTAGAGAAAATTAAACTGCAAAAACACTCACCTCGCCTGTGTCTCATATGATATTTGGTTTTAACCACACTCCCAGCACAACATGGTTGTTCATAATAAAAGTTATACGAACTGTCCACCACAGCGGTCTGCTGCACCTGCTGAGAATGGACCTGCCATCCCATTCCGAAGACGATGAACAACCACCGAACTACCACAGCTAGGACTCCCATAGTCCGCAAAATACACATCCTTGGTCCAATGTATCACTTGATTAAGTATTTACAAATCGGAGCAAAAGTCAATCAAACTTCTAAACACATATTTATTCTGTAAAAAAAAATACTTTCTTGTAACATTTGTTTACCAACTTGTTGCTTTGGCATCATTTTGTATCGTGAAATATATTTAATGTAAAATTACATAAATATATGAAACATTAAAGTAATTAAGCTCACATTTGTGATGATGAATCACTTGTACTATTTGAGCTTTGAATAAAAGTTTGTTCTTAATGCGTATACTTTGTTGGTTATTCGTTGTCAGAAATGTACATACGTTGATTGATGCTTAAAACGAAGTATATAGTATCCTTTAACATATACTCATATTAGTAAAGAAACATTTGGCTAACGTGAAAGATATTGTTGTGTTTTATTGTATAAATTCATGATGAATTTAATAAATTATGTAATATTATTATTTTTTGTCTTTATTTTTTTTCGCATAAAATATATCTATATCTATACTAATAATATTATAAAGAGGAAAGATTTCATTGTTTGTTTGTTTGTATTGAATAGGCTCCGAAACTATATGATTTAAAAATACAATTGGACTCGGTAGGTGGCACTGCTGTCGGTATGTCAAATTCGAAACGGCTTGACCGATTGGGTTGAAATGTTGTATGTGTATTTACATGGTTTCACTTACACGAATTTATTATGCCATTAAAGAGGAAAGAACCTACACCGATAACAAAATTTACGGCGGTCGAAGCCGCTGGCAGAAGCTAGTCAATTATAAAATTAAGCAGACTTTAGACCAAATCCTAAAAAGCTTCCAGTCCTATATTTCTCCCTTTTCCCACGATTGCACATTGAGGAAGCTGTAATGACTGCGAAAGCTATTCGAGCTCAAACCTAATTTAAAATAGTATTCATAGGTTTCCCCCATCGATTTGATATCGCATAACGTTTTTATAAAAGAGTTTGTACAGGAGCCGAAAACCCCATTAAAAAGATATACAATAGGAGTGAAGGTATTTAATAATTACCTTCATACGTTAAAAATAAATGTACATTAGTTTGCGAATCATAAAAAAGTTTGAATACCTAATGTATACAGATAAATGCAGTAGATTACCAGACAAACTCAAAAGAGCCGAACCCGAGAAAAAACTTTGTTCTTGTAGTAAAATTAACAAAAAAACTGTTTTATCGTAAACAAGTATGTAATTATTTAATTAGAACTTGCTCGACTTAGTACTTACAGTTGTGTTAGGTTAGGCCTATGTTTAAGTTTAGTTGCCGTTCATAAAATGAAAGTTTGGTTTAACACGCAATTGTGATCACCTGACCAAAATCTATTTGAACAAAATTATCACGTTGTTAACACGAACAGTTTTGATACTGAAAATGTATAGTCCGTACGTTTGACAATATTTTTAGGATAAGTAAAATAAAATACATTCGATTTAACTCAATTTATACAATAACAAAAACTATTTTCGGTTAGTTCCGAATCATTTCCGTCCAATATATTCTTATAAAAAATCCAATTTATACTACATAAAACAAAAACATACTATTTAAAACGACTATATATACTATTTAATTTAACTTTATGTTTGTTAAACGTAAAAATAAAACAACGTTTACTTAATAACAATAACCGTTGCTGAATAAACATTAATAATAATAAATTTCGATAAAAAATGAGAAAACATCGAAACGGCAGTTGTATTCCGAAAATATAATAAAACCAATAAAATTTAATGATGGGGAAGCGAAAAAAACATATACGCGCCCAATTTACAACCAACAAGCCATTTTTTGTCGAGACTGCATTCAAAAAGTCACATGTTGTGGGGACTTTAATGGCTGCAAAAACCATTACCGTACCCGGAGGTGGCATTAAGTACACCTAGTGTAATTGAAACCGCATGACAGCCGTATGCAAGCAGGGTAAAATAAACCCTTTATTGCAACATAAAGCATTATTAAACATACGCTTAATTGCTAACTTAAGGATGCTAAAGCAAAACAAAATGAAAATGAGCATAATTTTGCATATGTCAGCATAGCTTAATGTAATCCATCAAAATACATTTCAAACATTATTCAGTAACCCAAAGATAAGCTTATCAAGGGTATCGGTGAATAAATAAATGTCTTCTGGTAAATTTAACTTGAATCTTTAAGGTCGGAGCCCTCGTCATGTGACCGATATCTCTAGCTGAATGCGGTCATGGAGCCCGCCATCGCCATGAAAGAATTCAAAGATGAATTAAGTAGATATCACCTAACAGTATTGAAAGGGAACCGTGGAGGTTTATTATACCATATAAAGAAAAAAAGCGCTGAGGAATAAAAGGTTTTATAGAGCTTTTAATTGTTTCGTAAAAGTAACGTTATAAAAATTTATTGTAGTTTTTATAGATTAGTAGTAACTTACGAGCATTTCGTGTTATTTCTTAAATTACTTGATTGTGTGCGTAACAAAACTTTTTTTAATAGCATTTAGCGAAATTAAATTTTAATAATTTAACACGCAAGCTTTACTCAAACTGTATTATTTTATTCGAAAATATATATGTTCGCATGTTAAATGCTTTTAGAACCTTTAGCTTCATAAATATAGGTATGATGAAGTTATTCTAACTTAAATGTTAAGAACTTGAAAGTCAAAATGATTCTATCAAAATATATATATTGAATATTTTTATATAAGAAATATGTAAGTGTCCATTTAATGTTTATTTAATGTTACATTGTTATGTGACTTTACTAGAAATCACTTTATATATGTATCTAAAGATTACTGTAAGCTTTTTTAGGTAAACTAGTATTATACTGAATTAGTTTTTACGTAGATAAATAATTATTTTGAAACGTGTACAAAATAAAATAGAAAACCAATATTAGAATCACCTCATATAAAAACTGCAGTCACAAGTAAATTTTTAAAAAATGTAACACGCGTAATAGTTGTCATGGCAGTCCTATTCTCTCCTTTGTATGATTGAGTAATGATATCGTTACATCAAATGGGTGACTTTCATTCTATTGACATTCCGTTTTTGAGAGTAAATATTTTAAGGCCCCCCCTCTGTAAAATAACTCTTAATGGTTGCTACAGTAGCTGCTTCTTATTGGACTTTGGATTATATAAATCATTTATCACTCGAGAATTCTGGAGCGGTTTATACGTGTTGTATTATGTCAAACTTTTACTTTTATTGGGGTGTTTTGATTTTTCGCTTTCAATACTTTATGACATAACCTGCATTTTTTTTATTTATTGTTTGTAAATTTTGCAAAATTAATTTATGACAAGCTCGTTTATACAAAAATAAATAATAGAGTACCCATGTCTAGTGACCACAATTACGTCACTAGAAATTTTGGAAAAGTTATAATGCAATTGATTGTATAAGGTATTTAAATATTATTAATAATTAATAATCCTAAATTATATACACTATAGATATTGTTACCTACTTAAATAGTCTAATAAAATATAAATATTTACTTATATGCAGTAGGTGTGTTATCTAATTTCTCATTCATTATAATATTAAGTTAGAAAGGTAATATATTAAGTATTTATTAACATATCTGTACTGTAAATAGCGTAAGAAAGATTTTATTTATTTAATGTTTTATTATATTGGTAAGTACTTATTTGATTTGTATTCCTTGCAGCTACTTAATGTATAACATATAATTGTAGTATGAATATAGGATGTAATAAGTAATCTATTGTAAATTTACTATTTTTTGACTATACACGCGTATTATTTAAACCTATTTTAATATTTGTAATGCTTGAAAAGAAATTATTGTACAATGGTTGACGATGTATTCACTGAAAAATTGGTCACCACCGTCTCTCAGGTAGTCAGTCCGCTCACAGAAACCGGTTCTGCGGATGTCTTCATTACTTCTGATGATTCATTGACTTGTAGACTGGTTTGAGCTTATGATAAGTGGTGTTTCTTTATATTTAAGTGATAATATTATTAAATAAAAAAAAATGTTTCTAAAATGCTCAATGAATCTAAATTATCCTTCATGAATTAATTAACTCGAATATAATAAAGTTCCGTTCCAGCAAGACGTTGAAAATTAATAACGTCTTGAGAATTTTGGAGCCATTAAGCGTGTAGCTCGTTGTACTGTAAGGGTTCATTTCGCGGATTTTAATCTCCTTGTAATATCTGTGGATCTCGTTTCCCAATAAAATTACACCGTTACTGCCCATTTCACGACAGGCTTCGCTCATTATGAACGAAGAATGTAAAGAAATTTTATCCTACAACGCATTGAGGCTTCCATTCCAATTGTGCGAAGGTGTTCCAATTGAATGGAGGAGGAATAGGGGTACGTGTATAATGAAATTTCGCCTCAATAAAGACCAGTGAGCCCGTAACCTAATACTTAATGTTTCCTCTCGTACCGTATCAATGTCACGCCATTAAGCCATGCAAAAATATCTCCCGACGCTATTTTTTACAGGTTAAATGTTACAGTTTGTAATTAAATTATTATTTTTTATGTACTTTTCATAATGATGTTTAGATAAGGTGAATATACTACCTGTATTAACTATTCAGATAATAATATCTGTCAACACTAAGATCTGTAAATCAAGCTTATCGTCTCTGTAAAAATAACCAAACATGTTTTTGAAACAGACACATTTTCAAAGTTAAATAAAAGCTAAAGACTTTTATACACTAGAATATTTACAAGAGAATATGATAGTTTTAGTTTTGATTTACCTCACTCTTTAATATAATTCGTATTTAAGAGGGCCCCCAACGCGCATATACATTTGCTTTATAGGCGTTAAGCTGAAATCGACAATGTTAATCTCAAATAGAGCTCATTTTTCAGTGGCTAAAATTAATTATAGATAGGCGTACACCTTAGCGTAAATAGTAGAAAATAATTAATTACAGTTATATCACATAAGATACAAAAAATCTATTACAGTAATTTTCTAGCTTTATAGTTACTTAACATTTCATAAAATAAATTATGTTCCCGATACTAGTTGACAATGCGTTATGACTTGAAAAATAGAAAAACGAGAGGTTCGGCCGTTAATTTTTTTAAAGCGATGTTTTAACAGATATCTTAAAACAAATAAAGTAATTTGCTAGTTAAAGAATGTAGAAAGCTATGTTATTTTTTTCCAGCCTGATACTTGCAATTGGACAGTGGAATCGAATTTAAAAACGAGCAGAAAAGTGCATAAACGAGTAGGTCGCAGCCTTAATGAATATTTTGTTTGGTAAGGGGCAAAAGGTTATGTGTCTTTTTGCTTCTGAACGCTAACCTACTCACCGTAGTTTCTCAACGTTTGCATTTTTTTTTTGTGTTGAATTAGTGAATATTAATACCCTATAAGGATTTTGTAATAAATTAATAAAGGAAAAGTATTAAAAAACAATTATTAAAATATATATTTTTCGAAGCGAGTTAAATGAATTATGAATTTTAAAATAGATTCAACTGCATATAGTTATGTGAGTTGGTCTGTGAATATTAAAATCGAATATCTTTAAACGAGCAATTTTTGTGTATATGTATATATTTATTTTATTTCAATCCTTTGTTGTACAAAAAAAACATTACAAGAAATTATAATTTTAGAAAAATAGTACTAAGGGAGTACGTATGCAAGAGATTTCTTCCCGCAAACCCAGCGAAAGAATACATTTCCAATAAAAAGGGGCAAGGGCTTGTACAACAAAGTTTTATCTCCAGCATACTAATTTAATAACAAATGAAATTTAACTACACTATCATTACATACATACATACATTCAAATACAAATAAAATGATTACATAAATATATAAATAAATACATACGTACATACATAATTATATACTAGATAAAAAATTAGGTTTTTCATGAAATTTAGTATGCAGTGGGTTTCGGTAGCGATAAATTGATGTAGCTAGAATAGAATAGAATAGAATAATCCTTATTTGCACGGAATATGGTTAATACAAAAATAGGTGTTAACAATTCATTATCCAGTACATACACATTCCGCCACAATTTGGCATGCAAATATATAATATCTTTAAGACATTAACTTAATTAGAAATTATCTAGCTTAGTAAGAATAACATCGTAGGTATAAGGTAGTACGTACATAAGAACAACAATTTTATAATTTAAGTTGACACATGTAGAAATTGTCATTTGATTTTAAAATATTCATTAAGTTCCTTAAGCGTATAGAAACATTCTTCTTTTCTTTAGACATATCTTAAATTTATTTAGTGGCAGCTCTATGATTTGTTTTGGAAAGGTGTTAAACACTTGTGTGCACATCATTTTAGAATTTTTTAAATATAGAGATGTGTTACATCTCCTTGGAAACCTAAGTCTTGTTGGATCTCGAAAAAAAAAAAGGGTTACTTTGTCCTTGTGATTATTATTAAACAAATTGGGGTACTTTTACTGCTGCGGGAAATGAATCTCTTTATTTTATTTTTTTATACCAAGCAAGCTTAAGGTCCGCCTGATGGTAAGCGGTCACCGTAGCCTATGGACGCTTGAAACACCAGGGGCATCACTCGCGCGTTGCCGACCCTTCAGAAATCTAATTATTTCTTTCTTGAAGAACTCCATACTGTAGTCCTTGGAGAAAACCTTGGCAGGGACCTCATTCCACAACTTAAAAATTCTGTAACATTTCTGACTCTATGCAGGTAAGTAAAGCCACGGGGCACAGCATATATAACAAATAGACAGACATAAAGATTTTGTCATCATTTCCAACCGCATACCTACAAACTATTAGGTACAATATTTTAAGTTGATTCGTGGGCGTACTCGTGGCGCGGGCAAATGCTAGCTGTCAGCATATTAAGGTAAAAGAATTTAATTACCCTTACAGAAGATTTAAGTATGTAGTTACTTTGTGATAAAGGTAAATTGCGATCAGAATTAGCTACTTAGCATATCTATCCGATTTGTTATGGAACCCGAAACGCTTATCAGCGTGAAAAATAGCATGTCTATGGCTATTTGAGTTAAATTTCTCCATTAAATAAATGTAAAGTAATCTATGCAAATAAATGGGCTGCCCTGAACAGATTCAGAGCAACGCCAGAGAATTTGCTTTGAATTATTAATTTTCACAATATTGTTACGTTAGCGAATTGTAAGATGCTTAGAAAGGCAACTGAATAAATTTTGTTGTACTGATAGCTAGAAAATAGTGGGACTAAAAATCGGCTACTAGTCGCTGGTCTGGGTGTTTCTTAATTGAATACTTGAAACTGTTGATTTTTTTTATTATAGGTGGGTTAATTAAGTTTTAACGTAGGTATGCTATATATATTCAACATTGATTTTTTATTTTTAAGTTTGTTTATATTGCCTTACTACTGAACATTACAATAAAGTTTACAACAGATATCCAATACAATTAAATATAATTATAATGAAAATTCAAATAAAAAATAAACAAAATTAAGATTTCCTTGCAAATATTCACATAAACAGATGACACTGTGGTGATTCCTTGAGCAGAGCGCGGAGTAAAATAATTTCAATAACACAATGTTTAACATTTTAATAAACGTGGTTAGACTAAGTTTTTATTATATGTGGTTTAGCAAATTTTTTATGTAAGTATGCTATTAGTCGCCAGTCTAGATATTATTTTAAACATAATTTTCAACATTTTACAAACGTGGTTTGACTAAGTTTTTATGTAGGTTTTTATAAAGCAACGTTCAATATTTTAATAAACGTGGTTCGACTAAGTTTAAAGTAGGTATGCTGATATAACTGATATTATCACTATAATCACTTCTTTATATATTCCGGAATATTCCAGGATATTTTTTAGAACGCAACGTTCAGTATTTGTTTATACGTGATTCAACTAAGTCTTTATGTAGGTATGCTATTAGTTGCTGCTCTGGATATTTTTTAACACAACGTTTCAACATTACATTAGGTATACATGGTTTACGTCAATTTCTGTGTAGGTATCGAAGGCAGATGTAGTATACTAATAAAAAAACTATAATCGAAATGGTTACCAATAGAATTAGCTTTGATTCCTTCTTTTAACTTAAGAAGATTCTATTTAATTTACAATCACTGAATCTTTTGCCTAAACCTGACAAAGCGACAGAGACCCAAACTGAACATACATAGAATCATACAAATTTACATTTGTAATCTTTTGAAACTATATTAATAAAGCAGTGTTCTTAATTAAAAAGTGTATCTTATATAGTTATTTAGGTACTTAAATTTTACTGTTATAGTAACAATATTTGCGAAGTATATCTGTTATAAATTAATATATAAATTTTAAGTTTAATTAGTTTCTACAGTACAAAATCAATTAAATTTTACTAACGGCGCAATTGGTTCTCTAAACCGCAACCCCGAGAATTGTTAGGTGAGGATTTTGGCGAATTCGAATATAAGCAATTTTGTGATTTCGTGTTATATTAATTTTAAAACTAGTTATTATTACTTTTTTGTTTGTTATGTGTATATTTTCGTATTTGATAAATGTAATTTATAGGTTGAGTTAACTAAATTGATTTGCATATTTATTTAAATTAGAGTTATTAAATGTTTAATTTAAATAAGCCATTTTTTTTTACATAATTTGTGTGATTATGTGACTTTTTTATAATATTTACTTATTTAATACAAGTTATGGTCTCTACTCAATGTTATGCAGCATGTTTAACAAATATTAATTTTCCAAAAATTTTTCTTAGTTGTTATATTTTCTTAGTCGTAAATAAAAAATAAAATGGTATATGAAACTGCACAAAACTGGTATTTTAATACTCGCTCGCGCTCATGTTGAAATTAACTTCATTTCGTGACAATTGCATAAACAGCATTCTTTTAGTTTAAACCTATTTAAACATATTTTCAATAATGATAAAGGAATTATAGTTATTTGTTTATTTGTAGTTGAACCTCAATTTATTGTGATTTAAACAATTAATAATAACTATTAATAAAATTTTATTGCTAGATCTGCGTATTCAGTTTTATTTTTAATTGCAAAATCCCACAACGACGAGAAACGCATATGTATGTACTACTTATATGCATATTTAAGTTTTGTACTGTCCATCCATCCATCCGTAAGGAAGAGTATGTCACAGGTTTTTAATTTCGCCATTTTTGCATTGATTCTAATCAAATTCAATTAAACCTAGGCTTACTAAGGCTCCGGATTCAATTCTTGGTATTAGGTAAATTAATTAGTGTTGTAATATAATTTTAAATGTGCATTAGGTCTGTTTTATAAAAGAGTTTTTCCATTTTGGTACTACAATAAATTTTAAAATTAACCACATTACGATTAGATTTATTTTAAAGAACACTTAAAATCTAGAAATTCTGAAATAATATAAATTTTATTTTAGACCTGCAATTCACAGAAAATCGTTAATAATTTTTAACATAGAACGGAACGTAAAATTACGAAACAAAGCGAATATCTTTTGGTTAATGGACTTATAGTCAGTGCCCAATACCATAAATAAAATTGACGGCTCATAGTACATATTATTATTTTTTCTTAGAATGTTATGGCCTATGCTGATAATTGACTATGAATACTCATATAGTTTTGAAAAACAATTTTGAAGTTTTATTGCAGGTCTCAATATTTATTTTTATTATTCCGCTAGGTTCTTTACCCTAGGCTTTATCTAAATACAAAAGTTTACGCTGATTAAATTTACTTGGGAATAAAATACCAAGGTCCATACTAATTCGATACAAATATTTTACTGTACCTTTTTTGTACGCCATGTCCGTCCGTCTGTCTGTTAGCGGCTAAGCTTGGAGACTATTATTAATAGAAAACATTTTAATAAGGCCGAAAAGTGGTAGATAGTAATCTTAAAAAAAAAGGAGGTTATCTCTTTTATACGTCGATCTCATAAAATGTACTTGGAGAAGTAAAAATTTTGTATAAATTCCTTTAAAAATTACTTAGATAAAGTAACTTGTAGAAAAAAATTTATTCGAAATATCCTTCAAATAATAATTCCTAAGTCTCATATCTATAAGGTTTTTTTAAAAAATTAGTCTGATTATGAAAGCGGTTTAATTTTTTAATTAATTTTAATTTTCGTTTGGTATCTGGACATACAATTGTCAGTAGTAGGAATCACTGTAATGAATTTCAAAACTATGGGCTGATTAAATTTTTATTGCTAATGCGTACGATGGGAATGGATTAACCGCATTAATATAACAGGTATAACATCGGGTCATAATCAGTGAAGCTATCGTGTAACATACACACAATTAGTTCCGCGTTAGAATTAACCAACGACGTGTTTTTCTAGTGATTGGTACACACCTAACAGTCTCTATCTTGAAAACTACTTATCCGATTTTTATAAAATTTACAGTATTTCCTAAGTTGAAAGGTACCTAATAAATGACGAACAGAATTATTAAAATCTAATCACTACTATCTGGGAATTACGAGGACAAACATACATACATACACTTATGAAATTAGGCAAGTCTGTTAAGAAGCACACATAGAGTCGGTAACACATTATTATATAAATATTGTGCAATTTAACAATACATACATAACCTAGAAACTAAATATTGAAATAGGTTAATAAACTGGGTAACGCCTAAGGAAGATTTCTTTGATCTTATACCGTCTATTATTTTTGAGCTAACGTAGATACATAATAATCTCAGATGTAATTGGGTTTAACAATGTGTCTACGATTTCAAATAGGAATAGATTACACTTGTTAATAAATACCTTGTTAAAAGCCTAATTGTTATGGGTAAGGAAGAAAAACCGTTGTTTTCCTTTAGATTGTAAGTGGGTTTCAATTCTTCTTTAAGTTTTCTTTAAATTAAGATGCTTATATAGTATTCTGTAGGTTTAGCAAAGACTTTGTGTATTGTTATTGGAAATTTTGATTATTAATTTAATAAACCTAAATTATAATAATAAGGTAAGAAGATAATTAAACAATTTCTGGCTAATTGAAAGAATTAAGTCAAAGCCAAGGGAGTATGTAAATAAAGTTTAATTAAATCTTCCATAAGGCCTGCTACGATTAACTTATTATTTATTATTTGAAGTTATTAGATTTTTGAAGGGTCGGCAAAACGCGAGTAATATCCCTGGTATTGCAAGCTTCCATAGGACAGTACCGAAGCGGATCGTAAGCTTGTTTGCCACCTTAGTGATATTAAAAAAAAAAAAGTATGAAATTTAGTAGTCACGGTTCTACAGAAGCATTATTGAAGATTTGCATCATAAACGATAAACACATACAAAATGCTCATAAGTATCAACCTCGTGTATTATTAATGCAATTACACCGACATACATCAATTGATGATAACAAGAAAAAAGAAATAGTTTTACATAAGTCAGTTAGTACTCGTAGTTTTATTTCTTACATTTTAATATTAACACGTATTTAGAAACTTATAATTCTAATAACAAATTTGTGTGTCAGACCACTAAGGTGACAAACAAGCTTACGGTCCGCCTGATCGTATGCGGTCACTGCAGCCTATAACAAACTTATAATAAGGCAAAATAGACAAAAAAATAGAAAAGAAAATATTGTTTGGCTGAATGTCAATGAAGAGGAAGAAGGTTTAGTTAAGTAGAAGAATCCTTGTTACTTTTCTTAACCTGTTACAATGTGTATGTGTATGCAAAAAGATTTTTCCTTTGTTTTGTTTTGACAATGTTAGTTGTGTTTCAGAAACTTTAATTTCTTAATTATTCGGAACGCAAGAATTTTGAGTGTGTGTGTGTGTGTGTGTGTGTGTGTGTGTCACATATGTCAATAAATATTCCTCAAATGGAATAAATGTAGGCAAAAGCTAAAGAAATTTTAAGTTGAAACAAAATAGTTAAGTTAAAAAAGATAAATATATGTGTGTTAAATAAATATTCGATTAGATAAAATGTGTTTCTATTTACTGTACAATAGATACGGTGGCCACGGCTTTGGAGAGGAATCATGGAGGATTTGTGGCACTAAATTCTAAACACGTACGAAATGAACGTAAACGTCTACCGCTTGTATTATTGATACAAATAGATATCTTGATCGTTTTAAACAACAAAGTGGTCAGCTTTAGAAATCGGCTTAAATTTCCTACTATTAAAAATGTTAGATTTAATTCCTTTTAATATTTCAACAATTTTGTAATCTGTTTAACTGAAACGTTTTCAAAGGCAAGTAAGTACCTAACATTTAGTGATGTTGCTATGTAAAATATTTCTTGTATAGACAACTTTGATGGGGACTAAAATGCAATGCAAATCATACATTTACAAATGTGTATTTAAATGTGAAACCTCAAATGTAAATGTGAAACACCTTTTTGTTTTGTTGTTAAAATTATGTGTATTTGCAAATAGCATAGATAATAGTGCAACTAAATCTGTTGCCAACTTTTAAAAACCATGTGTTAAATTTGTTAATATAGGTACACATAGTTAAGAAAAACAAGCTAATATAAAAAGGAAGATAATAATATATCATGTGTTTATAAATAATATTATGGAGTAGATTGGACATTCACAAAGTACAAAGGTAACAATTACCACAGTCACCACAGTAGATATTCATAGCATATAAATAAAATAACTGAGGTAACTATAGTATCTCATATTCTTATTATGACGAAGTTTTTGATCATTTCAAAAAAAAAGCCAAAATGATGAGACAAATTAGGTGACCATTGTTATTGTGATTTTTCACAATTTAATTCGAAAATACTGCGTTACGTGAGTTCGGTGTTATCAGAGTTTTCTTCTTAACATATTTAAATACGTTGTTTTGGGCATAAAATAGTATGCTTTTTTAGTATTTAACTTAGTCTATTTATAAGTATTATTCTCTTATACTCGTAAGTACCTAACTATAAAACATTTTTAATGAGGAAATCTTGGATTTAGCTTTAACTTAATAGTAATAAGCAGCATTGATGATTTAAAAGCTAAGTATTTTTAAATTAATATTACTTCAATCTTTTCTTGATCTTGTTTCTATTTATATACTTAGGTTGTTCAACTCAAAAGCAGCGTAGCGTCCAGTCAAAGGAGAATTCAATCAAAGATTATACCTTCCTTACGATATTCGAACTGGTATTAAATATACATAAATATTCATAAGTAGGTACCTACTCGCTTTTTAGAATTATTTAAGTACACTCCTTTTTTATTACTTGTATTGTTTTGTAAACTTTAAATGTATAAAATTATAATTTTGGCTTATTCCATGAAAAAGGTGAAATGTTCAATCAAATAAAAACAGAGATATTCAATGATATTTTATCTAGTGGCTTTTCTTTATCAAGCCTAAATCATAGTTTTTATGATTTCATGTTTACGAAATTAGACATGTAAGAAAAACAGAGCAGAATAAAAAATATAGGATATCAATCAACTAATCTTTTCTGATACACATATTTTTTTTGTGAATAATTCATTTAATGTCAGTGTCAAATACTTGCTGCAGTCTTTTATTTCATGTAATTGTTTTTAAATAATGTTTAATATTAAATTTAGCAAATTTTCAAGGGCAGAAATAAGAAGTATCTACCTTAATATGAAAGAAAACGAAGTAACAAATGCTAAGCTGATATAAATAGAATACGTACAATTATACAATACTTTGTTACGGTTTAAATCAAGTTTTTAGGACAAAGACAGTGATTTGTTTTTGTCAGGTTTAAGTTTGTTATACAAAATGAGCCAAAGCCATCAAGTCGATGTTAAATGTTGGTTCGTGTCCGAGAATGGAGACCAACCTCCTCCGTAGTCCGTTGAACCAAACACGTTGCAGTTTCACAAAAAATCAAACAACACCAAGTTTAAATATAAATGTATCACTTAATCATCGAAAAGTATGAAATTTATACAGATTCACATACAAAAATATCGATATAACACTTTCAGTTATAAAATACTATGTCATAAGTTTTAGTACACGTATTGTTACGAAGAAGTTAGACGTAAGCGTCACACGCGCTTCCATCGTGCAAGCCGGCCGGCGCAGAACTAACTAGCTGGCTGGTTCAATTTCGAACAAAACTTTTAAGTCAGAGACGGCAAAGCTATGTCGCGCCTCTACAATTCACGCACACAATTATACACAACACCCTATACACAAACACGAAAGCGAGCTTCCAAGTTCACTAAATAAACGTACACTAACACAAACAAGCGCCAACACCGTCTACCCCCTATTCACAACCGTTTGAGCGAGACATGTATATCAACAATCTATTCCAGAGTATAAGTGTGAGAGAGATACGAATACAGCAACAGATGTACATTAAATTACAGGTAAGTATGGAAACATTTCTGTGTGCGAATGAGACAGCGTTGAACATGAGCTTACGCCGGGCTAGTATTGTTGGAATGGGACAGGAAATGTTCAAGTCACCCACTACATTCCTTCCTGATACCGGCGCGCCGTGCGTCGTCGTACCTTTCAAGTGGCAGATGAAGCTTTTAGGGTTGTCACCTTATTATTACCAAAAAAATAAATAAGCAACAGATAAAACAGTACTTCATACTAATAACGGTCTTTAATTTCTTTTTAATAGAATCAAAACCTTTTTTCATATTACTTTTTAAGGAAAATATATTTGAAACAATATTTGACATCAGTTAAAATTAATTTAAGGATGTTACTTCAGAAAATGATAAAATGCGCAAGAAATTAGGACAAGATACACTATAAATTATGAATATACAGTCGTAAAAAGAAATAGCACAGCGGTGAACGTCTCGGTGCTAATAAATGATTCAAAGCGTCGCGGCTTGTAGCATCCCTATGTCAAGATGTCACAAAGTAGCAGGTAGCAGAACAAGACAATGTACGCTGACTGAGATATTTTGGATGCATCTTTTTTGCAACTTTTGTGCCGGCTACTTTTGTTGTTTCGTCATCTGAAATGAAGACATTATAGTTGGATTCTGGACAATTTTTGTTATCAAAATCATTTAAAAATAAGTCTTGTAATTTTAAAGGACATTACAA
Source organism: Apoda limacodes (assembly GCA_946406115.1). Classification (NCBI taxonomy): domain Eukaryota; kingdom Metazoa; phylum Arthropoda; class Insecta; order Lepidoptera; family Limacodidae; genus Apoda; species Apoda limacodes. Next base: position 14,828,540 of record OX291558.1, read on the forward strand.
AATGGAAAGGAAGTACATTTTGGGTACTTTAATATTTTATTAGAGTTTTCCTTAAATTTTAAGGATGTACAAAAAAAGAAGTTCTAAAAATTATAAGGACTTGTGGCCGAAACATTGAGTACAATTATTTTAGTTCTTTTAGTTACTGGAGTAATTTGGAATTTAAATTTAAGGCTCTGTAATATCTCCACAGCATTTTGTTATTATGGATTATATATTTCAAAAGATAACAAACTAATTTCGATCTAGGTGAAATATACCAAGATATCATAATATACTATCTAAAAAAAACTACAATCATAGAATCATCGTTGCAAATTTAAAATTGGTGAAACACAAAATAACCAAAGATATATTATGTTTTTGTTAATAATTTGTTATTTGAAAAATCAAAGTAGTTAAAATGCGTGGAAAATGGGAATTACTTTAATAATATTAAATTATTAATTTCTTTTATCTAATCAACCTCATGCGTCCCCACTGCTGTGGCACGGCCTACTGTCAACAAGGGTGATTTGGGCCATAGTCCACACGCAGGCCTAGTGCGGATTGCGGACTTCACATACATCTTTTTTCTTTGACGTCTGCAGGTTTCCTCACGATGTTTTCCTTTACCGAAAAGCCAGTGGTGTGAATAATCAATGTACTTGAGAAATTCAAAAAAAAGACTCATTGATATACGCCACATAAATCATAAAGGAGTTTTATTGTAGTGTAGTTGTTACAAAAATATGATAAAAAACGTATCTAAAGTACTGACGATCAGAGTAATTTAAAGACGCATCTGTTAAGGTTATTTCTTACCTCATATTGTTTAAATTATAGCATTATAGTTGTTAATTTATGTTATTTTTGACTGTTAAACAATGTTTAATTCTACATTTCGTGCGACTGTGCAACTGCAAAATGTACAAAGTAAGAAAATTAACTACAAAAAGAAATAACTGTATCAAAAAATAGGTCAGTTGAAAGTGATGCCAATGACTTGACAAAGCTCTGAGGTTAATGATCCATCATCATACATTTGCATACAAATGCTAAGACACTTCTGTTCAATACTGCACACTTAAATAAATAGATACGCCTTCATTACTGCTTCTTTGACAAAATAAGTTATCAAACACATTATATATCAGCAACCGGTGTAGGTTATTCAGAAACAGGTTGTCCTTTGACAAAAGCCTCCTCTTAAGACTTCCAGTTTCTCCAGTTTTCTGAATTGTAATCCTTTGCTAATCGGGTCTACTTTGCTAATCGGGTCTATTTTGCTAAACGGGTCTATTTTGCTAATCGGGTCTATTTTGCTAATCGGGTCTATTTTGCTAATCGGGTCTATTTTGCTAATCGGGTCTATTTTGAATCTGCTAGGGCTTTTTTAAATTATCTTACTAGTGTTTTATTTGTCTTCCTTTGCTTATTTACCTGTCTCTTAGGCACTAATTCGTAATTATTTTTCTCTTTTTTCTCGTAACATATGTATGTCATACCTACCGCCACTTAATTTATGTATAGGTTGTAGTGTAGTGTAAGAAGTGCCTCGTCTTGTAACCCCAATGACACTTAATTAAATATACTTTTGTTTCTTTTTATACCACTAAGGTACCTGCCTGACGGTAAGCGATCACCGCAGCCTTTGGACGCTTGCAACACCTGGGGCATCACTTGCGCGTTGCCGACCCTTCAAAAATCTAATAACTTCCTTCTTAAGGAACCCCATATTGTAGTCCTTATTCAATAACTGTTAAGATAATGCGCAAGTTTGACAGCCATATGTTACACAAGGTAGGTTGTATGTGTATTCAATACATCTTACTTTTTGCTTTGAAAGGTTATTTATTACTTCACAGGTGACCAAAATTATTTTCAAGTATTCACCATTTTTATTTAACACTTCTCCCTATTTCTATTTGCATAGTAACAAACAACCCTTGATTTTTTTTTATTTTTGCATTATTTTGGCACGGCCTACCCTCATAAGCGAGGGTGATTGGGCCATAGGTCCACACGCGGGCCCAGTGCGGATTGTGGACTTCACATACGTAATTTTTTTTCCTTGACGTATGCAGGTTGTTTTACTTCACCGAAAAGCCAGTGGTGTGAATAAATTAATCAGTGTACTTGAGAAATTAAGAAAAGACTCATTGGTACACGCCGACCCGGGGTTCGAACCTTCGCCACTTGGGACGTGAAGTGAAATTTAAAAACCTCTGCCACCACCGACTTATTTTCTTATTTCGATATTACGAAAATATAATTCGATCGTCTGCAAAACGTAGGTGGCTTAGGTTTTCATCAATAACGTTCAGTCTATACATACTCCAATACAGAGTCCTAAATATCGCATATCTATAAAACTGCTACGGAAAATTTAAGTGCAAATATCTTTAAATAGGAAATAGTCCGTTATTTTGAGTTATACCTAGGCAGTAAAGATTTTTGCTCTTTGCATAAATATTTTTAGCATTCAATATATTAAATTAAATGTATTTATTTGAACTCCTTCCTTGTATTTTGTTATCTTTGTATCCTTTAAGGATTTGTTTTGAAACACGGATAGAGTATATCGTTGAAAAAATACTACGAAAGCCGGTCTGTTCCGTAGGTTGATTTATTATTTAGTGTAGGGCTAATTCCAGCTAATATTATTTAAGCGAACACCCATATTGTTTCAAGACAAATGTTGTTAATGTTTAAAATGAGGATCATTGATAAGTAGCCTCTTTAAATTTTCTTTATTTCCTTTCTTGCGTCTAATATTACTATGGATTTAGTTCAGTCTGTAGGAGTATTTACAGAGATGACAATTTCGTTACATAGATTAGGGACAATTACTGTCATTACAGTTTTTCATTAGTGACTGTTCAGTTCGCAAGCTTTGTACATTTTTATGTGATTATTACTTTAATAGTTTTTCTCTAATATTTAAATCTCTAAGCAGAATGATAAATCGCAATCTACTGTAACTGACAACTGTTATAATACTGATAGTTATTTTTAGTATATCAGGTCTTTTAGTTTACTTTCTTGTTTTTCATATTAGGAATAGGGGACTTTTTAAATGCTTTCTTTGTATCTTCTGTTCCTTCAATGTTTTTTTTTTACATACTTTATCTTCATAGCAAAAATTGTCTGTTCTAAAGCTTTCATTCATCTTTTGACTGATTTATCTAACTTTTTCACGGTTGTGTTTGTTTTTGTCAAGTTGCTAAAGTTTTTTCTTCTTTTTAAGGTTGATTTGATCGCATTAGAAACCTATTTAGTGTTCGCATTTACTGTAAAATTTAAACTATCTTAGTTTCCATCCAGATCATAGAGTACACGAAAAGAGCAGACAATTTCAAAACAAGGACACTATCTGCAAAAATAATGGCACTACCTGCAAAAACAAGGGCACTAATTGCAAAAACAAGAGCACTATCTGCAAATAAAAACAGAGTTTGCACTGGTAACAGTGATAGCTCCTCAAAAACCTAGTCTTCAATAAACAGCAATATAAGATCATACATGTAATTCTTGTGAAATAGTGACAAAATAATTGATCTGCAATCATTATAAGAAATAGTATATGATTTTATTATTGTTCTGCACAGATCTGAAACTAGTTTAGTTGTTTTTTAAACTTTTCGTCCTGTCAGTCTCATCAGAATGAATATTTAATTAGTTTAAATTTTAGTATAAAAGGAAAATTTAAAGTCATCTTCGTATAATGAAATTTATTTGCGGTAGTCGTGAAAAGTACTAAATTTGACATTGGCGGAATGAACAATTTTCATAGAAAAAACACTCATCCCAGAAACGTTTAGTATTCCCGTGTCTACAATATTGTATTCATCTCTGACTACCACATTACATGGTATATTACAAATAGAATCTAAAGAAAAAAAGGTCAGTGGCTATGGGAGAGCGTCAAGCGAAACACTTCTGAGAAACCTGATCTTCGCCGGGGGTTCCAGGCCTTCCTCGACGTGATGCTAATGTGGCACGACATCTTACCAAAACAAAACAGCATCGAGTTCCCAGGTAACACATAAATTAGTGTAGTATTATGTTTACATTCTTTATTTCTTTTTTCTTTTTTTTTTTTTTGATGGAGACCTACTCAAAAATTTCGAAGGTCAAGTTAAACAAAGGCGATAAATAAAGTAAATTTAACTTGTTTTTGTGTGCGTCACTTTACGATGTTTTTTAGCAAAATTGACATGGCGTTCGATCGGAAAACACGAAATACGTAAAATATGACGTGTTTCTGACAGTTTGACATGGGTTGGGTATTTTAAGCATACTTCATTAGCTTTTGGGTTTCAGAAAAAGTGAATATGCTGTCACGTCCTTGAATTTCATGAAAGTTGTACGCTAAAGAATTTGGCGTGATAATTTCTACTTTGTACCTTTTTCGTAAAAAAAAATTTGATTAAACCAAAAACACAATAAAGAATTAAACAGTAGTTCGGAATGCCGACTAGTTAATAACCTGCGTTGACAAAAGCGTTACATTTCCGTGTACTAATATAATACTAAAACCGGCCAAGTGCGTACTGCACACGCATTAAGTTAGAGTTCCGTAGAATAAGATCTATTGCATATTTAAAAAAAAAACTTATTTTTATTAGTAGTATTTATAAAACCATAAGTTTATTTTAACTTTAAAAAATAATTACTATTATAATGTATATTAAAATATACATTTTAGAGGAAAAGTTTTCTCAAATGCAGTGAGTTTTGGAGACCTTACCGACATCCTACCCCTACACAATGGAGTGCGTAAAATTGTATCCCACGGTTCAATGTATAAGTCTTTTATTTTTCTAATTTTTTTTTTTCTAATTTCATTAAAAAACTGTGTCCTGCCTGTGCTATTCCATTAGAATTTATGCAAAGGAATTATAAAGCTGTGACATATGGACGGATAGACGGACAGACATGAAGAAACTATAAAGGTTCCGTTCTTTCCAATTGTCTATGGAGTCCTAAAGAACCGGCAAAGTAGGTAGGAACTCGCACACCGGGAGTTCCTTACCTTAATAGTTAGAACAAGTTTCTTTAATAGAGGATTCAATAAATATTTTACCGTTTGTTTTTGTATTACTCGTTAGGAAAACTGCCTTAATAATAATATATATTATTTTTACATAAACTGTAAAAATTTCTTTCTTAAAAAGTGGGACAGACAGACCGACAGACATTATGTTTCGTTGGCTCTCGATGGGTAAGGAACCGTATAATAGAAGCATGTAAATCACATCAGTGGTTGTATAGATATAAATGCATTACTCGATAGGCATTGCATTGCATTGCACAGTCTAACATCGCATTTTATGCTATGTAAATAATATAAAAAAAGGACAAGTGCAATTTAAAAGTATAATAGAGCCTGACAGAAAGGATATTAAGTTTCAAAGTCAAGAAAAGAGAACACTGACATATTTCTCTTGTCGAGTCTGAAACAGGCAGCGTTACGTCATCCGTTTTCCACAACGCACATCTTACTCTTAGATATAGCTCTTGCAAAATAAACCAAGCATAGATACTCATTGTATCGCTGACAGCAAAGCCGTGGTACCCCATTGTGAAGATTCTTCGAAGGAACATAATAGCATCTTGCTTGTGCTGAGAAAACCACAATACGTCGTCATTATATTGAGCTTATGAAGCTGAAGTATAAAGCAGACATAATATAAGGCTCTCCTTTCACTCCGTATCAACGTCTAAACGATGCGTTATGTCAAAACAATTAAATTAAAAGGCATATATTGACTGAGTAACTTGGACTGCTGTATCAAAGGTTCTGGGTTCTATTGGCCGGTAAGAAAAAGAAAGTTACAATTTGGGTAAGTTTGATTTGTATCTGATGGGGTGATAGGTTTACGATTATTTCAGCACTTATCACGTTATAGACGAGGGCGGTAGACCTTGGTGAGAGGAGGATATTACGGGCAGTTGATGTTCGTAATGTCTTTGATCATCTTTTGGGGGATTAAGGGTCGCAATGTATTTATTTTTTATAACTTATGTGTATGAAAAAGGTTTAACGTTAGTTTTACGTCGTTTTCCCGATATAATGTTTATTTTAGATAAATATTTCTCATCTCTATTGAAACATGAATATAGAAAATAGAAATTAGAAGTAATTTCTATTTCAATAGCTATAAGATTATTTTGTATTTGTAAATTGAAAATAAATGTTTCAAGACAAAAATGAATGAATAAATCAAATTCTTATTAAATTGTTTTGTGAAACATGAAATTGATTTTGAAATAACATTGTAAAAAAAAAACTTGATGAGTGCGAATTAGACACGCTAATCGAGCGTACAGTGTAACAAACTTTTTTGACATGCTGACCTTGGGTGCCCCAACAGGTCGCGAGTGTCGTTGATAGTTCACACAATTTCAATATGGTGATTGTAGTTTTAAGTTTTGACCACATTTGTTTCCTTCTTGTCTTATTTTGTAAACAAAATTCTAAGCAGAAAGTTGGACTCGCTCACTGGGCGTAGTGTATTTAGTAGGATTTTTATAAGACGCACAATGATTTTTCTTATTGATTAGTCAGTCGGTACATATGATAAAAATGTTGAAGCAAATAAACCACTTGCTTAACGAGTAAAAGGTTTTACTTTACATATTTAAGAGCAGTCTTAAATTTAATTTTTAGTTTTTTTTTTTTAATAACTTAAGCAGACTACTACTACTTAGAGTAAATGAAGAAAAATAGATCTCACATCATATACAGAAAATATAATGGCAAGAAAAATAAAGACTAAAAGGAATCGCAAAAGACTGAGAAGAGAGTAGGTACACTGACCAACGGAAAGAGGATGTAAAGGAAGAAACTTATAATAGAGTGAAGAAAATGACATAAGACAGAACAATATTGAAACAGCTACACCGACGTCCAACACTTAAATAATAGATGGATGAAATTTTTAAGACGTAAGCAAATATTTTCGAAAATATAACCCACCCTCCCCTTATCTCCAAAGTTTACATAGTTGAATCTGAAAAAAAAAATCATAGTATTGTATCATATGTAAATATATCTTTACATGGAAGAGCGGAAAATTTATACAAACACTAATGCATACTAATACACTAATACAAAGAGTCAGACTATAATACACTAGAAGTTCAGGTATACTCGTAATGAATGATATATCTATTAACATCGCTAAGAAGCGATGTTATTTCTCTGTTGTTAATTTTATAGTGGTTGGTGGCGAGCTACCAGCGGATGCACCATGTGTAATCCGCCTTTGGTTGCCTGGTTTTGGTGGGGTTTTGGATATGTGGGGGTGTGGCGCACGAGTACGTACGTGTATGTGTGTATATACATATTTGGATAGATATTGTGCACTTGATGGCTTGGTTCCTGCATGACTGATTGGTAACAGGTGTACATCCGGGAGTTTCTTGTCACTTCTTCTCCCCTTAGGCTAGTTTCCGAAGTGATGGTAGTTTAAATGATGTGCATTTGTTGCCGGGCTCTTGTGTAGCAGCTGGGCCACTTTTGGCTGTGCGATGTCTGTTTGAATGTTTGTGTGCATATATGTATATGTGCGTATTTGTGTATAGCACCCGCTCGTGTTCGGAGCCCTGCTGCTATCGGGCGGCCGAACGAGGATTGAATCAGATAGGACCCATAAGTTTATTTACATACAGTTTTATATATATATGTATGTATATTATATGTTATATTAATATAGTACAATCGAAGTTTTATTGGAGTTGCTTGAGTGTGTCATGCTCTCTCAAGTGTCTCTGCGGTGGTGGCGTGTGAGTCGGGTCGTTACGTTCCCTAAAACAAGGTTGGGCGAAGCGATGGCTGATTAATGTGTCATACTTGTGAACGGGTGCCGCCTGTGGAGGCTGGTCTGCTCTTGCAAACTTCTTGCAAACTCCTTTGTATTCTTAGTATATATTTATATGTATATGTACGTCTGCTCTGTAATATCATATGTTAAATGAATTTTTTTTTTCTCGGGAGTTACTTTAAATCCCGTCACAGAGTAATTGAAGACTTTTAACGTATCACATGGTGAATTCACTCAAAGTACACTGGAATATGTCCGTATAAGTTGCAATAATGTTGAGATCACATTGATTGTTTAATAAAAGACAAATTGTTAAAAATATCGAAGGTTATTTTAATTTAAATGTTATGATTTTGGTTTATTTATGATATTATTATTATTAAAAGAAAATTAAATTACAGAATTAAATTGAACATAAGAAATAAGATAAAAAACTTATGAGTTCCCCGCCCGCGGCATTTGTGGCAGCAGAGTCGATCAACACTGGCTACTTTAATATTTAAAAAAAAAACCGGCCAAGTGCAAGTCGCACTCGCGCACCGAGGGTTCCGTACTTACTACAACTTTTACTTACTACTACTTACGTAATTTAAAAATACAAACAAAAACAAAAAGTGTGCTGCTGAGCGGTCACCTATCTAATTACTGACTAAGCCCAACGTTGATGTAAGATCTATTTTTCTTCATTTACTCTAAGTAGTAGTAGTCTGCTTCATTTGTTAAAAAAAATTAAAACCAAAAATTAAATTTAAGACTGTTCTTAAATATGTAAAGTAAAACCTTTTATTCGTTAAGCACAAGTCACCCATACAATTACTGAACAAGCCCGACGTTGCTTAACTTTGAATATCGTTTCCAACAAACAAATATGTTACTGTTTCGCTCAATAATAACTAGATGGCACTGCAATTGTGATTTAAGATGGTAAATGGCTCGGTTGCCGTCTCACACTTGGCCGGTTTTTATTATTTATTGTCATACTTTAGAGCTTACACACACTTTGATCACTGCAAGATTATATTTGTTACTGTTTTTTCGATAGAGCAACTAAATTATAAGTTTGTACCCTGTACCGCCAAGCGCCGCGCCTGAATTCGGACATAAATATTGTTATTAATTTAGTAAGTGTTAGTATTCAGAATGTTATAATTTTACTTTTCTGTAATGTTACATGGTTCATAAATTTATATTTAATACCTGATTTACACAAGTACCAACTTAATCCAAGTACCTTTTGATGGAATTTGTACGAAATTTTTACTTATCCGACTACATTTTTAAGTTGGTCGACTATTACTCATTAAGTTGTAAAGCCTACTTAGCTATGTTATATGATATATTATATATATGATAGTTTTTCTCATCATTTCGTAATTTATGCTATTTTTCTAATTTTTTTCAAGAACAGCAATTTAGCTGGCAGTGGGGGGAAAACACTGTGGTCTTACCAAATTTTGCAAACGCATGACTGAAGTGGAAAATGGTTTTGGCACACTTTCAACATTTTTAAACGAGCAATTCAAAGTGGGGTGACACAATGGGATAGACGAGAAAAAAACACTAATTGTAGAGGAGGTATTACAGCTTTCTGGTACTAATGGTCTCTGAGCTAGTGCGTGCTTTATAACAGGGTACGCAAAGTAAATCGTATATGAAATTATTGTCGCCTTATCTTTCCTGAAAGGTGTTTTTTTTTCAATTTTTTAACAGCCAATCTAAGTCCTTCCCGTATTCTTGTTTTGAATGTAATTCGAACTTTTTATAGCGTTTTTGAGTAATTACATTACTGCGGCGACCAGCAAACGCAACATAACCGGGCGATCGTGAGTATGCGGTTCGAGGCATAGGCACGGATGAAACATTGTGGGTCGCTGTCTGATACTGAACTGCAAGTACGATTGATCCCAAAGAAGCTTGTGCAAGATATGGTCGCATGTCGAAGCTTGTAAAGTATTTTTCTTGCAACCGTATTCTAAAGAATCCCTTGTGCATTTGTGAGACCTGGACTATTAACGAAGATCTTAGCAATTGTCTAGAAGCATTTGTGATGTGGGCTATTATGGCATACGCCATGTTGGCCATCAGTTGAACAAAAGACACATAATATCTAGCAATGCTGCGATGCGTCAGACAAAAACGCGAACTACTGAGAACCTAAAAAGAATTTTACCGGTATTCTACTTATTTTCAATGTAACACACACACGTCTGTGTAAGAGCTGTATAATACTTCGTATAATTATATCCTTAGAACTACTTAGTTGCCTAGTAATTTTGCCGTGGCGAAAATTCACAGCAAGTAAGGAACATATTAACATATAAATAAAATAGTTACATGTCTTAGTAAAATAGACAGATCATAAAAAGAAAAACACTCGAAACACATGCCAGCTGCTAACTGTACTTTCAAAAGCCCCGAAGGCTTAATAGCAGTAATAACAATAGTTGTGCTGACCATTGATTTTGTCGGCGAAAAAAAACTGAAACCATTGTATTCTATGTACACATAAAAGTCTGGTCACTGCATGTCCCTGGAAATGCACGTCCTCCCGCAACAGTATTATTTCAGATCGCCAGGTGAATATTAAAAGACATATCCATTGTTGTAAACGATTCAATGGACTGACTAGTTCCTGCTACAAAGATGGTAGAATGATTTAATCTAACATTTGCAATGCTTAGTGAAGATTTTTTTATCTGATTTTATGTAATTATCATATATTGAATTAGGTGCTTTTACTGTGCACGTGTTCCTTAATTCGAACCAGCATACTGGCCAGTACGGTGTGACGTCATTATTCGGAACAGTACAGTAGTATGACGTAAGATAATGAAGTCTCACCATACTGGCCAGTATGCTGGTTCGAATTTAGGAACTCAAGCTGTATATTAGTGTACAGAAAGCTAAGCAGCAAATTTGTATCATCTATCTACTTTATAAATGTCGGAACTGAGAGTGGCGGGTTGGGTCGAGCTTGACGCTAACTCGACGGCAACTTGACGTAACAGTTGAGCTGCATAGTACTTAAAACGATCAAGTCGGTATATAGACTGTGCAGACTGATAGAAGTAAGTATATATCACACGTAGCCTAACATAAACCGATTGTAAAAGAATATTGAGGGTAGGCAAAAACATTCGCCAAAATTAGGTAGGTCGAGTATCAAGTAAAATCACTATACCTTTTCAAAAATAACTTGACTTTTTTTGACCGTCCGCAATAAAATTTATAATATGTAGGCTTTGTTTTTCAAACAGTGAAAATAATGATATAAGTGCTTCTTTTTATTAAGTTCAGTTATTATTATTTCATGATCTAATATGCAGTAGTTTTTGAATACTGTCAGTTTTTTGTACAAATTCCGGTCATAGTACGACTACTGCACTTATCAAACATTTTCCAATTGTTATCGAGTGGTTTCATAGTTACTTGCGTGGACGCTGGCAGCGCATAAAAGTCGATGATACTCTATCTGACTGGTGCAACTGGTCTTATTCTACAACATCTCAATTATCATCTCTCTACCATCTCTATGCCGACGATTATCTGATTTACACACAAAATCCTATTAGTGACCTGACAAACGTTATCTTTAATTATTAAATCTTTAATTAAAAAAATATTGTTAATCCTACGAAAACACAAACAAACAAACAATCATTGTAGGCGGTTCTAGACGTATATCTAAGATTGACTGGAACGAACTCACGTTAGTAACTGTGAACGGAGTTTCTATTCCTTACAAAAACACAGTCAAAAATCTGTGTATACTTATCGATCGAACACTATCTTGGGGTCAACAAATAAAGGAAGTTAGTAAGAAAATATTTGCTACAGCTAAATCTTTAAGCAGGTTACGCAACTTCCTACCAATTCTCACTTAAATTGCTCTTGCGAAATCTCTTCTGCCTATTCTCGATTATGCTGATGTAATGAACTTGAGCGACTTCAAAACTTCTGCATTAGATTTATATTTGGTCTACGTTAGTACGACCATATTTCCGAATTCAGATTAAAGCTCAAGTGACTCCCAATTCGACTTCGCCAGGATACTCATCTTCTCTTTCTTCTGTATAACGTCCTGTTCAATCCAAACACACCAGTATACTTAAAGAAACGTTTCTATTTTATCGGAAATACTTCTATTCGAGAGACTACTCGCTGGATGCTTAAAATTCCTTTGCATTGCTCACAATTGTATAAAGATTCTTTAACTGTAAAAGCTGTTAGATAATGGAATAGTTTAGAAATAAAAAGAGCAAAATCGAAAGCAATATTTAAGAATCTTATTATTGCTCATTACTTGAAGAACTAAAATAACATCACTACCTATATTTGTTTTTATATATTTACTTATACATAATATATATTATAATTACATTTATAATAGACGTGTATTTGTTTATTTTATATGCATTATTGTATGATATATATACTCCTAAATAACTGTATCGACACACACCTAGTATACTATGTTTAACTTTATTATTTTCTCTACCCAAAGGTTGTCTGAAAGAGATTGCTTTAAAGGGATAAGACTTGTTTTTCTTTGTTTGTAAATATGTTTTTTTTTTGTAAAATTATTATGTTGATGCAATAAGTTATATAAGAATATATTATTATTATTATTTTTCTTTTGAGATTTTTTTATAGAATTTTGCCACACTCACACAAATAACTAGGTAAAAATGCTACGGAACCACAAATTGTTGTGACACCCACTTGCCCAGTTCCTTTGCTAAAACCTCTTTTTATTTAAGAATATCGTTTTCCTGCAAAAGAAGGTGAAGCAAATAAAACTTTTGAATGAATTGTGGGCAGGTAGAAAAAGCTTACTTTGAATTTATCAATTTTTGAAACACTTGCAGTTACTTATATTTTTAAGAAATTTAAGGAAAATTACATTAAAATTAAATTTTAAGGAAAAATACATTGAAAAAAAATCTTGCTGCCCATCGCTATACCCGACCATAATTTTATCTTTTTGCCAAAAAAGAAAGTAGGTACACAATCAAATCACACATTTATATTTTTTTTTCTCTACTCATTGAGCTATTATACTGCTTAATTGATTTTTCTTCCTATCATGTTTTTGTCTTTTTCTACCGCCGACCTAATTTATAAACATGGCGATCTAAACCTGTGCCTAAAATATACTGGTAGGCGGTCACCGATCTAATGACTGACAACAACCGATTTTGCTTAACTACGCATATCATTTTCAGTAGTAGAATGCTACTAGGGTAACTGGGCCCCAAACTCCTTAATTTTAACAGTAATCAAAACTTGATATACGAATTTTATTCCAAATTATCTTTCTTTGATTTTCTTTTATTATATATTAAGAAAAAAAAATGTATAATAAAAGAAAATCAAAAAAAGATAGGACCAGTGTGCTAGGAATGTTTAATTACAAATAGTTTTCCTTCAGGTGCAGAGATTTGAATCGTATATTCTGAGGGAGTTTTTATAAATCGAAGTCTGACTACAGTTTATGAAGTAGACCATCAAACTGCACGAGAAAGGACAAAACAATGTATAAAGGAAATTGCTTCCACAAATCCACTCGTATCTTCGACAATAAACGTGAACGGTGCGGGCGCCCTAATAGCAATAAAATCAGAAAATCAAAACTGTGTATTCGAAGTTAGAAGTAGTCCTAAACTTATCAAGATAATTGTATGGATTTAAAGAATGTACTAGCTGTAAGAAAAAAGCCATAAGAACAAGTCATTGTTGGCAATTAATTTGTGTTCAAGAATTTTGTTGTTTAGATTTTTTATTTTTTTTAGATTTTTTTTATTCTTAGTGATTTGAATAAACATTTTTGTTTATTAGGTTTACAAACGATAACTATATATTAAATCGACGTTTCAGTTTGTTTACTAATTTAAGTTTGTAACTTTAGTTTTGGTTTTTATTATTTTCTATGGAAAACACTAACCTTTAAAGTTTAATTAATTGTAAAAATTAATTAATTCTTTCACCTGTAAGTTATATGTTTTTTTTTATTTGTGCTAAATAATCTAATCGAAAAATGCATAAACCGAATTTACATTTTATGTCAGCAAAATTTAAAAATTATATTTCCATAGAAATATTTACACATATTCCAAGCAACTTATGCGCTTCTAGTAACAACATAAATCTTTCAAACACACGGTTCCTAATTATATAAAATCACATAGAAATAATCTATCTTCAAAAAGACTTCCTAAAGGTAGGCGTCTTTAAAAAAAACACATCACATAGCCGTTTCTTCGGCTAAATTATAAATATAAACAAATACATATTTTTTTTTATAGCAAAGATACAATTTTTATTTAGTTCTATAGTTACTAGGAGTTTATAAACTGCCCAGTAGTTGTGTGAAATATCCAAGAATATGTACGCAGGAACTTAGACAAAAACTAAAACAAGATGCAGGTACGCTGGCAGTGGATTCTCAGTCAGACCACGTTCAATTAGGGAAACAGTCTCGAGGGAGCAGGATCATAATATCGTACGAACGAACACCAATTTTATCTGACCACTGGTTAGACTTGTAGACACGTGTTTCGTGAACTGAGCTCTATTTTATTTCTTTCAAATCATATTGTTTTCACTTTTCTGTTGATCCCAAAACTCTTAGTTTAGCAGATTTCAGGATTCAATGAGTTGAAAATTGTGTCCCCCTGCGCAGACTGCTCATGATTGTTGCTGTTTCTATTTTAGTATAAGATTCAATTTGTTGCAAAGAGATTTCGCCTGTAAAAACTACAAATGATTCTTGCTGTGACTATTTTAGTGTAGGATTCAAAGCGTCGCATAATGTTCCCTCCAGTAAAGACTTCTATAATTTCTTGCTCTGTTTATTTTAGAGTAGGATTTAATGTATTTTAAAGTATGTGTCCTCATGTTAAGACTCCTTATGATTTTTGGTATGTTTATTTTGATATTATATCGCCGCGCTTAAGACACTTGTTGTAGCAACTTAAACCGTTGTTGTCACTTGTATTTGAAATAATTAAGTGAAACTAACTTTTTAGAGCTTGCTTGCTTTTTTGTGTAGAACTAAGTTTTCCCTCTAAGTTACATAGTTTTGATGGCATGAATCGTAAGGGTGTTATATAATAGAGCTTTTATTATACTTGCATTTAGAATTTGATGGTCTCGACATTAAATCATAGCTTTGGATTTGGATAATTACCTAAAAACTCCAAAACAAGTCGTTCAATAAGAATATTCAACTAAAAGTCTAAAAAACTAAATGTCATGCCATAAAGAAACAATATTCTCATACAAACTTACTGCATTTTATGAGTTGAATTATCAAAAAAATGTTTTCTTTTTTGTGAAGCTGCAATTCTTGCACTATAAGAGAAATCTGCTGTTATAATTTTATTATTTCCTAGTATCTGTTGTGCGCAGTATGTGAGCCATTCGGAATTTCTTTATTTATAATATTATGGCAATATTAACCATCAACATAATAGTTTTGGTTACATATTTTGTACAAACTTTATAAGAAACTAATACAGCTAAAAAAATAAATAATGATCACGACTTAATTAAGTTTCATAGAATGTTTTGAAAGAAAGGAAGCAAAAATACCAAAGCAAAAACGTTTACACGAGAAAGTTGAAGACGAGGGTGAAGATGGGTAACATTGACAAAAAAAAAGTGTTCAATAAAGAAAGGTCGCTACGGTATACAGGACCTCGCGTAAACGTCCATCTAAATGACGATGCCATGTTTATTTGCCTTAAAAAAGGGAGGCTTACCTTTGTACGTTTAAAAAAGTTTCCTCTGCAAACTATGATGTGACAGTAAAGATGTGTAACAAAATCTTCTTTGTATAGGATAAGAAGGGTTGATATAGGATAAAAATATTTACTTACAAATATCTGGGTCACTAGGAGGTAGACAATTTTACACAGATATTTACAAAAAACACTTATAATAAAATTATTATTGTGCATGTGTTGGTGTAATGTTTAAGTTTATTCGTTCAAAAAACTCAAATACAATCCCTAGTTTTTTTTGGGACCTATTTTCAGATATTGACAAAAATATTGGTATCATTCACATATTCTTAAAAAAGGAGTTTCCTGTCAGAATATTATAATATAATGTTGGTGAAAAACCCAAAATTTCTACTGACAATCCAACCAATTTGACCAGCTTTGTAGTCTAAGCGTTTCTACTAGGTTTTAGATTCGATTTCCCGGCTTTTTTTACGTTTCTTTTTTTTTTGGTGGCAATTTACCAGCTAGTATTTTTTTTTTCATTAAAGATAGTAAATATTTAGCTCAAATCTATGGAAATTAAAAAATATAATCATTTGACAGCAGAGATAATTGCTGCCCAGGGAAAATCGTTTCCCAGGGACGAAAAGTATTATCTTCATCTCTATGTTTAGGTAACTTAAAGCGTTCTTACCAAATTTAAAAAATAAAAAACAAATTTTTAACACAGAAGCAAACATTTTAGCAGCACAAAAAGTCAACAAAAACAGACAAAAGTAAATAACTATTCACTAAAAATCTTAGACTGCGGTAAAAGGAAAACCTGACAGTAGATACTGTCCGTGACAAAACTGTCAATAAAGATACAAATGCTTGTGCTGTGATGTACAATATATTAATTGATTCAGTTGAATTAATCAATCACACGTGATTGTTGGTGTTGTGATTTGTTGCGTTGTCTGTATCGGTTCGAGCGCTCGTCCTACAGCCGCCATTACTTTGATTAGCTCGTCCGACCCACTAACTGTGCGTTTTCAGTGATTGTGTAGAACTTCGGTTCTGATTGATTTCTCAACTGACACCGTTTTAATTCCATGTACGTAGTAATATCTATAGTATTTCCATAAATGTCTGAAGTAAGCGAAAACGGTTTTAATAATTAATTATTCTATATACAGTTGTTATTACAATGTTGAGTAAAGTCTAAATTACGCCGCATTTAATTAAACTAACGACTTAAATTGACAGCCATTAATTTTCTGAGATCTGATAATCAAAAAAAATCGGTTCAGTAATGTGAAAAAGGAAGTAAAAACGTAATTAAGTAATAAGGAATGTAGGATAGGATAATTCTTACTACCCGTTGTTCTATTACCCGTTTTCGCGTAGGAATGAAACATTTTTCCGCGGTATAAAGTAGTCTATGTTCATCAGGGATAATGTCGGCTTCTAATGCTAAAAGATTTTTCAAATCGGTCCAGTAGTTTCGGAGCCTTTTCAATACAAACAAACAATCAAATCTTTCCTCTTTATAAAATTAGTATAGAAGTACAGATAAGTACTAGGCATTTTTACTCGTAAGTGTATATGGAATATTACCTTGACCTTTAATAAATAAGAATAACTCAAAGGCTTGCGAATTATTTATTTAGCTGGCTTGAATACAATTTTTATGAAGTTATACAACACTAGACGAACTCGGCGGTTCTACTCACAGAAAAACGTATTCCTATGGAAACTCTCACACTAGACGAACTCGGCGGTTCTACTCACAGAAAAACGTATTCCTATGGAAACTCTCAACCGTGAAAAAAATATTTTTTACACTACACTACACAAACAGGGTCGAAAGTACATTATTACTTTCTTGCCCGTTTAGAGGAAAGAATGAAATACGAAAAAAGCACTTTCTATTTAAAAGCTCACGACACAATTAAATAGCTTCTTTTTATTTGGTACAGTGCCATCTGTGATAATAAAAGCGAACTAGTTTCAATTTGAAAAAATAACTCACTATTTATAAACAACAGAAAACATAACCATAGCTTGTAATTATTCGGTACAGCGCCATCTATGTATATAAAAGTGAATTAATATTTGTTGAGTAAATTAAAACTTTAATTAATTATATTTTATTATCCTCGTATTTGTAGTGTAAAGCACTATGTATCTCTCGGGATGAAAGACGATTCCCGTAATCAGTCACTTTCACCCCTTGGTAAACAATGTACTATTGTCGTTCTCTGTAGCTACAGCTATTTTGGTGCAAGGGGAATTTCCGATCAAGGTACAAAGTATATTGAAGCCTTTTATCCTTTCAGATATTTATGTGCCAAAACTTAAGGCACCTCATTGCAATTTGCAATGTGAAAGAATAGAAAGACTATTTTCTGTAGATTACTTTCTGTGCATTTTCTTATTACTTGATTTACCAACATTGATATCTTTACTAATATTATAAAGAGGAAAGATTTGATTGTTTGTTTGTATTAAATAGGTTATAATAGAAACTACTGGACCGATTTGAAAAATTCTTTTACCATTTGAAGCCGACATTATCCCTGATGAACATAGGCTACTTTTTACCGTGGGTAAATGCTTTATTCCTACGGGATAGCGGGTAATAGGACAACAGGTAGTAAGAATTGTCCTTCCGACTTATCTTTTTTACATAACTTCTAAACGGCTGACCCGATTGAGTTGAAATTTTATGGGTATTTCAATGGTTTCCTGGATAATTTAAAAATAAAATTGGACCCGGAAGGTGGCGCTGCTGCCGTTATGTCAACTACTAAACGGCTTGACCGATTAAGTTAAAATTTTTTATGTGTATTTCCATGGTTGTAAAAACACGAATGTATTATGCCATTAAAGAGAAAAG
Source organism: Apoda limacodes (assembly GCA_946406115.1). Classification (NCBI taxonomy): domain Eukaryota; kingdom Metazoa; phylum Arthropoda; class Insecta; order Lepidoptera; family Limacodidae; genus Apoda; species Apoda limacodes. The sequence continues at coordinate 14,846,959 of OX291558.1, forward strand.
ATTTGATTATTTGTTTTTTTTTATAATTGAGGAGTTGCCGTAGGAACCTACGCCGATAATGAAATTTAGGGCGGGCGAAGCCGCTGGCAGAAGCTAGTTTCTAAATAAAACTAGCTTTCTTTGATAGCAACAGTGGCACGCCCTGACTTTGTCCGGTTAAACAATAAAATTATTGACCCAGTAAACCTTGTTTCTCTTTTCTTGAAACGGCTGATACGCCATATATTGTCAAAGGGTTGTACTTATTCAGAAATTTTTCCTGACGGGTGCACTTACCAAACTTAACTTATCCAAAATTTTATTTTAATCGGATGAATGGTTTAGTGCGTGAAACCGGCTCGTACTTCACCGGTTTTTTCTTTCACACAAACCTTTTCCTGATAATTACGAACACACAAAAAAAAGAAATCAGCCGAATCGGTCAAGTTGTTTCCAAGTGATGCATGTGGAAATTGATTTTTATTAATATAATTTCGCATTAAAAATTTTCAAACTAACCAAACAAGTTACAAAAGAGTCTGATTTACAGTTTCGAAAAAAGCTGAGCTTAAAAATATAAATATATAAAATTTATTAGAAGGTAAACTTTTCTACTTAGTCACTAACTATTGAAGGGTAGTAATCAATACTTTAGAAATAATAAGTCAAGTTTTGCGGTAGTACTTCATGACTGTACTGAGAAGTTTACTACAGTTCTTGGTAATAAGTAAATTCACGAAACTCCCAAGATTATTAATAAAGCAATTTCAGGTTCTGTTAAGACTTCATTAATTTATTTTCAAAATAACAAGAAACACGAAGCTATCAATATAAATTGAAAATAGCTTTGGCCCGTGACACATTTGCATAGACAATTTCGCTGCTTTTGTACTCGTTACGAACGTTTCTTTTTCTATTACCTGAAAGTCCAATATAGTATTTACAAAAATAAGTAGATATTTAGTAGATAAAAAATTAAAAACTACAGTTTATTAGAATGAATGACCATGCAACGCGGCGTGGCACGAAGCAGCCAGGATCATTCTCGCCTGTTTATCGGCCGCCCGCTGGCGATGTAATTATGTCTTTTACGGCCGCGCTAAATATAAAACTGGCCACATCGAGTACGAAATGCAATTTAATACAGTTGTTCGAACTGACCTTGGAGTTATTTCGCACTAGGATCTAAAAAGTTCGATTTTCGAAACTGATTATGTATGGGACTTTGAAACTTTTAGTACTTACGAACGATACATTTTCTACTACTGAAAAGTCTGATCGAAATTCATCATCACAATTGTCAAACAATTACTTTCAGAAAATATCGTCATGTTTTTAATGTTTTCCCGCCAAATTGTTAGATTTATAATGACCTTGCCCCGCGGTGTAGCGTGAAGTGGCCAGTATCATAATTGAGACACTTACAGTGTATACGGTGCCGGCGCTTACAGTTGATCAAATCGAGTACAGAACTGATCACTGACCTGGAGGCCTACAACTGATATCAGTTTCAATCGTAAAATCCTACGGCGATCGAGAAATCTACTAAATTGGTACTCTTGGACGTTGTTGTAGCGTTCAATCGAAAATAGAATTTGTTGGCCAATTTCGGAACTAAAATCCTATACAAATATTAAAAATCGGTACTCTTTGAGCCATCGGATCGAGATTGAAATTAGGTATGATGATCTGTGAAAAGAAATGTCAAAATTCTAAAAAAACAAAACAAAATTATCGCTGAGTTTTGGCGCGAATCTTAAGATGGAGTGGTGTTTTTTTCTGTTTAATTTTTCTAAATTCATTTAGTGACTTTCGATGTATATATTTTAGCAATGTTTTACGAAAGCGTGTTAAGAATTGTGCAGCGAAGGCTCATGAATAGTGAATTATGAAGAAATAAGCAGGACATGACGCGCAATGTCTGAGGATCCACACCAAATCTCCCGCCCATTCTTGGGACTTGAAAACGAGGACGCGCGGTAACGCCCGCGCCACGATACGATATAATGTAATTGACTTTGACTCTGGCAAATGCATAAATGGTCTGCTAAGACCGTGCGAGACCATTATAAAATAAAAAAAAAAAAAAAAACTATCGCTACGAAGATTTAACTTCCACTTTAATTTTTAGTAGTTTCAGTATTGTTTTTATATTTTGTGATTTGTGATTTCGAAATGTGTGCAATCTCAATTTCAATACAATCGCAATTTGGTTTAGGAGTACCGATGGAGATCGAGTTTAAGCTTGCCACGAAATTGGATTGAAACTGGATTGGGATTGAAACTGATATCAGTGGGTCGATTCCGTAAAAAGATTGCTAACCTTTTTGAAAGAAATAAGATATACATTGCGGTTTCGCGACAATCGATGAATTTCATACGTCATTTCAAATGTATATCTTATTTCTATGGATTTCAAACGAGAATTGTTAGCTGTCATTTTACGGAATCGAGCCACAGTTGTAGGCCTCCAGTAAGGGCCGGATCAACAATGTCGAGGCCCTAGTCAAAGTATGGCTTTGGGCCCCTCTACCCTTTGAAAGAAGAACTTATTAGATTTTTGAAGGGTCGGCATCGTGGTAGTAATGCTTCAGGTGTTGCAAGCGTCAACGTACGATCAGGCGGACCATCAACTTGTTTGCCATCTTAGTGAGATTAAAAAAAATAAAATTAAAATGTGATGTAAAAAACACTCTTTTTACTACTACTACTTTCATACCAGCCAATCAGCGCTCACGATTTACGAAACGTTTATCCTAAAATAAACTCGTTTTTTTCTCAATGATCCTAAAAATAGCTCGAAAGATCATTCTGATTTTCCTATTACCCGGTCGTTTGCAAACGTCCTAGGACTTTCGCAATGTTTCGATTATCCTACAAAATATATAAATCTGAAATGCGTAAAAGTACCTAAATACGACTAAGTAACATTAAAATTTTGTCATTAGGAGATTGTTACATACAAACCGTCAATTTTTTTTTACTGGAAAAAACATTTTCAAGAAACATAATTGTTAGAGCGCGGGGCCCCTACCAAGCATAGGGCCCCTAGGCAGTTGCCTATACTGCCTAATGGATAATCCAGCACTGCCTTCAGTGAGTTATTTCGCATCGGGGTCCAGAAAGTTTGATTTTCGAAATTAACTATGAGTATTTTATGGATTTTTTATTTAAGGTAGTAGAGAAAATGTTGTTTTGTAGTTGCAAAAAATTGAGAAACATAAGTTATTACATTACAATCATTGATATAAAAGTGAAGATATGGCCAAATAAAAATAGCGCCATCTGTTTTTATCAGTTAAGTAAAAATATGATACCAAAATCAACATTGTTTGATTTACCAGTATTCTACGTTATAATGGTGACCTTCTAGTATATCTCACACACCGATGAGCACTAGTTATTTCGTCAGAGGGAGGCATTGGCATGTAGCCGGGATCGGTTTCGGAACCAGTGTCTTCTATTAAAGTTGCCATCTTACGGAATGCCCTAGGGTTTGTGCAAATGAGATGGCTAGTTCGGCAGACGCATACGAGCCGTAGTTAACTAATTAATGATGGTGTCAAGGCTCTGAGCTGTCTTCTACGCTATTTCTACTGCAAAACAATGACATGTTGTCCATCAACAATATACATTGCTATGCACATAACAGTACTGGAGGCACTTACTACACGGGCCGTGCTAACATCCCTCGTTCTGTTGTGAGAGAAAAGCGCGGAGAACTTGTGTCTCAAATCAAGACCACTGAGTCCAAGGGCTCTGACTGGAGATGGGAAAACCTGGTACGATTCCACCCTACGAAGACACAAGTCTACGCGTTCACCGCTAAGAAAGCCCATCTCATTTTTGGTTAAACCTTCGGGGCTCATCCAGGTTCATTTGTGTGCGTGTGTTCAAGTTTACAGGGCTAGTTTTTATTGTTTGTGGTGTTTTAAAATATTCATTTATTTTCTTTACTAATATTCTACGTTCAGTTTATTAGTACCCTTAGTTAGATCTACAATATCACTTTCATATAAAAAATCCATAGGTAGGTTAAATGATCGCTACTAGACGTATAGTGAAAACAAAGAAACAGTTTATTAAATATTACGAAACCAAAAACAACATACATATTTAGTCAATTTTATTATATTCTTTTGTTTTAATTACCCGTACTCTAACAACGGTATAATGTTAAAGAGTGCGTTTGGTAGAATGTAACAAAAGTGACTATAGTAAAATACACAAAAAAATTTAACTAGGTGGTACTTGTAAACTAGTTTGGTGGAAAACCAAGATTTTATTTAGTTGGTTATACTTAAGTACTCAACCTTTAAAATATTAACAGTTTTGGTTAAGTAATGACAACCTCATTCTTAAGTAGGACCTATATCAATCTATTTATTTAGTTAAAATTGCAAGTTATTCCTTAAAATTCAACCAAAGTTTTTTTTCAGCGTGGTAATACCGCCTATGATCAAGCTGTAAGCTTGCTTGCCACCTTAGTGGTATAAAAATGACTAAAACATTGTTACATAAATGTACAGTCCATTAAAAAAAATCTAAACACATAAGGCTTATTAAACAATAGTTTATACAATATTGTTAAATGTATAGCTTTTAAACACAGAGGTCGTGTATATAATTTAATGTGTAAACTCAGGAGTTTAACGTTGCCAGACTTTAACAATTAATTTACAAAGTGACAAGAGATTTTGAAACACAAAAAGCGTATGCTTTTGTCGGATGAGAAAGTGTCAAAGTTAAATTGAATATTAGAGCTAAATGATCTCGCCTGGTAGAAGTTTCTTCGACGCGCCGCATAACTGGTAATCCAATGCCACAATTCAGTGGAAGTTGAATTTTATAGTGCTAATAACTAGAATTACTAACTTGTCCACTGCTCTCTATAAATCGGTCAGTCCTACCTAAGTAAGGCATATTGAAACTTAAGTATCTTATTTTTAATAATTTTAGAAGATTAACTAATCTGTTAATACGTAATGTCCTTATTAGGATGCCTCTAGAATTTTATAGTGCTTTTAACAAGAATTACTAACTTGTCCACTGCTCTCTATAAATCGGTCAGTCTTACCTAAGTAAGGCATATTGAAACTTAAGTATCTTATTTTGAATAATTTTAGAAGATGAATTAATTTGTTGCTCCGTAACATCCTAATTAAGATAACAGTAGAATAGTATAGTGCTAATAACTAGGATTACTAACTTGTCCATTCGTGTCTTCTACGAATCAGTTAATCCAGAGTAAGGCGTGTTGAAACTCAAGTAATTATCTTATTTTTAATAATTTTAGAAGATGAAATATTTTGTAACTACATAACGTCCTAATTCGGAAACAACTTGAACTAAAGTTTAGTACAGAAATAGGTCTTGAAGCAGAGTTTGAAACATAAATTAATGAAAAATTCTATTTCTAAAACAGAAAATAATTATCATCTTTAATCTCAAAACATGTTCGTCCGTCAATCTGTCTATCATAGCGATTTTTATTATAAAACGATACCATGTAACAGCTAAAATTTGATGTTAACTAATAAATAATATTAAACCACAAAATATATATACAAAACGGTAATTTAACGATTTATATTTACTTGTTATGAACCTGCAATTTACAGAAATACTATAACGGTAATCTTAAGCCTAATATCACTTAAAAACACCGAATTACATGTCAAACATTTAATACTAACACGCGGTAAATTGCAATCCAGATAAACCAAATGCATTCTAACAGATAGTGACGTAACTGTAATTGACGTATTTTGATTTACTTTATTCATAACTTAATATCAAAAACTTACTTTATACTTTAGGAAAAGTTATTATTATTATAGTTTGTTAGTTTTGGAACTCAATACTTGGAAGTTTCTTTAATTTTAGGGTAGTCTTGTCATTCTAAGTTTACCGTTTAAGATACGAGTGGATTTGTAGAACTAATTTCCTTCGTACACTCCGTTTTGTCCTTTTTCCTTTATTCAATAAGTTATAGCTTGGTTTCGATCTAACATAACTTCTTAATCGATTCGGTAGGTATTTTAACAGCGGCCTGCTAATGAAAAGAAAAATTTAAAATCCGATCACGTTCTTGAGATTGGACGACAACTAATTTAGCACCAGAATTCTTTCAACAAAAATTAAACATAGCCTTCTGTCCCGCGATGGAGGGGCTTATTATTAAGTTTGTCGAACCTATTGATATTCTTGAAAGTAGCCGCAGTTAGAAAGAAAGCTTTGATTGCGTAAAAGTTAGAGTAAAATTTTAAAACATGATTTTTTTTTTAGAATTGTGTCTGCTGATTTATTTTAATAGTATGTTTTTTTTGTTTTTGTATCTTGATTAGAATCTAACAGTAGCAAAGACAGCTTTTTGCAACAGCGAGGGTGATTCTTTTATGTTAATGTACAGGAATATTAGTAAAAATATGTATGTTATTTTAGAATTCGAAAACTAACTATACTAAAAATAACTTTTCCTAAAGTATAAAATCAGGTTTTGATATTTATTTTGTCTTTGCACAATTACGTCTCTATCCATCAGAGTTCATTTGGTTATCTGGACTGTAATTTTTAATTTGTTTCTAAACCACGATTAATACGAGTCCGAGTATGTCCGTAGTGTAAGATGTAATTCAATAATTTTTAATTATCCGTATCTCAAAACTAAATAGGAACCCATATAGCATCACTTTGTGGTCCGTCCGTCTGTCTGTCTGTCTGTCTGTCTGTCAAGACTCTTTTTCTCGGGAACGCGTTAAGATATCAAGTTGCAATTAACGTCAAATACTAATGTCTATGGTCCCTTGAAGCTGTAAATGAAGCTTCTAAGTCAATACAATGAAAAAAAAACCAAAATACGGCTATTTTTGTCCCATATTGTGACACAAATAAATCAAAACCTATTAGGTACTTCCCGTTAACCAACAATAATGAAATTAGGCATGAAGCAATGCCATGTAGCACACATTAAGGAAAAAATCTGAAAACCGTAAATTTGTTGGTATATCACGATTTTCTTTTCCGATTATGAATTTATTTGCAGTAGGTAAACTAACCGCGGCCTATGTCGATGTATTGGGACAACAGTTGTCCAACGGCTAACTTAACTTTGTCCCTCGATACAGTTTACTTTTTTCGGAACCCTAGGTGCACGAGTCCAACTCGCACTTGACCGGTGTTTTTGTAATTTCTTAAGTGATAGATATTAGAATTTCGATTAACCTTATGATATTCCTGTAGCACGCAAGCACATAACTAGTAAATAGATACATATAAATTATCTTTTTTGTATATATTTTGTGGTGCAATATTAAAATTTATTAAAATTAAAATTATTTCGTTGAAAGAATGAACAAAGATAGATGCACGAAACAGATTTATGAATCTGAAGCAATTGGTAGGGTCGGTAGAGGTAGACCTCGGCAAACGTATGTAGATCAAATTGAGTACGTTCTCAGAAAAGGCCAGTTCAGGAGTACTCGGAACCGTAGAAAATGTATGAAAGCATTGATGCATATAGATGAAGCAAGAGAGGTATGCCAGGATCGTAGCAAGTGGCAGACTTTGGTCTCTGCCTACCCTTCTGGGAAACAGGCGTGATATTATGTATGTATGTATGTATGTATGTATGTGCAATATTATTTAGTTGTTATCAACAACTTTCAGCTGTCAACATGTAATAATTTTAAAAGATTTTATAATTTTATAGGAAATTATATATTAAAGATAAAAGAGTACAAAATCCGAAAAAATGTTTTTAAATAAATAACAATAACATAGATGTAGGTAACTATGTTATTGTTATTTATTTGAAAATATTTTTCTTGTCTTGATTTTTTTAATTCTTTGGAAACGCCACATAATTCACTATTTTTTGCTATTCAAAATTTACAATATAAAAACACAGTTAATCTTGCTATTCATTTTGTAAAATAATTGCAAATGGAAGTGTACATATTATTTGGGGATAAGGACAAAACCCTTGAATAAGAAAAGGTCTTCGGTTACGGGTTTTACCGTAAACCTCGCAAAGTATTGCGAACGTAAAAGAAGAGAATAAGCTAGGTACGCTTTGGCGTAAAATTCAAAGTGACAGGATTAGGTACCAGAAATAGTGCCGAGAGAATAAATTGACTTTATTTTATCTAGTTTTTTTTTTATTCTTTTTTTGTAAAATACAATTCCAGCTATAACCATTGAAGATAGATTGTAATTTTTATAACTAATTAATCTTTACTAAACTAATTAATTTCTGGTTGTTTAATAGGAAATATTTGTTTATTATTTGCTATATTAATATTAAGTACTTGAATCTAAATATTTATTAAGATTCTGTAAGCATTACAGCAAAAATTTAGAAAAAATTAAAACCCGCTAAATAAATTAAATCCATACAAATTGAATTTATTAAACCCTTTATTCGTAAGCAAGCATATTAATTTCGGTAATCTTAATATAATCCGATATATTGTCATGACGAATTATAAATTTTATATAAAAATCGACGAGTGGGACTTGGCATGAATTTGGCAGACAAGACAAAAGTCATGTTTAACCAACTCGTCGTGCCAATGCTATTGTACGTCGCCAGTACCATAGTGGGACGAAATAACTATGAAAAGGAAGCCCATAGGAGGACCCAGCCAGAGTACTGCCCGCATTTGGCACGCATCGTCAAGTCTTTACGTCGACTATACCGCAAAGACTGAAGACGAAAGTCTTTGACCAATTCTTCTATCCTGTTATGACTTCCGCTGCCGAAATGTGGACACTTATAGTGGGGACTAACCCACAAAATCAACGAGCACAGCGCGTGATGGAGCGCATAAAGACATCTGGAAGAGAACTTGAGTCATTAATATAGTTTGCAGAATACTGAAGCTGAAGTGGCAGTGGGTAGGCTCGCCACGTCTGTCGGAGGACCGATGGTCGATAACTTGAAAAGGCTGGCTGGTGGATTCGGAAGACAAACGAATGGGAGAAATGGCGCGCCATACAGGAGGATTATGTCCAGCAGTGGATCCATATAAGCTGATATGATGATGAAGATTACTTTTTCTCTCATGGATATAGTTGCTTGTAGTTAAAACAATGAAGTTTAGTAAATCGAAAGAAAAAGAATAAAATTAAAAAAAAATTTTTCGAGATATTACAAGGAAAATTAACGTCACTCAAGATACATTAGATAACATCAAAGAAACAACATCTCTTTCGTTACAAAACTCATTATAAGACGTCAAGTCTCGCAAGGTTTTTACAGACAAAATTACGCTATGCCAAATGATATTTAGGGTTAACGCACACTTAATGCTTTAAAATATGTGAGCTTAGCATGACCGTCCTATTCCAATTGTTAACTTGAACTGTTGTGCAGCAAGAATTTTATATGAAAAATGTAGTTTTAGTTATAGTCTGGTCAACATGTACCTTTTTGGGTGAAATTTTTGTATAGTCTCCGAAAATTACGATCAAGGTGTCATTCGATTCGGAATATTATGTAGAAAGTTTAAGAAAAAGTTCCAAAAGGGGCCGATGAAAATTGAAAAAGTTATAAACAATTAAAAAAAAAAAAAGTAGGGGTTTGGTTTTTTTTGAATATCTCAAAAACTATCAAAGATATTCGAAATTTGAAAAAAGATCTGAAAAGAGGAGGAAATTTCCTAAAAATTAATCCTACCTTCCGGAACTGTATCTTTAATATTTATAATTTTTACGGAGCCCTGAAAATAGCGCTAAAAGCGGGTAGTCTTGCTTCCGCTCGCGATTTGTCATTCGGTCACGGTAACAATAAAAATCATTTTAACATATTAAATATGAATATTAAGGAAAAAAAAATTTTAGTACTATTGGGATATATAAATGAACACTAATCCGTAGGCGAAAAATTTTTATCCCCATTTTTCCATTAGTTATGCATTAGTTAATTAACTACTTTTTCTGAATAGAATGTTAACAGAAAAAAGCTGATTATTATTAAACTACAACCCTAGGATTTTTTTCACTTTGTGGAGTTATTCTTAAAAGGCATTAAAATAGATCCCCGTTGGAAAAATTTAAAAATGTTAATTTTCCACTTTTTTATTAACAATCGAAAACATTAAAAAATTAAAAACTGCATAAAAGTTATTAAAAAAATTTTGTTTTTCAAATATTTCAAATTTTATGATTTCTAACGGTTAAAAGTTACATGAAAATATTTTTTTTTAATTTTTTACCGCGATTGTTTAAATAATTGTTATAAACAAATGCATTGTTTATAAGATAATCAACAATTTTTTTTTCCTAATCTACTTGTCGATATAAATTATGATTTTTAAGAAAAAAATTATTCCTTAAAAAAAATTATTTATTGCTATAAAATGCATTTCTTAATTAACAATCGTTTTTTACCACTAAATATAAATAGTAAGGAACCATTTTTCTTCAAAAATCATAAATTCTATTGTTCTTAAATATTCTGGAAAAAAAATTTTTTTTTTTAATTTTTTATTTGTTTATTTAATAAACAATTTGTTATAAACAAATTGATTTTCTTACTTTATTTTTTTTTAATTCGTAATTTAATTATAAAAACAGCTATGTATTATTTTTTATGAAATTTTTTTTTTATCTATTTTTTTATATAACTTTTAATATTTTTATGTATTAAAATTTGCCTTTTTATCTCGCTCTTTTTCTTTTATAATTGGTATAACTTTTAAACTATTATATATACGACAATTATACTTGAAGTCGTTTTTATTCACGATAAATTAATGAACAATTTAAGCTTTTAACTTCAGCTCTAGCTCTATTATTTATCTTAATTATTGATAATTGTTTATAAAAAATAAACCGAATTTTTTTTTTTTCATGTTTTTCTATTCCAAAACGTGGTCAAATGTTCATAAATATCCTAAAATTTTGTAAGATCTTTTTATTATTTTCTTTTTTGGCAATTAAAATGAACTTTTTGTTAGAAATTAAATCAATTTGGTCTTATCATATGGCAGGAATGAAAAACATGAAAAAAAAATTTTTCGGTTTATTTTTTATAAACAATTGTCAATAATTATCATAAATAATAGAGCTAGAGCTGAAGTTAAAAGCTTAATTTGTACATTAATTTATAGTGAATAAAAACGACTTGAAGTATAATTGTCGTATATATAATAGTTTAAAAGTTATACCAATTATAAAAGAAAAAGAGCGAGATAAAAAGGCAAATTTTAATACATAAAAATATTAAAAGTTATATAAAAAATAGATAAAAAAATTTTTTCATAAAAAATAATACATAGCTGTTTTTATAATTAAATTACGAATTAAAAAAAAAAAAAAGTAAGAAAATCAATTTGTTTATAACAAATTGTTTATTAAATAAACAAATAAAAAATGAAAAAAAAAATTTTTTTTTCCAGAATATTTAAGAACAATAGAATTTATGATTTTTGAAGAAAAATGGTTCCTTACTATTTATATTTAGTGGTAAAAAACGATTGTTAATTAAGAAATGCATTTTATAGCAATAAATAATTTTTTTTAAGGAATAATTTTTTTCTTAAAAATCATAATTTATATCGACAAGTAGATTAGGAAAAAAAAATTGTTGATTATCTTATAAACAATGCATTTGTTTATAACAATTATTTAAACAATCGCGGTAAAAAATTAAAAAAAAATATTTTCATGTAACTTTTAACCGTTAGAAATCATAAAATTTGAAATATTTGAAAAACAAAATTTTTTTAATAACTTTTATGCAGTTTTTAATTTTTTAATGTTTTCAATTGTTAATAAAAAAGTGGAAAATTAACATTTTTAAATTTTTCCAACGGGGATCTATTTTAATGCCTTTTAAGAATAACTCCACAAAGTGAAAAAAATCCTAGGGTTGTAGTTTAATAATAATCAGCTTTTTTCTGTTAACATTCTATTCAGAAAAAGTAGTTAATTAACTAATGCATAACTAATGGAAAAATGGGGATAAAAATTTTTCGCCTACGGATTAGTGTTCATTTATATATCCCAATAGTACTAAAATTTTTTTTTCCTTAATATTCATATTTAATATGTTAAAATGATTTTTATTGTTACCGTGACCGAATGACAAATCGCGAGCGGAAGCAAGACTACCCGCTTTTAGCGCTATTTTCAGGGCTCCGTAAAAATTATAAATATTAAAGATACAGTTCCGGAAGGTAGGATTAATTTTTAGGAAATTTCCTCCTCTTTTCAGATCTTTTTTCAAATTTCGAATATCTTTGATAGTTTTTGAGATATTCAAAAAAAACCAAACCCCTACTTTTTTTTTTTTTAATTGTTTATAACTTTTGCAATTTTCATCGGCCCCTTTTGGAACTTTTTCTTAAACTTTCTACATAATATTCCGAATCGAATGACACCTTGATCGTAATTTTCGGAGACTATACAAAAATTTCACCCAAAAAGGTACATGTTGACCAGACTATTACGCGTAAAAAAGGTGCTGTTTATTGTTTTCATACTTAATTGTTTGCTTTACTTTTCGAATACGAAATAAACTTGTATATATAACATTATAAACATCTTCTTAATTTAGTCGGGCAAGAATGTATCTATGATTGACATGGCCGCTAAGCGAACTTTCCTAGTGCCTTTGATTAGCATCGCTTCGCCGTTTGGTCACACCCACTGAGCCACAGAGCTCCGACAAAAACATAAAAAGATACTGCAATTAGTTTGTTTGATTCCTAAATAGCAGAAAATTTGAAATTGAGCGTCGACAGTTATCATACTGGTCGGCAGAAATTAAGGCGATTCTGATTTATTGTTAAGTATGCGTTAACCCTAGTATCCTCACCTAAAATCGTTTACATGGAACGTAGGATCTTAATACAAACAAGACCCGAATTTAATCTCTGTCCAGCTATATCTCGGAGCCAATGAAAAGAAAACTTTATTTTGTGCGTAAACAAGGGTAATAGGCTCCTTTTTCCACACAGACGACTCTGATTCAGACAATATTGAAAGGTCAGGTGTTGATGTCCTGAATACGTTAGTAGATAAAGTGTTTTCACTTTTACAGAATAGTGATGTATACATATGAAAATATTTTTTTTGAGTAAAAAACCTTAGAACTTTATTGAAAAAAAATATTACACTTTATAATTTTTTATCTCTCATACTCTGAAAGTAGACCACTTATCATCTTAAAAGCGGATGGGATGTAGCAAATGGGCTGAAGAATAAACAAAGAATAATTCAGTCACATTGGGCACCAAAACAGCCACACTATGATTAATACTAGGTATATTTATTCTTAACTTGGTTGTAGATATTTTGTGATGTTATTTTAGATACCTGGTTATACCAGATATATGGTTTAGTACAACCGGAAAACCGCGTTTTAATTAATTTAGGGTATCTATCTAACATGACAAATTAAATAGTAGATTGTTAACTAAGGGATGATAAGGGAAGGAACTCAAAATATATATTAAGGCAAACAATTTATAATAGTAAATTCTTTTCATCAACTAGCAATCACTACAACTCAATAAAAAAAAGTAAATTATTGATAGAATCAGGCGTTACTTTGTGGAAATTCATTCATATATAGGTAATAATATTTTATCATAAAAAAAAGAATAAAAGATTTTTTAAAACCTTGCTTTTCTTAAAACATTAGAATCATATAAAAATTCAATCTAACCGAGAATTGTACTAAAAAGTAAAAAAATAATTTTTCAAAATGAATATAATTTTTTTTATATCCACGTGATGATTTTATCACCTGATTTAATGAGAAACGAGGCTAAAGCTGTTATGAAAAACCTTTTTATAATTTTGGCTAGTCTTTACTTTCATCATATTCGAATTGAATAGTGAATTTTTTTTTTTTTTTTTTACCACTAAGGTGGCAAACAAGCCTACGGTCCGCCTGATGGTAAGCGGTCACCGTAGCCTATGGACGCTTGCAACACCAGGGGCATCACTCGCTCGTTGCCGACCCTTCAGAAATCTAATAACTTCTTTTTTGAAGAACCCCATACTGTAGTCCTTAGAGAAAACCTTGGCAGGGAGCTCATTCCACAACCCAAGGGTTCGCGGGAGGAAGTTTCTCTGAAACCGCACTGTACGCGACCATTTTGGTTCCAAAGTGTGAGAATGAATTCCCTGTCGATGGCGAGCAGTGCGATGGTAGAAAGTAGCCGTGGGCATCATTTCGAACAATTCCTCAGAACACAATCCATTGTACAAGCGGTAGAACACACACAGGGATGCAAAGTCTCTCCTCAGACTTAAGGGCTCGATACCGCAAGTGAGTTTGGGATCGTCGACAATTCTCACAGTCCGTCGTTGAACCGAGTCAAAAGGGCCAAGCTAGTATCCGGGTGCACCCGCCCAGAGATGGCAGCAGTACTCCATATAGGGCCGGACTTGCGACTTGTAAAGTAGCAACCTTTGCCCCGACGTGAAGTACTGCTTCGCTCTGTTGAGTACACCAAGTTTTTTGGACGCCAGCTTTACCTTGTCTAGCAAATGATCTCGGAACTGAATATCGCTGGAGATGTCAACGCCAAGGATCCCAATGCTCTTGGAGATGGAGAGGGGAGTGTTCTGAAATTGTGGGACCACAGTGAATGGGGTTTTCTTAGCGGTGAACACGCAGACTTGTTGTGACAGAACTTTGAAGGGTTGAATCGGACCAAGTTTTCCCGCCCCCAGTTAGAGACCTTGGACAGACCGATCTCGATTTGAGACACAAGTTCTTCACGCTTTTCCTCCACAACGGAACGTGGGATGCTTGCACGGCCCGTGTAATAAGCGTCTCCAGTACTGTCATCTGCATATCAATGTATGTTGTTGATGTCCAACATATCATTGATGTGCAGTAGAAACAGCGTAGGAGACAGCACAGAGCCTTGCGGGACACCAGCATTAATGTCCATGCTATCAGAGCAACTACCGTCAACTACGGCTCGTATGCTTCTGCCGGACAAAAAGCTAGCCACCCATTTGCACAAACCCTCGGGCACTCCGTAAGATGGCAACTTCGATAGAAGACCCCGGTGCCAGACCCGATCGAACGCCTTCGCTATGTCTAGGCTACATGCCAATGCCTCCCCCTGACTCTCAATGGCTAGTGCCCATCGGTGTGTGAGATACACTAGAAGGTCACCAGTTGAGCGACCGTGGCGAAATCCATATTGACGGTCACTGATCAGGTCGTGTTTTTCTAGGTATCTCAAAAGCTGTGTGTTGATCACACGCTCCATCACCTTGGAGAGGAAAGAGGTTATAGCGATAGGCCTGTAATGCGATGGATCTGATCTATCACCCTTTTTGGGCACCGGGTGCACATTCGCAGTCTTCCATGAAGACGGAAATTGCCTAGTGTGGTAGGAAAGCGTGAAGAGGCGCGTGAGTACAGGACATAACTCAGAAGCACACTGCTTAAGCACCACTGCTGGTATGCCGTCTGGCCCACTCGATTTATGAACGTCTAGGGAAAGCAACGCCCGCCGGACCTCGCGCTGTGTTATAGAGATTTCCGGCATGGTCTTACCGCACCACGGTAAAGTAGGTGGTACAGCGCCTTCGTCGTTCACATTCGAGTTAGAGGCAAAGAGACTGCCCAATAGATCGGCTTTCTCTTTTGCACTGTGGGCCAAGTCACCATCGGTCTTACGCAGTGGTGGTAATGACGACTGGCAGAAGTTCCCCTCGGCAGCTTTATCAAGCGACCAGAAAGCACGACTCCCAGAAGGATAGCTCGCAAGTCGCCCACCTATTTTGCCGATGAATTGGAATTTTGCTCTGGCAGTTGCTTTCTTACTGAACCTCGAGGCAGCATTTAATTTGCGTTTTAACTCAGAAATATTCGGATCCTTATTATTACGAGCCGTGGTCCAAGCCTCATACGCAGTTTGCTTAAGAATTTTAGCTTCTCTGCAAGACCTATTAAACCACGCTCGTTTTTTGACGCCGGCAGCTACTCGCAGGTTAGGAATGAAACATTCCATACCAGCGAGGATTGTCTCAGTGACTGCGGCTGTGCAGACGTCAGGATCTTCTGAGCTATAGCAGATCTGCCTCCACGGGTACGATGCATAAAATTCTCGCAATCCATCCCAGTCTGCCGACTTATAATGCCACACACGACGCCAATTAGTTGGCCCAGAAGGATCAGGTTGTGTGCATGACATTTGAGTCCGGACGAGGCAGTGGTCCGAGGAGCCAAGAGGCGCATCCACTGAGACGGAGTATCCATCCGGACGTGTAAGTTCTCTATATCTGGTATTCTCGTTGGAGAAAGTACCAGCTGAGAGAATCCATAGGTCAGAGCAAATTCATGAGCAGATATCCCTGCCTAGTTATTGGTTCGAGAACTGAGCCACTCACGATGGTGGGCGTTAAAGTCTCCCAAAATAACTAATTCTGCTGTAGGATATTGCTCTAGAACTTTGTCAGTCGTCAAACTCAGGTGCGTGAAGAGTCGAGTTACGTCCGTGTCACCGCTATGAGACCTGTATAGGCACGCATAGATACGAGTGTGGCTGCCATGATCTACGTGCACCCACAATATCGACAGGTCCCTGTCTTCAAGGCTATGAAGTCGGCGACAGCAGATATCCTCCCGGACGAACATACATACACCGGCACGACTCAAAAAATTGTGCTCGAGTTTGTAGCCGGGATAACGAAGGTATGATGTGTCGGCCGCGCAGGATATCTGCGTCTCCGTTAGAAAAAGAATGGTTGGCTGCGCAGTCTCGAGATGGTGATGGACTGCGTTAAGATTTGCGTGAATACCCCTTATGTTGCAAAAATCCACACTATATGTGGATGGAGTAGCCGCTGTCAAAACTCTTTTTTTTTTTTTCTGTTCCTGGCCATTTTGTTTGAAGTTACTTAGACTGAGGATGAGGATTCACTGCACAGACAGCTTAGAAGACAAAAAGTTGCGGTACTAAGACTGCCGAAGCTCAACACAGATGATACGGTTGCTGGCACGGCGGGCGGAAGGGCCCCTGATCCCCCTCTGTTGTAGTAGCCGGGTCCACTCCGGTCTCCTTCTCCGGCACGACTACTACTTCAGAGACTTTACACAGGTTGGCGGATCAGCCTCCCAGGGCGGAGATTAAGTGATCCCTGGGTTCGGGAACCCGTTCAACCTGCGGGCGGCCAGCGGTCAGCCGTTTCATCAGGTGTCCCTGACCGCCGAACCAGCACGCCGCGTCTACGCCGAGCAATGACAGCAACAAGCACCGCCGGTCCTCCGCTGTCCGCGCAGCGAATCCTCAAAGAGAGCTCTGGCAACCTTACTCACCGCCAGGAACACAACACTACTCAATGTTAGTGTTATTGTGGCCGCGGTTTTCTGTAAGGTGGAGGTACTTCCCCAGTTCGGGCCGCTCATTCGAGCAAGTACTCGCTATGCCCCGCTTTATTTGTTCGGGCAGCTTATTCGAGCGAGTACTTGCAGTGCCCTACCTCTCTTTGCAGTGCCCCACCTCTCTTAAGGCCCATTTCAGCCCGAACTATTGTGAAACCCAAGAACCCAACCAAATTATTACAGTATCGAAATGCTGCCTTAGCAAAAATTATTTAGTTTGATGATCGTTTTCTGATGACACATTAAAATCAAATGTACCGGAGGCCGTTGTTAATATAAAAATAAATCTTAGCATTTTGGCACGAGTCCTATAAAATTTCATAAGGAGTATATTAACCTAATTTCCTTTTCATAATTAAAATGTTTCAGGCTTAATATAATAATATAAAGTAGGTTTTAAGAATAGAATTTAATAAGTAAAATGTTGTTTTGGCTACTTTTAGGGTTCCGTATCTCAAAAGGAAAAAACGGAACCCTTATAGGATCACTTTGTTGTCCGTCCGTCCGTCCGTCTGTCAAGACCCTTTTTTTCAGGAACGCGTGGAGGTATCAAGCTAATATTTATATCAAATACTCAGGTCTACTATCCCTTGGAGCTGTGAAAAAATCAAACTTCCAAGCCAGCGCAATCAAAAGATACAGCCGCATATTTTCGAAACTTGCAAGGGAATCAAAACCTACAGGGTACTTCCCGTGAACCCAGCACAGATAGAGGAAAAATTGCGAAAACCGTAAATTTTTAGTTACATCATATAATAATAATATTTTTATTAATATACAACAATATATAATAAGTTTTTACGGAACCCTCGGTGCGCGAGCCAGACTCGCACTTGGCCGTTTTTTTTTTATAGACAAATCTTCTCAATTAAGAATCGTGTTTTAGAGCATTGTTTTAGATGGGATTTTATGATCATGGATAGGTACTGTGAAATAATTGCGAAATCAAACTAATCTCGTAACTATCTTGCGATAGAGATTAAAAACTCAAGCTACAAAATAGGATATTTTTCGAAAAACAAAGGATTATGGAACAATGTGTTTATTTTGTTATAAAACCAATCAATTATGATGTTTTGAAGCTATTGACGAAACAATTTCTGGGGAATAATTTAAATGGCCCCAAGTGAATTGACTCCAATGTGTTTACTAGTATATATTGATATTTAAAGGTTTTTTGTTTTGGAAATATCAATAGCAGTTTCCATGATCCTGTTTGAGGCCTTTTATTGAATATCGGAAACGTATTTGTGGATGAAATGAGATCTTTTGATATTGTTTTAGAGAAGGATTGTTCACTTTCTTTTGAAGTTTTTCTGAGAATTTATTTGTATTTTCCTTGAAATACTTATGCCCCTAAATAATTCCTAAAGCTTATGTTACGATACATGATGTGGTATTTTGTTGTTGAATTTATTTTTATCTTATATTGTATGTTATAAGTGGGTTTCTCAAATTAACTTCGGGCTGTTCATCTTAACTTTCGATGTACTCGAACTTAACCTCAATATTTGAGTATACTAAAAAAAGGGTGGTCCTAAGAGAAAACCTTGACAGGGAGTTTATTCACAACCATAAAGTTCCACCTAAGGTTTTGCCCAAGAACTACAAAAAGGGGTTCTTTATGGGCCCTTTTACATCCCACTAGCGCCGCCATTAGATATCCTCAATTTTCTCTTCGTAGAAAACGAATTTCTAAAATCTAAATTTCGCAAATATAAAGCTAGTCATAAGCTATTTTAAGAAGGTTTTATATAGTTTCTAAATAATATCTGTGAGTTGTAGTTGGCATTTTTGCTAAAAGTGGCCGTTTTTCGCACAATTTCCAATTACTTTTAAGGTTAATTTAAAAATTACATTTGATTAGTAATATTTAGGATTTAGTTTATGTCTGCAAGTACGAAACTCACGACAAATCTGTCATACTCAATTATTAGTACATGTTTTTCCCAGCTAACATTAAGGCGGCAAAACAAAGAAAAACTCATTTAAATGTAATATTAACACCATCAAAATGAAGATTCTCAGATTGACAAGGAATTAGTGAGGAAATAAAACCTTATAAAGGATGTTAATCATCGCTGTCCCAAGAGACGTGGCCTTTTTCTCACTTAGTACATTTTTCTCTCATTTTCTCTAGGGCATTTGTGTTTCCTACTCCTGAGTACACACGAATCTTATCAGACCATGCCATTCCTTCCAAACAACATTAAAAAGTTGGCACAGTGTATTTTTCTGAGAAAGTTGATTTATTTTGCTTGTATTTCTTAAATTTTACCTTTGCAATAAAGTTGATGCGAATTGTACTTTCTTAAGCAAAATTAAGTTATTATGAGCATAAACAAATTTCCTACCTCTCGTAAGTAAAAAAATTAAATGCTAAATTAAGTAACTTTTCCCTTTTTTAAAGGAATATTATCCAATCCAATCCTGACTTGCTGACTTGACTTATTCTCTGCTGTATCAAGTAACAATTATTTTTAAAAGTTGGTGATATCCAAGAGCCATAATATATACAGGATCGTTTAAAAAAAAGGCCTAGTCACAGGAAAAGTACTCTGATTATTAATGATGACTAATTTCATACAAAAAGATTCCTGTATTTTGTAAAATAAGTTTAAATACATTTTAAGATTTTTGGAAACACCTGTTTGAGCTAGGAATCGAACATGTTAAATAGAAAGAAAATCCTGTTTCTTTTGACCCAGAGCTTAAGGTTTAACAAAATATTTGTTGGTTTCATTTTTACATAATAAATTGCGTCTTTCAAGTGGGTGTATACTTTGAAATCTGTTGTCTAAAGACAGGTAGACAGGCAGCGTACGCTTAAAAATAGAATTTCGTTGGCATCCGTTGAGCACGGAACACTAAAAAACAACAAATAGCTAAATTGACAGAGTTTTTGTAACTGCTGATAGCTTCACTGCCGTCTATTGACAGTTAAACGCGCGTCATTTGTTTCAGGGTAACAAATCGTACTGTACCCAGACACCCCATAGAAATTCTTTACAAGCATTGCATGGCGTGTTCCAAAATAAAATAGATTTTTAAAAATAAAATTGTCTTGGGTTTTTAATAAAATGTTATTGTTTTACAAGAACATTATCAATATTCCATATAAATAGCAATTTTCGAAATATTGTATAATAAGTATATAAAAGAAATCATTTTTAGCAGAAATATAAACAACTCATAGATATACTTATTCTAGAAACAAAACATAACGTCCCAAGAATAGCTTAAATAATTTGAAATTGATTTTTTTTAAATGTGTTCTGTACGAATCGGTAATTTAAAATATCTTTTGGCGGCGCTAGTGAGGTAGTATATCTGCGCCTTGAGAATTTCCACTTAGCCACCAAAAATTAAGCGAATCCATATCGTTTATAGATTCGAATTTCAAAATATAAAAAAAGAAAATTAATGAGTACCTTTTACTTACTTTAACTATACTCCCAGTCAAAAGATCTATTACAAGACAAAATTCACGTAGTCAGTTTTACGGCTGCAGAAGTTCACTCACGGCCAAATTTGATAGTTCGAACAAAATGCTGAAGATCGATTAAAAGTTGTATTATAAAATATGAATTTTTGTCACTTTATACTGTCTATGAAAGCAACATATTAAGTAACTGTTTAAGTATATTTAAATATTTTTAAATCTTTATTTTTCTATAACACCTAGTACTACCTAACCTACTATGAAATAAATAAACAATTACAATTTAAGGTCGAAATCTCACTGGGAGTTTATGATGCGATAAGCACCAAGATGGTTACTGCAGTGGATTATAAGAATATCAAAATTCCCCCTGTCCAACCTTGGCTTACTTCTTAAAGTTAGTTTACAACTAACAATTTTAGGGATTAAATCCGCGTCGTGATTATTGTATATTTAATCTGTCCCTGTTATATAATTTTGCCACTTACCCCTCTGCAGTGTTTTAAGACTTATGTGACATATAAAAGTCACCTTAGTCCACGTAACCTGTATCAGAAGTTAGAGATGGGGTCACCACCTATAATGCATGACTAAAGTGGTTGGTGGAATAGGCTGTCTCCATGTTGTAAGTGTCTATCCAGCCACTGGTTAGTTTCCTTTAAGCAAAATATATACGTCGTAATAAATGAACATCTCACAGGTATTATCTATTTGATATAAGATCTATACTTGTGGCCGTAACAGAAATTGTCTTCATGTAAATTTATCAGATAATATTGTGAAATAAATTGAAAAATTAAATAACAAGGTCAAATAGGTTGAAAATGTTAATGGAAAAACATAATTTTACATTTTACATAAAAAAGGGTTACAAGGAATTGAAATAAGGCAATAGTGTTGCACGAATAAAATCCTAGACGGTAGTCCTTGGTAATTTTCAGCAACGCTGGCCAAATTAGTTTTGCGAAATGGAGTGGCTGTATCTTTCACGTAAAGACCCGATATCAACTTAAAACAATGTAACCAAAACGTGAAAGCGAGCCATGAAATTACCCAGAACAGTACGAATGTAATTAAACCAAACCGTTAAACTTGGGCTTTGTCGTAAAAGTTAAGTAAAAGCTCCTTAGAATCTTTCGTAGATTTAAATTAATAAATTAAAAGTAATGAATGAAATGCAACAAAGTTATGTTTTCTGTCACAAAAACTAAATGATATCTCATTCACGGTTTTGATAGATTTTTTATACAGTTGTTACTTTTAAAAACATTTATTTTTTTTGTAGCCCAAAAATTATTACCTTACTTTTTGTATCTCTTTTTTTAGGGTTTTGTATCCAAAGGGTTCCAACGGGACCATATTGCTAAGGCTGTCTGTCTTTTTGTTTGACATTCGAAAGGCTCTATATTTTGAAGTAGGTAGTTTTGATACCTACTACAATTGCCACATAATGTGTGTTATACGGCAAATTAAAAAAAAAAACTAAAAACAGAAATTTGCTGGTAATAAACATACAAAACGCCGTTTACTTTTAATATTTGTTGTATCGTAGAAAATATGTATATGAAAATAAGTCTTAAGTAAAACAACAACTTTTATAACAAATAGGTCAACTTCCACTAGTTTCGTAAAAAGTCTTAATTTTTTCTGTGTGCCAAAATTTCACAATAGCAATAACAACTGGAAGTCTGATTTGTGAATATTATTTAGCAGGCACTTATATACTTTTTATCTAAATGTAAGTATCGTAAGGTGGTACGAAATCTAAGGGTCCAACTCGCACTTGGCCGGTTCTTTTACGATAATCTACCAATTTCGATACCAATTAATATAATTAATAAATGAAGTCTGCACGTAATAGGTATGCAACAGATAATTAAATTTATTCAAGCATGATAACTCCGGCCTCAAACAGAATTCATTCAACCAATTATCACCCAACCAAGAACGAACACCCTGTATTCTGAATGCGGGAAGCAAAACCGTCAGACAATGTCCGGTGTATGAGTGCAGGCTATTCGTTTCCGACATGTTACCATCTATACTTTTAATTGGCAGTCGTAGATCTACTAGCCTGCCTGCTGCAGGCAAGAGACATATTTATGTGTGGCACAAGTTGATTTAGAAACGCTTAGTTTTATATTTTGAACGCGTTCACAAAATATTTTAGTGATAAATAGAGGTCAGACGAATTATAACAAATAACTAAATATTTTATATTCGTTACTAAATTAAAACAAAAAGATACATAGAATAAAACAGGGGTTCGATTGTATCTCCATTAATATTTTTTGTGAAATTAGGTATTATTTAATTATTACTATATTATTATCAGTAGGAAAGTAAGTACCTACATAACAAACGACTTTTGTTTTATAAACTATTCTATATGGAACCGTACACAAAACACAAAAACAAATATCACTTTAAATATATAACAGTCGCAAATGGTTCTCCAGGTATCAAAACGTAAAGAAAACACAAATACAGCAGTTTCGATTTTCGGACTCATATAAGTATTTTACTCAAGGAGAAGTTAAAATTCAAGTTTCTACTTTCATCGAAAAAAAAAAATATTTTAATGAAACCGAAAACTATTGGGTTCCTGAAGTTTAATTGAATGAATCGTTATCATCAGTTTTGGTAAAATTGGTAGATGCAGTCCAGCATCTATTTTATAAAAAAAAACTTTGATTTCGATAATGATGACTAATGCCAAATTTTATCAAGTTTCAAAAATTCAAGATGGTGGTTCGAATACTTTTGGTTCCAATTGATATTTTTTCTAAATACTATATTGGGTGTCCGAAGGTGCCGAATAGGGTTGCCAAACTTTTTACGGCCTAAAGAAACAAACGACCATAAACCTTCAAAAATATGGATTTTTTCTTACTTACTTACCGGGATAAAATTCATTGCAATTTTTGTAACCTATATTCCGTTTTATTTAGATTTGAACATACTTGGTTACTGACTTTACGGCACGCATTAAAATTTATTGACAGTAGTTAAATTAAATGTAACTCATAACGAAATGCTGCTTTGTAATATTGTAAGCTTAAGACAGTTATACAATATAAATCAGTACTGTATTCACAATACTTTAATTTCTACCACCTTTCTATCATCGCACCGCTCACCATCGGCAGGGAATTCATTTACACACTTTAAAACCGAAATGGGCGGGTACAGTGCTGTTTTAGAGAAACTTCCTCCCGCGAACGCTTAGGTTCCGGAATGAGGTCCCTGCCAAGTTTTTCTCTTCGGGCTACAGTATGGGATTCTTCAAGAAAGAAGTTATAGAAGGGTGATCGCGCGAGTGATACCCCTAGTGTTGCAAGCTTTCAACCGCTTACCTTCAGGCGGAACGTTAGCTTGCTTGCCACCTTAGTGCTATAAAGAAAACATTAAGATTACTTACTCATTGCAGTTGTTTTATTTATTACTTTTTTATTTACCTTTTACATCCTAACTAAACATCAAGTCAGAGTCAGAGTAAATAGATATTTGCTACCAATGTTTTTCACGCAAGTAGTCATTGATACAACATTTTAAAATAATCCTGGTTACCAGAAATTCTGCAAAGATGACGTCTGTCATGTCTGATACAGAAAACCTTGATTATCCTATTAATATTCCTCATTGTTTGAGCCATAAAACGAATGGTATAAAATCTTCACAATTAAGACAATTATTATTAATAAAAAAAAGTAATATCATATACTTAATACACACAGAAATAAACATAGAACTGAACCTAAGTAATGTAAAGTAACATGCAAATTATAATGAGATTAACCGCTTTCGACTTTCACTTAGGCGTTAGGCGGATCGTTTCAGCAATTGGGCGTATTTGATTCCTTTTGTGCAGAACATTGGGTAATGTTAAATTTACGCACAGAAAAGGTTTATTTTTAACCGACTTCAAAGAAGGAGGTTCTCAATTCGCCGGATTTTTTTATATGTATATGACGATTAATCAAAGACGCCTGGATCAATTCGAGAAATTCTCTTTTTTATAAAAGGGTTTACTTCTCAGGTGTTCCCATTTTAATTAATGTAGTGAACCTAAAACTTAAAAATAATCGATGTTAATTTGGAACTGGTGACACACCTTTTATGTTGGTGACTGTACAAATTTTGTTACGAGTATTATGTTTTTAGTGTGAGAGAAAAAAAGGCAACTCGTTACTCAAAAGTAAAAAAAAAATTTAACAAAAAAAACAACAGCAAAAAGTGCAGTAAAAAGATAAAAATAATTACTTGTTTCCAAAAATCTTCACTTGCATAATACCAACTTCAAACTGTTATTCAGATCAGATTTTTGAAAATTGGTAATTATTTTTACCTTTATAGTGCTATAAGTTGATTGTTTTTTTTTGGTAAAAAGTTTTTTTTTAATATAGAAAAAGAATACTCTATTTGTGTATGTATCCAGCTAACTATACATTAAATGAATACAAATATACCTATATCTTGTATGTTTTGTGTGAAAAGAAGTCTGAATAGTTAAGTCATGCGAAAATTTTATGTTCAAACATTTTTTCGTCGAAGTAATTGCCTTTCAACAGTATGGTTAAGGAATGTAACAACGTAGTTTAATGTATACGTGCTTATTATGCCGACGGCGAACTCTTAATTGTACCTTAAAGATCGTGACTTGCATATAACTTAATTATTCTGCACTAAGCAATTTTTAATTTCACTTTAATTTCGATCATTAAAAGGGTACATCCAATACATAAAAAATATTGATAGCTTAAATGTAAATATTTCTCGTTAATGTCCGTAATAAAGACATAAGAATGGAATTCAACTACATTCACAGATTTTTATTATTACCGAAACTGGCTGTCGCTGAAACTCAAAAACAAACCCAAATTCATTCAATTATTCAAACTTTTAATTAATATTAATAGGAGCTCTCACTTTCAAGGAAAGAATACTGCAGACGGATAAAAACTCCTTAGAAATCTGCGTTTCCCGCAGCTGTGGACTGTAAATTAATGCGAAAACAATAAAGCCTTAAGAACGAGAGGCCGAAAATAGACGAAGAGCAGAGACGAAGAGGCGCGAATAAAAATTAATTCCAAATGGTTATTAGTGGCCGTGAACAAAGGAGTTCGTCCTGGGTGAGCGCGTTCGTAATAAACGTCACGGCAAGAGAGATAGGAAATTAAACGAAAACTAAAGCAAAGTCGGTCGTGCGACATCTGGGGGACGAAGTTTGGGGTGCCTGTTCAGCAAACTTTAAGTCTTAAAAAAGCTAAATTAAGTCCGGGCGTCTCTGATTCTATTTACTTTGTCCTGTACTCTCTGTGAGCGACAGGTTAAAAAACGCTTCTTTTGTTTCTTTCAGTTGAAAAAGCGCCGCTTTTGTTTCTTTCTTGAGATTTTTTCTATTCAGTGTGAGCGTTGTTGTATGTTATTTTTAACTTGCCTGGTTTAATTATGTTTGATTGCGCGCTACTATTTGAGATATAGTTGTATATTGAAATCGAATTTTGTTTATAGGAGATTAATCATCATATCAGCTTCTATATGTTTCTTACTGCACAAAACCCAACGGATCTGATCCAGTGACTTTCCGCGGCCACAACTAGATATTAAGTTCACCTGAGCGACCAACACTGAGTTTTCTAAATTGTGGTCTGCACTTATTTATCGGTTGCATGAGGTATGTGGCATCTGCCACTTGCCACTTCAATATACTTATCCTATAAGCTACTCTTATATCGGTGACTTTGGTTATTCTACATATTTTCTTACTACAGATTCTGTCACGTAGAGAAACTACGAGCAAAGTAGGTACTATGCGTGCGGAGTCGCTAATGTTAGCGGAAAAATATTTTCCATAATTATAAAATTTGCTTACCTTTTGGTAACGGTTCTATGACGACTTGGATCGCGCCGACAGTCAGCAGCACTGAAGAAATCCATATAAATGGCATTGTGCATCGTGCTCTACGGAGCAACTCTTCCATTTTGTTTTCTTAATTTAAGTCTTTAACATCTTTGATATCTGTAACAAGATACAGGCAAAATTAAGCCAACCACAAAACATATTAAATTTTGAGTACGGGGAAAGAATTTATTTTCCTTCTAACTTTTTAACCATGTGTTTTAACATCCTTAATAGTTAAGTAAGTTAACAAATATTTTGATTTTAAAAATAAAAACTTAGTCAAAAAAATAGCCTCAAGTAAGGACTTGAACCTAAAATAAAAACATTTTATGATAATGAAGCGCAATTTCTTTAGAAGCTATGTGTTTTAGACATCTTATATAAATTACAACAATAAAACATTATATAGACTTTTGATTAAGCCTTTTTTTTAAATGCGTATAAAATTTTCTGGTTGTAGAAATACAGACATTTTATAAAAGATTGCTTATTTGCTTTACTTTTTGTTTGATTATAATGCGTTAGGCACAATTCAGTATATATTAAGGATCAGTAGGTTCCGATTTTACTACAAAAAAAGCAAAGCGAACAAACTTTTTTCAATTTAAAAAAAAACTTATCAAACTTTAGAAGCATCGACACGATATCCTTAATTATCCTTAAGTACCTCAAAATTTTTTTCGTATAAGTATATATGTAGCTAATACCATACGTTGTAAAGTGAAATTTGAAATTTGTCATCGCACATATGCAAAATTCTGTAAAACATTAACTCGAATTTGTGAAAAAAAATAAAACTTATATTTTAAACAAATATCGAAATTAAATAGCTTTAGGTAAGTCAATACACCTACTAGCGTCTTTGCATTTATGAATTATAACAGGAAACAAAGATAAACTTTTTAAATTCATCTATATCCGAATTTATGGAATTTTAAAGATAGCAAGCCAAAGAAGAGAAACAATTATTTTTTATATCATCTTGCCGTTTGTAGCTCGCCGAAAAAGTTTCAGGTGGATTAAGATTGTCTCTTCAATTTCATAAGATTACTTAAGTAATTTCAGCCCCATAAAAAATATATTTTATTCACATAATCTTGGCAAAATGAGATTGTGTTTTGTTCAAAAGCTATTTTTTGTTATGAATACTGTATTATATTTTAGGGGATCAACTGAATATATTTGGAATCGAAGGTTTACTTGTGCCTTTTGCTTATTTTTATCAATTTGGGTATAATTCCCATAATATTAGAGATATTAAGCTTATGAATATATAGTGAAGTATATAGATAAACTTGATATATATATATATCAATATATATATATATATATATATATATATATTATGGCAAATGTACGTATTAGAGCCCATTATGGTTTGTTGGAGTTTGACAATATTCATTGATACCGCCGGTCGTGTTTAGGGTTCCGCATTTCCAGATGAAAAACGGAACGGAAGTAATTTCTTTTTTGTTTTAAGACAAATACATAGTTTGAAAGTTGTTTCTGAAAACAGACGAAAATTTACCCCTTCCTTATTTTCAAAACTAAATTTACGTTCTATATTACATACTACTATCTACTTTCTACCATCGCTCCGCTCGCCGTCGACAAAATTCATTCATTCTCACACTTTAGAACCGAAATGGTCGCGTACAGTGCGGTTTCAGAGAAACTTCCTCCCGCGAACGCTTGGGTTGCGGAATGAGCTCCCTGCCAAGGTTTTCTCTAAGGACTACAGTATGGGGTTCTTCAAAAAAGAAGTTATTAGATTTCTGAAGGGTCGGCAACGCGCGAGTGATGTCCTGGTGTTGCAAGCGTACATAGGCTACGGTGACCGCTTACCATCAGGGGGACCGTAGGCTTGTTTGCCACCTAAGTGGTATAAAAAAAAACATTATATAGTATTTCTTAATTCTATTATAATTTTTTGTTTTTGTAAGATTGATGTACTAGGACTTTATAAGTTACTAGGAGTTGTTTATAACAAAGAAAGTGATATGCCGCTGTAAGTTAGAGTAGCAGGTTTTAATAATTCTGTACAAAAATCTATTTTCACACTAAGGATAACAGACCATAAGAAAGTCTGAGTAGTAGGCCCAGTATGGATTGATGGACTGTATTTGTCAATTTATCTATTTAATAAGAATTTGATAAAGTATCATATGTAACAACTGGTGCTTTTGAGATTTTTAATATGGTACGAGTAGTATAAATTATATACAAAATTAATAAATATATATTAGGTGTATCATTTGCGAAAATTTAACTATGAAATTCTATTTTGTCTGTGAGAACAAAATGGTAAGCATAAATAAGCAGCTACTTTACCAATATTTAACTAAGTTATAGACCACTAAGCGACACTTCTGTATAAATTTTACTAAGTGAACACAGTGTAAGCTATATTAAGCAAATGCGTGCAGC
Source organism: Apoda limacodes (assembly GCA_946406115.1). Taxonomy (NCBI): domain Eukaryota; kingdom Metazoa; phylum Arthropoda; class Insecta; order Lepidoptera; family Limacodidae; genus Apoda; species Apoda limacodes. The sequence goes on from OX291558.1 coordinate 14,876,074, forward strand.
ATAAGGCGAGTAATAATAGATGGGTGTTTGTAATTGTACGCCGAGGTAAGCTGCTGTAATTGCGCTGTGCATCATTAGTGAGCCTGCACAGCGTTCTACATACTCCCTATTTCTTAGGTGTTTATTGTTTCTTGTACCTACACAATTGAGGTAATGCAAAAAATAAAACGTTTTCTAAAGAATCTATGTCCTAATGCTACTTTCCCAATTTCTGTTGTATATTTAAAAGCTAAAGCCACCTATCTAATTTCTGTTGTGTACCTAAAAGCTTATGCTACCTTCCCAATTTCTGTTGTTTTATAACGAAACGACCGTTCAGGTGCTCCGTCTCCGCTAAAGGACTGGCTGATGTAGGAAACGATGGAAGTTTCTAGGCATCCACTACTAGGTCCATCACCGTCGATATGATTTTAAATAAAGAGTGTCAGGTTCTTTTTCCCAGGGCAATTTAAAATAAAAGATTTCGATGAGACTGTTAATACAATTTATTAAAGTCTTATATACTACCACTTTTAACAATGAAATATCACGATTTTCTATTTTTCCATATAAAATCGTGATATTTCATTGTTAAAAGTGGTAGTATAATTTTTGATAGTTTTCATAAATTGCTGTTTTGCCGTCTCTGGATTTCTTATATTTTTCTAGTCGACTGTACCGTAAGTAAATATAATTTTCGTGATAAGGTGTATTTCCTTTCACCTGTGTCTAGCAAATCAATTCCATCACCAGGAGGATCATTCCATCAAAAGGAGAACTAAAGCTATTTACAGACTTAAAAATAGTACATTGTTCACCAAACAAAATTGGCCTTAAAACACACGAGGTGGGAATCGTCTTTCATCCCGAGTGATACATAGTGCTTTACACTACAAATGCGAGGATAATAACATAAATTAATCAAAGTTTTAATTTGCTTAACAAATATTAATTCACTTTTATAAACATAGATAGCGCTGTACCGAATAATTATAAGCTTTGATTATGTTTTATGTTGTTCATAAATAGTGAGTTATTTTTTTCTAAGTGAAATTAGTTTGCTTTTATAATCACAGATGGCACTGTACCAAATAAAAAGAAGCTATTTAATTGTTTCGTCAGATTTTAAATAGAAAGTGCTTATTTGTTTTAACTTCACCCGAATCGATTAATTTTGCAATCCACTACGTATCATCCCCCCGATCGACCCGGTCACGGTCGTTAAACTATAGTTAGGCGGCCTCGGCACGTACTAGCGTTCCCAGATGACGATCTCGCTGTCCGGATAGCGAGATTGGTCTCTACGACCTCCCCGAATAGGGCCTCCCTCCAAACACGACGCCGACGTCCCCGGTTTCGTCGGCGCCCACAAGGATACACTAGGTATCAAAGAGTGCCGGGGCGCTTCTCGCCCCCACTCAATCGCAACCGTACCCGCGTAACGGGGAACTCCCCTCCTGGGGGTGACTCACCTTCGGGTTCGAGACTCACGCCGGTCGAAGGGACGCCCCCGAGAGCGACAACCCAAGCCGAGCCTTCCCCCGCGGGGAGCCCTTGAGCGTTGGGCGCTATATGGGCTGAGGCTCCTTCAGAGTCTCGCCCCAAAAGTCTGGTGAAGCAGTAATGGCTGCAACAGCCAACTGCATAGTCAGCTCAGAAAAAAAAAAAGTTTTAACTTACTTCCCTCTGAACGGGCAAGAAAGTAATAATCTCTGCAAACACGGACTTTCAACCCTATTTTTGACAATGCATGAAGGTTCTTTCAGAGCATGCGTAGTGTAAAATATATAACTAAACAAATCACTTGCTACAAGAAATCGTAGAATCTTTATTGAAAACTCTATGTCATAACAGTCTACTTCACGTGTATCCTTGGCGTGGATTTATAAAAATCTGCGCTGCGGTATTTTCAAATTAGATTGAACTGAATATCTTTATTTTAATCTGCAACACAGTTGCCTACTTCACTAATTAAACCGTTACGGTAGGTTAAGTGATTGATTGATAAATTGGTAAGTCACTAATCAATATATTTTCTTTCTAACAGCACGGTTTTTATTTACTGCTGTACCGTTACATTTCGGCTCTGCGCCGTAACTGAGGTCTGGGAGAAGACTAATCTTCTCAACTACTGCGAGGGCCAGTGCGCGTCAGCCTTCTAGCGACGTCAGCACTGAAGGAGGCCTGGAGTGCTCTATATTCCAAATCCTCGGCCTGCCTGGAGTGTTCTATACTCCAAATCCTCGGCCTATACGGTAGCAGTGCTCCAGCCTGAGCACCGCTGATCACCGTAACTACGGGGCGAACTTCTGCCACGTGCTGCTTAGCATCGTGACAGCCACGTACGGCATTGCATTGTTCCGCCTTATTAAAGCCTTGGCCGTACATTACTCACTACACGTCGTTAGGTCACCTAAAGTCAGTCCCGTCCGCGTCTACCTACTTTGGTGGCGAAGACCTGCGGGGTGTGAGCGACGTGGAAGATCGCTGATCGGGCTCTAGGCCGAAGAAACTAATTGTATATTCTATCTTAAATACTTGAAAACCTTACACTTAGAAATCTATGTAGGCAGGCTTACGGTTTTTCTATCGTTCTGTTTAGTTAGGTATTTTTCTAATGCTGTAAAGTAGATAGTTCTAATTTATATATTTAAGGATTAAGAATTACCTCATGTGATTAGGCTACTACTGACCATTAAATATTGTTAATACAAACTGTGTACGAGTATACATTATAACCTGCCTTACCCTTGAAAAGAATTTTCATAAAGCTATCACTGACGTACCTGAAATAGATGCTTACACATTGTGACAAAAAGCCTCTGAACTCGCTCTACCTGAATCTCTATCTCTAGCTTTATGATCATCATTATCATACTCATCCTTATCACCCTGTCCACTGCACGGCTGAACGTAATCCCTTATTGATGTAAACCACCAGCTATATCGTTATTTTTAAAATCATCGGAACATCTGGTCAAGCAGCATCAAACATTGTATCAGTTTTTTTTTTTTAATTAATTAATTAAATTCCGTACTTTAGTTGTTGAAACGATTAATAGGTCTTTTGATCTTTTCCTGTTTCTTTGTTGCCTCAGACGTTGCACATCCCTATTGCCACAGGCGTTTCCTTAAAGAACGAAGGTTAAAGCCAAAGTCTAGTAAGAATTAGCGAACATCGAGCTAGTGGACTCACTTGACAAAGTCTTTTCCTTTCTTTGGCTTGACATATTTGGTACTGCTGTTATATACAGGACGGACCTGTTTTCCCTTCGAAGCATTTAAGAGCACAGAAAAATGTGCGACTGGAGTGATCGACCATCCAAGAATTGACAAAACCCAACGATGCTCAACTTTGTTTACATATCGTTTCCCATAGATGAATGTAAATGGGCTTTGAGCTCTTTTTATAGCAACTGTTAACTTGTAGTGACTTAGGTCCTCACGACAGGTTCGAAATAAAATCAGTGTCTTCGGTTAATTCCTAGTAAATTAGGATTATAAAGATGAAAACGTCACAGAAGTGGGCTACAAAAACCGATGAGCTAAATATCAGTGCTGAATAAATATTATTTTACACTTAAAATCTTTCGTAATTAGTCAAGATTTTTTAATAACTTTTAACTATTTATCTCTTTAATATTAGAGAAGATGAAAATCTTTTGTGGCGCCTATTCATTCGCATGCCAAAGGTTTGCGCAAGGAGATTCTAATTACGGTGGCGGGCGTGGTCACCCAGTCGACACCTGATTAAAGCATCCAAGATACCATCATAAATCCGCCTGTAATTATTAGGCGGTCAAATGACGTCTTCCTGTTACGAATTTAAATTATATGTATCAACTATCCAAAATCATTGCATCAAATACTGTACTGTATCATACAAACAAGAAATCTTGACAGCTCTAATGTCCGATCACAGCAGCAGAAAATAATATCAACGCCATCTAGCGTATAAAGTTGTTACTAGAAAATTTCAGCAGAAATATATAATATTGGTACAGAAATATTTTGGTTCATACTTAGAGTTCACTCTTCTGACATCACTTACTAGTAGTTACTCCTGTCTTTTGAAAAACTGAATCCTTGTATTTTCATCATGTCTGTTCGTCCGCCCATCCGTCCGTATTTCAAAGCCTAAAACTGTGCCTAAGTGCGTGTTATACACGTATGTACTAAGTATGAAAGTAATTAACGATAATGCAAATTCTTTGTCAAAAATCGTCTTGAGTTTTTACTATTGAAAACTAATTGATTGACTATTGAAAATTGGTAAGACTGAATTGGTATGGTTGAAAAAATTGTGTGTTTTGTTAAAAGAGCTTAAAAATTCAAATCTTTTATGTGACGAAAGCGCACTTGAAATCCAGGTCTCGCCGATGTGTGTGAAATTCTTAATTTTCTAAATATTTACTAGCAATCCATATAAATTAATATAAAGTTTTCTTACTACAAAAAATAATCATTTTTTTTTTAGTAGAATTTGTCAAACAATTCGTCTTAGGTAGACCGCAACTCCGTTTCGTCGTTCGTCGCACCTTGTCCTCTTCAAATCCTATAATAATGAGACAAGCTCTAGTCCCTTTGAAGGAAATTTTTAATGAAACGCTCTAAAAGGGTTATAAAGGCCTTGGTATCTTTTAAAACGTAATTGAGCCCGGCACAACGTCGCTGTTTAAGTGGTTTATTTCTTGCTTTTGTTTTAGTGTTAAGTTAGGTTTATAGTTTAATGAGTTTTGCAACGTAAATTTTCTATTTGAAAGTAATAAAAGACTGATTAATATTATATATGTACCTATAGAAATATAAAAAGTATGTTAGTTTGTATGTTTAAACTCGCTTGTATCAAGAACTAGGTGTGATACCTTTTTTCGATTTAAAAAAATATTTTTGTAAAAAAAAAAATTTTTTCTTGAGAACGTATAATTATAGCTCAGAGGGATACTCAGGAACCTTAATGGGAACAGTCTCGAGCTATTCGGACTCTGGAATTCGAGACAAAAATGTATGGAAGTCTGACTTACTTCTCGCAACCCGTGAACGTACTTGCATACATATTTCTCTCGAATTCCAGACACCGAATAACTCAATGTTCCCAATAAGGTCCCTGGTGTTCATGAGTTACACGAAAAGGTATCAGCAGAATAACAATGCTACATCACAATATTACGTAGGAAAATAAATAAAACAAACATTATAGCTACATACTATTATTTTATATATTGTTATAGTATAGGTAATTATTTATAAAATTTTTGTATAGTAATTTTACTTGTATAATATTGCGTAGTATTATGAGAGTGAGATGTAATGTAATTGATGGAATCAGGCGTTACTTTGCGGTAATTTAATTTACAAATTCTACTCCTACTAATATTATCAATGAAACAGAACTGAAATTTGGCACAGTGATAGTTAAAAAGACGGAGAAAAACATAGGCTACTTTTACGGAAAATTCAGTAGTTCTCGTGAACGATAGCCATAGAACAACACTGACTGCGTCACTACCCCTATAGCGAACTTAGTATGATCAAGAAGTTGCAGTAAGATAATAGCCAAATAGCAAGTTTAAGGTAGGCAGCTGTAGGCGGTATATAAGAGACAAGTACTTTTAGAAATTTACTCGGTCTACAGTCTACACCATAATTAATACAATTCCTTTAAATTGATATGTACCTTTAAATGCAAATCTTGGGATCCCAGGAAGATTATAATGAGTAAAATATTTCTGACACAATTAATATAAAGAAAAATTACCAACGACGCGCCATGTTCTTTTTTTTGGAAATACATACATTTCAATTTTCTTTTTTCCTTTTTTTAGCGGAAAAATTATTAAATGTTACTAAGATACCTACCTAAGTATGGAAATGATAGATGTTTGAACATAAAGGTAGACCGATGGACTGATGAACTAAGTTGGCTTCGGAATTCTAAAACTTTCCTAGTGAAATCCTCAATTAGAATTGCGTCCATTGCCCACCTCCACCATCCTACTACTGTACAGTTAAAGAAATTACTTCTCTGAAATTCGCAGCTCCTAGAGCTTATTTTGTGAAAATTTGCTGTTCTCCAGATTTTCTCTCTAATATACCTTTTAATATTCGCAGTTAGAGATGCTTACTGCGTGTAATTTCAAAAGTAAAGATAAACAAAGCAAGTCGGATTATGGTAATTACTCCCAGAGCTTGACATTAAACGCAAGAATCTTTTGTTGCCTTATTGACTGTAAAAGTGATAGGTACCTAAAGATAGACGTTGGAACACAGCATCCTTGAGACATAATTGAACGATGGTTTATCAAGCGAATAGTCTGTGAAAGACAATGGGATATTTTCTAGCCTTTTATCAAAATTATAGACTGTCGGGTGTAAGGAGGAGACAATGCCGCTTATACTTTATGCCTTATTTTAATAGCTGCGTTCTAGAAGCCGTGCTGCATTTTGTAAAGAAAATGGCTAAGTAAGGCTAGGATAAGCTTTTTGCAATATTATTATATTTTTAATACACTATCCATTATACTTAAGATATGTTGTTTCTATTATCTTACATATAATAAAATTGTACACGAGCTGTGTTTGTACATGAAACATTTTTTCAAAAATACAATTTAAGTTGTACTTATAAACCGAAGCCAAAAATTTTTAGAATTTTTGTATGTTTTTCGGTTTGTCTGTGCGTTTGTGCACGCTAATCTCAGAAACGGCTGAACCGATTAAAATACGGTTTTCACACTTGGATTGTGGCCAGATTCCCGTGACATTTAGTCTTTCTTTCGTTCCAACCGGTTCACAAACAAAGCGCTATGCCAGAAACTAGCTTCGATCGATTTAATTAAATCATTCAACGATAGTTTGTACAAATCCATGAACAGAAGTTTGTATTAACACAATGAACACTAATTTAAAAAAATTACATGTTAAGAGTACCTACGTTTAATGCATAGTTTTGAAGATATGACCAATTGAAGTTGAACTGTCATCATTACGGTCGACCTTATTAAATGAGGATGGTCGCACATGCCACCAAAAACCATTGCTGCTGTTGCCAGATTTTACAACAGTATAGTCTGCACTGGAAACTTTCCTTCCTCTTGAAAAATAGGCCACGTTATTAAATGCTGCCTAAACCCGGACAGAATATCCATAAACCAGAAAGTTATCGGCCGATACAACTTCTTTTCAACGGTTCAAAGTTGTTCGAAAGTCTTCAACTGCAACATAAATACACCAGCATTTCGAACTGCAGCCAGAACAGTTCGGGTTCAGAGCCGAACATTCTACCACTCTGCAGCTGTCGAGAGTACAATACTACGCCGCGTTGGCTGTTAACGCACGGGAGTATGATGTTGCAGTACTAACTCGACATGGAGAAAGCATCCGACTGCTTGTGGCACACTGGACTGCTGCACAAGATGACGATGCAAGTCATTTTATGGCGCACTGTCAAGGTGCGAAGATCCTACCTGGAAGATCGTCGTTTCCGGATAACCAAATAGTGGTCGGCAGAGCACTGAGTCCAAGCCGGTTTCCCACAGGGAAGCGTACTCTCCCCAACGTGCTACTCTATATTCACAGATGACATCCCTAATGAAGCAGGAGCCACCCTGGTGCTAAAGGTACGCAGAGGTCGTTGTGTATCTGACATCATCTGTGAACCGCAATCGAGCAGTCACCAAGCAGCAGTGTCTAAACGCCCTACCCAACTGGCTTTCTAAATGGGGGTTGTCGGTGAATTTAGAGAAAATGCAAGCCATCATACTCCGCAACCCGAGTAACTATCCACCTCAGCTTCAACTCTTGGGTCAGATTACTGACTGGAGCTCCACAGTGAAACATCTTGGAGTGATCATAGACAACCGGCTCTCCATAACACACATAATCGAGGTCACTAATATGAGCAAGATACTCCACCCGGTGCTTCGCTCTAAGCTGCCACTCCAAACGATGTTAGGGGTCTATAAAACATATATTAGACCCTTCATCACATATGCAGCACCGGCTTAGTTTGTCACTGACTTCAGAGAAACAGAAAAATAGCTATGGGTGTGCTGATGAAAAAGCACTCGGATGCGTTGTTGGCGCACCTCACTTCGTCAATAACACCACCATAGCCAAGGATCTGCAAGTGGAGACAGTGGGCGATTTCGTCAAAAACCTAGCAACAACTACGTTTGCACGCGCTGACGACTCCCGTCACCCCCCACTTCCACGATTTGGCACCGCAACATGCGCGGTCACCCGATAGAAAAGTCTACCCTCGGGTGTATGAGCACCCTATTTCTACTGCTAATGGGACGCTATCTGGAGGGAGTAGGACCCTGGTGAAAATCATCATGAAAAAAACCAAGTGTTCAAGAATTTTAAATTGGAACCTAACAAGACCCCCACCCCATGACTTCACTGTACTGTGTGGTGAAGCTTCAGTGATTGAAGTCTGCCCAGGAATTGATACTCAACAACAAGAAGTTGTGAGAAGAAAACACGCGAATTTCGCGTACTGTAGCATTGAATGGTTTATAGCGAACGCACGTTAACGAAAGAAAAAGGTTTTGAAAAATGGGAGAAAATGCCTTTTCTGAACCTTTCGTAGCTGCCTAAATAGTTACTTGTAAATAATGTAGGGTGGGATTGCATCTCTTAAAACGATCTATAAAAAAGTCCATGATTGCATATTTATCTGTCTCCTTATTTATCTGTCTTCTTATCCTATAAAAATCTAATTTTGTAAACTCAGCCCTGCCATCCTGGCAAATTTCTTATCATAGTTTAGACTGCATATTTGTTTTCTTTGTAGGAACTAGGTAAACACACCCAAAAAAGAGCTCAAACTAAAAAGAAATTAGAGTAAATATGTCTAATAGATAAAAATAGGTACTGGAGCAGGCTATGCCCGCTAATGTCTCTAAATAGGTCATATTGAATTCATATTCAATATATATTTATATATCAATATATATATTTATGTATTCTATATTCAATATGACCCATATAGAGACAATAACGGGCATAGCCTGCTCCAGTACCTATGTACTCTTAGTTAGAAAACTTTTGTGTTGATATTAATATCAACATAAAAGTTGGACATGGCCGCCTTGTCTAGGTTAAAAGGAATTCCATTTACTGATTATACATACACATTCTTGCCAGTTTAGTGTCTTAAACAGGATGGTCAGTGATCTTATAATAAAAGTATCGAAAGTGCCACGTATTTTGAACATAAGCGTAAATTTATATTTTTTTATGTAAACGCAAATTTTTGATCGACACGCAATAAAAGTTGGAAACTTACTTGCTTTTAGACACCCCATACAATTTTAAACAATTCCTTTCTAATTCTTAATGTATTTATTGCATGGAATTACGCCAGAAACCCTCTGCAGAATATTATTCTTACAATTTCGTAGAAACGGTAAAAGATAAAGGCTACTCTTATCCCGGAAAACTCAAAAGTTTCCGAGGGAGTAACTATAGCCAAATTCTACGAACAAACCATAGCTGCAGATATATATTGGTATAACAAACTTCTTTAGTATAATCAAGGAGTTGCTGTAAGAATCCCATGTCGATAACCAAATTTAGGGCGGACGGAGCGCTGGTAAAAGCTAGTTTTCTGTACATTTTTTTAATACCACTAAGGTCGCAAACAAAATTGTGATCCACCTTATTGTAAGCGTTATTTTATACGTATACTCTTAAAATGCTTTGTGTTTAGATCAATATTTTAATATCCTAATGCAAATAAAGTGTCTACTATTACCAATTACGATCTTATAGCTAAAAATGAATAATATCGATTAGGCAGACAGTAGATGGCTTAAGTACAAAAATAAACCAACTTTACTGGTATTAATTAAAACTGGAAGACAAATTTTATCGTATACTAGCCAATTAGTCGAGGTATTGCATGCCCGACTTAGCATTTTCTGTCCCATAACTTACCTTATTCTTCCCTCTTAAGAAATGATTATCGGAAATTGCTGTAACATATCAATCTTTATTTACAGCTGGTGTTGTATGTACCAATTTTAATGGATTTAAATATTAAACCAACCAGGTTCTTGTTCGAAGTTTCATTTCCTATTTTACGCCTTTCGGGCTGTGAAACGCCATGATTAATATTTGACAAAAAAACCCAATACCATTATTCAGGAAGCGACTTCAAAATAGCGATGTTTTATGGAAACTTTCGCGCCTACTGTAAAGGGGAATGTATCTTGGGGAATGAATTTTGCAAAACCTTTTCATGAATGACCTTCATAAATAAAACTTTCCTACCTATATCTAAATAATGAATTCAAAGTGGAATTTGGAAGTAAACCTCCCAACTGAATTGTTCGTAATGAGAACAAGTAAAGATGCAACCGGGACATTAGTCTTTCAACATATTCTTCGTTTCGACCATATTCATTTTAAGACCTAACTGCTGGCTGTTCTACCGAGCCTATGCTACCAAGGCCTGGAGGTTTTCAGCGTCTCGGCAATTATTACAATGTCGTCGTTTGTTTTTTACTTCTAGTGCAGTATTTTAACAACATTAAGTTTTACATGGTTTTTACCCCATAAACTAATTCAGCCGTTATAAACACATGTATGAGCAATATCTTCGTTGATAAGAGGAAAACGTTTAACAGGAAATGAAAGTAATCAAATTAAAATAATCGGTAGTATAGATCTTTGCAATGTCTCTTTTTTAAAATTTTGTCTACAAAGAAAATATATGAAATAAGTAGAGCCATTTCGTGTTTGTCACGTATTCGATGTTGTTGATATTTTATATCAAATCAGTAATTTTACTACGTAGTTTTTTGATATTTTATGATCATCGATTTTACTACGTATTTTATTGATCCGTTTGCCGTTGCGCTGTCTATTGAATCAATTTATGGTCCTGCATTTCTTACTTTAAGCATGCCATGGTCATGCCATTCTTCGGCAACGTTATTAATTACTGCCATAAAATAATAATGAATGCAGCCATAAATGTTCGGCGTCAATATTCCCTGCTCAGGCATTTAATTCCAGAGATTCCCAGCTCGTAGGTTTTTAGACCAGGGCTGTCCAACCAAGGACTGCGCCATTATATTCATAGCCACAGTCAATTTTAAATAAAAAACATTATTTAATACTAAAAATTAAATTACGAAATTCATAATGAAAAACCGTTCTGTGTACCTATTTGATTATACCAAAGTTAAGTTTTAGAGATTTTGAAAGTACATTTTTATTATTTGGTACTATTTTTCGGGAAGTATTTATATATTATATAATATATTTTTAGGGTACCGTACCTTAATGACAGTAACGGAACCCTTATCCTTACGTCATATCCGTATGTATGTAGCCTATCTAATCTATGAAGGAAATGTTTAAAACGGGATAAATATGTTTAAGAGCCTCCCTAAGCTGTGCCACAAATAGAAAGCAGAAAGTGTGAAATTAGAGCAACACCAACTTGATGGATAACCCTCCCTTTTCTCATTCTACATGACAGTGCCGGAGCCCACGACCAAAATCATATATTATCGTTTTACGGCCAAAAGTCATAAAATTCCAAATTAACAGTATTAATTTTTTTAGAAGACATTAAATTAACATGCCATGTTATTTAATAGTCATATTAGGTATAATACTATTTAAAAATTATTCTACACCAAATAAAAATATATAAAATTATGAATAAAGATCTTATAAGTTAATTAAAATAATTTATTAAATTAGGCCCATGCGGAAGTTTAGAAGTTCATTGCCCTAAGCTCTCAAACACGTGCAAAAAATGTTACTTAAAAATAACAAAGTAAAAGCAGATTCTCTTTCTCTATCGTATGTTAGTAAAAGCAGATTCTCTTTCTCTATCGTATGTTATTACTATTTTTCATGCATGACAAGATGAAAGATAAATTTAGAGATAGAGATGAATGAAAATGTTCGTCGGATATCCGGCAACCGGATAATACGTAAGTAGCACGTAGATCTGGGTACATCTGCAGACGCGAAAGACAACACACGGATAGAATGACCTACCACACTACAGAAATTATTCTGTCATGTTCAAAATTTCAGCCTGGAAACAGGCAAATCGAAATTGGTAATAAAAACTAGGTAACAGTTTAGGAACTGTTTTAATTCGAAAACATAATTTTATTTTTCCTGTAAACATAGCTCGGCTTCGGCTCCTAAACTTTGCAGATTAGGGGGGAAGGGGAAGAGGTGTACTGTTTTGCACATTTTTTGCCATAAGTCAAAAACTTAGATGAAATCATTAAAAAAAATGCATATTATCTTTGAAATGTACAGACAAAGTCTGTTTATAAGACATCCCACTGGCCATAGTATAAGAAGTCCCACTTTTAGATTATCTTTCAATAACTGTAAAATTATCTTCTGAATCTTCCCTAATTAGAAGATAATTTTACAGTTTAAAAAATGCATTTAAGTCTGAAGAGAAAAATATCGACTTTTGTAATTACATCCTTAGCGGGTCATTAACAATGCTTTAGAAGTGCGCTGATTGCACTCACCTCTAGTAATGCAAGGTAAAGTGCAGTTAAATAATTTACCTTCCTAAAAAGAGCATTTCGTTACTTAAATAGTTTTACGAAAGTACAAATAGAATGTTTTAAAATTATTTTTCTTCCAACTATCAAGTACTTAAATTCATAATTGTTTACCTAAAATGCAAAACAAATAATACCTCTTTTGTAATTCTTTGAAATCAGTGCAGATTATTAAATCGTTTTCAATGCAGAAATGTTCTATAAAATTCCATTTCATGACAGTTTTGCTCATCCATATGGTCAACCGTGATTGGTTAGTATACTTTGTTATTGGTTACTCAAAGTTTCTCAAGTTACAAACATTAAATTAACCATAAAGTTAAAAAAAATTGGTTCGAATTACTATAAAAATGTATCAAAGAGTTTTTAAAATTAAATTCCCGTATGGACTTTGTGCTTCGCTTATGGTCGAGTTCAGACATGCACAAAGCTGTTGCAAAAATGGTCAAAGAAACTGACTGTACCTGCATCTGACAACAAAGTGACTGGGTGTACGCTTACTGCTTACTACAATGTGCTTTAGAGCTCACTTAAGTCAGTACTTTCCTCAATAATTTGGAAGATAATTATTTTAGAAAATTTTACATGAAAACGTCGTTTTATCCGTGTTTTCAGATAATTATAACCTGAAAAAGACTCTTTCTGACATTTATTGGTGACTAGTAATACTATTATTTTTACTGACACAGCAACACTAAAGCTTGAAAATAGATAGCGTTGTTAAAAAAACGAGCAAAGCTCGGTCTGCCAGTTACTAAAATTATAAAATGAGAGTCAGACTCACTCACCAAAAGCCTCGTTACGTCCTTAAGAATTTAAAACTTTTTTTTACCTACTCAATGTTTGTTGTATTGAAAAACTAAATTTTTTGCTTCCTTTTGAAATAGGCGAATTATTAATGCGCATTGTGCATTCTGAATTTTTCCACAATTTTCGTCATTTTTGGTTGTTTGGAAAATCACTTTATTTGCATTTTTTTTATATTACGCTTTCAAAATGAAACGTATCTTGTTACCCCAGAATAAAAAAAACCTAGCGTAGGTACAATGGTACTTAGGGTTTTCGAGATCCAGCCCTTTATAAGAAAAAAGTGGGAGTAAAAAGGCTAGCCTGCGATATTACAAATGCGATATAACTTGTTGCATCCAGTTAAAATTATAACACCTCTTTTTGATATGCATAAACAGCGAAAATCGTATTTTGCTTTGAAACATAGTAAGAGATCATGAAAGGTAGACGGTAAGTAGGTAGGTAAGACATATTGGTTACAGACTTGCTACAAGGTTAAATGCTTATTGGTTTTAAATTAATAGTAAAAAAAATGAGAAACATAAATTCGTATAGATGAAGTGATCTAAGTATTTTGCAGTTTTTCTTTTCAGTTTGACAGTAGACCTATCTGAACATGCTATATGAGTAGCAGCAAATTTTCACACCCCTTCTTTTAATGGTCTGGTTATTAAGTACCGTCAACAAAAAAAAACAAAATAGATTCTAACAATAAATTACAAATTTAAAATTGAGTTTGGATATTTTGTTATCGCATTACCTTCATGTATGGAATTATTTGATATAAAATAAATACAATTGTTTACCTAGACGTGGTTGATGACAGTTATTACAAACGTCAATTGTCATACCTACTGTCTTGTGTCTGTAAATCCATTTTTCACAGCTAGCTAATTGCATTCTAACTATCGCCGTTCATCAGGTACAAACCAATTTCAAAACAACTTTATAAATTTTCTTCGGTACATTTGTTTAATTTAAAGTTTAATTCTTTATTACCATCGTAATCGTCAAACATTCTGTTGTGGCAAAGCAGTTTCTTTACATTTGCTGTCAACATAGGAGTTTAAGTCAAATTTAAACTGAAAATGGCTAAAATCAAGTAAACCTGAATACCACTTTCAAATTATCAATTAAATTTTTTATAGGAAATAAGAAACTAAGTAGTCAATATTTTCAAACGCAAAAAATTATTCCAATTTTAAAATTAATTGACTGTTTTTCCTACGCTACAATCTAATTTTACGAGCCGACTCTCGTGTGAGCTTCTCTTCACAATCTACAAAGTAGCGAAAGTGGTGCGAAGTGCTCACGCCACGCAGACAATTCCGCTTGCTATTGTTGTCTTTGATTCACCCACCGCACTGCAGTCGCCAACCTACTGCGAACTGCAGCTGCAAATAAACTTGTACATACAAGGTTGGATATCGATATCAGTGCAAACTAAATCAAGAAATGGACTTGTTCGGTGTTTGTACTTTAAAAGAAGTAGCTAGCTTAGTGTGTATGTTGTAGATTTATATTATATTTCGGTAAATGTAAGTTCTTTGACTGGTAATTAGTTTTATGACCGAAAGTTAGATTAGGTTTTTACGGTCTCTAAGCTTAATACACTTTTTGTAATTATAGTTTTAAAGGGTAAACTAAGTAGACTCATAAAAGTATTTCAAGCAATGTTTATTGCAAAAAAGTAGGGCTTTAAAACTTAGGTAAGTGCACAGTACAAAAAATATTTTCTTTTGAATATAAGTTTATTTTCGCTTATTGCACTTTCAGTTAATAAAATATAAAATTAACGACCTTGTTTGTATCAAATTGTGTAATTTCTTAAAGTTTATATTAGATAGGTATTTAAACTGTTTTGTTCTGTAACTATTCTTAATTTGCATGTGATGTGAGTGGTATTTGTTATAATTTAATAATTTATGTAAAACGTTAAATTAAAAGACAAATACTTTAAATTATTAAAACTAAAGTATATTTTAGTTATAACTTGAAGATTTTAATACAAGTTATCACTAAAAAACAAACATGTCATCATAATGTGACATTGTGTAATGATTTTTAGTACGATGGTAAGTAAGTGATTTTTAAGTTCGTACCATCGTTATCAAACTTTTCCGTATCTAAACACTTCAAAACAATAAAATACTTCATAGTGAACCAGTGTAATTTATGTATTTGCGAACAAAGCAGTTCCAGAATTTTCTGAATACAGACCATTTTATTTTACTGTGACGGTGGGTAAAACAATTTTATTTAATAAAAATTAAAATTTTCGAACTTGAGGAAAAAACCTTTTTTTTTAATTACAAGATTTTGATTGAATTGATTATTCAATAATGTTATTAACGTAAAAAACATTATTCATTTTAAAAAATAAATGTTCTCGCTATATATATATAAATTTTCATTTCACCAAGTGAAGAGGTGAAATACGCGAATAATTTTCATTCGTTCCATTCCTACCCTAATGACTTTCACTGTGACACGGCGCAAAACCCCTTATTTTACACTTTGACGCGTTCGCTTACGCCTAGTCCTGCTTCGAACGACAGCTTCTAACTTTGAAACTGAAGTAAAGATACGATTAAAACAACTTCTTTCTTCATTGCAATAATGTTCAAAATCGTATGCAGAACGAGCGAGCGGGGTGACTTTTGTCTATGTGATGAATATTACTGCTCGACGTGATAGATCTTTGCGTGAAATATTGTTGATTGAAAAAGAACCGTTGAGCACTTAAATTAAATTTCAAAATCGTCTGTTAATTAAACTGCGTTAAAATACACTGAAAAGAAGACAGTAGTATTAGTTGGTAATTTGTTTGAAAGATATAAGTGACGTGATTTTTTTAAACTAAATAACCATTCTTACATTGTTAATTAAAAAAACATGGCATTCTTAGCTTGACAGTTAATTTAGATATTTTTTTTTATGGTTGATTATCATTATCTTCATATTGCTGCCAATTGTTGTTATATCCAAGTACAATTAGGGTTATTAAAAAAAAAAGTTATTAGATTTTTAAAAGGTAGGCAACGTGCGACTGATGCCCTTGGTGTTGCAAGCGACAATAGGCTGCAATGACTGTCTACCATCAGATGGATAATTAGCTTGTTTGACACCTTAGAGGTACAAATAAGAACTTTCGAACCCAACTGTATTAAATTAGCATAGAAAAAGTGACATGTGAGGTCGTAGTGAAGTCAGCAAATCAGTTAGGTCATTTTGTCAATGCGGGCTTAAATCTTTAAGCAAAAATCCAGCTACTAAAAGTGAATTGACTACTATAAAATATCTCTGCCACATACTATGCATAATAACAGGCCACGTCTACTAAACAGTTTATGAAACTGTCATAATATAAGGGGTATTAAACACGAGTGTTAGTTTATGGGACGAGCCAAAGGCTAGAATTTTAATACCTTGTTATATGCAGTTTCATACCTTTTTTTACCTAAACTCATGATGATATTGGTAAATTTTTTATTGAGGTCGGTGCCAGCGTTAATATTTGGAATAAACGTTGTCACTTGGTGCTTGGTAAGTCGATTTCAGCGAGAAAGTGCCACATGTGAGTTGATGTGAGGGCACACGACGTTGCGTACGAAGGCTTCTGAGTGGCACCGAGCCCAAAAAAAATTGGCATATTTAATTTAGATTTTAGAATTCCCCTTTTTTTAGTTATTAATTAAATAAGTTGCACTTTCAAAGTAGGTTTAATTTTTTAATTATAGTTTTTAAAATGCCACTTTTTGAAATTTTCATCGAGATTGTTTAGCTAGAGCTTAACTGCATGCAAACATTGAAACAACATGCATAATGTGTTTTAGAAATACACTGTTAGGCCAACGTCACGTTCTCCTAGTGACAGATAGACACTTCACTCTCTATCTCAAAAACTACTCATCCGATTTTGATAAAACTAGCACTGTTCCCTATGTTGGACTAGACCTAGCCCAACTAAAAAGCATTTTTTGCAATCCGACTTATAGTTTATGAGATATGCGCGGACAAATATACATACATACACTTATGCACTTGGCACACATGTTTAGAAGCTGGTGTAGACTAACATATATAAAAACTGTGCAATTCTGACAATAATATATACATACGGGTCGAATTGATTACCTTTTTTTGAAGTCGGTTAGATATTACTAGGTAAGAATCTACTTCTCGTTGCATGTGATATATCCGGTGGAGTTAAATATACCTCTGTACACTGCAAGACGTGTCCTCACTTATTTTATTTTTGAAAATTGTTGATTACAAAAGAAAAATATTGGTTTAGTTAGTCAAAAAAGCATTTTGTTTAGCGCCAAATCCAGATTTTGTTGCTGCTTGGAACAGTTGCGTCGCGAAAGATTGCATATTCATGAATACCGGTATCATGGATGTAATAATATATGTATGATCGGTTAACTATACTTTATTAATAAAAAAAAATATAACGTACTTTCATACAAAAAATAATATAATAAAGTTTTTTTTTTTTGTAGAGGCTGCATAGAACTTAAAGAGGGACCAGTTATTGTTTGCTTACACTATTCGGCGGGCAAAGCTCTTGAACTATCCGAAAATTACGTACTAGATACCATCAGATACCTCCTGAATTTCTTGTCAGAGATATAGTACAATTAACTTATATCTAAGAAATTGGTTACCTATATACGTACAATGGCTCAATTGTAAGATTTAGAACCGCGAGACGGGGAACTCCCCTCCTGGCGGTGACTCACCTTCGGGTTCGAGGCTCACACAGGTGGAAGGCACGACCCAAGCCGAGGGGAGCACTTGAGCGTTGGTCGCTATCCCCGCGGGGAGCACTTGAGCGTTGGTCGCTATATGGGCTGAGACTCCTTCAAAGTCTCGCCCCAAAAGTCCGGTGAAGCAGTAATGGCTGCATCAGCCAACTGCAGTATACAGTTCAGAAAAAAAATTTAAGGTTCAATCAGGAAAATATTCCCTCAACAAATTAACTCTCCTCGAAATATACGACTATGTAGATGAATTGTTTTTGTCTTGGCTGCTAATTTTAATTTACTAAATTGTACAACATTTATTAGCATTTTATTCTACCTTAAAGAATACCACAGTCAACTTACAGACCAACAGCATAATTGTACTGCTGTAAAATAATAATGAAGGCAGTCATGAATATCTGGCGCCAATATTCACCGTAGAGCCATTGCGTGCTAGACATTCCTCGTTCGAGTATGAAATATAGAGTTAGACGTCAGGTTACTAGAGTCGGTATTTCAACTTGTATGAGAAAGTCTTTAAATGGAATGTGCTGCGCTTATTGCTGGTTGTAGATTGTTACTGTATATAATTAACATTTAAGTATTATTAGTATTTTATTTATTTTTATACATATATAATTCTTTAACATTACGGAAAAATTCAACAACGTTATGCTGCTTGACAGTGCTGACCGTTAAAATTTGCATGAAAGTCAACGCTATCCAACCTCTTAGAGAAGTTTGGAGAATGGTGGCAGCTCTCGCAAACATTTCTGAGCTACTGCAGTGACCGCAAAGCCAAAATGATAATACTATTGAAATATATGGATTCGTTGGCGCTGAACTCTGGACGTTCCGGCGGAATTTGAAAAAATATTTTTAAATTTAATAGCCTAATTCTGGAGGATAGTTATAGGCTACTTAACATCAAGCTACGACCCATAGGAGCCGAGCAAAAAGAAAAATAGTGCGGCCGCACACTACGATAGGAAACGGCTCTAATCTGTAAAAGTAACGTAAAGGGCATAATAACGTCTGTCAGATCAGCTAAGTGATTTATAAAGAAGACAAATACAACTGAAAAAAATTAAATCAAACATTGTATTATTACGATTTATTTTAGTTTATTTTTTAAATAAACAGTAAATAATAAAGCTTGTTGTCAATTAGAAAAGAAAAATGGGTAAAAAAGATTAAGATGGACAAACACTGTCTATTTATAAAAAATATTTTTGATTATTTACACACTGTGCCACAAATAGAAAGCAGAAAGTGTGAAATTAGAGCAACACCAACTTGATGGATAACCCTCCCTTTTATCATCTCACGTGAGATGGGCGGGGGAAAGCAATTCGAAAAGCCGTTAACTTTGTCAAAACGATGTAGTGCCGGGTTACAAAGTGTATCAGCTTTTTGTGCAAAACTTGCGACTTCCTGGAATTTAAGACATACTAGTTTTCTAAAAACATGTGATGGCTACTATTTATGTACTTCAAATTATATGGCAAACCATTATTTTAAATAAATGTTTTTTTATTGTTTCTGATTCTTTTTTTTTAATTTAAAAAAATTTAATAGTCTTCACTCAAATGAACGATAGTAATAGTAATTTAGTATAACTTGTTTTTAATACTTATCGCTACTGAGATCCAAACACGATATAATAAACACAAAATGACGGGCGCTGGTGATTCAGAAGGTGACACATCCCTGGTATCGGGGGTAAAGAAATGTTAAAATTGAAGTGTATCACTTATGTTTTTTTTTTATTCTTAAGGAAAGAATGTCGTTATGAGTTATTTATTATTATAATTTATGAGTGTCGTTGTTATAATGCTTCAAATATATATTCTTTATAGTCCGATCGGATTCCTTTTTTTAAAGAAAATTAAAATAATTAAAACCTGAAGTTTTATGACTTTAAAAGGTAAACAGGTATAATATAAATTTCTCGCAAAAAGCTTAACATTTTGATTTGATGTAAATTTTTTTGCGGACTTGAAAAATAAAAAAACCAAGATAAAGTAAGAAAAACGGGTTATCATAAATATCTCGTAAATTTTGAGGTTATGGTAAAAAGTGTCTTCTACAAAGGTTCTAGATTTTTACTAGACCTACTATTTTTGGAGAGGTCATTCTTTGGTAGGACGCCACGGTAAGCCAGAAATTAAAAAAAACATTTTACCCCTTTTCACCCCACCATTTTTCGATAGTAATTTCATTTATCGACGACCTATTAGTCATGGCAGAATCGCTGGAAGACCTAGGAATGATGCTCAGAGACCTTGGCAGAGTTTCCCAACCGGTTGGCCTTAAAATAAATCCGGATAAAACGATGGTAATGTTCAATGTCCATTTCGCGCCAATACCGGTTGTTTTTGGGAGCGCTACGCCCGAAGTTGTTGACGAATACTCATGTCTAGGGCAAGTCGTCCAGTTAGGTAGCTCAAACTTTGAGAAAAAGGATAACCGAAGAATACAACTCGGTTGGGCAGCGTTCAGGAAACTACGCAACATCTTTTCGTTTAAAATACCTCAGTGCCTAAAGTAATCAATGTGTATTGCCAGTGATTGCTTATGGTACAGAAACGTGGTCTCTTACTGTTGGCCTCTTAAAAAAGCTCAGAGTCTCGCAGCGAGCTATGGAAAGAGCTGTGCTTGTTGTTTCTTTTCGTGATAAAATCCGGAATGAGGAATTTTGCCAAAAAATCAATGTTACCGACATAGCTCAAAAAGTTAGGAAGCTGAAGTTGCAATGGGCAGGTCAGATCGCTCTTTAAACTGATAACCGACGGGAAAGAAGGTTCTCGAGTGGCGAGAACGGATCGGAAGACGCAGGGAAGGTTTCCTATTAGGTGGACAGACGACCTGGTTAGAGCCGCAGGAAGCCGAAGGACGCGGGCGGCTGAGGACTGGCCGTTGTGGAGACATATGGGTGAGGACTACGTTCTCCAGTGGACGTCTTCCGGCTGAAACGAACGAACGATTTCTCGGGGATATCTGGGCATCGGTGGCATTTTGCGGGATTTTATTCCTAATATTCCTGTTAATCCTTAAAGTTTTAATTTCTTTGTCTAAATATAAATCCCAATCCGGATTCCGATCGAACTATTAAGCAAAACGATTCGTTTATTGTTATATAATTAAATATAATATAAATCAATTTTAGTGCTTAATATAATTTTAAAAAACTTCCCACGTTGTATTCTATATGCAGTGCATAAAAATAAGACAAACAACAAATAAGAGGTGTTTTTTTGTAAAACCAAGCATGATATATTTTTTTTCACATTTCACACATCACATTCACATATATTTATTTTTTTTATCTTAAAATTAATAATTTTTAAGTTACACTGTTTTACTCTGTTAGGCTGCCAGCGTCATTGCACTGTATTTTCGATTGCCTGACTTATACATGAATGATAAATAATTATTGTTAAATAACATTATTACAATACTATATATTCTAAGACAAATACTTGTTTTACTCAATGTTATATATGAATTGTATACCAACATGGAAAAAAAAATATTTACACGCTATGCGGATAAGGTAAAACTCGATAGTGTAAATACGAGACAGTAAGATTTACCATCTGGGAATGTTAAACCGTCACACGATAATCAGATAGTATAAGTTACCTTATAGATCTCTTTTAGAGTTACTATTTTATTCAAGGTACATGTAACCAAATAGTTGATTGTAAATGTTATAATCTGTCAGATGTTACAACGTACTTTATGAAATTACTGTTAGAGTTACAGTCTATTTGATGTTTCATGATATTCTAATAAGTAAAGGTCAGAGTTATCATCTACTGAACGTTTAAGTTTACCAATAAGTTGTCTAAGTTACCGTCTATTAAGTAGTAGACGCAACAATCTAGATTATGTGTACGAGAGTACAAGACTGCTTTATTAATTATGAATATCGTGTACAAAATTACAATATTGATTGTAATTGTCGCTCAGATACTGTCCTGTTTAATGTATTTTCGTTTCTTCTACAATTTGAAATGTTCTCTGTATAATACAGATTGTAACTGACAACCTACCAGATTGTTGGATTAAGTGTCCAGTTGTTACGTTTGTTGTCTAGTATGTTATACTTAGTATACTGATTGTAACTGGTAACTGTAGGGACTGTTCGGTTTAGTGTCTAGTTTGTATCACCTGCTATGTAGAATGTAATAATAATTGGTATACTGATTGTAACTGCTACTCATAGGGATTGTTCGGTTAGAGGAAGAGTACTTACACTTTTTGTATAAATAAACGATATCAAAAATTACTTATTTAGGAGTGTATTTATACATTCATCATACATTCGATTAAATATTAATTACTATATATTTTATTTAAAATTTAATGTAACTAAATTCCTGTAGATGCGATGTAAATAATGGTAGGTAGTACGTATTTGAAAGTAAATGAATATTAAATATACATAATTTACATTAAAATAAAATTGTTATAGTAAAGAAGTGGTAAAAGTGTGAGTCACCTAGTAACTTTGTCGTCAGACACAGGAATATTCTGCTTCCTTGAACGTTCTGCAATCTGCATCGAACTATCGAAAACCAAGTTACAAATTAATAATATTATACATCTCACTTCTATTTAGTCCGGTTCACGCTAGTATTAGGTGAAAAATTCTATCTGCCACTCCTCTTTATACCTACGACTGGTATCGTTGGATTCGTTTTCGTGTCCTGAACACAAAACTGTCGGTCGTAGAGTGCCAAAGTGGTGGAGGGAGGAGGGGGGGACCATCAAAGATAGCGGAACGGTACTTTTGTTTTTATGCTATAATTTAAAAACTACTAAGCCGATTTCTTTGTTATAGTCTTATTTGAACGGTTATAATATTGGCTAATATTCGTTGATAGACATCAAAAACATCAGTCTTACGGTTTACGTGATATAATGCAAAACGTAAAAAAAAAGTTGGTTACTTTATTACAGATAATTAAAAATCTATGAGGTTTTTTGAATATAATGTTTACAACTAGAGTAAAGAAACAAATTAGTTAATTAAAAAGGTAACAACCATTACTCTAGTATTTATAGTGCCTAAGCTAGACCCGATTGATTAAATGAAGTCGCCGCCGAACATGCGTTCTAGCTGCTTTCAATGAAGAAGTGAAGATTAGAAGGACGTTTTCTTTACAGACATGACAATTTGTATTTTGTGCATTTTTGGTATTTGCCGTAACTTTTATAATTATTATTGTCTATGTTTTTATAGTTTTTACTTAAAATGTCAAATAGTATCTTATTACGCGGCGGACTTTGTTTCTAAATGTAGGTTAATGAGTCAATAAATGGAAACAGAAGTGTAGTAGTACGTAGAAGATATAATTTGATTTATACCTTCGTTCACTAAGGACACTCCTTCTTTAGGAAGAGGCCTATGCCCCTGCAGTGGGGCGTATAATGGCTGAGGCGAACTACTTTCACACTGATAATTTAAAAAACTATTTTTTGAAACAACTAAGGGTTTCATGACACTTAAGTATAATACAAAAATATTAACTGGGTATAGAGTACATACTACATAGGCCTACTCTCTAAAAAAAATATCAGATATTCAATTGTATAATGAATCATTCAAATTGTATTGGTTAAAGCATTTATTTTCGTTCTCGTGACAGACATCTTTCATGCATTTGTGGTGATTTTTGACGCAACCACATCTGGCTGTTCGACATCTAATTGTGCATTGGCACGCTACCAGCTCTCAGTCTTTAATGGATATCGCAGATTGAAGACTTGTTATTGGCACCAAATGACCCTCTGTTATATGCCAACCCAAAGATTCTGGTGACGGTAAATCTTGTTTAGGCTTATCCGCTATTTTCCTTATATAGGTCTGGTAATTTGCCCTTTGAAGATGATGTCGCAGCGCTTCATTGGTAAGAGACAATTTTTTCAAACTATTTATATTTGGAAACATTGCTGCTCTAAGCTGATCGGCATCACCACATACCTTGTAATTTGCGTTTTTTCGGCTATATAACGCAATGATAAACTTTTCAGCGCGCTTCATTTTGACCTCAGAAAAGTGCGCACGGCTACTAATGGTTGTTAAAAGAGCGTGGTCCTGTAAAAGTACCTGCCAACCTGTTTTTTGACAAACCAGCAAGTGGTATCGCACCCTGTAATGGCGTGGTATGCGAGTAGAGAACTTTTTTCATCACCGAGCCTTTGCGTGATTTCATGTATTGGTAAATATTTTGGAGATTTCGCTGTACCGGACTGAACCAACACTTTAGAAGGTAATTTTTCAAAATACGGCATTACTGCCTCGCTCTGTTGAGTAAACCTAGTTTTTTGGACGCCAGCTTCACCTTATCTTGTAAATGACCTCGGAACTGAACATCGCTGGAGATGTCAACACCAAGGATCACAATGCTCTTGGAGATGGAGAGTGGAGTGTTCTGGAATTGTGGGACCACAGTGAATGGGGTTTTCTTAGCGGTGAACGCGCAGACTTGTGTCTTTGTAGGGTTGAATCGGACCAAGTTTACCCGTCACCAGTCAGAAACCTGGGACAGTGTGGTCTCGATTTGAGACACAAGTTCTCCGCGGTTTTCCTCCACAACGGAACGAGGGATGTTTGCACGACCCGTGTAATAAGCGTCTCCAGTACTGTCATCTGCATAGCAATGCATGTTGTTGATGTCCAACATGTCATTGATATGCAGTAGCTACAGCGTAGCACAGAGCCTTGCGGGACATCAGCATTAATGTCCATGCTATTAGAGCAACTACCGTCAACTACGGCTCGTATGCGTCTGCCGGACAAAACGCTAGCCACCCATTTGCACGAACCCTCGGGCACTCCGTAAGATGGCAACTTTGATAGAAGACCCCGGTGCCAGGCCCGATCGAACGCCTTCGCTATGTCCAGGCTACATGCCAATGCCTCCCCCTGACTCTCAATGGCCAGTGCCCATAGGTGTGTGAGATACACTACAAGGTCACCAGTCGAGCGACCGTGGCGAAAGCCATATTGACGATCACTGACCATGTCGTGTTCTTCTAGGTATCTTAGAAGCTGTGTGTTGATCACACGCTCCATCACCTTGGAGAGGAGAGAGATAATAGCGACAGGCCTGTAATTAGATGGATCTGATCTATCGCCCTTTAGGGCACCGGGTGCACATTCGTAGTCTTCCATGAAGACGGAAATTGCCTAGTGTGGTAGGAAAGCGCAAAGAGGCGCGCGAGTACAGGATATAACTCAGGAGCACACTGCTTTAGCACCACTGCTGGTATACCGTCTGGCCCATTCGACTTATGAACGTCTAGAAAAAGCAACGCCCGCCGGACCTCCCGCTGTGTTATAGAGATTTCTGGCATGGTCTTACCGCACCACGGTATAGTAGGTGGTACAGCGCCTTCATCGTTCATATTCGAGTTTGAGGTTTATGATGTATTAATAATAGTAACACATCAGTGTCACGGCTATATATAATCGCCATATAGTATCCTTGCTGGGCAGCATCTATAGCGTGCAGTATGATTCGTGTGTCGCCCTCTTCGTGGTCACTGTGTAAATTAACAGTTTCGCGTTCGAAGTTAGTAGTAACTGTTAATGCATTTTTGAAGCGACCTGAAGTTAAAAGTTCACAGCCTGCTACCGATGCTGTAACTGCTTTTTGTTACTTGTAAGATTTGCCTTATTTTTAGCATAGTGAATAAATCGATCCCATTTTTTCGGCAGTGGCGTCTCTGAGCCAGTAATTTTATATTCAATGGGAATTACTTTTGCTCTCTTGATTTTTGTTCCAGATTTTATTGAATTTTGATTGTACTGATCAAAAATCACATGAAGGCTTTGACAGTATTTTAAATGCCTTACAATAGAATTAAGAAAACGAGACGAAAGTATTTTTTATTAACAATTAAAAATTATCATCGACATTAAAGGAGTGAATGAAATATCAAAGGCATTGCCGACAAAGCGCGGGCGGCCCGCGAAACTCGCGCATCCGCGAAGTTCTACCGATCTCTAGGTATCCTGCACCGCGATATGCGATGTGCTAAAAAGCCATTTTTTTCAGTCATCTTTAATCGTAGATTAGTAGTGCTTACCATTTTAGATAGGGTATGAAATTTCCTACAAGGTCTCTAAACATGGTGTTTAAGAAAGCCGTATAGATTTTTAATTATCCGTAGCAACGTAAAGAAAAAAAAAACAAAAACAGTATATTTTGTGTTATTGCACGTCAACTGTTGCATTAGTGTGTTCGATGTATATGAACGACTTTTCGACAATATTATACCTGTTTTATAGCTAAAAACAAAAGTACTGGCCCGCTGTCTTTAAGACCCCCCCCCCCTCCTCCTCCCTCCACCACTTTGGCACTCTACGACCGACAGATTCGTGTTCAGGACATTAAGACGAATTCAACGATACCAGTCGTAGGTATAAAAAGGGCTGGCAGATAAAACTCAAGATCTAGAGCACTTTTGATCGAAAATCGACCGGACTATATTCAATATAGTACATTTTACCACGTTTTTAGGGTTCCGTACCTAAAGGGTAAAAAACGGGACCCTATTGCTAAGACCCCGCTGTCCGTCTGTCCGTCTGTCACCAGGCTGTATCTCATGAACTGTGATAGTTAGACAGTTGAAATTTTTACAGTCGTATTTCTGTTGCCGCTATAACAAGAAATACTAAAAAATAGAGTAAAATTATAATTTAAAGGAGCTCCCATATAACAAACGTAATTTTTTATAACGGCAACAGGTAGACGCTTAAAATATTCACAGAATATTTAGCTATATGAGCATATTCACTTTAATCATAACTAATTAAATTCAAACAAAACAAATATTTAAGGGGAGCTCCCATACAACAAATGTGATTTTTTTTGCCATTTTTATGGATAATAGTACGGAACCCTTCTTGCGCTAGTTTGACTCGCGCTTGGCCGATTTTTTATATACCCGCTTTCTTGTTTATCTTTCCGCTACAAATTTTACAATAAATTTTTAATCAGCTTCCCGAGAGCTCAGAACCCAATGACATTGCTATATTCAACAGTTTCAGATTTAAACAAAAAAAAAAAAAACTCAAACAATAAAAAATCGTCATTTCAAGGCTATTTATGACGTGGATGATTTTATTAATATTTTATTAAGAGGCTGCACTACATAAATAACATTGTTTTAGCAAAGATTTCTCGAGATCTGCTGAGCAAATCTAACTAAAACTAAAATTTTACTAAGTAAGTCCTTTTTTGAAGGATTCTTGTCCATTCAAGCTAAGCATAATATATTATATTTAATTCTTATTATCATGCTTTTTTATTTTTATTCTTCCTTATTTGTTTTTTACACATTACATTACAAACTGCATTAATTTCAGTTTTACGTGATTACTTTCTATATCCAACATTTGCTTCCATATGTCATATAATTGGAATCCATCTACAATGCACGGGGTACCTAATACAAATACGTCTAAAATAAATTAAATGACAAACGTATAAATAGAAACATATATCCAATTCTGTCGAAGAATTTATCAAAAGTCTTTGTAATAATTTGTTCGCGTGAAATGATTCTAAATAAACAATTAGTATATAAATGTGCGTCAGAAGCATAGATATGAAACCGTTCGATATTGCTACACAACCTGATACACAAAATCTATGGAATGCCGATAATGGCCATCGCAGGGCAACGTGTCAATGTATTGAATTTCGAAAATGATTAATGGGATTATCTGAATTCTTGGACCAAGTTCTATTATTTTACGAGTTATTGTATTTTCAAATAAATTTATATTTGTAAATACTGTACCCTATATAGAATTCCAACAAATAACCTTTGTTACTTATTCAATATATATTTTGGATTATGTTCGAAATATAACTAAAACGAAGCTAACGACAACTTATTTCACAATATAGTAGATTAGGAACTACATGGGAACATATGAGCATGCTAACATACATAAATAAGCTGCTAAAATCATAACCCTCCGTAGTCGGTTAAAAAACACAAACTCAAACGCACTGGTGTAGGGTTTAGTCTTAAAATGTAAAATAGTAGTGATTTTTCCGGAAAGAGACAAAGTTTACCTAAGTATATAATTCCACTATTTCCGATTACAACAAACCGTCGAAAACGAACATTATTCTCAAAAGTCTAGCCTTATTTTACCTAACAATCTTTCAACTAACAAAATATATTTTTTAATAAAACCGAATTTCATACCTTGAAATAAATAATTTTGACGCTGAAACTCGGGTTTAGTTAACGAATATTGTAGTTTGAAAATTTTAATTGATATCACCTGTAACCGGCGAGGCGGCTGTTTATTTCTGGCTGAGCTAAAATTTCTTTGTTTACATTATCTCAATTAAGTCTACGTTTTGTTTGCTATTCTGGATCCGAGCAAAGAAGCACTTTAAATATTTCGTTTGAATTCAACTTTTGTGTGAGTTGTTAATTAGCATATATAATCTATACGTGATGATTGAAGTTAAATTAAAAGTCTAATATTAAATTTTATGCCCCAAATAAAATTGTAAACACATTAATGTTTCTTGAGATATGTTTTTTTTTTTACTTTTTTTGGGTAGTATAAGAAATAAAAAAAAAATTTGAATATTGCTACATAAGTTAGTATTGCTAGCGACCGAGCTGTAAACTTGTTGGCCACCTGAGTGGTATAAAAATATAGGTTAGATTGCTATAATATTAATTAATCTATTTCAGATCGCCATTAGTTTCATTGCCACGTTGCTTTGTGGTGAAAAAATAATGTTAAATCTATTTCAGCAATCTTTAACCGTTTTTATTGTTAAAAACTTTTGGTTGTATTATTTGTTTCAGAGGTGGACCAAATTATATTAAAAAAAAAGGTAAAGTAGTTAACTCATATTTCAGAGTAATAATAGTAACAATCTTATAACTATTCTTAAGTTTGATTGTCAACATATTTATTTTGTCTGCAGAAATTTCATCTGCGACAATATTAAAATTAATGGAAAGAGTTTGACTTTTTGTACTTAGCTACATACGGTTAAGGAATAGAGTCAAGCGCTTAATGTTACTTTTATCAATATGGCGTCCAAAATTTGGCCATTTTTAACCTCAGGAAGATGCAGGAAGTCCTAAAATTCTACTGAAAAGTACAGTAAAGTAAGTCCTTTAAATAATAGTTTTGACATATAGGCAGACGAAGTGACACCAAACTCCCACCATGGGTTCCTTTTTACCATTTTGGTACGAATCACTCCAGAAGTACCAGATAGGAGTAATAAAGCGAATTTTTATATACCTTATAGCATGTCGAACCTGTTGCAGACACATTGGAAAAAAAGGGTTCAGCGTTTCTAAATCTATGATACGAATGGCCACACACGGCTTTAAATAGAGTTCATTGTACCTAATTCTATAGCTACAAATAGCTACGAAAAAAGGTGAGAGGTACTAAATCTACAGCTACGAATGTCTACGAACGGCTACGAATAGAGTGTAGCGTTGGTACAGCTACGACTATACATGGCTAAACTATAAAATTAGTAGCCAACGTGAAGTCTTATAAGTTTTAAATATTAAAAAAAAAAATTGTGTTTCCTTAGTGACGTCAATATCTGTATTTTGTTATTAAAAATTTACAGAAAGAAGCATCTCTAAACTAGCAAAACCAGATGCTAGATGTCAGGTCACACCATGATAGTCAGAAACTAAAAAAAGACTGAAGAATTAACGTTTGAATTTCAGAGACTCAAGCAAGTATAGATTTTCAACAAAGAAAAGAGATTCTTCAAACAAGCGCACAAGTGAGCAACCTACCGACAAACTACACACGTGTGTACCAGTATAATGCGGCCAATTAAAGTTTGTTGCTTAAAAATTGGTAATGAATCCGAAATTCTTCTGAAATAACGTTTTAATTCGGTAATATAAATTTACAATTTACATAAATCAATAAATTTCTTTATAGCCTTGCCAATAAACAAGACTCCCTAGCAGCCCAGTCTGACAGGTCTGGGTTCGATTCCCGCACTGGACAAACATTTGTGTTTGTCTTGAGTCTGGGTGTATTTATGTATGATATGTATGTATTTACAAAAAAAGTATGTAAGTATTTGAAACCATTGTCTGGTTTTCATAATACATGAATTTGGGACCATATGGCGCTGTGTGATATGTCCAAAATTATTATTATTTTGATTATAATATAAGGATTGTATTTTCATTTAAAATTTTAAGTAGTGTTTGTCTTTATTTATTTCAATTTTAGTCAGAAATTTAGTAACTGGTCATCAATCTTTACCTGTGTTTAAATGCAATTTAAATTATCCACAATTCTGTGATATCCCTGCAAAATATCCAATAATTTCGTTTCATTTTCATTTCTAATATTTCATAAACGGATGGTCCAGACAGCGAACGAATCAATTCAGTGCACAGTTGGTTGTTTCACTTTTTATTAAACTGTGTGCAAGAGCTAAGAAAAACACGATATGGACATTGAAGTCCTGTGCACGCAAAGCTAGAGGGGAAAGCAATAATTGAAATCAAACAAAGATTAGGTACCGGTTTCGGATTCGGACGGATCATAAAGCAAAACCTATCGCAATCTGAAATAACTGAGTAAAATTTGATAGATTTATCTGTGCAGTTTGTCTTTCAATTTGCTTATTCGCAAACATAAGGTTATTAGAAGCACCTCGAACAATATTAAAATAGTACATTGTTCACCAAGGGATGAAAGTGACTGATTACCTACGAGGGTGTAGTTTGAGCCTTAAAACACACGAGGTGGGAATCGTCTTTCATCCCGAGTGATACATAGTGCTTTAGACTACAAATGCGAGGATAATAAAATATAATTAGTTAAAGTTTTAATTTACTTAACAAATATTAATTCACTTTGATAAACATAGATGGCGCTTTTCCGAATAATTACAAGCTATGGTTATGTTTTCTGTTGTTTATAAATAGTGACTTATTTGGAAATTAGAAATTATCGAAATTGGTTCGCTTTTATAATCACAGATGGCACTGTACTAAATAAAAAGAAGCTATTTAATTGTTTCGTCAGCTTTTAAATAGAAAGTGATTCTTCCCACTAAACGCATCGAATGTAAAATGACCGTAACAAATCAGAGTGCTTGATCTGACTAAAGACGGTAAAGCCATCTTTAATATTAAAGATGTGTGCAGCCTGAAGGGCGTCCGGGTCGAGACTCCGCACAAGCAGTCGAACCCAGGTCAATGCCACCGATGCCAGATATATGGCCACGCACAGCGCAACTGCAGTCGCAGACCGCGCAGCGTGAAATGTCTGCGCGATCAGCCACTCCGGACTGTGTTCGCAATCGCGATAACGCATCCGACCCGGTCGCTTGCGTACTCTGTGGGAGCGAAGGCCACCCAGCGAATTACCGCGGGTGCCCCAAAGCTCCCAAACAGAGCTCGCGTAAACCCAAACAGGCCAACAGGCTCCGCTTGTGCCTGCCCCCCTCCCTGCTGTCAACGCCTGGAGCCGTCTTCCAGCGCTAATTGACGCAGCCAAATCAAAGGAGACAGACAAACTTCTCTCTGCTCTCCCTGGGCCCGTCTCTGTCACGGGTATTCCCTACCCCGTCCCTCTCATGTCCCGGGACATCCCGCGCCCCTCTCTCGCGCTGCCCCGCAACGCCGCTCAGACGGCCGAGCAGCAGCATTTCGGCATTCTCGCTGTAATTTCTTGGGCCTGCAAGCAAGCCTACTTCGAGATCGTGTACGCCGAATACGTACAAATCACCGATCTCAATCAAATGCTCAGCTTCGTGGCTAAGCATCGCGACTTCTTCGCCGCCACCGCAGGGTGGCCCCAAAACCTTAAAACCAAAATGGATTGCACAACCGCGCACGAAAAACCCCGGTCCGTCTCCTTAGGCTATTTTAATGCCAACGGTCTTCGTAACCAAAGAGAGGAATTATCGCAATTCCTCTCGACCCAAAAACCGGACGTCTTCCTCATCCAGGAAACGTTCCTTAAGCCCGCTGTCCGCACCCCTTCGATCGCGAACTATCGCACCGTCCGTAATGATAGAACTACCTCCAATCTCGGAGGCACTCTCATCTATTACAGGCGCTCCCTGCATTGCTCCCCTATCGATCCTCCACCACTTACGAACTTAGAAGCATCCGTCTGCCGCTTAGCGATGACCGGCCATCAGCCGATCATCATTGCATCGGTTTATCTCTCTCCCCTAAAAGACTTGCTCGAGAGCGACCTTCAGTCGCTCTTAAATTTAGGTCGCCGTCATTCTTGCCGGCGACCTAAATTGCAAGCATCGCCGCTGGAACTCTTCTGTAACTTCACGGAGAGGCAGACTCCTCGACGATTTAGTTGACAGACTAAACTTTGACATCATCGCTCCCATGACGCCCACTTACTTTCTCCACAATACTCGGAATAACCCTGACGTACTCGACATAGCACTTCTAAAGAATGTAAGGCTAAGCTTTCGCTCTATAGAGGTGCTTGACGAACTTGACTCGGACCACCGCCCTGTCGTCCTCCGATTAGGTTCCCCTTCGGACTCTCCTCCCGACACTAGAACCGTGACGGACTGGGATTAATTTGGGCAATTGCTCGAAAATCCCAGCTCGCCACTCTGCAGTTACAACACTAGCTGTATTCTGTGTATTTCTGTCCTTCAGTGTATAGCCGCTATTGTCAATGCATGCTATGTAGATATTTGCTATTTCTCATTTCAATTGTCTTATGTTGTGATATCAAAAATAGAATAATATATGGTTATATCTATGCCTTATTACATTTAAAATCAATATATATATATATAGATACATTAAGTTTTCTTTTACTCCGTAAGAGGAGCTATATAGTTTTTGCTGTTACTGGGTTTTAGCGTAAAGATTGATATATTTTTTAAAACGTCTATGTTTATTCAAAGCACAAACAACAATAAAGATTTTTTTTTAAGAATAAAACTGTATTTTTATTTTATTTGGCCAGCTATTCTGAATTCACAATAGATCTCAACAAGTGAATTTACATTTATGAAAGAAAAACTTCGCAATACTTGAAACTGAACAATGAGCTTTCACCGATGCCGATCACGTGTCGCCGTCTCAAGAGTAAATCTATAGTAATCCAAATATTGCTATTCAACTGGAATACTTACTCGAAAATACAGTACTAAATGTACTGAAAGTAAACGCTTTTTAGGGTTCAGTCCCTCAAATGGAAAAATAAACCCTTATAAGTATGATCATTTTGTTGTCCGTCTGTCTGTTAAAACCCTTTTACTCAAGAACGCGTAGAGGTGTCAAGTTAAAATAAGTATTAAATACTTAAGTCTACGGTTACCTTAAGTTGTAAAAAAATCCAAGCTTCTAAGGCAATGCAGTAAAAAATATGCTCAATACGGTCATTTTTATAGCGTTTTGTGACATAAATATATGAAAACCTATGGGGTACTTCCCGTTGATCTAAAACTGTGTATAATTTGGCAAGGAGCAAGATTTGAAATGACAAATATAGGTAAAAATCCAAAAACTGATAATTAAGGCATGAACCTGTGAGATAACCCAGTTTTTACGGAATCCTCGGTGCGCGAGCCCGACTCGCACTTGGCCGGTTTTTTTACAATGATTTACTTAGACGACCGAAAGGGTGCAGTGGATGTTTGTTAGACTGCTAAGTTGGAGGTCCAGTAGAAGTTCCTAGGACAGCCAAAAGTCCTGAGTTCAATTCCAGGTAGGGGCGACAAAAAAAATATAATTTGTGAATTGTAAAATTTGTTTCTAGTTTGGTTTAATTTTACACTTTTTTACAATCTTAAAATTAACTGTGACCACCGAAACGTTGTAGTGTAGGTGCGTTGGACTGCTAAGTTCAATTCCAGATAGAGGCACCAAAGGATCTAATTTTGTGTATTGTGAAACATAGATTGGTAAAAGTTGTCCCTATTCTAGTTTTAATTTACATTTTTTTACAATCTTATAATTTACTAAGTCGACTGAAAAGGTTAGGTGAAAGTGCTTTGGACTGCAAAGTGGAAACTTGATTGGACTTGAAATTTTTGTCCGACCTAAAAGTAGAGGTTACAAAACTTACAATTTGTGTATTATAGAAGTTGTCTCTAGTCAATGAACACTTTAAACAATCAAAACGGTGCAGTGGAAATGTTCGTTGGACTGACAATACAAGATCCCAAATTCAATTAGGCATGAGGTAGGAGTGACAAACAGTTACAATTTGTGTTTATGTATTGTAAAAGTTATATCGGTTTGTCCCCTATCAAGTTGAATGAAACGGAATACAAGTGTATTTGTATCCGTTGTCTGGTATCCATAGTCTAAGTTTTGCTAAGTTTGGGACCAGATATAGTGCTGTGTGTAATGTCTTAAAATATTTATCATAAGACAGAGACATACTATACCTCTTGCAATTTTACTACTCAAATATAGTTTTAATTAAATAAAACTCTTCGAAATAAAAGATTAGAAGATTACTTCTACGTGTATATATTTATTTTCATCAGGTAGTTTCACCCCTCAGCAGACGGCACGGTATCATTGCGAGCAAGTCGCATTTACCTCATTAGCCTGGTATCGCCTTCAAGATCGTACTTTGGAACAGTCTATTAGAAGTTTTCTTATTACAAGTTCCTCTAAGAGTCGTCTTTATGTGGGGTCTTAATCTGGATCAATAAGAAATCAAACAGAAAATTAAAGAAGACACCTTTTAGGTACTAACGTGTGATTTATCACTACTTTCATAAATGGTATATTTTGTGTTATTCGATTTAATTTTTGATATAGATGAAGGTAATTAAATTAGATTTACTTTAAAAAGACATCCGGCCAAGTCCGTATCGTATACGTAAATAAAAATTACCTAGGATGTCTGAAAAACTTGTGAACCGATTTTTTTTTTAAAATGATTTGCCTTAAATAATTTACAAAATGTTTGTATAATTATTGTTGAAGGCCTCTTAAGGCATAAGGTATAAGCAAGAAATTTGTTTTTTTTTAGCAAGCACTTTTCTAAAGCTATTAAACGTATTTTTCTGAAGAAAAAAACAGACACACGCAATAAAATAGAGTATATACTAAAGATCACAGAGCCCTTTGCGCTGTACACACTGAAAAAAAAACTATGGTTGAATTTACATAAGTGCAGGTCCTACATAAATGTTTTGTAATTATTACTGATAGAATGGTTAATTCAACTAAATTCAAGGTAAATTATACCGTTTTTTTTAGTATACAGGACCAAATTCACGTGGTAGGATCGAAATTAACCGATAAATAGGTAAATCTAACAATATATTTTTTCAGTGCAAAGTAACAAGTACTTTAGTAAGTTTTACTTCAACATTTTCGTCCCTTATTTTCGTCCCTTTCATGAGCACTAGATTCTGTACCTCTTTATCTCGCTTCCTTAGTCATGCAGGTCATGCTTAGGCACACTCTAAACAATATTACAACTTTGGAAGCTGATAACTTAAAGGAAAAATAACTTAAGAACGTTAATCATTTTTTCAAAAATGTATAAAAAAGATATCATACAAAACCATATCCATCAAATTATTTTAATTTTTAATAAATTTCATTATAATTTACAGAAAAATAGCGAAGTTTCGAGGTGACATACGTAAAATTTTGACAATTTCCGTTTTTGCCTTTTAGCTACGGAACCCTAAAAATACTCATATCATGCTAACAATACAATTTAAATTGATATAACATTCAAAATATACAAATTCTACGAAAAGTATGGGTTTCTAGGACATATATCTATGATTCATAAGATCAAGAGCGATATAACAAATATAAATATAGAAATAATCAAATAAGTATATAAAAAGGTAGGTCATCAATAAAAACACAGCATACAGCCTAATCTTTGGCATTATTATAAATTATAATAAAGCTGAAAATTATTATATCAGTCTATTATACCTGGCATAAACGTACATGTGCAGTATTTCTGATAAGCCTTCGGTTCGATGAAGACGTGGGCGGGTGTTTTAATGCCAGCGCTGTCATATCGACTATCATTACCTTTATGAAAATATCTGGGTCTAATCTTTTTCAAAGACCAAAGTTCTAAGCTGACCTATTTGTGGAATAGTGACATACAGGTGATGTTATTCAGGCTAAATTATTCACTGCTGCACTGCAATGAAATAACTCTTTGGACTCCTGAATTATATTATATTATATTATAAAGATAGGTACCTACGATATTAACATTTGTAGGAAATATATCACTCACTACCGATTTTTCTATAATAAAATTCTCTCTTTCTTCTCAGCAGAAACTCAATTATTGTATAGACACGTCACAGGTCCTAAGTAACCAAAGATCCAAACTGTCGCGCCACTTTATTAAGTTTATCACGGATGTTGACCAAAGCAACATAAGGGTGGCTGACCATTTCAACTAAGCTTTGCGGAACTCTAGTCCTTAAAAAGTCAACAAAGCCCTTTAATGGCGTTATCCATAAAGGAACTACACCGTAGGAGTGGTGCAGGAGCATGGTTTAATTAAGCACTACACGCCGATATAGCTTCTTAGCTAGCTGTTTACTACAGTTGCTACGAATCTTCTCGCTTATTATAACAATTGACAATTCTCAGCCGCTAGAACAGGCTGAGTTTCCAATTAATACTAGTAGACCATGTTAATACTATTAGACACAATATACTAAAAGCTAAGCAGTGTACCTAAATAGCCGCTGTGTCTGGTATTTGTTGAATACGACTTCATCGAAACCTGGGCCTTGCTAGATTCTCTGCAGCAAAGTCGTATAGACTAACGATATATTGAGGCTATGCAACTTCTTTGAAACGCAGCTATGATGACGGTACAGTTTCAAGAATATAATACAAATGCCATCCTGCTGCGAAGAGAAGTCAAAGAAAGGCAGGACTTCATATTCCCATATATTGAAGACATCAGAATAGCACTAAAGTCACCGACATAGCAAGCTGTAGTGGCAGTAGGCTGGTCACATCGAAGGACCGATGGCCGATGATGCAGACGTATCGTACTGCAGAAACCGCGTACGTAAGGTGAAGCGTCGGAGGCGCCCTCTAGTCCAGTGGACCGACAATCTTAAAAGGTTGGCTGGTGGTGGCTGGATATGAAAGGTAACGTTAAAAAGTACCTATTACAGTTATAAAGATTAACCTTAGGCTGACTCTACACATGGTCTATCAGTATTGCCAATCATAAACATTTTATTTGTTAAGTTGACCTGTTATTATGGTGTCTATTATATGGTATTAGTTTTTCGCGTAAATTATACCACCAGCTGTTTTTAGTAAATTTTGTATACTAATCATTAAAAACAGTGAAACATAAAATCATCTATAATGTTAGACAGATATAGCAAAGATCACCGAATATATTCAATCGTTAAGTGTTTCGATAAACACAGACACAGGGGGTTAGTACTGATGTGATTCTCAGTCGGGAATCTGGTAAATCACAATGGGGAAGCACGTACAATGATTTGAATCGGCTGGTGTGTTTATTTAAGTGTACGGGTATGAATCAGAATTTGGTTTTGTTTCAATATATGTGGTGTTAAGAGTGTATAGCAGCTAACTAGCGCTGCCATTAGGTACCTTTAAATTGTTTTTTTCAATTTTCAATGTTGAAAATATAAAACTGGTCATAAGCTATTTTTAGAACGTTTTCTTTTACTCTTAGAATATGTGAGTTTAAGTAAGCTTTTTTTGCTTAAGAGGGCGATATAGGCCATAAAACTAATTTCTGTAATTCTAACGTTGTGTATGTAAATGCACTATAAATCATTAGATAATGTCATATACATTACTATGAGATATATATGTTATATACTTCTTAAGTAATTTATACCGTAATGACGCCTTGAAAATATTAATTTTTTGTATGGAATATAACGTTATTACCGTTTTGTAGTCATATTTATTGACTTTTTGCTACAACTTAGAGTCAGTGAACTAGATAACAAGCTATTCTAATTATTTAACCAACTTCCATTACAAACAAAATGCAATACACGCTTTAAAAATTTGCACAAGTGTTAAAACAATGGTCACTTCCAGATTTTTTATTGCATTAAATACAATAAATGAAAATAATTCATTAAGGTAATGCACTAGACAAAAGACAGTTTTAAAACATATATTTTTTTCAATACTTTAGATGCTATAGTTTAGACACAAAATTTGCACAAAAACGGCGTATTTTCGCGGTCTACCCTATACCGCAGCCTTAAGGTGGCCGTTTTTAGCAAAAATGCCTACTACAATTCACAGATATATCCTACTAACAATACAAAACGTTTTAAAAATATCCAATGACAAGTTTTTTATTTTCAAGATTTAGATTTTTGTATTTCGCTTCCTTCAAAGAGAAAATTTGAAATGTCTGATGGCGGCGCTATATAGTTAGCTGTTTTTTTTTTCTATTTGCTAATAACCTAGCTTTTTGATACAAAATATTTTAAAAGGAAATTTTATGCTTCGATTTCACCTAGTGGTGGAGGTTCGAGTCCGGCATGAAAAAATTTAGCTTTTCTTAATTTCTCAAGTATATTGATTATACCGGCGGCTTTTCGGTGAAGGAAATCATCGTCGGGAAATCTGCAGACGTCAAAAAAAAGACGTACGTGAAGTCAACAATCCGCACTGGGCCTGCGAGAGAACTATGGCCAATATCGCCCTATATGTGAGGGTGTGTACTTGTGAGGGTAGGCCGTGCCCCAAAAGTGGGGTCAACCAACGCCATTGTAAAATTTACGTGCTACTCGTAGAACCTTTATATATATATATATATATATATATATATATATATATTTATATAGTTAATATATTAACTCAATAATTAATAACGCTAAGGCTTAGTGTGGCACCACTGTAACAAATAAATATAATGTTGTTCTTTATTATTATTACCGTAATTCCATAAAAGTTAATTGACGTAAAGCAAACAATATCGTTTGAAATACTGAACAGCGACATCTGTGGAACGCAAGTGGTACAATTTTTTTTTTGTACTATATTGTTGCCCTTAACGAAAACAAACAATCCTCTAAACGAACGCAATATACCAATGCTAGGTACACATTAGACTTGAAATGTGCCGATTTTATGTAATACTGTATATTTATTTGAATATTTATTTTATTCCGTCTTTTATTATTTGTTGTTATAGCGGCAACAGTAATACATCTTCTGTGTAAATTTCAACTGTCTAACTATCACGGTTCATAAGATAAAGCCTGGTGACAGACGGACGGGCAGCGGAGCCTTACTAATAGGGTTCCGCTTATTACACCCTAAAAAAGTAAAAAAATATGATTTGAATGTGACACTTTTCTTATAAAATAAATTCATCAGACTACGGATTTTAGAACTTCAAACTTTGCAATTGGTTACTTGATTAGAATGCAGATTGAAGAAATCTCGTCGAAGTGAAAATTATTAAAATTGCTTCGCAAACAACAAGCCGACCCAATTCAATTTATTACCAGAAACCCTGAAAAGATAAACCGAACAGGGAACAAGATACGGCAACACTGTCCTAAACAATCTGATGTTTTAATGACAAATCAAAAGTACCCGTGAACGGAATAGAAGGGTGAAATTGTGTGCCGAATATTCTCGAATTAGTCATCAAGTTTGGCTGCGACAAAGAGCTTGAAGCTTATCTAGCGGATTTAGATGAACTCGACCCTCGGCGACGGTGGAAAATAATAGCTGGCTCGATAGCGTCATTGTTTGAGCATGAAATTAAAATTGAACGAGGTTCACACGTGCGCAAGTCCCAGATAAGGGGTTATCCCGCGTCCGCGCATTGGACTTAACGATATTTGCACATGTAGCTCGTGGATTTACTCAAGGGGTTTGCTCTTTTCTTATTTGATCACTAACAACAAGTGCGTACCAGCTTTTGTTGAATTCGGTTTATTAAAACAAAATGTGTACTTGAATTGTTTGCATTTAATGAGTATAGATATTTTATTGTAATACTTGACGTACCATATTTTTTAATGCTGACAAAATTTTGTTGTAAGCATCAATTAATCAGCCTTTCCCAATAAAAGTCATCACACACGGTCCTTCGCCTGTCATATCTAGCTAATTTCGGCTACCTTTATCAGGCAGGGGGCAACCCAATCCGATTTGTGGTCCGGCTCTGAAAC
This sequence comes from Apoda limacodes, assembly GCA_946406115.1. Lineage (NCBI taxonomy): Eukaryota > Metazoa > Arthropoda > Insecta > Lepidoptera > Limacodidae > Apoda > Apoda limacodes. Next base: position 14,916,346 of record OX291558.1, read on the forward strand.
AGTTAGCCATTCCTTCTGTGACAAAATGACCTGCCCACTGCCACTTCAGCTTGCTTATTTTCTGTGAGCTATGTCGGTAAATTTAGTCCTTCGTCAGCTCTACTAATTTCTAGTTACACCTTTTAAAGAAACACTGAGCGTTGGTCTCTTCTTCATGAATAATTAAGCATAGGAAAAACTACGCAGACTTATTCTTATGGCATAGGCAGGAACGTCGACAAAAAGGGGGGGGGGGGGATTTCTTTTTCAACAAAGTCAATTATAAACTTATCTTTAGTAAAAAATGAATTATTAAAAATATGGCACGTTGTTTGTTTAATATTTTTCGTAAATTTAAAAAATATAGGTACAAGCCCAACAAAATAATGTGCCCTTGCCCAAAGAAAATCCTGTCTACGGGCATCGTTTATTATTAAAGTTGGTTAAATATCATACAAATAGGGCTTAAGTAATTTAATTACAGTTGATAGACAGTAAGAAATAATTTATCTATACAATCATAAAATTTAAAAGAATCGATTAACTGTGTTCGTGATTACTAACATTGTCTAACATGTCTCCCCAAATAGGTACATTAGGTCCCTGCACGAAATCCCTAGATACGTATTCAATTATTTTACCCATTACCTAATATTGTATAGGTTGTTTTGTGGTGTGTGGTTGTTCAATTTAATTTATCGACATCAGTCTACCTATACCAACTTTGTGCGCTTGCTGAGTCATAACTTGAAGTTTGTGGATTGTTGCTGATTCGGATTCGGATTCTGGTTAGCTTTGTTATTTCTATTACCTTTGATTTATCAGTAATTCAATTACTTAAATTGAATTGAAATGTTAAACACTGTAATTTTCGTTTATAACAGTTTGTTTGTTTTTGTTGAAAGTTTTGGCTTTTAAAAATAAAAATTGTTTTGTTCAAATATTAATGAGAAAAATATAGCGCCTTCGAATATCCACTAAAAAGTAAAAAATAAACGTCAATGCACATAAAACATTAATGGATGGATGGAGGGATATTTTCTTTTCCCAAAAAATAATTGTATCAAATCGTATCTTTTTTGCAAATTTTTGGCATTCGAATTCAAGAAAAAAACAAGTGTAAGGTTTATTTTGACTTTTTAGTTTATTTTTGAGGGCGGTATTATTTTATTTTTTAGTTGGTACTTGCATATATATTAATGAGTAGGGAATCACTTTAATTATTTAAAAAATATGGGTTTCTTCAATAAGCCAATGCCCAAGAAATGCCTCTGGATGGCGTTGCCAACGTTTTACGGTGACCGCTTAGCATCAGGCAGACCGTCTGCTTGTTTGCCAATAAGTTTCGCGTTAGCCACAGAACTGTCTATATCTTGAAAACTACTAAATTGATTGAACAGTGCATGGTCCCTAACTTGAACGGTATCCAATTCAATAAAAAAAGAATTATTAAAATCTGATTACTAATTTCTGAGAAAAACATGGACAAACATACGTTCATAGAAACATACTTACATAAAATACAGTTATGTTTAGTTCATCTCATTAGAAGCCCAAATAGACATTTAAAAAAAATAAAAAAAAATAAAGAGGCCTGATGGCAAGTGATCACCGCAGCCTATGGACGCTTGCAACTCCTAAGGCATTACTCACGCGTTGCATATATGAATATTGTGCAATCCTAACAATATGTTTAATGTCCAATTTCCAAAAATATTTATTATTAATATTTTACAATATTAAACGTGGGTCTCCCTGTGCTGTAAATCTTTGACCGTGCGTTACAAATATCCGGAAATCAATAAAAAAATAATCGGTAACAGATTTTCAGTTGCAATACCTATTATACCTAGTAATACGGAAACCTGAGTAATGCGTGTATGAGATTTACTTTATAGGTAGAATAAGGTCTAAAGAAATAAAAATATGCTGGCACCCTATTGTTAATTTAATTTGTAAAGGTAAGATTCAAAATGAATTAATACAATATTGATATCACACTTTTTAATATTTTTTTCTTAATGTGCATAAACATCAAATTATTGAAAATAAGAGATAAATAAAGAATTCGTACCTACTATTGTCTTCTTACCGCAGTTTTTAAACAATTCTCGCATACAACTCGAAGTAAACTTCTCGTTATAGGTACTGTAGTTTTGTACGGAAAATACAGCGAAGGTTTTATGTAGGTGTCATTTACTTTGTATGAAGTACAGCTGCGAGTGACCCTCTAGTGCAATTTTGGTTAAATTACTCTCTTTAAGTTGTTGCAAAGTGTGTTGTAAAATACAACCCGCAACTACGCTGAGGGTAAAACAACTCATGTTAAATTAGTTTTGCACAATGTAGTGTGCAGTTGGCTTGAGTTATGAAGATGGAATAGCTAGTGGTAGTAGACCCTGTACCTTAAGCCTCTCATATTCGCTTACAAATCTTTTTGTGTGTATAATAAAAAATACACGAAATTACCAAAAGGAGTTTTCTTATATTACATATTTCCTTTAAGTTTGTCATGTATAATGGAAACGTAATATTAAAAAATGTGGTTCACTCTTACGTTAATAATACATTTATAAAACAATATATTATAAATTTAAAAAAATATATAATAAATTTAAATTTTGGAATGGATCCCTTTAAAGGTTTCAAGAAATACAACTGCTTATCGAACTAAAGGTAGTCTAAACAAGTGCGTGTCATACACGCATTAAGTAAGGGTTCCGTAGAATTAGAGTTATTGCGATTATCTAAACAACTTATTAACTGATTTTGTTCTAATCAATCATACATATTTTTAAGCATATTTATAGTTATTCCTAAATTTTGAATTTACTTCTCTGTACCAAGTTATTTTTGTGTAAAAAAATTTAATTGATAGAGTAGCACCCTCTTATACACAAATGAAATAAAAAAGTCGGCGGAAAAGAATAGATTTTGAAAAAAATAAATTCAAAATAAAAAAATTATGTGTACTGAAATACTATTGGTTATGTTTTTTTGTCCTGAGCGGAGCGCAGCGGTGAGAGGGCAGCCCACAGAGAGGTGTGCTTAATTCATACCAAGCAAAATTTTATAAAAGAATCATACAAAGATATTATTTTTATAAAAATTCCTTACTAAAAAATTTGGCCGCCAATTTCTGCGTTCCATTTAGGTATAATGGGATGTATTTTCATCCATTAAAATCATTTTTACACAAAAATAGCTTTTATGGAACCAGTTAGAAAGCCCTATGATTACTTTACATTTTTAGATCATGCGGTTTAAAAGTAAGACTAGAGGAGAACACAAATTTTTCAAGTCGCAAAATTTAAGAAAAATTCCCCAAAAAATTCAACTAATTAGGAAAAAAATTACTATTCTATAATAACATGAGCTACGTTAACAATTTATAGTTCAAACGTATAAAATACCATTATAATCTATTCAAAATCCATATCTTAATATAAAATCACTAAGAATAATGTGTAATTGTATACAGTATTTTATTTCCGAACGATAATGCAGCTTTTAGCGTCCCGAACACTCTGGTTGGTGTTATTAATCTCATTAGTGAGTGTAGACACAGATGCTTCCACTGTAATCCTCTAGCTTTTAGCTTGGATTTACATAAAGAGTTCATGATTTGTGTTCGGATTTACCCTTTGAGTTTTCACTTTTAAGCCACACATCGTTCTTTTCGTCTTCAGTTTTATTAAGATCTAATTTTAATTTAGTTTATTTTTATTATTTATTTTAATTAGTTTATATTTATTTTCATTAATTCATGTTTATATTGATTAGCTTATTATTGTAAACACATTTAGGTAGTTGGCTGTTTTCTGTGAATGATTGTTATTTAAGTAAATAAATAAAAAAAATGTCTAAAATCTATACTCAGTTTTAACAGATTAAGAGGAAATATCCCTGGATTTTGGCATAAAACCTATATTCTTATACCTTTGAACGAGCAATTCTTGTTTATGTTTATATACCTATAGAAATATTATCTCATGTCGGTAACGGCTCCAACGATTTTCATGAAATTTAGTATGCCAGGGGTTTCGGGGGCGATAAATCGATCTAGCTAGGTTTCATTTATAGAAAACGTCGTTTTATCCGTGTTTTTAGGCAATGATGAACTGTAATATATGACTTTTCCTGTCATCTATTGGCGAGAAGTAAAAATATTATTTTTACCGACACAGCAACACTAAAGCTATTCCACAATAGATGGTGTTGTTAAGCAACACTAACGCTACTTGACAATAAATGGCGTTGTTAAAGCAAAACCGAGCCAAAAGAGTTGCAGGTGTCCCTATCGCACATCGGTATCTTAGCCTGGGTGCGTGACAGCAAATGTTTATCAAATACATATTTCTGTATTTGCTTGGCACGGATTTTTCCTGTTACAAATTCTTGTAGATTTGTTGTACAGAGATTTTGAAGGTTTTTTGGTTACTTTTTGGCATAATGTGGTAATAGTGGAACTAGCTGTCTAAGGGTATTTTTTAAGCAAGGTCTACTTCTACATTAGAGTACCATCATCTATAAAGCTAAAAGTCATCTAAGATGTTACCTGCTCATAATAATAAAATTTATGAAGCATAAGTTCTATTTTATATTACAAAAGAAGGAAAAGTCAAGCAGGATGGAGAATTTGAGTCGCACTTGATTTATTCGGTACCACTTTTATTTAATTTTCAAGTCGTATTCTTAGTAAAAACTAACTTTATACTGATAGACGTTGTCCAAATTTTTACATCGATACATTTTACAAAAAATAAAAAAAGGCATAGAACTCTAGTGACAAACGAACCCTGTCTGGGTTAAAGTGGGATAAGTTTAGTGGATTAAGAATTGTAGTCGTACTTGTTACCTAGCTTAACAGTCGTGCATGGAGGCGGATCCAGCGACGGGTATTAATGGGTTGTTAAGTTAAAGTCAGTGGGGAAAAGTTTTAGCTAAGTCGGGAAATTGAAACAGCATAAATGTGGCTCCTCGACGCTTTTAGTTCCTAGGAACGCCGCATTGCAGTACTCCACTCCAAACAAGTTGCGATGTCAAAATACAAAGTTATAACTAGACTAATTATTAGTTTATTATTTGAAAAAAACAATTAAATATAGTTATTTTTTATTAATTATTAGTTTCGTGTGTTCGAAATTGATTATTTAAAAAAAAGCCACTATCGTTTGCTTAAATCGTGAAGTAAAGCCTCTTGGGTGGAAATCAAGTGTTATGAACGTGAGTGAGTGTGTGTTCTCATGATTTGTACCGTAAAAAGCTGTAAAGCAAAAAAATCAGAGCTTTGTAAATTAGTTACTTAAAAGTAGATATAGATTTGAATTAGTTAAAAGTTTTACAATATAAATTATTTGTTAAGTGATATATTCTGCTATCAGGCCTATGTCAAGGCTCTTTTCCAAGAAAATTTTAATTTATGGTTGTTAATTTGTCGAATCAAACTTGGACTCTGCGTGAGAGTCAGAAGTTTCAAACCACTGATCTATCAGGACACCATTCTATGAGAACAAACTGTATAGAGGAATCGGGCTGACTAAAATAAAGGTTAGGTTCGTCCTGTCTAATCCAAATCTACTTCTTATAGTTAGTCAGAAACTGCTAATGGACCCCCATTTATTATTCTGTCCCTTGACTTTTATTTTATCGCTTGTTGCTTTACGCTGGCAATTTACAATGCATTTGACATTTAAAAGCCACCTTAGAGGAACTGTGAAAATATAAATACATACATAAAAAAACAAGGTGCGTACAAGTCGGGCCCACCAATCGCTGGTTTTCGTGAATTCGATGATTTTAAGTAGGTTTATTAAGGAACCGCGAATTGGTCGACATGGAAGGCCCTATGACGTCTCCACAATTGATATTAATCTTTGAAGAACTTTATATTTTCTGATTTTTCTAAACTGTCCACGTCTATTGGAATTACATTTGAATTGTTTGAGAGCGGTCCGGTTGATGTAAATAAATGCTAAGTTGGAATATTCGATTTTCCCGTTCCCCGCACGGCATCTTTACCAATCTGGTGCCACTTTTCTGCTTTTCTTTCTTTTTAGTTCGATAAGCACGACACTTTTTTATTGTAGTGGTAATTTTTTTGATCGCAAAAGAAATCTAGCCTTTTAGTTTTAATTGTTTTTGCCTCATTAAATTTTGTTATCGGTATTACGACGTGCTTTATGAACTATAAATACAAAAAATATAAAAAATCTTTTTGAAATTAAATTAAGTTATAAATTTAATCTATCAAATACTAGCTTCTGCCAGCGGCTTCGCCCGCGCTAAGTTTCGTTATCGGCGTAGGTTCTTACGGCAGCTCCTCAATTATAGATAAAAAACAAATTATCAAATATTACCTTCTTAATGGCATAATACACTCCATCTGTGAAACCACCGAAATACCCAACCCAATCTGTCAAGCCGTTTCGAAGTTATGTGAAAAAGATAAGTACGGAAGGGCAATTCTTACTACCCGTTGTCCTATTACCCGTTGTCCCGTAGGAATGAAGCATTAAAAGTAAAAAAAAATTGCGGTAAAAAGTAGCCTATGTTTATCAGGGATAATGTCGGCTTCTAATGGTAAAAGAATTTTTCAAATCGGTCCAGTACTTTCGGGGCCTATTCAATACAAACATGCTTACATACAAATCTTTCCTCTTTGTATAGATATAAATTAAAAACGTTAAAAGCGTTCAGTTAAATTTCTGACGTTGGTAGAGAGTCGAGAGTTTGACATAGCGGCAGGGGAGGGTCAATAATGGTCAGTGATGTAACTATCATTTTTGTAACTTTAAAACATTTGGAGAACAAAGCTTAAAAAATATACGGTTTTAAGTCGCAATTTTTCTGGAATGCCCGGCGGCAAGCCGAGGAAGACGTTCATCGAATAAGTATATAGCTTACAAATGTGCGTGTTTTATAATATGTCGCTATTTTTCTGGAATGCGCTCTGATACGATTAGAAAGAGGTTTTTTAAAATCACGTCAAAAATATAAGTGCCTATAGTGGGTATGTGTATGTGTACGAAACAAATGTATAGAATGTAAAGCCGTGCCTTTTAAGACTTTTATTTTAGTAAACCTTAAGGGCTATAATCTTTTACATCAAAAATATAGTTATATTAGAATCTTCAACTATGTTTTAAACTTGACATACAAATGAAAATATTTTTAAATCATCACTGATATGTACGACGACGTATCCATTAAGGATATAAAGTTAGAGCGTGTTACAGGCTTGCATGTAAACGACCCATAAGGCACGAATTCTCTCTTGTGTTTTGGATTTTATTAAACAAAAACAAATAAATAGCAGAGGGGTCGCCGAAGATTATATTACATTAAAATTTCATATTAGACGATGCTATCTAAAATTTTCCATAAAAAATTCTTGTTTTTTCCGCTTCGTGTTACTGCGAGTAGTAAAATAAATATTATGTTACTGAATAGCTAGAAACTTGATATATTAGCTTAACACTATATTAGGTATATTATATTTGTAGGTATGTAGTTGCAAAGCTATTTATCTGAAACAAACATCTTTTGATTACCATAAGTTTGCCCATCCGTCTCTTTTCCACTTAGACTCAAGTTGAGTACTTCCATTTAGTTCAAAAGATTAGGACCTAAACTTACATTTTCTGTAAATTTAAAATAAGGACGATAACAAAGGGACTTTTATTACAATTAGTATTTATCTAACAGCATAAAGATTATTATTGTACCACTGAGGTGGCTAACGAGCTTACGGTTTGCCTAATGGTAATCGGCCAACTAACAAAATTTAGTTGTGTAATAACTGACACAACGTTTTAGTTTTATAACAATCACGTTAATGTGTATATGACGCGAAATCATTAAACTTTCATTCGTATAATAATGGAATAGACGTCATGTGACTTAAAAAAAATTGTAAAATATTATTGACATAACCTTTATACGGATGCCATCCGTATATCAAAAGCGCAGTTCACCAAACGTGAGTCTTGCATTACAATATTTAAAAATTATGTTAGACTAAACATGTTTTTGTCTGCCAAGTTAATTACTGAATTTTATTTAAAATAAAAGTTAAATTCGATGTTAGTATCTACATTTCTATTCGGAAATTAATTTCTCCAAGTTTGTATATTGTAGCTTCACAATTTTTGAATAGAATAGAAAGGGGTTCTTATAATCGTTAAATAACATTATTATATTATTCTTTTTACTTCATATATTTTAAATATTACATTAATGCGGTTTAATGTAGTGATGATAACTATTGAACGAAATTTTATAACTGTAGGTCATATTACACAAATTTAATACATTTATTGTCCGCCATTTTTAGGTTACCGTAAAAAAGCGAAAACCCATAGCACACAAAATATCTATAAAATCTTTGAATAAGCAAAATATTTAGACTTATATGACCTTTTTAAAGTTATAAGTTATTTAATTATTATTAATTTGAATATTCGTCTTTTAAATATTGTATAAAAGTCGTGTACGCATCGTCAAAAGTTCATATATGACAATACGTTATTTAGGAGGAAAATTCATGACCATGTTATATGATTAACGTGTCACAATCTATCTTTAGTCTTATAAAAGAAATTAATGTGACCTGTATACATTCATCTTGTAAAAGTCGTTTAACTGTCAAAAAATCTTAACGTGGTCGTAATAATGACCATGAACACGATTGCATAAATTAATTTGATTGTTTAAACGTTTTCTGGACTGAATAAAATGACTTAAGTATTATGTAAATAAACGTCTGTATTAAATACTATAACACAATACCTTTTAATTTCAGATACCACTAGATAACCGCTATATAACGAAACGTTATTTAGTCTCTATATTATAGTACAACTTTGCTAGTTGGGACTTATCCCAGGCTATGGATGCTTGCAACACTTGGGGCATCACTCGCGAAGGGTTTTAAAAATCTAATAACTTCTTTTTTAAGAACAGCATACTGTAGTCCTTAAAAAACTTTGGTTGGTGCGTTGGTAGAAAGTAGTCGTGGACATCACGAAATAATATTCCGAATAATTACTCAGAACACATCCCATTATACAAGTGGAAAACCACACACAGGGAGGCAAAGTCTCCCCTCGGACTAAAGAGTTCGATAAGGCTTGCGAGGTTGGGATCATCGACAATTCTATCAGCCCGTCGTTAAACCATGTCAAAAAGGACAAGCTGGTATCCGAGTGCACCCGCCCAGAGATGGCAGCAGTACCATAGAATATGGAGTAGTACAGTACTCCATATGGAGCCGGACTTGCGACTTGCAAGGCAACAACCTTTGCCCCGAGGTGAAGTACTTAGACACTTAGATTGAATTACACTGACGAGCAAAAATAACTAGTCACTTATTTAATGTAATATATGTATAAGGCGATATTTCATAAATCATTATCGTAATAATAAGCTTCAAGGAACATAAAGTATATTGAAAAGAGTTTTATCTTAAACATAAATATTTAACACAAATAATCAGTTCCTTCGACTTCGTAGAGCTATCGTGAGCGGTTTAGGAAATATAGTCGTTTATGTAAAAATAACTAGTCACTAGTTATTTTTGCTCGTCAGTGTTAAAATGTTTATAAATTCCTTTTTTATTCAAGTAGTCTTTTTAACAGCACTTTTGAATCATCAGTTTAATTATTAATTTTATAAACTTTATTACCGTATCCGAACGATCCGGATTGTTCATGGATCGGAAGAACCGGTAAGAAACTCAGGAGTTTAATCTTTTTATGATTGTATTATGCTGATGCATATAAAATTGTTTGCTGCTGCAAAAATTATTACTTTGTATACATTTTCGCTATATTATAAAGTTTTTAAAGGTAAGCTTACCTTTATAATAATAATAATTTTCAACAAGGTTTACAAACACCAAAGTAACGCAATAAAATGAAGGCGTTGGATATAGGCTTTATTGCTCAACCGACGTATTGGCCGTCATTAGTCACACGCTATTTAGCAGTTAGCGCGCACAGTCCGATTTATCAATGCGACATTTATATTCTGTTAATCGTGTTTGGATATTGAGCCGACCGATAGGGGTTGAAACTGTTATGCAACTCGGTTGAATAGCATCGTGGCGATGATAGGGTTGTAATTATTTAATCGATAGTAATGATAAAGAATTTTGGTTTTAGTTACAAATAAAAAATGAGCTATGTGCAAGTCCAACTCGTGTACTGAGGGGCTTCGGTTTGACTAGACTTACAATTTGGCTTGTTTTATGGGTTCTGTAGTCAAGGAACCCTTATCGTATCCGTCTGTCTGTCTGTGTGTTTGCTAGCTTGTAATTAGGCATTGGTATACATATTAACCACGTCTTCTAATTGTTAAACTATTTTTTTTATTTTAGGGTATTTCCCCAACGCGCAAAGTGGGGATCAATTTTTTTTGTCTATCCCACGCTGTGCGATGTAGTTGGGTTTTAGGATAATTTTTATATATGAGATATGGACTTAATGCTCAATGATACAAAATAAGCTTAATTTTTCAAAGCAAAGCAATAATACAGGAAATGATTAGGGCATGCAAAATTTACCTTTGCCATATCACTAGTTTATTACTAAAAATAAAAATGGTAAAACTATTATTGAGTTTACATAGTTTACAATGCAAACATTTCATTCAAATTGCCCATAATTTCTTTTAATTCGACTCAAGTCGGTTCAGTAATTTCTTTTATTTACAGAATGTATGCCCAGTAAACTTCTAGTAATACGTTGGAATCACAGAACATATTTCTGAGAAAATGGTTACTAACAAAGTTGAAGTATAAATTACACGACAAGGGTACCGTATAGAATGATAAGAACCGTTGTTTTTTTTTTCGAGTTTCTTTGCTAATCATATTTATTTCCACTTTTTATTTTAGTCACACTAATGCAAGTTGTACTAAAAAATACATAAATATTTTTGTTAGAAATAACGTTGATTGTACAATGCGTATTAATAAAATGCAAATATTCGAAAAATAACACTAGTCAAATTTTGACAAAAAAATAAATTCAACTTTAAAAAACTACTTAAAACTATAGAAATAAGCCACTAACGCTGAAATTATGAAGAACATTGAACTACATCAAACATTTGCAGTAGGCCTTATATATAATCGAAGAAAACTGCTTCTCAAATCGTAGACATTCTAGAAGGATGCGTACATCACGCAGAGTTTTTAGAATAAGGCAACAAGAAGCATAGTCTGAAATTTAACACTATTAAAGCTGGGGTGCCACAAGGAATTGTATTAGGTTCAGAGGCGGCTTGTCCTAAGGAGCGCTGAAGAAAAATAATTATCTACTTAAGAAACAATATGTTTTATATTTTACTTAAAATAAATAATTATTATGCTTCTATTACTCTTTATGTTAAAAAAGCATTTTACTAAAAACATTCTGTACACACACAGTTAACTCAAGATTTAGTATGGAATTGAATTGTACTAAGTGATAGTGGATATATATAGAATAATAAAAGGTTAGCGTTTAAGAAATTAGGTACTCTCTTGTTTTTGTTTTTTAGTGAACCACGAACACCCATTACAAATTGTCACGAGCCGCCTCTGATTAGGTTAGGTCCTATACCAGTAAACCAGTGACATCCCTAAATTAGAAAACAACACAATCGCGCCATTTGCTAACGACACTGCTGCAATGACGGTTGGAAACCCTTATGCAGAAACATTCAAGAAGGTTCAAGAAGCTGTTAATAAGGACCATGACTGGAGAATTAAAAGGCAAAATAAAGTTAAATGAATTTATTAATATATATAAGCTTCACAAACAAAAAAGATGACTACTGTCCGGTAAATATTAACAACAATATCAACATTACCATATGGAAAACTATATATTATAGTATTTAGGTATGATGCTTTATATCCTTAGAGCTTCCGGCAAGAAATTATACAGAAAGCAAGCTGCTTTGATTGAAATGATTTTATCCGAGGAAATGAAAATTCCATCCACTGGATTTAAGGACGGTGGACCTTGTCCAAAATGGCGGCTGCATAATTTAAAAAAATTATAGACTTAAAACGGCTGCACCGATATTAGAGATTGGGGTTTTTTTTGGTTTTAATGAAAGTAACAATTAAATTTCCTAAATATGAACATATATATTTTTAAACTTAAGTAAAACCTGATAATATTATCTACAAAATAAAATAAAAAAACGCTTTGAGTAAAATCCGTTGATTAGTTTTTGAACTATACAAATTAGAAAAGAAGCGCGTGGTTTTGAAAGCCGTAACTGCACGTGATGAGATGCATCATACGATCGAAACGATTGAACGAACGTATTTATATCCTGGATATGACGTCTTGTGATAACCGGCTAAGTGCGAGCTGGACTCACGCTTATTATTACTCCTCTTTATTTCATATGAAATCAAAACAAAAAATACCTGATATAATCTATGAATAGTAAGTAAAATATATATATACCATTCGGTAAAGCAGCTGCCTTTGCATGTGCTGCATTGCACTGTGCAGGGTAGACCCACCCGCTGACACATGCAACGCACTGTTTCGCAGCCTTTTATACAACCGCAGAAGTCCGAATATAATATTATCCCAAATATCTCCATCGCCCCAGACCATCACCTAAATTGAATGAGTACTAGAGATTCCAGTATTTTGACTAGATCTGCCCTAATACCTGAGCGTAGTTGTCCCTTTGCTGACAAAGATGGTAGGCATATTTGATTTTCATGTTGGAAAAAAGTGTCCAGATTTGAAGTGAATTGAAATGAAGTGAATAGAAAACGTGATTGTCACACCCTGAAGTCACGTAGTCACTGCAAAGTCTTCCTGAAGAAATCATGGCTGTGCTGGGAAAGTTAAAGTTTAGTTGTTATTTTCCTAAGAACAAAAAATATAATTAGAAAATTTCACAATTTATTTAATATACGGCCACCATCTTTTATCTAGTAAACTGTATTTTTTCTTTTGATTACAGGTGATAATACGAATTAATTGACGCACCAATCACTAAAATCGGTGCAGCCGTTTGAAGTCTTTAATTTTTTTTAATTATGCAGCCGCCATTTTGAAAAAGGTCCACCATTTTGAATTCCAGTAGATGGAATTTTCATTTCCTTGAATGAAATCATTCATATTGGGCCCTAGTATCACTGGGTAACGCGGCTTGCTTTCTGCATAAAATACAGTTCAATTTTGCTAACTATGACGCAAAGCTGCGCTGAGAAGTGCACGTTAAGAAGAAAACACATGAATTAGATTTACGGCACAAAAGGATTTATTGGCTATTTTGAAGAAATTCTACTCTAGCTGTGTTGTGTACCAACAAAATAATATTATACAAACAAATCCTATTCAAATATTTCAAAATAAGATGGTTTTGTACCGTTGCTAGCGGGGCCGCGCCTTACGCACGAAACGCTAGGTTCCAAATGCAACCTGTTTTGTTTTTGGCAATAATCTATGGTTATCATTATTCTGCAGAATTAAAATAACCTATTTCTCAGAAAAGTGTTTTGTTTTTATGTATAAAGTTCGTGTCTATTTTACTAATTGTGTACTGCCTTGTGCCAGTTACATTCAAGGAAGGATTATACCTACTTACTTACGGTCGTAAAATTTCGTTTGTATTTCATTGTTTTGAGTTACATCTTGTTCGTACCTTTTATGTCCTCTCTCAGTTTAAACTGTAATTTAGGACTCCCTTAGGTCCCCTTATAAGACATAGGATAGACAGACTTGGTTTATATAGATACAACAAGAGTATATTAAGTTAAGTCACCTTGTAGTTATTTAGGTTTTTTGTACTTGTCGTAATTGACAAAACAAGTTTGATAGCAGAGCGTGGTTAAAGACCTACCTTTTACTTGCCTCTACTATTGTTGACTACTACCTACATACTATATTTGTTGTAAGCTGAACTTGATTTTGGCACTTTTTTTGGCACTTTTCCAACTCAGACTACCATTTTGATATTTTTTTAACTAGTTTTTCTACTGGGTTGGCGTACACAAAAACATAACATTATATCTTGAGTAGGTTTTAGGTAAAAATAGTTTTCTTTGAAATAATTAGCGTTTAGTTGACTGTTCATATTTTTCTTTTAAAATTTCGTGTTAAAGTTGTAGTTAGTTAAATAATTCATTTATTTCTTGTTTATTTATATATAATGGCCATACCTAGAAATGTTTTGGCTGGAGGCTTGCGTTGGTTAGCAACGGCTGCAGCCACCATTCAGGCATGCAGACCTTTGTGACCCAATTGTGGTCAGAGCTGCAGATTCGTAAGGCTGAGGCTAAGGCTATTGCCTCTAAGAATGAATGTAGAAACTCTGTGGTGACCACTATGGGGGTTCCTTCTGCTTTGCTAAGATACTCAGGACCTGGTACATAACAAATGGTGATCTCCAACGGGACCTTAACCTTTAGTTCGTCAACATAATTATCAAAAAGTATGAAGTAGATCACGAGCAAAGACTTCATCATCATGTGAACGTCGAGGAAATCCAGCTACCCGACATGGCGAGAAGACTCGAAAGCACACGTTTTGAATAAGTATAGTGTTATCAATAGTCTAATGTAGTTTAAAACTAGTTCTACCACTATAGAACACAAGAACATAGTGTCTTCCCCATAAATAGAGACTATATGAAAAGTGTCAAATGACACATTCTTAGATGTAAATGAGTACTCTTCTAAAAAACTAGTTCAAAAAGAAATTACTCATTAGGCTACAAGCAATAGCAAAAAAAAGTTGCCACAAAAAACAGACGGACATGGTGAAACTTAACAAAAAAGGGTTTTAATTCTGGTGTTTGGCAACAGGACCCTAAAATCCTCAAACGGGAGAATGAACAGCTATGGAAAAACAACAAGGGCTTGGTTTTTACCATTTGGTTGCAAAACCCTAAAAACCATCAAACGGACAGACATTTTTATTTTGCTACTTGAGACGTATAAGACATAAATACATGTCTTCTTCGCCTAGTCTCGTCTCATTCTGATTAGTATAATGAACATTTTACAGGTTAGGTGGAAATTGCACTTATAAGCGTGTCTGATATACGTTGATTGAAGGGAACCCCTTACGCACACAGGATAAGTTCGTGTGTGCGTAAGCGTACGCAAGATACTGAAATTTGAGCTAAAATACGAAACATCGTCGATTTCAGCTTAACGCCCGTAAAATAAAATTGTGTATAGAGAGCTTCTTGGATTCAGTCCCGAAAAAGCCTGACTTTGGTTTTAGAGAGAAACGATGTTAATGTTAAATAGAGTACATTTTTATGCGTCAAAAAAATCTTTGAAATTGGAAGACAGCTTAGCATTTAAAATAAAAGCTAAATTAATTACAATTAGGTAATTAATTAGCTTTAATTTTATATAAATTGTACAAAATCTCTTTCAGTAACTTACTAGCTTTATGGTTACTTAATATTTTAATCAATTATGATTTTGCTACCATTTAATAATAAATAATGAAGCGAAAATAGAAAAACGAGAAGATTGGAATTAATTTTTTAAACGGTAAAATGAATAAATTTTAAAAATTTTAAATAAAATTTATTTTGAAGTGAATATAATAACGTTCGAGTTAAAGAATTTTCAAAGGTATGTTAATTTTTTTTCATTTTAAAACTTGCCATAGGACAATGAAATCGATTTTAAAAACAAGCAGAAAACTGCACATTTGGATAGGGCGCAGCCTTAACGTGTCACTTACACGCAATTCTAGCACTTACTCTCACTTTTCACTTCTACTAAACAGAGTGTAAATAGGCTTGTAGAAAAGATTATAATTAATTTTACAAAAATCTAGGTAGAAACCTAAACAATTTGTTAAAATTAAATAACAGTTCGGAGATTCAGTATTATTGTGTAAAATATACAACTAAGGAAAGTTTACCTAGTGTAATACCAAAATTGTAGCACGTTTATGTTTTATGATAAGTGTTGTAGCAGTGTGGTTGGACCACGGCCTAAGTAAATACAGTTTGAGCAGGAACGCCATATTTAATCGCTATCTGGCGAAAACGTTGGCCACCCAGCGGCGGCGGCGGTATATCTATTCAGCGCTCTATGATTTACTCACAGGCTTTCTCACCCAATTCCGTCTTGTGGTTGTTGTGGTATATAATATAGCTTTATTGATTTATCTCTGACGTATTTATCTTTTTGATGTTAAAGTTGCTATCTAGTAGTCAAGTTTTTGTTCTTGTTAGATAAAAAGGTATAACTAGCGTTTTTTTTTTTATATTTTTGAGTTTGAGACCTTTCATAAAATAGTAAAATATGTATAACATATAAATACATACCTATAACATATTATGCAGTAAAATGACAATTCACACTTTAACTTAGCTTGTTAGACTAGGGAGGTTTTTGGAAACAGTCTCGAGTACGCAAGACTCTTAAGTTTGAGAGAAAAATTTATGTAAAGTATTTACACGGGTCTCAAGCGGTAAAACCTATTTGCGTAATTTTTTCTTTCGAGTTCCGAAATCTGGAGTACTCGATACTGTTCCTAATATTCTCCAATATTTATACATTTTGCCCTCAAGAACGCGAGACACAAGTACTCTAGTCTTTTCGCAATAAGATCCCTTGTATGTGTGACTGTATATTGATATTGTACAACAAATACATCTTTTGCTACTGGATGTATCGATTACGCATATTTTAGTCAATTACAGGGCTTACCACGCAGTATAAGCTAAAGCAGGATTGGTGGAAGGATAAATTATATATGTAAATAAATAAAAACCAAATGCTTTGCGTAAACAATCGCATCACTCAAGAAAGGATGGATCGATTTAGCTTATTTTTTAATGTTTGTAATAGTTCGAATAGGTTTTTAGGGAACGAAAAATTTAAAAGTTTCCCAAAAAATTGGGAAATTCAGTAAAACCTAGAAGGATTTGTTTTGTATAGGATTTTTGTTTAAACATTGGACAGGACACGTACAACGTATGTTAAGCAGGTAACAATTAAGTTTAACATTTCAAACAAACTTTTTACTATAATTAAGATGAATTTGATTTCTAGCCTGAAGAAAAAAATAAAACATGCCTCTTGTCATTAAGGTGATAAAATTAATAAAATGGACTGAACCATAGAATGTTATACATTTTAAAGAAATTATCATTTCTATTCCATAAAATAATATTTTAGCCGTGTTAAAACAAAACCAAACAGGCATCACGGCTGATTATGCTTTACCCTCACCCGCATGCCTAAACATGCAAAAACACAGAGAGATTGCTCAGCATTGATTCCGATGATGCAGTCGCAGACAGACTGGGGTCATTATCATTATCGTACCGCTCGGAATCCATTAATCACGTTGGTATTCCTGAACCATGCGGAGGCTTCGTCACCCCCCTTCTACTTTCCACCCCACTGCACCCCTCACACCCCTGAGAACCCCAAGTACCTGGACGCACTCGTGCATTCATTTGCCCCTCCCTTATCAGCGCCAATGCTTCGGGTTGCGTACACAGAGAAGCATCCTAAGAGCGAAATAATTATATACTATATTTTTTTAATAAAATGTGTGATTGGTGTTAAGTAAATTGCCTATAATGCTCTTAATCGCGTTTTAATATTTGAAATACATTCGTCAATATTACTTTTATCTATCTAAAAGAAGCTCTGTCAGGGAAAAATGATATTAATTATTTTATAAACGGGCTATGTTTGTTTGTGAAGAGATTTTGTATGGCTTATATTATCATATCATGGTCACTGTGGTACTGGCGGTTTGTCCGAGTGTGTCCTCTTGGTAGATGACGCAATTTTGTACAGCCTTTATTGTATTATTGTTCTAATGACTGTGTCTACGGATTTATTGTCTGGTCTACTACGTATACTATGACACT